>OZ012735.1:261147485-262347485 GCA_963859935.3 Lathyrus sativus
ACAAAATATAAAAAGATATTTAAACTTGCCATACAAAAAGTACAAATTTGTTGTAAAGCAATCAAGTAGAAAAAGTCACTCTACCATCACTTGACTTATCGCTATGGTTGCAAGAAAGGTCATACCATTGCAAAATGAAAATTTAGGAGATAAATTGTTCCTAAAGGTGTATTTCAATGGTTTCTCAAGTGAAACAATTTTTTCACTCACTCTTAAGGATCGAATGAAAGTTGGGTACCCATCACTCTTTTTTGATCATGTAGGTTGAATGTCTTGGCTCCACAAAAAGAATGTGGTTTCTCGATAGTGGATCAGGGCATATGATGGGTGATGTTTCCTTACTCATTGACTTCACGACATAGAAGAAGGGTTATGTGACCTACCTAGACAATAATAAGTGTGTTGTACTTAGTAAAGGTAGTGTAGGTAATCTCTCTTCTACAACTATCTCTAATGTTATATTTATTGAAGGTTGTAAACATAATCTACTTAGCATTAGTCAACTATGAGACAAATGCTTTAAGATAAATTTCACAAATAATTATTGCATGATTGAACATAATGAAAAGAAGGATTACTCGTTTAAGGTATTAAGCTAAACAATATTTATACGCTTAACTTAAATGATGTATCATTGACAAGTATTAAGTGTTTAGTAACCATGAGTGAAAACTCTTGGTTATGGCATAAACCCTTAGCCCATGTCAACTCTGATTTACTAGACAAAGTGGTCTCAAAAGATCTAGTTATTTGTCTACCTAAAATTAAATTTTCAAAAGACCATGCCAAATGAGAAAGCAAATAAGAGTCTCTTGTAAATCTAAAAATGTTGTCTCAACTTCTAGACCTCTTGAGCTTTTCTATATGGATCTTTTTGGTCCTTCAAGGATAAAAATCTCTGGTGGTAATTAATATGGTTTTGTTATTGTAGAAGATTATTCTAGGTTTTGTTGGAAGATTTTCTTGCATAGTAAAGATGAGACTTTTTCAACTTTCACAAAGTTTGCAAAGTTGTCCCAAAATAAAATGAGCTTAAACATAGTTGCAATACAAAGAAATCATGGAGGTGAATTGAAAACTACCTCTTTGAAGATTATTGTCATGAATACGACATTGAACATAATATTTACGCTCCAAACACTCCACAAAAAAATAGTGTTATGAAGCGCAAAAACCAAAAATTAGAGGAGTTGGAAAGAACTATGATCAATGAGAGTACTTTGCCTAAATATTTTTGGGCCAATGCGATAATCAAGGCGTGTTATGTTTTAAAAAGGATACTGATATGTCATATTTTAAACAAAATACCTCATGAGCTTTTCAAAGATAGAAAACCAAATTTACACATCTTATGTCATTGAATTTAAGTATTTTATAGTGAATAATAATAAGGATAACCTTGGAAATTTTGATTCGAAAGCTGAAGTAGGTATATTTCTTGGATACTTTCAGTCAAGCAAAGCATATATAATGTATAATAAGATATTACTTATTGTTGAATAGTCTGTGCATGTCACTTTTAATGAATTTTATCCGAGAAATGTCGGGAAAGCTATTTCTTTTCATGATGCGGGTGTATCTTTAGAAGACTTACTCAAAGACGCTAAATAAGGAATTAATCATCCTAAGGAGGTGAAACCTGAAAAGGAGGAAGATGAAGAACCTGAAAAAGAGAAGGAAGAGAGTCCAACTAAAGTGGACGATCTTCCCTTGGGTTGGAAAACTGCCAAAGATCATCCTTTCAACAATATTCTTGGAGACATCACCAAAGGCGTAACTATAAAATCTAAGATAAGTAATTTTTGTTATCATTTTGCATTCATCTCCCAAATCGTACCTTAAAACTCAAAAGACGCCTTACTTGATGAGCATTAGCTTATGGCCATGCAAGAAGAGTTGAATCAATTTAAAATAAATGATATGTGGGACATTTTCTCACCTCTGCAAGATCATCAAGTTATTGGCACAAAGTGGGGTTTTAGAAATAATTTGGACAAAAATGGAGTGATAACAAGGAACAAGGCCCAACTAGTGGCCCAAGGATATAACTAAGAGGAGGGCATAAATTATGAGGAAAATTATGCTTCAGTTTCCCGCCTCAAGGCTATATGCCTTTTACTAGCTTTCAAATTCTATAAAAAATTCATATTGTTTCAAAGGGATGTGAAAAGTGCTTTCCTTAACGGTTATATAAGAGAAGAAGTGTATATTTCACAACCTTTCAATTTTGAAAATCATGAGTATCCTAACCATGTTTTTAAACTAAAAAGAGCTTTGTATGTCCTAATACAAGCCCATTGGACTTGGTATGCGTGACTTAGTAAGTTTTTACGTGATCAAGGATACTCTAGAGGGAAGGTTGATACAACAACTTTTATCAAACATCAAGGAAAACATATTCTCCTTGTTCAAATTTATGTTGATGATATAATATTTGGTTCTACTAACATGAAATTGGTCAAGGAGTTCTCAAAGTTAATGCAGAGAGAATTTGAGACGAGTCTAATGGGAGAGTTGACTTACTTTCTCGGACTTCAAATCAAGCAGCTCAAAGAAGGAACATTTGTGTTTCACACAAAATACTGCTAAGAGTTGCTTAAAAACTTTAGAATGGAAGATGCAAAGTCAATTGACACTCCAATTCCCACTAACGAGAACTCAGACAAATATGAAAGTGGTAAGGATGTTTACATCAAAAGGTATAGAGGTATGATCAGATTTCTTTTATATCTTACTGCATCTAGACCTGATATTATGTTTAGTGTGTGAATGTGCACTTAATATCAATCCTCTCCTAAGGAATCACATTTAGAAGTTGTAAAGCACAACCTTAGATACATTCAAGTTACATCTAAGTATGGGCTTTGGTATTCCAAGGGTATCGATTGTAGTATGGTTGGTTACTCCATTTTTTTAATATTGTAATATTGTAATAAAAATATAGAATAAATAAAATTCTATTTTCTTATTAACTTGAATTTACTTTCCCGATTAAATTTCTTGAAACAATTCATCTGATTACTTCCAACGAATAAATTAGTTAATTAAATTTATCCAACTAAATTCCTCCAATTAAATTCACCTGAATGAATTCGTCTGATTAAATTCTTCCAGCTTAATTCATCTGCTTAAATTCAACCGATTAAACTCGCCCGACTGAGTTCATTAGATTAAATTCACCAGATAATTCATCCGATTAAAATCACCCAATTAATTCATCTGCTTCAATTGTCCAACTAAACCCCCTTGATCAAGTTCATCTGACTAAAGTCACTCAGTTAAACTCAACCAACTAAATCCAATTAAATAAATTTGTTTGATTAAGCTCCTTCAAATAAATTCGTCTGAATAAAGTTTGTTCGATTAAATTATTTGTCCGATTATATTCGTACCCATAAATTCATCTGATGCCATTTATTCGACTAAATTCATCTGGTTAAACTCATCCAAATAAATCAAACTGATTAAATTCCTCCAATTAAATTTATCCAAAAGTCCTAAATTTAAAGATTTTATCGTGAAATATTTTAAACTATTACCAGATCACTAATTTAGTTATATCATGTGAATTTTTTTTATGTTATTTCATTGATAATATTTTAAACTATTACCAGATCACTAATTTAGTTATATGATTATCATAAAAGTTTATTCTTTTTTCAATTAAAACTAATCATTCTAAATTTAAGTATGATCTAATTTATTGAGAATTTGTTAAACCAATTTCAATTTATTTTAAATTAAAACTATTGTATATAAAGAAAAATAGTAACACTAAACTACATAAATTTGTACACCCCTTAAAGTTTTTTTCCATATTGAAAATTGATTATGATCTTAATTTGAAAAAAACAATAACAGATAGAAATTTCACTATTAGTGAGATATCTATCCTTGCAAATATCAAGTCATTCAATATATTAATAAGCGCAGATATTTATTTTACATTATTTGATGTCGAATATATATTAAAGATAAAATCATTTGTTGGATTTCAAACTATAATAACAATATAAAAATAATAATGTTAAACTTTTTTAGAAATAAAATAAAAACATGAATTTATTATATCAATTTAACTGATGCGATGACTAATATTAAGAAATTCATAAAGAAGAAAAATATAACTCTTGATTAACAATTGATATAAATATTTATATAATCCATATCTATTCATAAAAATTATATTGTACATTATAATTTAGGGTTTTGTTTCATCAACATTACAAACATTACAAGAGTGTGTTTCACAAAAGACATTTCCACATTGACATCCAAATTTGATCAGTCCATGTTCTGTGTGATCTTCATGTTTTTAAAGTCTTGGAGAGTTGTAGTAGTAATAGGAGAAAATACTTTGTTGACTGGACTTTCCGACGTAACATATTCTTTGATATTTGATTTAATCGGATGTTCTTTGAGAGATTCTACAAAACATTTTCCACAAATATTCTTGATACCAATAACATCATAGGTACCACACTTCTTATTAGTGCAAATTGGTGGAACCATGGTGTTTGATTCACTTTGATAGGTTCAAAGAATTTTAGGAGAACAAGAAGCTACGAGAATAATTGTTGTTGAATGATTGAATGAATGTAGGCAAGAGTTCTAATTTATAAGGAAAAAACTGTCACAGATATAAGATTTGATTCAACTAACTTTCGCAATAATTATGCCTCAAGTCTCTAACTGCATTAAAAACAAAATCTTTTTATTATCACAAGATTTGTTTTATAATATATTAAATATTATAATCAATCAAAGCCTAATCTTTTTAAAAGGAAAACTAACTTTCGCAATAATTATGCCTCAAGTCTCTAACTGCCTTAAAAATCTTGTGATAAATCGTTATTATCTATATCCATTAAGATATTGAAAAATAAATTAAATAAATAAAAAAAAGGAAATATTAAGTGTAAAAATAAAATATTCAAAGATAAACAAATGACTTTTTAAAAAAAGTTCAAAAATAAATTAAAAAGTTACTTGAAGAAACAAAATTCTACAATAAAAAAATATAAATATATCAAAATGAATTACAATGAAAACTATGTGAAAAAAAAATAAGATAACGTGTATTTGTTGTGATGTCCTTAATTAAGGGGTATAAAGTTAAGGACAAGAGTGAGAGCTGGCCTTAGTTGGGGTAATATGGACTTAGAATAAGGGATAATTTAATAACAAGATTAAGAGCATTATGATTATTAATATTATTATTTCAATTATTATTAATAATAATACTAATAGGATTATGGTTATTATCATTATTATTATTACTATTATTATTATTAATTAAATTAAATGAATTAAAAATATGATTAAGAGGGTTTAGGGAGAGTTAGTGCAGTAGGCAGTTAGTGTACGTGAAAGAGGAAAAAGACAGAGAAAGGAGAACTAGGGCAGAGGAACCAATTCTCCATTATTGTCAAGGAAAAAGCTTCAATCCAAGGTAAGGGGAGAGAATGGATTTCAATATGTGTGAATTAACATGAGAGGGTAGGGAGAGGTCCTTTCTCTCATAGGATTTATGTCTGCTTTTGGTTCCTTGATCTGAATTTCGTAACATGATGAATTCCCTAAAATTACTGTTATTGTTGAATGATTATTACATGATGCTTGTGTGTACGAATCTGGGATTGATCCTGTCACACCCTAATTTTCGACCTTAAGATCCCACCTCCTTCGTTTTGATTCAACTAACTTTCGCAATAATTATGCCTCAAGTCTCTAACTGCATTAAAAATCTTGTGATAAATCGTTATTATTTATATCCATTAAGATATTGAAAAATAAATTAAATAAATAAAAAAAGGAAATATTAAATGTAAAAATAAAATATTCAAAGATAAACAAATGACTTTTTAAAAATATAGAATAAATAAAATTCTATTTTCTTATTAACTTGAATTTACTTTCCAGATTAAATTTCTTGAAACAATTCATCCGATTACTTCCAACGAATAAATTAATTAATTAAATTTACCCGACTAAATTCCTCCAATTAAATTCACCTGAATGAATTTGTCTGATTAAATTCGTCCAGCTTAATTCATCTGCTTAAATTCAACCGATTAAACTCGTCCGACTGAGTTCATTAGATTAAATTCACCAGATAATTCATTCGTTTAAAATCACCCAATTAATTCTTCTGCTTCAATTGTCCAACTAAATTCCCCTGATCAAGTTCATCTGACTAAAATCATTCAGTTAAACTCAACCAACTAAATCCAATTAACTAAATTTATTTGATTTAGCTCCTTCAAATAAATTCGTCTGAATAAGTTTATTCGATTAAATTTGTCCGATTAAATCTGTACCAATAAATTCATATGATACCATTTACCCGACTAAATTCTTCCAGTTAAACTCATCCAAATAAATCAAACCGATTAAATTCCTCTAATTAAATTTATCCGATTAAGCTATGACGCTCCAACTCCGAACCCGACGATTAATCATTTGCACGATTTAAATCTGACGTAACTGAGTTCAAACAAATCATCTTGCAAATTAATTCATGCTCGATATTAACAGTGAATATGGCCTTGAACGGATAAGCAGAGAAATTCAGTTGAATGGCAAAACGAATTGTCTTCCGTATTGAAAGTTACAAGTGAAAGAGCTCCTATGTCCCTTGTTATTTGGCCTACGGACATTACACTCAAAGATAAGCTCGTGTTCAAGTCAAGCTCTAAATTCAAGAATCCGTCTATCGCAAAGCCATCAGAATTTCAGAAACGGGAGACTAAGCTAGAGTTGGAATCATTCAAAGCGCTTTTCTCTTTGAGATGCCACGCACAACATGGGGGTTGCGGAACTAATTCACTATCCACTTTCACATCTCTAATCAAGTTTTACAGGGAAGTACACTTTGAGAATTAGAGAAGGTTGTTATTACATTTTTAAAGGACATAATGGACTAAGGGAATCCCCATGACCACGTTTCTTTTCAAAATAGTTGATATGGCCATTTGACCTCAAATATCACACAGTTACCCAACACTTTGTTTCATGAGAATATTGCTAAATAACTTTAAAGGGAAGAAGTTCCAGGTGAATACATTAATAACAAATTGAAATATATTTGAGTGTTGCACTACTTCGGCCAGGGTAATCTACAATCATTGATCCTAAATATTTAATATAGTACATTACAAAGCTTCACATAGTACTTTCTTGAAGCATTTTCTTTTGTCAACCATGTTGGTGTAGCTGCCCACCAAGGAATGTTGCGGAACCGTTACCACTTCAGAATATTCTTTTTTAAGGAAATCATCCACCTACTATGACAGAACCAAAAACCAAGGTTACAAGACGGATTCAAAGCTACACAAGACATTTCCAAGTTCACCATTACAATGTTCTGAACTAAAGATAAGAGATGTAGATAATTTCCAAATGCAAGGAGTAATATACATTCATTTCAAAGGCTAAAAATTATGCTTTAAAGAGAACTCTAATTCAAATCCTAAAGAAGAGCTTACCGAAGGAGAATATTCTGATCTAAGCATAGAGGAGCGACTAAGTGCCCTTGTTGCATTGATTGGCGCAACAAATGAAGGAGGTTCAATTCCTTTTATTCTGGAGGATCAATCGGAATCAGCAAATGCTCTAAAAGGCAAGGGTGGACAGAAGAACAATTGGACAAAATTCTGTTAGGAGATGATTACCTGTCACTTACTGAATTAAATTTGAAGCATAAGTCATACCCTGCTGTTGAGGAAAACCATAGCTCCCGCTCAACACCTGTATTAACAACAGTAAGAATGAAAGCACATCACAGCACTATAGAAAACCAAAGAGGAACTCCTTCTGCACAGAGCCTGTCTGGAAAGCCCTCATCAGGTCAACATCTCTGCATAGGCCATGATAATCCTCAGACTATGTTATATGCACAGTATTCAAACGGTCAAGACCTCAGTTAAAATCTTATATATCCCACATAGCGGAGGAGATATGCATCTATAGATCCTTACCCCTCGGACAAGACCGCAGACATAATCGATATTGCCAATTTGTTGCATTTGCTTTGTGCAATGATCCTGGCTCGGGCATGAGTTGGACGACAACAAATGGAGGCTTATTGATTCTAAAGAGGCCTTTGACACACCTCTGAATTCGCTGGATTCACATGGGAGCAGGGAATCACATTTGCGCCTAATGTTGCTGAAGATTGAGATTACATTTGAGGAAAATGTTCAAAAAGTGCAAAATATGCCAAATTGCAAACACAAGCGAAATATATGTTAAGAAAGGAAGCTGATGAAACAGATTCAAGTCCTGTTCACCATACTAGTTCTGACAGTCTGAGCAGTACCCTTTGTGGCTTGAGCTCTGATACTTCAGAAGCTTCGTCTTCCTTCAGAATTGGGCTTGGAAAGTGAGAGCAATAAGAAGGCTACCTGGAGAGGATATCGATATTTTCAACAGTGGATGTGGAACAAAGGCTACAACCCGACAATATTATGTGAAATTAAATATGGAAAAATAGATGCAAACCTCAACTTACTCAGCAGTATGAGCCATACAATATTTACTCTGACCATAGAAAGAAGTCCATGTGGTGAATATATTGAAGGAGAAGCGGTAACACTGTCACAATTGAACCTCATTGATCTAGCAGGTTCATAGAGTTCAAAAGCTGAAACAATTGGCATGAGAAGGAGAGAAGGATCTTATATCAACAAAAGTTTTTTAACTCTTGGAACTGTTATTTCAAAATTGACTGAAGTTAAAGCTAGTCACATACCATATAGGGACTCCAAGTTGACTAGGGTGCTTCAGTCTTCCTTCAGTGGTCATGGACGTATATCTCTTATTTACACAGTAACCCCTTCATCAAGCAGCACGAAAGAATCCATTTACAAGGCAAACTTAGCATCTGGTAGATGAAGTTTTCAGAGCTCTTCTTCAATTGCAACTGCCAACTTAAATTTCAGCAACCATTACTACAGCAAGGCAACAACATACATTTGTTCCGTTTTCGAAGCAGCTCCCTGGCACAATAGTTTCTACATATTCATTACCTCAGGCAAATAATGATATCCATGAAAAGCAACCACTATCGAGATAGAACGCAATGCATTACCTGCTGGATATTTGTGACATTTGTTAAGCTCATGATTCACAAGTGCAAGCATTGAGAGCACACCAGGTCGAAACCAAAACCTGCACTCTCGACTTAAGCCAAAGCAACCTATACCAACGTGAACTGACGCCTATCACTTCCATCAACTTCAAAACTACCGAAGCACCCTCAACCAGGAGGGAAGACCTATTGAAAATGTAGAAGATAAGCCAATGTCAGGAAGCCAAGAACCAATGCTCTAAATGTGTTAACAGGGAAATTCAGTTTTTGAAACTCTTTCCAAAATTCCTATTGCTTGGTTCCAATGAGTTTCACGAGTTCCCTGCTGGAGCAATCGACCGTAGGAAGGATGTTGAATCAATTTGGAGAAAGTTTGTGTAATTATCGAATTTGCCCTCATCATCATATTCAAACCTGCCAAATCAAGCAAACCAAGTTCCTCACATTAATCACCAAATCAATTCGTTGCTATTTGGAATAATAAGACAACAGGACATTTTGAAACATTTCCAAAACAGGGTTCAGACAGAAATCGCCAAGTTTGGGAGGTTTTTTATCGCACATTAAATCGAAATTGAATGGAGAAGAAGACCATTTCGCCTATAAAAAAGAGGATTTGAGATGAGAAAGAGGACAATTGGAACAAAATCCGCAATCACTACAAAAATCCCAAATTTCAAAACCCTAGAGATCGAAGGAAGAACTTATCTATTCTGCCGTCAAAATCGTTGGAGCCGTCACCACACGACGCGAATCCCCGTATTGACGAAGCTTCCGCCTTGTCATCTAGAATCCGCCGCCGTCCCCAATTTTCGGTAAATCCTTATACATGTTAAGATTATTGAACTATTGATGTTTGGATTTGTGTTTCAGGTTTAAAACGGAGAAATAATGGAAGAAAGAGGTGAGAACGAAACAATGAAGGGTTGAGGAAGATTGAAACGGAGAGAGGTGAATCGAGGGAAGAGGCCGAGCGATTTGGGATTTTTCTGGGAACTTAGGATTCTCCGTTGTGTTTGTTTTCTTTGTCTTATCATCATGTAATCATATGTAACTGCAGCACACACACCTATGTTGTGCACCCTCACTCACAGCTACACGATCTTCAATAGATCACAATCATGCAATCCATGCGTTGTAACCCACGATAAGTCCTACACCCGCGCTACACCAAATCTCATGTCCCCCTTAACCTCCATTTAATTGTGCATTAACCACTAACCTGTCACTTAATCAATTAACATTTTAATTAACTAATTAACCAATTTAATTATTTTGTTTTATCCACTTTCAATTAAATAATTTAATATCTCCTTTTTTAAAAAAATTAACTAATAATTCTTTTAATTAATCCTTTTTTTTTAATTAACCTTTTTTATATAATTTAATAACTTTTAAATAAACATAATTTGTTTAATATAAATCTTTTTCGTAATTTAATAACTTTTGTCTATTTAATAAATAAAAACTATTTTTTATTTAATAGGAAAACCATTTCATAATTTAATTAATGTACTTGTCAAACCTTTTTTGAGAAATCTAACCAAAACCTTTTATTAGCAAAACATTTTCTTAATTAAATTAACCTTTTATGTAGTTATACATTTTATAAAATAAATCGCTTCATATATTTATAAGGTAATAAAATCACTCTTTAGAATTTAGGTAATTCACATCTAATTCTTTTATTAAAATAAAAACTAATCTCCCTTTAAGTCAATCTCAATTAATACAACTTTTCTCTAAGATCAACTCAACCTTCCATTAAAAATCAATCTCCCTAAAATTAATTAATCGTGCACGTTCGCGTCCCCACTCCGACTCCGTTCACGTATTCACTTTTCACTCACTTGTGCACCTTAGCGCTTTCATGCGTCTGTGTATGAATTTACCTATATGCCGTTATTTTTCCGTAATTTGTCTTTATCGCAATTTATTTTATCGCATTGCATAAGCGTCCAAAGGAAGAACCTAAGCATAACTTAAGCAATTGTGCATATGCATCTCATTTGCATCATATTCCCCTATGGTCCTTTATCCCATTCAAGTTGATCTTCTAAGTTAGATCCAACCCCATAGGAAGGATCTTTATCTTTACAACTTAGATACAAACAAATCAATTCAACTCAAACTTTTCAAACACATTAGAGAATAAGATGTTAATCATCTTAAGCGAGATAAAACTCCTACCCCATAACAATTCAATCAATATGTAGGGACTTTGCCTTAAGAGAGATAGAGGCGTACTTGTTGACAAACCGAGTATTTGAGCCCTTCTCTTAAGACGATGCAAAGACTATTTTCCTACAAAGTTGTGGTGGTTAAATCAAGTAATCTCCCTTAAAATTACAACTCATATTTTCTCCTAAAATCAATCAATCAACTACCTTTATCCTGTAGGAACTTTGACCATAGTCAAAGAACACCTCAAACCCTTTAGGGGAACTACAGATACTCTGATTCCACTCCCGTAAGGATATGTAGGCATAAGATGCAATATCTTATCGAGTATACTTAGAAATAAACCCCTAGGTCTTTCAAACTTAAGCAGATAACCCTTAGCAATAAACAAACATAAAACAAGAGGTTCCTATAGAGTACTACAGAAACTTAGGATGCTAGCACCTTCCCTAAGTTTAACCAACCCTCGAACCTATAAATCTCTAAACTTTTGCATTTGCATTGCATTGTGGGTATTTCGCTCTTTTTCCCTTCCTTTGGACAAATCAAAGTTCGGTTGCAAATGAATTAGATTCAAGTTAATCAATAGCTTGGTATCCAAATTTCACCGCGACAGATACGAAAATCGTGTGAAAATTCATTGATGCTTAAATAAAATTCTGATAGGTAACAGATCTGGAAAACAAGAGTTAGGGGTTAATGAAATTGAATTTAAATGCAAGAAATCTTAGAAGAATAAAAGGGTAGATGAAGTATAACAAAGATAGAGAGGATTAAATGACATAAAAACAAAGATCTAGGATAAATTTGGTGGTAGAATGATAAGCATGGAGTGAAAATTCGTGAAGTAGATGAAATCTGAGTTTTTGGCAGTAGTTCCGGTGATACGCGTATGGGACAGGGCAATAAGCGTAAGAGACAGGGCAATACACATATAGTGGGCCTGACAGCAGGGCAATACGCATTAGAGACAGGGCAATACGCGTATGGTGGGCCTGACAGCAGGGCAGTACGCGTAACAGGCAAGGTAATACTCGTATGGGCATGCCTGGGATGACTTTTTTCCCATTTTCGCGATTTCTGCCCAGATTTCGCTTGGAACGCAATTCCGTTTAATCGGTAGAATTAATATGACTAAAATAAACCTAAGGAAGATTAGTAATGAATTTACTTAGAGAGAACGTGGGAAATTACGTTTTTACCTTGAGGGGTGTGATTGATATATGTGGGTCAGGATAGTCCAGTGTGGACGATCTGATGCGATGATGGTAACCCGAGAGGATTACGATGAGTGGATGGCTCATGTGGGTCACTGATGATTGTGGACGAACTGTGTTTTCTTTTTTTCACATTCCCTCCATCTCCCGTTTCCCCAAACCTTTAACCGTAGTCCCAAGAAATACGATGCTCTGACTTTCCCATTGCACGAGGGAGTATGTAGGCACAAGGGCCCCAATCCTTGGTGAGCAACCTATCTAAAAACCACTTTTTTCCCCTTAGTAAGCAAATCCTTTATAAGATAAACAAGCATAGCTAACTTTTCTCACGAATCGAATCAAGAGGTTCCCGTTGGGTACAACAGATGTAGAGGGTGCTAATACCTTCCCTTTGCGTAACCGACTCCCGAACCTAGAATTTGGTTACGATGAGCATGTCTTATCTCTATAAAGGTTTTATCGATATTTTCTTATTCCTTGGAATGGATAAATTTCGGTGACGACTCTGTTCTAACGTTTTTTCCGCGTCCATCGTGAGGATCGTTTTTTTTAGGTACGACAGTTATTATGTCATTATCATATGTGTTTCATGCTATTACATCTTCACATTAATAGTGTTTTCGAAGCTATTGTTGTTTGAGAATATTATTTATTGGCCTTGCATGAAAGATGATGTTTTTGCATGAATTTTTTCAAGTCTACACTGTATGCCTCAACTCATTACATTAGAGGTCGATCAAACGCCTTCCAATTCCTAAAGCTTTTCAATCTGTCATGCAAGTGTCGACTCATAGGTGCTTCAAGTCGACACATTGCCAGAATCCCTAAAAAAAATTCTCTATTCCATACGCGTCAATACATACCCAACTATTTTTCATTATTTTTCTCTTTCAAGCTTTTGAGGTCGACTTCTTCGTTAAGTAGGTTGAGTGATACAATTTTTTTTCTTTTTCTCTTCTTTCCATACATTTTGTCCCCTTGACTTCTCATTTACATCCCTTTTAAAAATATCTTCATTTCCTAGAAAACCAAGAACTTTTTTTCCCTTTCCTAAAAAAACATTTTCATTTCTTCCACTCCAATACACCAAACTTACTTCATTCTTCATAAAATACCATCATCTTCCGTTCCAAATTCTCACTTGTTTTCTTCCACTCTTTTCTTATTTGTATGTTTAGAAACAAATTTTCATAGTTTGGATAAGTGAGTATCTCATATATCACTCAAGCTTCTAACATTCTCTCTCACATATTTTTTCAAACACCTATTGTGCATACACTTTATCATAATAAGTAAATATTTAGTAAATTTTTTTTCTAATTAAAATTCTTCTGATGTATTTATCGCCAAGTTTAGTTTATTTTTATGACTAAATTTTTAGTATCGTGTGAATTTTTTATGACATTTCATTGATAATAATTTAAACTAGGGTTAAATATACAACATCCCTGCAATATAGGTGAGTTTCAGTTTATCTCTTGAAAAAAAATTCGAATCCCCTATTGAAATGTTAAAATTCTATGTCTTTCGCTTCCTAAACGTCAAAGTTATCCCCTGTAAAAAAAATGGTTTACGTCCTAGATTCAGTGTTCAAATTCCACACTTAGGGGGTAAAACAAAAAAAATTATTACAAGGGAAATCCAAAAAAAAAATTATAGAGGGCTAAACCGAAACTTGTCTATATTGCAGAAGGTGTTGTATATTTAACCTTTAAACTATTACGAGATCACTAATATAGTTATATGATTGTCATAAAAATGTATTCTTTTTCAATTAAATCTAATCGTTCTAAATTTAAGTTTGATCGAATTTAAATTAAAATTTATTAAACCAATTTCAAGTAATTTTAAATTAAAAATATTGTATATAAAGAAAAATAGTAACACTAAACTACACAAATTTGTACACCACTTAAAGTTTTTTTTCTATGTTGAAAATTGATTATGATTTATATAATCCATATCTATTCATAAAAATTATATTTTACATTATAATTTATCCCGAACACATTTAGGGTTTTGTTTCATCAAAATTTGACGACCAAGACCTTATTTAATCCACATTACTCGACGAATCTCCAACAAGAAAAGTGTTGCACGTATAATTCTCAGCCCATTTCAGTGGTGACCAATTGGGGTTCTGAGAGATTTTTAGTTGTCACCACCACACTTAAACCTGACACTTTCCCCTTTTGAAATGTTAAAATTCTATGTCTTTTGCTCCCTAAACATCATAGTTACCCCCTGTAAAAAAAATGTGGTTTACGTCCTAGATTCAGTCTTTAAATTCCACGCTTAGGGGGGTAAAACAAAAAAAAATATATTACAGGAGAAATCCGGAAAAAAAAATATTATAGAGGGCTAAACCGAAACTCGCCTATATTGCAGAAGGTGTTGTATATTTAACCTTTAAACTATTATGAGATCACTAATGTAGTTATATGATTATCATAAAAATGTATTCTTTTTTTAAATAAATCTAATCATTCTAAATTTAAGTTTGATCTAATTTAAATTTAAATTTATTAGACCAATTTCAATTCATTTTAAATTTAAAATATTGTATATAAAGAAAAATAGTAACACTGAACTACAAAAACTTGTACACCACTTAAAGTGTTTTTTCCATGTTGAAAATTGATTATGATTTATATAATCCATATCTATTCATAAAAATATATTCTACATTATTATTTATCACGAACACATTTAGGGTTTTGTTTCATCAAAATTTGACGACCAAGACCATTTTTAATCCACATTACTCGCCGAAACTCCAATAAAGAAAATGTTGCATATATAATTCTCAGCCAATTCAGTGGTGACCAATTGGGGTTCTGAGAGATTTTTAGCTGTCACCACCACATTTAAACCTGACACCTCCCCTTATTGAAATGTTAAAATTCTATGTTTTTTGCTCCCTAAACGTCAAAGTTACCTCCTGTAAAAAAAAATTGGTTTACCTCCCAGATTCAGTGTTCAAATTCCATGCTTAGGGGGTAAAACAAAAAAAAATATATATTACAGGGGAAATCCATAAAAAAAAAAATATTATAGAGAGTTAAACCGAAACTCGCCTATATTACAAAAGGTGGTGTATATTTAACCTTTAAACTATTACGAGATCATTAATATAGTTATATGATTATCATAAAAATGTATTCTTTTTTCAAATAAATCTAATCATTCTAAATTTAATTTTGATCTAATTTAAATTTAAATTTATTATACCAATTTCAATTCATTTTAAATTAAAAATATTGTATATAAAGAAAAATAGTAACACTAAACTACATAAACTTGTACACCACTTAAAGTTTTTTTTCCATGTTCAAAATTGATTATGATTTATATAATCCATATCTATTCATAAAAATTATATTCTACATTATAATTTATCATGAACACATTTAGGATTTTGTTTCATCAAAATTTGACAATCAAGACCTATTTTAATCCACATTACTCGCGGAAACTCCAACAAGAAAAATGTTGCACTTATAATTCTCAGATCATTCAGTGGCGATCAATTGTGTTTTGAGAGATTTTTAACTTGACACCTCCCCCCATAATACTCACAATATCCTTGTTTCAATTAAACAAAAAAAACATAGGAAAAATCCAGTAGAGCAATTGAAGTAGGAATAAAAAATTTTGGTAGTGTATTCTAAAAATTTGATATGCATTTTTATCGGATTTAAAATACACTGGATTAAAAAACTTATCGATTTCTTAAAAAAATCTAGTAGATCATATCATGTAGGGCTATAAAAAAACGAAGTTAACACTACAAGGTTTTTGATAAATCTGATATAGTTTGTAATTTCTTTGATTTTTTAAAAATTCAGTAATTCATTTTGAATAGATAAAAAACGAAATTAACACTATTTGTTTTTTTTGAAAAATATAAAAAAAACTCATAGATTTTTGAAAAATTCGGTAGTATGTTTGAACAATTTGGTAAAAACTTATTAATTTTGAAAAGTCCATTAAAAACTCATAGTTTTTCAAAAACAATCAATAATATATTTGAAAAATCTAGTAAAAATTCATAGTTTTTTTGAAAAATCAGATAAAAACTCTTAGATTTCTTTTTAAAAAACTGATAATATATATGAATAACCCGATAAGAACTAAGATTTTTGAAAAATCCACTAATTCTAAGGTAAAAAATATGACTTTACGTCGTTTCTTTTAATTTAGTAAAAACTTATAGATTTTCGAAAAATCCAGTAACAACTCACGAGATTCTCCAAAAATCTAGTAAAAAATTATAGATTCCAAAAAATATGATAAAAATTCATGAAGTTCTCCGAAATTCCAATAAAACTTTAAAAAAATTTCAAAAATCCAAAAAATACAATATTTTTCTCGAGAACTGAACACCACAATCAAAGAATCACTTGCCAGCTTGAAGACTCCTCAGATTGTTTCAAGAACTACAACGCCACCGGACTCTAGCCTGAGATTGGAGCAAAAACTGATAAAGAGATGACAACCACGCTCGAGAATACAATCAAAGAAACCCCAACAGAAGCGACACAAGTTCAACTGGAGGATCGTAAACTATGGGTGGATATTATAAACGACAACCGGAACCCTGTCAAGGGACTGACAATGTGAAGAACTTTATGCAGAGAACGTGAAATTTCGTAAAAATACCAGATCTTTATTACCATGACGACGGTTATTTTCTGCTCAGATTCAACTCCCAGAAAGACAAGGAAACCGTGATGATGAAAGGCCCATACACAATTCGGAATATACCCATGATACTGAAGGAATGGCAAACTGGTTTCAATCTAAAGAGGGACCTGCTAAGAACTTTACAAATATGGGTGAAACTCCCCCAACTTCCCCTGCATCTATGGGGGGCAAAAGGTCTGAGCAAGATTAGAAGTGCCATTGGAAAACCCTTGGTGACTGATGAATGTACGGAGAACAAGCTCCGTGTATCATATGCAAGACTACTGGTTGAAGTGGATATTACACAACAATTGATTGATGAAATAGCCATCAAAAATGTTGAGGGAGATGTGATAATGCAGCCTGTGAAGTACGAGTGGAGACCAACATTCTGCGAAACATGTCAAAAAGTGCGGCACAAATGTGAAGACCAACGACAAACTCAACAATGGAAACCAAAACCCAAGCCACCAAAAGTATCCAAGAACATCACACCCTCAAAACAACCATAAAAAGAGGAAGCAACAGGCCAAGCAGGTGAAGCATGGACAAGAGTGACAAAAGTTGTACATGATAAAGGTAAGAGCATTTTGCTTGATACTAAGAGCAACAGCAACTGTAACAATGGGTTTGAAGCTCTTGAGGTTATGAATGACCATCAAGGGGTAATAAACCTTGAACCATGTTAGTCTCGTGGAACATAAGGGGACTTAATAAAGTAGGTAAAATTCGTGAGATTAGGTCCCGTCTCCAAGAGCTAAAGCCTGCTATTATCATATTAATTGAAACTATAGTTAAAGAAGCTAAAGCCAAGGTCGTTCGTGAGAAACTGATGATACACGAAAAGCACATTGATAACTACAAAGACCATACAAATGGTAGAATTTGAATTCACTGGGATAGTAACAGGGTGGAGGTGAGATTCATTCAAAGCAGCAGCCAATTTATACACTGTGGTGTCTATGATAACTGTGGAGGTTTCAATTACTGGTTAACTGCTGTATATGCTCACAACCAATTTAACAAGAGAAGAATCCTTCGGAAGGAGACTACAATAATGTAACCAAAGCTCAGGACAGAATGGGAGGTAATCTAGTGACTGAAAAGGAATATGAAGACCTGCAAAAAATGATGTGGAATACAGGTTTGAGTGAAATGGCTCCCGCTCATTCGTTACGATTTTAAGCTTTTCCTTGTATGGCATATAGGCTTGACAATCATTCTTGCCTAGCAATGGTTTCCCTCTTCTACAGATATGATTCCAAGCGTGCTGAAGCTTGGCCAATAATTCCCCACTCAAGTCACCGGTGAAATACAGAGATTCCTGTATTTCTTCCTCCTTTGGCGGGCTTTTCAGAGCATAACCGAATTGCCTGATCAATAATGATGGATTGTAATTAACGCACCCCTTTCTCCCAATCAGAGGAACATTAGGATATCCGGCGCAGCTGTAGATAATCTCAGATCCCAATAAAGCTCTGTCAAACCAGCCAACATCTTCTGAAGAAAGTCTCATCAGACGCTCAGACCAATCCATCGTATCTGCAGACTCAGCAAACATGCCCATCTTGGGCAGATGACTCTCAAACCACATATACAGCAAAGGCACACAACAAGAGACGTTCTTGCCTCTCCTATTCTCATTTTTGTAGTGCAACGAATGGTAGAAATCTCTGATCAATGTGGGTACAGGGTTACCAGCAGCAAACAAATGAAACGCATCAAAGTCCACAAAATTCGGGAAGTTGGGAAACAACACTATCCCATAGATGCACAGAGCCAAAACAGCATTAAAGACTATCCAGCATCCACTCTTGGCGTATTCCTGGGCTTTACCAATCATAAACTGGAGGGAGAAGCCTGGAACCCCATGCCAAGAAGTCACCAATAGCTCGGAAGCGTCCATGTGTAAAGCCACTGCTAAGTCTTCTAACTTGGGCTCAGCGTCATAGTGAATGAAAGGAACCTTATTCTGTATTGGCAGCTCAATAAACTCTACGTACTCTTCCAAGGTGGGCCCCAAAAGAAAGTCCTTAAAAGTGAAGCATCTCAATGCAGGGTCATAAAATTGCATCAAAGTATACAGCCCGTTCAGCCCCACATCAGTTGGTTTGCAAACCAGTCTCAACAGTCTTCCGTAACTCTTCCTGAAGCTTCTCCGGACATCCTCATCAGCAAGGGAAATCAAACCAAGCAGGGGAGTAACATCAGGGGTAGGTAACTTGTATGCAACTATCCTTCTCAAACCAGCCATGACCAATAATCAGAAGTCCGGACACTAGAATCAGGGAATATGCAAATGCACCTGCAGCACAGACACACGTTAATGAAATGCAATGATAATGGTTATGCAAACAATGGAATGCAAATAAAATGCAACAAAGGACCAAGTGCCCCGACTGAGAAGCCCAAATCACACCAAGAACAAAGTCTCCAACAGACCCTCCAATATTCTTCAAACCATGGTCTTAGACAGACCCCATACATAAACTCCAATCAAGTCTCTGCTAGACCCAGTAACATAACTCCAAGTGGGTCTCTGATAGACCCCCCACATTACTCCACTTGGTCTCTGATAAACCCTTCAACTGTCCATAAGTAGCCTGAATCTCAAATCAAAAAACAAAATGGTATCTGGAGGTCGAGTTACCTGCATAGCCCCAAACCCCCTCACAGGTAGGTGTCCTAGTAACTGACAATGGTACGGCATCCTATGCGGTCGTCGGCGTCACAGACTTTCAGGGTTGATGATACGATTCCCAGAAGGAGTGGCATCATCAAATCCTGAAGAGGCCTCACTTAGCCAACTTCCAATTGATCGGTTCCCAGAGTCGACAATCCAACTAACCAGCAACCCATGCCACCCAAAGGGTGGGACAAGAAGCCAACCAGAAGAACCTCGTTTGAGTGTGGATTTTGCGGTACACTAGGACATGCAAAGCATGTGCGCGCCCGCTACTTTCCACTCTAATTCTAGGTGCACTCAAGCCCAGGTCCGACTTATCTCTCAATAACAGAACCCGAACATACCCACAGCAATAATCACAATAAAATAATGCTGAAAGTAAATGACTGAAAAGTAAATCCATACAAAATCCTCGACGGGAAAACAAGCGCTAGGATTGACTCGCGTAGGGAACCGTTGGAGTCCCCAGCAGAGTCGCCAGCTGTCGCTACTGCGAAAATCGGCGCCGGCTGAACAGAAGAGTCGCCACCGTGCGTTATTTATCCCAAAGGAGGGAAAGGAAACGCTCAGAGTAAACCTACCGCAAAGACGGGAAAGGAATGGTCATCGCAACCAAATCCTGGATTCGGGAGTCGGTTACGCAAGGGGAAGGTATTAGCACCCCTCACGTCCGTCGTACTCGACGGGATCCACGCTTGTTTTCTAGTACGAATTGTTATTCTATCTATTCTACAGGTCAAGGGTTAAAAGAAAATAAAATGACTCGGCAAAGTATCGCACTTTATGCCTACGTATTCCCGTCGGAAACGAGAAATCAGAGTCAACGTAGTTCGCCTACCTACGGGAAAGGAGGGAAAGGTTGCTCGCTAGGATATCGCATTCTATGCCTACGTACTTTCATACAGCATGAAAGATCAGAGCAAACGTAGTTCGGTCCACGTACGACACAAGTCTGTCTTGATTGTTTTTATCCTTCTGAAAAAGGTTTTCTCCTGATTATGGGTCCAAGCGGACAAAAATGACGTTTTTTGATTGGTTTGCAGTCTTTTACGCAAGAACTGTCTTTTATTGATGTTTGAAATGTTTATTGTGTTTTTTAATTGTTTTGAGAAAGAAAAGAAACAGCAACTCTAAAACCTATGGTTTAAAAAGGGAATCAAAATCTACCCTAATGTTGTCATGCATGGATGAAAGCCTAATGTCTGTCATATTTCTCTCTTGCGCAGAGAGAAACAGAGATCCTAAGGGATAAGCGGAAACAGAAACAACATATATACAATAAAGCAGTAAAATGCATGAATGCAGCAGTACAAGCGAGGCAAGGGAGTCCCACTCAACCTCGAACCTAGAAAACAATGAGCAATGTGAAACAACTTCACCTCAACCTCAAGGGGAACAATAACAAACAATACAATCAAGAAACTCAAACAATACATCACCAGCTCTACACAGCATCAGCAGCTCTAAACAGCAAAACCTGACAGCACAAGCTCCTGCTTCTATCAGTCTTCAAGGCAATGAACTCTATCCTCAATCATCAAAGCAAGCTCTCATAAATGAGTAATATTTCACAAGATGATTTGGGATGTTAAACAGTCAGTTAACCACCAAAGGTGGCATACAGACTGTTAACAAAATACAGACTGTTTCTCTCAAAAGTTCTATCTCCCAGATACTGTCACTAAGCCTTCCAAAGGAAGGAGGTGAGTATCAAAGAGAGACTTTGAATCATAGAGAAGAATTGAGGAAAAAGAAGCCATCCATATTTGTGAAGAAATTTTCTATTCTAAGGCTCTCTCTAGCTCCTATGTCCTAGGATCTTCAATCAATCTTCAAGCAAGCCTAGCATCTTCATCAACTTTGAACTTGGCCTTCAACTTTGTCTTCAATATCTCCATCATCAATGCTCTTCAAGCCAAGCCCATACCCCAAGCAAGCCCAATAAGCCCATACAAACAAAATAAACCCCAAAAGGGCACACCAAACAAGCAAACAATTGCAAAATATACTAAAAATATTAATATAGTAGAGAAAATGCTAATATTATTTCTAGGGGATCTACTAAACCTACCCTTAATACCCATATATTCCCCATAGCCTAACTTGTCCTAAAAAACCCAAAAGAAATTGTTTCAATGCACATAAGTTGTGGTTTAACCTAATTCTATACACCCTAATAGCATCTAATCAAAACTATCCTAAAAATCATCACAAAAATATGGAATTAATCCAGGGGGAACCTAAAACATATATCTAATTACCCTAAAAAGATTGACCTAAAAATCTAAAGGGAGCTACCTAAACTAAAATCTACAAAATCATACATCAACCTAAAAGAATTAAAAAGCAATTAAAATGAAAAATATGCAAAAAATATTAAAATGCATGATATGCAAAATGTTTTTATTTGATATTTTTCTTGACAAAAATTTGAAAAGGGAGAAAAAACTCCCATTAAAAAATATTCTTTTTTCTATTTATTATGCATTTTTAAAGTTTGAGAAAATTTGAGTAAAAATAATATGAAAATGGATGCATGGGGTATGAACAGCAATAATATTCAGTTATTAAAATGGTTTGGGCCCATACTGGGGGTGCAAAGAGTAACGCGCCTGGGCCCATTTTCTTTCAGAAAAATCAATTGAAAAATCTAAAGAAAAAGAAAAGAGATACGGTGCGAATAGGAAAGAAATCTAGTTCATATTGGATTGGGCTTCAACTGGGGGGATGGGAATAGAATTATCACACAAAGCCCAGAAGAGGGCTTTAATGAAACGCCGCGTTTAGCGCGTGCTGGCTTTCCCTCTCTTTCGCGTTTGAATGTGAGCCGTTGGATCTCTCTTTCAGTCAGCAGTCAAACGCGCATCCAATGGACAAAAGATCATCTTCAACCTTGGGAGCTAGGGTTTCGCAGAATCCATTAAAACACTCATGCCATGCACGGATTTTCCAGCTGCTCGTTCTCCTTCGTTGTTCCACCAATCAACACGATGTAAAAACCAATCTTGGCCTATTTTCCAAGCTGAACACGACTGTACCATTGGCATACATTGAAACCCTCTCTATCGTGCAAACCGAACGCGTACCTCCATGGATCTCAAAATGTGACCAATGCTTGACCTCAACCAAACTCATAATTCTTGGTATCAAAATGATTATCACATTATACTCATCAAAACCAGCCATTAATCTAGCATTGAAACTCACTAAATCACTAGTTCTAACTCCATCAAGAATTCGTGTCCATGAATGAAACCTCTCCAATCAGTCCCAAACTCATCAAAATTGATCCCCTAATTGTCTCTAACAGCTCTATGCTAATAATTAACCCTAGCCATGCCTAGAATAGGGTGTAGGAATGATTTTGCATACCTTGCTTCTTGAAATGGTAGGTGATGAAAATCTTCAATCCAAGCCTTGTAACTCCTCAAGAATGGTCCTTAGATGATGAATATTCCTCTGTATGCAAAAGATTTGGAGTAGCAAGCTTGTACTTCAAGATCCAATGGGATTTGCTTCCTTGCAAGTTCAATTTGAATACCTTCAAATCTTCATCAATGGAGTCTCAAGCCAATATGAACACACTCAGAAATGTTTATGGAGGAGATTTGTGAAGAAAAATGAGATAGCAATGAAGAAGAATGTGAAGTTTGAATATGATTTGCAAATGAGGAAAATGGATTTCAATCTCTCTTCTCTACCACAATCAACACCAACCTTGCCTCAATGCAAGCTGCACTCATTATATAGAATGGATTGGAATAGTCTAGAACTCCCTAGAATCATCTAGGATCATCTAATGAGAACTTGATTTTTTCATCCAATGGTATTTTGCATTTTCACTTCTCCTTATATGGTATCTCATGCAATATGCCTTGTAATCTTGGTAACTGAATTGAATTTCTCCTTACATGATATTTTGGGTGAGATACAATGCACATCTTCCTTGTTTATTGAGTTATTTTGAGTTTTGCCATGGTACCTTATTATGCAACCAAGACTTTTCCAAAGCAAACCTATGATGCAAGCCTCAAATAAAAATTGTGGCTGAACCATTGTTCTTAGAATGTCATTTGGAGTCAAAATGACCTATCATATGACATGGTTTGGACTTGTAGCTTATGATTTATGATTTTCAACTTCACTTGAATTAACTTATGCCTCATTTTTAGGCCATTTTTATCACTTTTTGATATGAGCCTTTCCAACATCCCATGACCTCCCTAATAGCCTTAAAACATCATTATAAGAAACTTTGATGTTGAAGATGTTTCCATTTGAAGCTTGGAAGTAGGAGATATGGCCTTATGCTTGAAATGACTTATAACCTCCAAATGACCAAAATGCCCTTGGCTTGTCAAGATCATAAGTAGAGCTCCACAAATCAGATTGAGTCATACCATACCTTTCTAGAAAGCTAAGATCATGGCGAACAACTCTCATGTTTGCCGAAAACCCAATTGAAAACTCCTTATGGGGCAAAAATTGCTGGGAAGTCAAGTAACTTTCAACAGACAAATTTCAGATGCCTCTGAGGACCTGTAACTTGCAAGAACCATAACTTGAGTTCTATAAATCTCCTTGATGCCTGCCACCACTCAAATTAAAGGTCTTGAGATGCTCTGCAAGTTTCATGTTGACCAAGGATCCATTTGAGACTTGCATTTTGAATTACTTTGCTTGGAAGTTTGACCTAAATCAGGGGATTGTACCCAGAAACCCTAATTTAGAAACTTCACTTCTTCTTGATTTCTTTTGATTTCTCCTTGGCACAACACCACATACATATCCACATATAAAATGATGAATCCCACATCCTCCAAATAGGCCTTGATGCCCTTCAATCAAGCATTTGACCTAGGGTTGACCCAGGGTTGAGCCAGATGACACCCTAGTTGACTGTCTTCAACTGTAGCTCTTGTAACCATGCCAATGACTTGTCTTGCTTTCAAAATGACCCTATAGGTCTTCCATGCCCTCAATTCATAACCCATAACTTCTCTGATGATCTTCACATACCCTCAAGATAGGAGAGAAACCCACTGCTTGGCCTTTAAACTTCCCAAAGCTTCAATTTCTTTCTTGGTGATTTGAATAGGCTTGAATCTTGATAAGAGCCTCTTGAATACATTCCTTGAGATGAAGAATAGCACTTTATCCCTTGTCAGATGACTTGTTATGCTATGTTATGCAAATGATTAGACTATGTACATGACTTTTTATGCAAATGACAATGCAATTGAAACATAAACCAAGCGAAGTAGATTGAGCAAATTTTAGGGTGCAACAGCTGCCCCTATTCAAACGACTTGGACCCGACTGGGTGAAGAGCGAACGACCTTCAAACATTCGAGGTACGAGACGGTTGAATACTAAGAACCCGGAAATTTTCCAACCGCAGAAATAAACTGCGAAATAAATTGCATCACTACTTGGGGAACACTATCTACAAATCTGATTTCAACATTATCTTGTCAATACGGGAATGAACCTTATTGACTTCACTGGGGAAGTACTTCTGCCAACAAAACATGACCCTGCCAAAGATACAAGAAAATAACCCCGCCATCACTACGGGAAATCACTCCGCCACCACTACGGGAAATAATCTGGGAAAGTAACACCGCCATCACTACGGGTAAACAACACCGCCATTGCTACGGGAAATAATCTGCCACCACTATAGAAAAATAACACCGCCATCGCTACGGGTACTGACTCCGTCACCAATACAGAAAAATAACACCGCCATCGCTACGGGTACTGACTCCGTCACCAATACAGAAAAATAACACCGCCACCGCTACGGGTACTGACTCCGTCACCAATACAGAAAAATAACACCGCCATCGCTACGGGTACTGACTTTGTCACCAATACAGAAAAATAACACCGCCATCGCTACGGGTACTGACTCCGTCACCAATACAGAAAAATAACACCGCCATCGCTACGGGTACTCACTCCGTCACCAATACAGAAAAATAACACCGCCATCACTACGGGTACTGACTCTGTCACCAATACAGAAAAATAACACCGCCATCGCTACGGGAAGATAACACCTCCACCATTGCGGGAAGATAACACCGCCATCGCTACGGGAAGATAACACTGCCATCGCTACGGGAAGATAACACCGCCACCACTGCGGGAAGATAACACCGCCACCACTGCGGGAAGATAACACCGCCACCACTGCGGGAAGATAACACCGCCACCACTGTGGGAAGATAAAACCGCCACCACTGCGGGAAGATAACACCACCACCACTGCGGGAAGATAACACCACCACCACTGCGGGAAGATTACACCGCCACCACTGCGGGAAGATAACACCGCCACCACTGCGGGAAGATAACACCGCCACCACTGCGGGAAGATAACACCGCCATCGCTACGGGAAGATAACACCGCCATCGCTACGGGAAGATAACACCGCCATCGCTACGGGAAGATAACACCGCCACCACTGCGGGAAGATAACACCGCCACATCTGCGTGAAGATAATCTGATACAGCTTTTCTGCCTATCTTTGCAGCAGCTAGCTTCATCAATCACACAATATGTGTTTAGTCTTCCAATTTTCAGTGCTGACATGGCAGCAAATCTGAGAAGAACTCTACTAGGGATTTTCTGAATCCACACTGCCAGACACCTACTTTAACATAGGCGGCAACTTCCAAAAATCGATTCACGAAATCTTTTGATACTGGCATAACAACAACCTTGAAGAAATACTCCGCTGGAGGGGTAAGAGAAACTTAAACAAGAAACTCTGTGGGGAATAATGCCAAAACTGACATTATCATTACATGTCTCACGCCGAGATCTTGAATATTTGGCAATTAATTTGGAGCAAGAGCTCCCTCCACCTGTAAGGGAAACAACACTAGAAACAAACGGTTAACCAACCTGGCTTATGTTTCAAAATGCATATGTTTGACAATGGCGTAATGCTCCATTCGACATGGAAATGCTACGCGTTTTTTTATTCGGTAGATGCAAATATGACACTATATGCCGATGCAAATGCAGGCTCGAACTGCTGAGATAGCTCTAACAAGCTTGCTTCCTCAATCTTGGCCGTCGAGGACAAATATCACCCTGTTGGAGAGTGAACGGGTATCACACGGTATTCCGGCAAAATAGATGTCAGGACACACAACCAACTTTGTCGGGAAGAGCTTTAACCTTTGATTTCCACTGGAGGAACGAGAAAACTGGCTCCGCTGGGGACGAAACGACTTTCTTGGGGAAAATCAACTGACTCCGTTGGGGAGAATAAATGACCCTACCGGGAAGAGTAGACTGTCTGGGTACAGCTCACAAGTTTGGAAATATTAATCTTCTGAGGCTAAACCACTCTGTTCGGGATGGGGGATCCTTTTGGGGGACACCACACTGTCTGAATACAGCCTTCGATCTTGGAATCGTCAATTCTGCTGAGGGTCAACGACCTTGCTGGAGAATGTCCTTCAGATAAGCTACGACTAGCTGGGGAATCTGGTCCTTCTTTAGTAAGGAACACTGTTATCTCAGAAGCGCGACCTGCATGGGGATTCACTTCACGTAACCATCAAGCCTTTCCGTTACGAGCTTCTGGTTAGTACTGCAATCTTCTGATCGTCCACTTTGTATGGTCAAGAACCCTGCAACACCACAAACAAGACAAGACAAGTCTATGCAACCAAATCTATTCAGGTTAGCGTTAGTGACATCATTTTCAGTCAATTCAAAGTTTTAGCAATTATTGGAAAGGGCCAGCGATGTTATACACTTGCTATTTTTATTAACCATTGGCGTTTGTCATGTACAAAACAGTAAAGAACAAGCATCAAATACTGAACAACATGTTTTATTGATTGGGCCCCTGAATGGGCAGAGTTTTGTACACGGGATGTAACTCCTGAAAAGAGGAAGCTACGCACAACAAATATACAAGTATGCACAAGAAACATAGATACAATGACAAATCAAATTTACACACATGTCGGCAATGTGATGCAGACGAACATCATGAGTTGATCCTCCTATGACTCGCCTGACTCTAGCGTTTTCACGGTATTCACACTTCTGAAGAGATTGTATCTGATAATCGACCCTTCAGGTATATTCTCCCGCACCAATGTGCACCACAGTGTCAAATTCGGACCGCAGTCTTTTGCTTTTCAAATCCCTAACTTTTGCGTGAACCGCCCTTTGCGGGTTTTCAGTTCACCGGGATACCCCTTTTTGCCGAAGCCGCCCAGTGTAGGTTTTCAACTTCGTGGGCGTACATTTTTCCAATTTTATCCCTAATTTTTGCCCGAACCTTTCATTCTGTTTTTGGTTCGCCAGGATGCCCCATTTTTGCCTGGACTCTCTTTTTTCTGTCCAGCGGGTCAATTTCAAGCAAAGTATTTTTTAACTGCGTCCGAATTCACAGGCGATGTAAAGTCTTCACCGTCCATGGTGGACAACAACAAAGCTCCTCCTGAAAAGACTTTTCTGACAACGTATGACCCTTCGTAGTTGGGGGTCCACTTGCCCCTGTGATCTTCTTGTGGCGGGAGAATCCTCTTTAGCACAAGGTCGCCCGTCTGAAAGCTCCGAGGATGTATCTTTTTATCATACGCTTTCTTCATTCGGCTCTGGTACAACCGACCATATGCTAGAGAAGCTAACCTCTTCTCATCCATTAAACTCAGCTGGTTCAACCTGTCTTTCACCCATTCTGCCTCGTCCAGTTGGACATCTCGTAATACCCTCAGGGAAGGAATCTCAACTTCCAGTGGTAGCACTGCTTCCATTCCATATACCAACGAGAACGGGGTTGCCCCGGTTGATGTGCGTACCGTCATACGATAACCGTGCAAAGCAAAAGGTAGCATCTCATGCCAGTCCTTATAGGTCACCACCATCTTCTGAACAATCTTCTTTATATTCTTATTGGTCGCTTCAACAGCGCCATTCATCTTGGGTCGATAAGGAGAGGAGTTATGATGCTCGATCTTAAAACTCTGACACAACTCCTTCATCATTTTGTTATTTAAGTTCAAACCGTTGTCGGTAATTATCCGCTCGGGGATTCCATATCTGCAAATGATATCTCGCTTGATAAACCTGGCTACCACCTGCTTGGTCACATTTGCATAGGATGCCGCTTCCACCCATTTGGTAAAATAATCGATTGCTACCAAAATGAAACGGTGTTCGTTAGATGTCGTCGGCTCGATCTTTCCAATCATGTCGATTCCCCACATTGAGAATGGCCACGGTGACGACATCACGTCCAGAGGACTCGGAGGCACATGGATCTTATCAGCATAGATCTGGCACTTATGACACCTCTTCGCAAACTTGAAACAGTCAGTTTCCATAGTTAGCCAATAATAACCTGCCCGCAGCAGCTTCCTCGTCATGGCATGCCCACCAGCATGCGTACCAAATGTACCCTCATGTATTTCCTCCATGAGCAACTTCGCCTCTTTCTCGTCTACACAACGTAGTAGCACCAGGTCGTGATTTCTCCTGTATAGGACACCGTCTGGATTCAGATAGAAATTACCCGTCAATCTCCTGAGAGTCTTCTGATCGTGACTGGATTCCCCAGCCGGATATTCTTTGTTTTTTAGGAAATTATGGATATCAAAATACCAGGGTTTATCATCAGATGCTTCGTCAATGGCAAATACGAAGGCGGGTCTGTCGAGCCGAGAGATAACAATTCTGGGAGCCTCATTCCAGAAGTTGACTTTATACATGGAAGACAATGTGGCCAGAGCGTCAGCCATCTGATTCTCTGCTCGCGGTACATGATGCAACTCAACCTTGTCAATGAAGGGCAACAATCTCCTCGCGTAATTCATGTATGGTATCAAATTAGGCTGACGTGTCTCCCATTCTCCTTTTATTTGATTCACCACCAGAGCTGAGTCTCCATATACATCCAGATTTTTGATTCACAAATCAATGGCCTCTTCAAGCCCCATGATACAAGCTTCGTATTCGGCTTCGTTATTGGTAACCGGAAAGGTCAATCGGGCGGTAAATGGGATGTGCGACCCATGTGGAGTAGTGATGATTGCCCCTATTCCGCTACCGTAGGAGTCTACAGCTCCGTCAAAGATCAACTTCCATTTGGAACCCAATTCTGGTCCTTCGTCCGGCAACGGTTCTTCACAATCTTTCATCTTTAGGTACATGATATCCTCGTCAGGAAAATCAAACCTCATCGATTGGTATTCCTCAATAGGCTGCTCTGTCAAGTACTCAGATAATACACTCCCCTTTATAGCCTTCTGTGAGACATACTGGATGTCGTATTCGGTCAGAACCATCTGCCAACGGGCAATTCTCCCCGATAATGCCTGCTTTTCAAATACGTATTTGATAGGATCCATCTTCGAGATGAGCATGGTTGTATGATTCAGCATGTATTGCCTCAAACGCTTGGCGGCCCAGGCTAGCGCGCAACAAGTTTTTTCGAGCATTGAATATCGAGATTCACATTCAGTAAACTTCTTACTCAAGTAGTATATCACATGCTCTTTTCTTCCTGTCTCGTCGTGTTGACCGAGAACACAACCCATACTTCCCTCAAGAACCGTCAAATACATAATCAAGGGTCTCCCCGCCACTGGAGGTATCAAAATAGGAGGCTCCTGCAAATACTGTTTTATTTTATCGAACGCCCTTTGACAATTTTCATTCCATGTCACAGCCTGGTCTTTTTTCAACATCTTGAATAACGGCTCACACGTAGCTGTTAGGTGAGATATGAACCGAGCGATGTAGTTCAACCTCCCTAAAAACCCGCGCACCTCTTTCTCTGTTTTAGGCGTTGGCATCTCTTGTATTGCTTTTATTTTTGCAGGATCAACCTCTATTCCTTTTTCGCTCACGATAAACCCCAGCAGTTTACCTGACCTCACCCCGAAGGTGCACTTGTTAGGGTTCAGTCTCAGCTTGAACTTCCTAAGCCTCTTGAATAGCTTCAGCAGATTCACCAAATGTTCCTCCTCCGTCTGGGATTTGGCAATCATATCATCAACATAAACCTCGATCTCCTTATGCATCATGTCATGAAAAAGAGTCGTCATTGCACGCTGATACGTTGCCCCAGCATTCTTTAATCCGAAGGGCATCACTTTGTAACAAAATGTTCCCCAAGGCGTAATGAAGGTAGTCTTCTCCATGTCTTCTGGCGCCATTTTAATCTGATTATAGCCCGAGAAGCCATCCATGAAGGAGAATACGGAGAATTGAGCAGTGTTGTCAACCAGCACATCGATGTGAGGAAGTGGGAAATCGTCTTTCGGGCTCGCTTTGTTCAAATCACGGTAATCTACGCACATTCTCACTTTACCGTCTTTCTTTGGCACTGGTACAATATTAGCGACCCATGAGGGATATTTTGTAACAGCTAGGAAACCAGCATCCCACTGCTTTTGGACCTCCTCCTTAATTTTCACTGCCATATCAGGCCTAGTTCTGCGAAGCTTCTGCTTAACCAGCGGGCATTCTTCTTTTAGTGGCAGACGGTGCACAACCATATCCGTATCCAACCCAGGCATGTCTTCGTACGACCAAGCGAACACATCACTATACTCTCTGAGCATTTCAACCAGTCTTCGCTTGATGTCACTCTGCAGCGCGTCTCCTATACGGATGTTCCTTTCAACCCCTTCCGACCCCAGGTTAATAATTTCAATGACCTCCTCATGAGGCAGAATGATTCGTTCTTCTTGCTTCACCAACCAAGACAACTCTTCTGGAACGTCGCCATCTTCAACAATCTCTTCTTCGGCATGAAATACCGGGTGCTCAAAGTCGAAATGAGTCATAGGCGGTTCAATGATGTCATCTGAAAATATTATCCTGCAACAGGAATGGTTAAATGCTTCAAAATGCGTATAAAGCGAATAACCACGTTGCCATTTTATTGTAAAACACAAAAACAGGAAAAACAGAGATCGCAATATTTGTACATGAAAAAAGGCCTTTTATTTAATGATTAAACAATGCAATGTACATAACAGCACGACCCTAAGCAAAATCACGATGCCCCGGGTAAGACACCGGATTGTTCAACAATTAAGAAAACAAAGTATTACTGTTTGGTAGTCACAGGAACAATCTCCTGAATAGACCAATTGCATAATCCTTGTCCTGGCACGCTTGGCTGAATCCAGGCGTCCATGTCGCAGTCACTGTCTCCTTCTTCAGAATCTGAAACAGCATTGATGACCTCGTGATACACTCCACCAGCCGTGATTGTTATTGGTCCTTTGGAACGGGGTGCCCCTGCAACAGGCGTTGATGATGATGGTTGATATCCCAGCCCAAATCTGTCCATCTTCACGCGAATATCCAGAACCTTGCCCCAGCCTTTTGTCTCACCAGTCTTCACTAGAGCCTGAGCCTCCTTGTATGACGAGACGGCCACTTCTGACGCTTTACTCGGCCCTGGAACTTTGTCTTTGATGCGCAACCCTTCAAAGGCTTGACAGGGTGTTTCATGAATCTCGCCGTCGACTTCTACGTACTTGAATGATGACAGATGGCTGACCAATATATCTTCTTCTCCACAGACCGTGACCACACTGTCCCCCACCATGTACTTCAGCTTTTGGTGCAAGGTAGATGTGACTGCCCCAGCACCATGGATCCATGGTCGTCCGAGAAGACAGCTGTATGCTGGCTGGATGTCCATAATGTAAAATTCAGTTTCGAAAATCTCCGGCCCTACCTGGAGAGGTAACGTTATAGATCCAAAGACTGACCTTCGTGTACCATCAAATGCCCTGACCACCAAGTCGCTAGGCGTACAAATGATTCCCCTGATGTCCAATTTCATCATTGCTTTCTTTGGCAGCACGTTCAAGGAAGATCCGGTATCTACCAGTACGTGGGACATGACTGAGCCCCTACACTCAACTGAGACGTGCAATGCCATGTTATGCTCTCTCCCCCTCGGGGTCAAATCAAAATTCGTAAATCCTAAGCTATGGCCTGCGTTCACGTGCGCCATCACCCCCTCCAACTGATTCACAGAAACATCTTGGGGTACAAACGACGTGTCCAAAATTTTTAACAGTGCATTCCTATGGGCTTCGGAACACAATAACAGCGACAGTATGGATATCTTCGATGGCGTCTGTTAAAGGTGCTCAACAATCTTATAGTCACTCTTACGAATAAGGCGCATAAACTCTTCTACATCCTTCAACGACGTTTCTTTTTCGTTCCTCTGCACAGGGACATCCTCATTCATTTTTCCTTTTCCTTTTGCCAATCGTTCAGCCTCTACCTCAGGCGATATTAAAATTCTCCCACTTCTCGTCATCCCTCCGGTCCCGACGACGTTGTCTACAACCTCAACTGGCTGTTTATTAATATCAATTTTCACCCCATCACAGTATGCTTCCAACCCATAAGTCCAGGGTACTGCCTTAGTGCTCTCATAAGGGGTTGGTTCTTCCTTGGTGATAGTGATCGGTGGTCGCCTGGCTGGCGCTGTTATAGTTATCGTTTTTCGGGGGATTGTCACGGTAGCTACATCACTTTGCTCATCCACTAATACCTCTGCAGGTTCCTCCACTGCCGTCCTGTCGAATTGCAACGTGCCTTCATCTATTAAGGTATGAATACCCTTCTTCAATTCAGCACAACCCCCAGCTTGGGTCCAACACTCTAAACAAAACTCATCGCAGCCCGGATACACACCTCCTTTCAATAATCTGCTCTTTATCTCACACAACGGCGTCTTTAGGTCATCAACATTCATGATCAAGTTCAAGCCCTCCTCAGTTAAAATAGCATTTGCCCCATGGTTGGGCATGGGCTGTTGTACTATGTTCGGACCTGCTTGTCCGAAATTGATGGCCTTGCTATCCAACAGATCTTGTACCACATGCTTGAACGCGTGGCAATTCTCTATGTCGTGGCCAGGAGCCCCGGTGTGGAATTCACAGTGCTTGTTCGCATCAAAACCGAACGGAGGAGTTCCCGTCATTGGCGCCATAGTCCTCTTTTCTACCAAGTTCAAACCCAGTAACGTTTGTAGCAATTCTGCATACGTTGAAGGAGGCGTTTCAAACACCCTCCTTAGTTTGCCCCACTGAACTCTGTGTTGGGCAGGATGTAACCTTTGTTGTGGCTGCTGTTGCTGTGGTGGTATCTGCTGTAGTGGTATTGGTTGTTGATGAAATGGAATTGTGACACTTGCCACCTGTTGCGGATGATTGTACTGATTCTGCCCTCTGCCCCGGCCTCGGCCTCGGCCCCCGAATACTGCACTCGTATCACCTTGACGACGACCCCCGAAAGCTCTTCTGTTACTGCCAGCTGAAGTAGATTCCTCAGCTTGGAATCTCCCCAGTTTAATATTGCTTTCAATTTTCTCACCCATCAAGATTAGGTCCGAGAAACTGCCCAAGGAAGTATGAAACAGCTTATAATAAAACATACCAGTAAATGTTCCTATGAACATATCATTCATTTCTTTGTCGTCCAGAGGAGGATGAACTCGTGTAGCCATGTCGCGCCACCTCTGCGCATATTCCTTGAAGCTCTCGTCTTTCTTCTGGGACAACCCCTGTAATTGGACCCGGTTGGGTGCCAAATCACTATTGTACTTATAATGAGCCACAAACGCTTCAGCCAGCTGTTTCCAAGTTTTTATCTGAGTAGGCTCCAATCCGATGTACCATTCAAGGGAAGGACCAGACAAGCTGTCTTGAAAGAAATGCATCAGCATCCTCTCATCGTTTGAATAAGCCGACATCCTTCTATAGTATGATCGCACATGCACCTTTGGACAGGTATCCCCCTTATATTTGTCGAATGTGGGAGCTTTAAACTTTAGCGGTACCCTCAGGCCAGGCACCAGACCCATTGTGGTCATATCTAAACCAACAGTGCTTTGATTCACGACACCTTTCATCTGCTCCTCGAGCATCTTGATTCTCTGAGAGTCATCTATAGGACCTTCAAAACCTCCACCAGAGAAAGCATCTTCTTGCTGATCTTCTAGCCAATTACCGTTCCCATTTCCGTATCCATCATACCCGTTGTTACGGCCAAATCTAGTTTGATTCATTACAGGGCCCCTCCCCCTGTTACCATACCCTGGAGCGACTCCGGTAGGTCCAAAAGACATCATTCCAGCACCATTCCCATTACCGAATCCGCCATAACCCTGATAGGTATTGCAAAATCCGTCCTGTCCGAAGCCCTGAGCGTTGAAGCCGTAATTCCCAGCAAGATCAAACCCCTGGTCGTTAAAGCCAAATCCGTTGTTACCGAAGCCATTACCTCCAATATTATCACCACCCAGATTGGCATCTCCGAACCCAACGTTATTGACGACAGTCTCGTTACCGATTCCTGCATTACCGTTCCCGGCGCCAGCGCCGTTGTTCACATTTACAGCAGGTATGTTCGCCACAGGTGGAGCTACCGGTGTAGGAGTACCATCCCCGTGGATGGTGTCAAGACGCACAAAATTATGGTCTTCGTTTCCGTGCCCAGCATTTCTCATCAGGAAAGGCTGCACCAAGGCCTGCAAGTTTTCCTGGCCTTTCGCAATGGTCTCCATTGTCTACATGAATAGCGCCAGCTTCTCATGCATGTCCTGCATTTCATTCTGCATTTGATCCATAACTCTTCTGCAGTTGGTACGAGTGGAGTATTGGTGCGGACGTTGACTTTCAATCCTGAAAAGACCTGTATGGTGCAGGAAATGAGATACAATTCAATAATCACCTGTAATGCAGTATGAATGTGAATGCAAATGCAACATGTGTCTGTGCATTAGGGAGTATCACCCCCAATTCTAGTGCAAATGTGTCAGTGTGGTGACGGTGACAGCAATACGAAGTTCGGAGCCGAATCATAGAAAACACCTCATACATTGCATAGAAACCCATCAAGTCAGGAATACAATATCAATGAGCGTACAATAAGAAGGCATGACCTCAACCAACAATCCTGGTGATGGCCAGCACAATGCAAATAAAGCATACACATTAATACATGAAATAGTCAAGTGCTCCCATGCGCCTGGTACTCCTCTAATAACCTCTTGGTCTCTGGATGACTTGGTCGGGTAAGTAAACCCTCAACAAGTAGATCTCTTCGCTTGAGAACACGTCGTAAATCACCAGCAGATTCTTCCCGTGCCCCTTCTCCGAAGCGATCCTCTAGCTTCCGTTTCTGAGACACAGCCTCTTTCTTGCACTCGATGGCCTTGTTCAATGAGTTCTGAAGACTATATCTTGCCATCACCTCCTCTTCATACTTTTCATTGCTAGCCTTCAACTGATCTTCGAGTTCAGCAATTTGCTGCTTCAATTTGTCTTCCCTCTTTTTGTTGTTGGTTAGCGTAGCATTCCACGTTTTGTTGCAAGAAGAGATTTCCCGGTGGGCGGCATCGAGTTCCTTCTTCTTGGACTCCAACATATCATGAGAGCTTCTGAATTCTTTCCCCAGGCGTTCACGCTTCTTTTTCTCTTCGGTCAGTTCGGCACCTAGCCTGTTTACTAAATCAGTCTACTGTTGGAAAGAATGCACAACCTTGTTCTTCTCACTACGCATCTGAGCCAGTTCCTTTTCTAACTCTTCATTGATCTTCATCAAGTCCTCCTTTTCTTTCACGACCCGCTCATAGACCTCAACATCTACAGTAGTAGGTTCCTCCACTAGAATGGGAACAGGATGTGAGACTGCTGGAAAAGGCATTTGTACCTGTCTTACCCTCTTCTGGATCCACACCTTGTATGGCATATAGGCTTGACAATCATTCTTGCCTAACAATGGTTTCCCTCTTCTGCAGATATGATTCCAAGCGTGCTAAAGCTTGGCCAATAATTCCCCACTCAAGTCACCGGTGAAATACAGAGATTCCTGTATTTCTTCCTCCTTTGGCGAGCTTTTCAGAGCATAACCGAATTGCCTGATCAATAATGATGGATTGTAATTAATGCACCCCTTTCTCCCAATCAGAGGAACATTAGGATATCCGGCGCAGCTGTAGATAATCTCAGATCCCAATAAAGCTCTGTCAAACCAGCCAACATCTGCTGAAGAAAGTCCCATCAGACGCTCAGACCAATCCACCGTATCTGCAGACTCAACAAAGATGCCCTTCTTGGGCAGATGACTCTCAAACCACATATACAGCAAAGGCACACAACAAGAGACGTTCTTGCCTCTCCTATTCTCATTTTTGTAGTGCAACGAATGGTAGAAATCTCCGATCAATGTGGGTACAGGGTTACCAGCAGCAAACAAATGAAACGCATCAAAGTCCACAAAATTCGGGAAGTTGGGAAACAACACTATCCCATAGATGCACAGAGCCAAAACAGCATTAAAGACTATCCAGCATCCACTCTTGGCGTATTCCTGGGCTTTACCAATCAGAAACTGGAGGGAGAAGCCTGGAACCCCACGCCAAGAAGTCACCAATAGCTCGGAAGCGTCCATGTGTAAAGCCACTGCTAAGTCTTCTAACTTGGGCTCAGCGTCATAGTGAATGAAAGGAACCTTATTCTGTACTGGCAGCTCAATAAACTCTGGGTACTCTTCCAAGGTGGGCCCCAAAAGAAAGTCCTTAAAAGTGAAGCATCTCAATGCAGGGTCATAAAATTGCATCAAAGTATACAGCCCGTTCAGCCCCACATCAGTTGGTTTGCAAACCAGTCTCAACAGTCTTCCGTAACTCTTCCTGAAGCTTCTCTGGACATCCTCGTCAGCAAGGGAAATCAAACCAAGCAGGGGAGTAACATCAGGGGTAGGTAACTTGTATGCAACTGTCCTTCTCAAACCAGCCATGACCAATAATCAGAAGTCCGGACACTAGAATCAGGGAATATGCAAATGCACCTGCAGCACAGACACACGTTAATGAAATGCAATGATAATGGTTATGCAAACAATGCAATGCAAATAAAATGCAACAAAGGACCAAGTGCCCCGACTGAGAAGCCCAAATCACACCAAGAACAAAGTCTCCAACAGACCCTCCAATATTCTTCAAACCATGGTCTTAGACAGACCCCATACATAAACTCCAATCAAGTCTCTGCTAGACCCAGTAACATAACTCCAAGTGGGTCTCTGATAGACCCCCCACATTACTCCACTTGGTCTCTGATAGACCCTTCAACTGTCCATAAGTAGCCTGAATCTCAAATCAAAAAACAAACCGGTATCTGGAGGTCGAGTTACCTGCATAGCCCCAAACCCCTTCACAGGTAGGTGTCCTAGTAACTGACAATGGTACGGCATCCTATGCGGTCGTCGGCGTCACAGACTTTCAGGGTTGATGATACGATTCCCAGAAGGAGTGGCATCATCAAATCCTGAAGAGGCCTCACTTAGCCAACTTCCAATTGATCGGTTCCCAGAGTCGACAATCCAACTAACCAGCAACCCATGCCACCCAAAGGGTGGGACAAGAAGCCAACCAGAAGAACCTCGTTTGAGTGTGGATTTTGCGGGACACTAGGACATGCAAAGCATGTGCGCGTCCGCTACCTTCCACTCTAATTCTAGGTGCACTCAAGCCCAGGTCCGACTTATCTCTCAATAACAGAACCCCAACATACCCACAGCAATAATCACAATAAAATAATGCTGAAAGTAAATGACTGAAAATTAAATCCATACAAAATCCTCGACGGGAAAACAAGCGCTAGGATTGACTCGCGTAGGGAACCGTTGGAGTCCCCAGCAGAGTCGCCAGCTGTCGCTACTGCGAAAATCGGCGCCGGCTGAACAGAAGAGTCGCCACCGTGCGTTATTTATCCCTAAGGAGGGAAAGGAAATGCTCAGAGTAAACCTACCGCAAAGAAGGGAAAGGAATGGTCATCGCAACCAAAGCCTGGATTCGGGAGTCGGTTACGCAAGGGGAAGGTATTAGCACCCCTCACGTCTGTCGTACTCGACGGGATCCACGCTTGTTTTCTAGTACGGATTGTTATTCTATCTATTCTACAGGTCAAGGGTTAAAAGAAAATAAAATGACTCGGCAAAGTATCGCACTTTATGCCTACGTATTCCCGTCGGAAACGAGAAATCAGAGTCAACGTAGTTCGCCTACCTACGGGAAAGGAGGGGAAGGTTGCTCGCTAGGATATCGCATCCTATGCCTACGTACTTTCATACAGCATGAAAGATCAGAGCAAACGTAGTTCGGGCCACATACGACACAAGTCTGTCTTGATTGTTTTTATCCTTCTGAAAAAGGTTTTCTCCTGATTATGGGTCCAAGCGGACAAAAATGACGTTTTTTGATTGGTTTGCAGTCTTTTACGCAAGAACTGTCTTTTATTGATGTTTGAAATGTTTATTGTGTTTTTTGATTGTTTTGAGAAAGAAGAGAAACAACAACTCTAAAACCTATGGTTTAAAAAGGGAATCAAAATCTACCCTAATGTTGTCATGCATGGATGAAAGCCTAATGTCTGTCATATTTCCCTCTTGCACAGAGAGAAAAAGAGATCCTAAGGGATAAGCGGAAACAGAAACAACATATATACAATAAAGCAGTAAAATGCATGAATGCAGCAGTACAAGCGAGGCAAGGGAGTCCCACTCAACCTCGAACCTAGAAAACAATGAGCAAGGTGAAACAACTTCACCTCAACCTCAAGGGGAACAATAACAAACAATACAGTCAAGAAACTCAAACAATACATCACCAGCTCTACACAACATCAGCAGCTCTAAACAGCAAAACCTGACAGCACAAGCTCCTGCTTCCATCAGTCTTCAAGGCAATGAACTCTATCCTCAATCTTCAAAGCAAGCTCTCCTAAATGAGTAATAGTTCACAAGATGATTTGGGATGTTAAACAGTCAGTTAACCACCAAAGGTGGCATACAGACGGTTAACAAAATACAGATTGTTTCTCTCAAAAGTTCTATCTCTCAGATACTGTCACTAAGCCTTCCAAAGGAAGGAGGTGAGTATCAAAGAGATACTTTGAATCATAGAGAAGAATGGAGGAAAAAGAAGCCATCCATATTTGTGAAGAAATTTTCTATTCTAAGGCTCTCTCTAGCTCCTATGTCCTAGGATCTTCAATCAATCTTCAAGCAAGCCTAGCATCTTCATCAACTTTGAACTTGGCCTTCAACTTTGTCTTCAATAGCTCCATCATCAATGCTCTTCAAGCCAAGCCCACACCCCAAGCAAGCCCAATAAGCCCATACAAACAAAATAAACCCCAAAAGGGCACACCAAACAAGCAAACAATTGCAAAATATACTAAAAATATTAATATAGTAGGGAAAATGCTAATATTATTTCTAGGGGATCTACTAAACCTACCCTTAATACCCATATATTCCCCATAGCCTAACTTGTCCTAAAAAACCCAAAAGAAATTGTTTCAATGCACATAAGTTGTTGTTTAACCTAATTCTATACACCCTAATAGCATCTAATCAAAACTATCCTAAAAATCATCACAAAAATATGGAATTAATCCAGGGGGAACCTAAAACATATATCTAATTAACCTAAAACGATTGACCTAAAAATCTAAAGGGAGCTACCTAAACTAAAATCTACAAAATCATACATCAACCTAAAAGAATTAAAAAGCAATTAAAATGAAAATATGCAAAAAATATTAAAATGCATGATATGCAAAATGTTTTTATTTGATATTTTTCTTGACAAAAATGTGAAAAGGGAGAAAAAACTCCCATTAAAAAATATTCTTTTTTCTATTTATTATGCATTTTTAAAGTTTGAGAAAATTTGGAGTAAAAATAATATGAAAATGGATGCATGGGGTATGAACAGCAATAATATTCAGTTATTAAAATGGTTTGGGCCCATACTGGGGGTGCAAAGAGTAACGCGCCTGGGCCCATTTTCTTTCAGAAAAATCAATTGAAAAATCTAAAGAAAAAGAAAAGAGATACGATGCGAATAGGAAATAAATCTAGTTCATATTGGATTGGGCTTCAACTGGGGGGATGGGAATAGAATTATCACACAAAGCCCAGAAGAGGGCTTTAATGAAACGCCGCATTTAGCGCGTGCTGGATTTCCCTCTCTTTCGCGTTTGAATGTGAGCCGTTGGATCTCTCTTTCAGTCAGCAGTCAAACGCGCATCCAATGGACAAAAGATCATCTTCAACCTTGGGAGCTAGGGTTTCGCAGAATCCATTAAAACACTCATGCCATGCACGGATTTTCCAGCTGCTCGTTCTCCTTCGTTGTTCCACCAATCAACACGATGTAAAAACCAATCTTGGCCTATTTTCCAAGCTGAACACGACTGTACCATTGGCATACATTGAAACCCTCTCTATCATGCAAACCAAACGCGTACCTCCATGGATCTCAAAATGTGACCAATACTTGACCTCAACCAAACTCATAATTCTTGTTATCAAAATGATTATCACATTATACTCATCAAAACCAACCATTAATCTAGCATTGAAACTCACTAAATCACTAGTTCTAACTCCATCAAGAATTCGTGTCCATGAATGAAACCTCTCCAATCAGTCCCAAACTCATCAAAATTGATCCCCTAATTGTCTCTAACAGCTCTATGCTAATAATTAACCCTAGCCATGCCTAGAATAGGGTGTAGGAATGATTTTGCATACCTTGATTCTTGAAATGGTAGGTGATGAAAATCTTTAATCCAAGCCTTGTAACTCCTCAAGAATGGTCCTTAGATGATGAATATTCCTCTGTATGCAAAAGATTTGGAGTAGCAAGCTTGTACTTCAAGATCCAATGGGATTTGCTTCCTTGCAAGTTCAATGTGAATACCTTCAAATCTTCATCAATGGAGTCTCAAGCCAATATGAACACACTCAGAAATGTTTATGGAGGAGATTTGTGAAGAAAAATGAGATAGCAATGAAGAAGAATGTGAAGTTTGAATATGATTTGCAAATGAGGAAAATGGATTTCAATCTCTCTTCTCTACCACAATCAACACCAACCTTGCCTCAATGCAAGCTGCACTCATTATATAGAATGGATTGGAATAGTCTAGAACTCCCTAGAATCATCTAGGATCATCTAATGAGAACTTGATTTTTTCATCCAATGGTATTTTGCATTTTCACTTCTCCTTATATGATATCTCATGCAATATGCCTTGTAATCTTGGTAACTGAATTGAATTTCTTCTTACATGATATTTTGGGTGAGATACAATGCACATCTTCCTTGTTTATTGAGTTATTTTGAGTTTTGCCATGGTACCTTATTATGCAAGCAAGACTTTTCCAAAGAAACCGTATGATGCAAGCCTCAAATCAAAATTGTGGCTGAACCATTGTTCTTAGAATGTCATTTGGAGTCAAAATGACCTATTTTATGACATGGTTTGGACTTGTAGCTTATGATTTATGATTTTCAACTTCACTTGAATTAACTTATGCCTCATTTTTAAGCCATTTTTATCACTTTTTGATATGAGCCTTTCCAACATCCCATGACCTCCCTACTAGCCTTAAAACATCATTATAAGCAACTTTGATGTTGAAGATTTTTCCATTTGAAGCTTGGAAGTAGGAGATATGGCCTTATGCTTAAAATGACTTATAACCTCCAAATGACCAAAATGCCCTTGGCTTGTCAAGATCATAAGTAGAGCTCCACAAATCAGATTGAGTCATACCATACCTTTATAGAAATCTAAGATCATGGGGAACAACTCTCATGTCGGCCAAAAACCCAATTGAAAACTCCTTATGGGGAAAAAATTGCTGGGAAGTCAAGTAACTTTCAACAGACAAATTTCAGATGCCTCTCAGGACCTGTAACTTGCAAGAACCATAACTTGAGTTCTATAAATATCATTGATGCCTTCCACCACTCAAATTAAAGGTCTTGAGATGCTCTACAAGTTTCATGTTGACCAAGGATCCATTTGAGACTTGCATTTTGAATTACTTTGCTTGGAAGTTTGACCTAAATCAGGGGATTGTACCCAGAAACCCTAATTTAGAAACTTCTCTTATTCTTGATTTCTTTTGATTTCTCCTTGGCACAATACCACATCCATATCCACATATCAAATGATGAATCCCACATCCTCCAAATAGGCCTTGATGCCCTTCAATCAAGCATTTGACCTAGGGTTGACCCAGATGACACCCTAGTTGACTGTCTTCAACTGTAGCTCTTGTAACCATGCCAATGACTTGTCTTGCTTTCAAAATGACCCTCTAGGTCTTCCATGCCCTCAATTCATAACCCATAACGTCTCTGATGATCTTCACATACCCTCAAGATAGGAGAGAAACCCACTGCTTGGCCTTTAAACTTCCCAAAGCTTTAATTTCTTTCTTGGTGATTTGAATAGGCTTGAATATTGATAAGAGCCTCTTGAATACATTCCTTGAGATGAAGAATAGCACTTGATCCCTTGTCAGATGACTTGTTATGCTATGCTATGCAAATGATTAGACTATGTACATGACTTTTTAGGCAAATGACAATGCAATTGAAACATAAACCAAGCGAAGTAGGTTGAGCAAATTTTAGGGTGCAACAATACCTTCATTATATGAGAAAACCATCTCAGAGCCGCGAAGTCGCCGGAGGGTCGTCATCATCACTATCACCCCAAAACCGCGACCCAAGCACTTCATTGTTTACCATAGGTAACGCTTCCCCTATTTGACTTTGTTATTTCTTAATCGATTGTTGTTCATGTGGAGTTTTTGATAGGTATTTTGGCGAAACATGGGGAACAAGAAATCGCATGGAGAAGAAGAACGACGAAAATTTAAAGAGATGAGGGAGAAGCGAAATGGAGAAGGAAATCGGAGTTGGGAGAGAAGAAGGCGCAATCGGTGAAAAAGGGTTCACTTTGGGATCATGGTTTTATTTTTGGTTTATTTGTTGTAATCCTATACCTGTATATACACCGCATCACCATACACCTTCACATCACAGACACACACCCCACGATTAGATCGAATCACACGGCCCATATCGATACGTCCCCACCATAACCCACACAGCCTGCCGCATCAAATCCATCGCCCCCTTAATCACCTCATTAATCTCATTAACCAATTAATCAACTATTAATCTGTTTTAATTAACCCAATCCGCACTTATTTTATTTTATTAATTAATTAAACCCAATTAATCCATTAATTAGCACTTAATATCAACTTGATTAAATTAACTATAACCTTAATCAACTTTATTTTATAATTTGAACCAATAAAACCTTTTAATTAACATTTTTTATTTAACCTTTTATAACCTTTTCTATAAAAAATCAATTAATTTTTTTTCCTATTTAAATCACCTTTTAATTAACCTTTTTAAAAGCAGCTCAATATAATTCTTTTTTAATAATAAAATCCATTTCTTCATAATTTAAAAACAATCTATATTATTTTGTTAAATTTAAATACCCTTTTTTAATAAGAAGCAATTTCAGAGTTTAGATGATTTATATTCACTAGTTTCACCAAAAACAAATGATAAGCATTCTTTTTTCAAATTAATTATTTATCTCTTTTTATAATAAAATCTTTTATAAATAAACTCTTTTAATAAAAGTAATTTACACCATGACACCAACTTTCTGATAGTTAGACTGATAATCTTTTTTATAACAACTTTTATTAAAACTTATCTGCATAATTAATCTAATAAGCAACTTTTTATTAAAATTGAACAATTTCACTTTTTTATTTAAAATTAACCCTTAGGTTCCTTTTAGTTAACTTTTAATCCACCTCAAAACTTTTATTAAAACTAATAAGATTAAATTAACTTTTCCTAAAATCATCTCACTAATTAATTAATATCTCTCTTAAAAATCAATTCAACTAAAATAAATCAATGCTCCCCAACGTAATCCAATCGTGCACGCTTCCGTCTCCGCTCCGACTCCGTTCACGTATTCACTTTCACTCACTTTCACTTCAGTGCTTTCATGCGTGTGTATGCCTTTATTTTCCGCAATTTATTTTACCCCATTGCATAACGTCCAAAGGAAGAACTTGCGCGTAACGTAAAACTTGCGCGTATGCATATCATTTGCATCATATTCCCCCATGATCCTTGATCCCATTCAAGTCGATCACTTAAGATAGATCCTACCCCTTAAGGAGGACCTTTTTCTTTTATCTTCTACAACTTAGATGAAACCAATTTAACAATTCAACACTATTCAAACATATTAGAAAATAAGATGTTAATCATCTTAAGCGAGATAAAACTTCCGCCCCACATCAATACATTTCTACAATTCGTGGTGGCCCCATCAAGTAATCTCCCTTAAAATGACAACTCGTCTTTTCTCCTAGAATCAATCAATCAACTATCCTTATCCCGTAGGAACTTTGACCACAGTCAAAGAACTCCTCAAACCCTTTAGGGGAACTACAAATACTCTGATTCCACTCCCGTCAGGATATGTAGGCAAAAGATGTGACGTCTTGGCGAGTATACGTAGAATTAAACCACTAGGTCTTTTACCCTTAAGCAGATAAATCTTTGCAATAAACAACATAAAACAAGAGGTTCCTGTAGAGTACTACAGAAACTTAGGATGCTAGCACCTTCCCTAAGTTTAACCAACCCCCGAACCTATAACTCTCTAACCTTTGCATGTGCATTGCATTGTGGGTATTTTGATTTTTTTCCCTTCCTTTGGACAAATCAAAGACCGGTGGTGAAACTAAATGAATTAAGATTCAAATTAATCAGTAATTTGACATCCAATTCTCACCGTGACAGAAATTGCGACTTCACTGGGGATAATAAATGGGTTTCCCTAACTTGTTTATTATGTTTATTTATATCTACTTATTTGCTTATCTGTATAATTGCTCTTTATTGCTTTTGGGTTGATATCTTTTAGTGGTGAGACAAAGTCTTACACCCGGACTTGAGTGAACTTAAGATAGGATGGTGATATATTCGACGAGGCTTATAGGGAGTCGAATTTCGACCAAGTTGACTCGAGAATCCCGCTCAATTGAGGCCCTCTCGAAAAATACTGTTAAATGAGTAATCGTGAAAACATTCACTATTTTCGACCTTGGAGCCTATGATATTGAGGACCGTAGTTACCTTTAACCCCACATTGGCCTTTATTAGGACGTAGTGCGGGACTATGAGGGAGTACTCCCAAAGTAGTGCTACGCGATGCTACACTGAAAAGAAGTTCTCTTGAGAATATTATTAATCACCGAGTAATTGGGAAATTGATCATACGAAAGATGGACTAATGACTTTGGGCACCTCTTTAGAACCTTGTTCTGCAGGTACGATCAACCTTTAGTCCACCTCCTTTGGGAATGGGTATACCCTTTCTCCATGCTCGTTGCAAACTTAGGGTCCCCCTTGTTTGTTTATCTTTGTGTGTCCTTATGTGCTTACTTGTATTTGTGGCATCCATATAGCATCTTATTGCATTGGTTTCATGGAATCTCAAGTTTTATTTATAAACATTACAGAAACCAATAAGGATTACAAAAGAAAATATTTTGATATATTCTTTTAAGAGTCCTAACTTGGATGGCCTAAGGAAGTTAAGGGTACCGATTGAAGAATCAAGAAAACTCAAATGACAAATACAAGAGGCTTCCCTTATTATTAAAGATCAAATGAAGTTCAAAAGACTTTCATCAATATTGAAGCTCCAAGTAAACAAGGGCTTCCTTCCTTACTTTCCAGCAAGAACAAAAGAAGAGATGGAGGATTTATTTTCCTCTATCAGACTACTCTTTAGACGTTAATCCTCGACGAAACTGATATTCAAGAAAGTCCAACTAGAAGAGCAGATCAACAAGCGCGATGAAGGACTTCCTTAGGGTTGTATTAGCTTTTATTTAGCTATTGTGTCAGGTCTCTTATAAGAATGTTTCCTTGAAATCCATTATCAAAAACAAATAGTAAATGAATTTTCTTTGGTATTCTGTAACGTTTATAAAAACTTGAGTTCCATGAAACCTTTCATTTCTGCATTTTTGCATAGCATCCTGCATTTAACATTTGCATGTGCATGTGTCTCGTCTCCGTTGCATCCTCATCCGGTCTTCTGTCTTTGTCTGTCAGCTGACATCTCGACCATTTGACCAAGCTCGGAGTATTACTAAAGGATAGCAAAGAGAACAAAGAATATGGATTCTATGACTAGCTTCAGAGTTGTGACTAATTCGTTATTTGATCTTCCTTCCGATGACAATGTTCAACAAGTGGGTGTTCCTACACAACCTCAGCCTGTGCAAGATAAGCTGGTTGGTCAAGTTGATGAAAGAGTTTCCCGATTTCCACAACCTATACCTAATCTTCAGAATGTCTGTATTGATAAAAAGATGGATGATCCTAGATTTATAGCAATTGAGAAAGGATTTTGTGATATCGAAGAGTAGTTGAAGATGATGAAAGGAGCTAATGCATCTGGTCTTGATGCTCATGACTTATGTTTAGTTCCAGGCCTAATTATTCCTCCAAAGTTCAAGATTCCCGTCTTTGAAGTATACAAGGGTGTTAGTTGTCCAAGGTACCATTTGACGATGTTTTGTCGGAAGATGACTACTTATATTGACAATGATAAACTGATGATGCACTGCTTTTAAGAAAGCTTATCAGGGGCGTTCTTGAAATGGTATATGAAGCTACGAAGGAACCGTATACAGTCTTAGAGAGATTTAGCTGATGCTTTTGTGAAGCAGTACAATTATAATTTGGACGTGGCTCCAGACATTGACCTCTTGATGAGCATGAGTAAAAATGACAATGAATCTTTCAGGGAACACGCGTAACGATGGAAAGAGTTGGCAGCCTAAGTTCATCCACCACTTCAAGAGAAAGAATTAAGCAAGATGTTTCTAAGAACGCTGTCAGGCTCTTATTATGATAGGATGGTGGGCGTTGTGCCATTAGATTTCTCCAAAATTGTAGAAGTCGGAGTAAACATCGAGAATGAACTCAAAAGTGGAAGAATTCAGGATAACTTGAATGGCTAAGCCAAATGAAGAAATTTCAGTTGATGATTCTCTAGAGGAAAGAAGTGTTGATGTTAATGCAGTTTGGGATCCCTCTCAAATCCTGTCAGATCCGGTTCTAGTACTTCATCCTCAACATCGGTATGTAGTGCCCGCTCACCACAAGCAGCGACTACCTCATAAGCAAAGGATGATATTTCTAGATCAGCATCGGAATCGACAGGTTCGAAGACGGTTTCAGAGTCAGAAGGCACCTCTGAGTATTCCAAAAGAAGAAACTCACTGGTTTGATCTTATCCCAATGACTTACAGTCAACTATGGTCTTATTTGATCTGAAACTCGGTGATGACACCTAGAAAGACTAGAATCATGAATTCTCACCCACTGTGGTTCAACCCAAAAGCTAACTGTGATTTCCATGATGGGGTGTTGGGGCATTCGATTGAAGAGTGCAAATTTTTTCAAGAGAAAGTCCAAGAAATGGTAGATGATGAAGTGCTAACTTTCAGGGGAGAAAACCCAATCGTGAATGGAACACTGTTATACTGATCACCTGTTTATTGTGTTTGCTTATGTGTAATTTTTATTTCTTTGATTTAAAGCATAATTGGCATGTAAGAACTTGTTATCTTGAACATTAATGCAATAACATGTTTGTCTTGAAGAAATCCATTCATTTCACTCGTAAAATGTTTTTCATAATTTATAATGCCAACTTTACCCAATTTTTCTCACTTTGATGAAAAATCGAAAAGAGGATGACGAAATAAAACACAAGATCTCTCGTGGTATGCTTTCGAATAAAACCTGCTGATGATGTAAGGCATTTTTTTCAAACCTCCTAAACACTAGATATAAAGCGGTTAATTCCTCTTTAACCATTTTTCAACCTCATTTTCGACCTGGGGCAATTTTCAATCAGCTTGATTGAACACTTAAACTTTCAAAAGGAGAATGAACATCCTTCAAAAATGGGTGGGTACAAATAAGCTTTGACTCTTATTCCCTTTGTTTTATAAATCGTAAACTAAGCCCAGATACCATCCTCAAAGTCCTAATTGAAGTAAGGTTTAGTTCGAAAGCATACTCAATGAGATATCGTTTCTTGACTCTTATGAGCCACGCTCAATTTTTGTCGGCTTTATAAAAAAATTAATCTATATCCTAACTAGTGATTTCGGTCACAAGTTATTGTGATTTCTCCTTTCAAAACTTCAAGACAAACATATATGTTGTATTAACAGTTTCAGAATTAACATTTCTGACTCGCTGACATTGCTTGATATCTTAGAAAGATTACGTGACCACATCATCTATTTGAATTTGAAGACTTTGCTGACCTGGGGCAAGTTATTTTTCAAGTGGTTTGATCCATACAAGTTTGGATTCACCTATAACACAAGTTTGAAGACTCAGTTATGACGTCAATCAGGGGCAGTTACGCCGAGATTCGACGAATCTCTAAAAAGAGTTTGAAGACATCGAAGCATTTCAGACGCCATGTTTTATGTAAAATACTTGAGAACGACTTTTTTATTCTTATGAACCAGGTGACATGAGGCATTTGAGAATTGATATTGTTGTACAATACTTTTTGTTCAGAATGACGACTACCATTACACAACTCATCAATACAGAATTTCATCATAACTCTCTGGTGGACCCTTTTAAATCTCAGTGAACCTCTGTAAACTTCACATTTCCAAGGAAGTAGATATTATTCGACTCCTCATTGGATCTTCTACAACACCAGTTTCCTCCAGCGAAGCGGATGTTTATTTCATCCCCACTGAAGCTCCAACTCCAACAGCTAGAATGACCCAGGATTCTCATTTGAAGAGGATATTTATTTTATCCCCTGTGAAACTTCAGTTTGGGTATTCCCATCAACAATTCCAGCAAAAATCTCTCTAGTGAAGTGGATATTTATTTTATCTGTGAAGGTCCTCCAGTTATGAGTTGGATCCCTCCCTAGTATATCTTTACTCTCATCTTCAACAAGACAGCTATGATTCATCCTGACAATTTCTTCAATGTAAGATCAAAATTTTACGTCCCCAAGTGGAGTTTTTTTCTGTTCCCTAGAGTTTTTGAAGCCTCGAATCAGGATTGTGATCCCATATTTGGTTCTCCGTCTATCCCGCTTGGCACTTCTATCTTTGAAGATTTGTCAAGATGTTTGTTTCGATATGTTTATTTCATCTTCGGTTGCCTCTATTTATTTGTTTTGTCAGCATGAGCACTCGCATAGCATATAGATAGATGGCATAGCATACTCATTTTGCATCGTTGTGTTTGTCTGTTCTGTCACTCTGGCCGTGATATCCCCAAAGTGACTGGGTTTGTCTTCTCCTTCCAATTAGAGTTGTCAGCCCTAGGCAGAAAGAGCACAATATTTCTATTTTCCCCGCGAAGTTTGATCCTCGTGGAAGACGGTTGTTTTAGTACATTCCCAATTGAGTTCATACCTCAATGGTCGAGTCTTGCTTGACAGTTTCTCTTCGGTTATTTCCCGAAGTGAACTTCGGTCCTTGGCAATCACATTGTGGACATCTCCAAATTTTGAATATTGGATTCAATGTGCATTTATTTTGCACTCGGCTCCCCGGGAAGGGTCTTTATGAAGATAACTATTAAAGATGGATTTTTATCCAATAATATTACAAGGCTTCCTCAACAATTTACATCTGAATTGCAAGCAGCTCTTTATTTGAGCAACTCATTTCAATCAGGTTTTCTATCAGGATGACATATGGCAGTCTCCTCAAGACAATTTGTCCATCCCTAGTAAACATATCAAGGTTATCAACTCGTCAAATGACATCTCTCCAAAAATCCATCAGAGAAGTTTGCCGAAGACATTACAGGTACTTCTCTTTATTTGAGAATTCACATAACTACAACAAGCATACTCCTCAAGAATGTATTTCCCTAGTGAGTCTATCACACAAGACTAATTCCATCAAATGGCATCTCTCCCGAGAAGTTTGGTGAAGTTTACTACAGTTAATCTCTCTTTATTTGAGAGGACCTATTTTACGAATCAACCAGCTTACATCTCTTCCGAAGACCCCCGGTAAAGCTTTATAATCCTCAATACATTACGAATTACCGTTGAAGTTCTACTATCTACAATGATATTTTAATACCTTGTGAAGATGCTCTTACGAGTTTTCATCATTTCAGGCCGAAACTGAGACCAGCTCATGGCATCCAGACCATGACGCTCGGGGAGGTTTATTTCAAGAAACTGAGACCAGCTCATGGCATCCAGACCATGACGCTCGAGGAGGTTTATTTCAAGAAACTGAGACCAGCTCATGGCACCCAGACCATGACGCTCGAGGAGGTTTATTTCAAGAAACTGAGACCAGCTCATGGCATCCAGACCATGACGCTCGGGGAGGTTTATTTTAGGAAACTGAGACTCGTTCATGGCATCCAGACCATGAGGCGTGGGGAGGTTTATTTATCCTTTCAAATAGTCATTCAAACATCTTACATTTCCTAGCTAATCTCGGCAGCAGATTCCCTGAAGAGCTCGACAGTAGGTATTTCCATTACATTTCCTGGCTAATCTCGGCAGTAGATTTCCAAAAGATCTCGGCAGCAGGTATTGCTATTTTATTTCCTGGCTAATCTCGGCAGTAGATTTCCAGAAGACCTCGGCAGCAGGTATTTTTATTCCATTTCTTGGCTAATCTCGGCAACCGATTCACAGAAGACCTCGGCAGTAGGTATTTCCATTACATTTCCTGGCTAATCTTGGCAGTATATTTCCAAAAGACCTCGGCAGCAGGTATTGCTATTTTATTTCCTAGATAATCTCGACAGTAGATTTCCAGAAGACCTCGGCAGCAGGTATTGCTATTTTATTTCCTGGATAATCTCGGCAGTAGATTTCCATAAGACCTCAGCAGCAGGTATTTCTATTTCATTTCCTGGATAATCTCGGCAGTGGATTTCCAGAAGACTTCATCGGAAGTATATCTCCAGCAGCTTCAACCTAGAATCTCGGCAGCAAATTCCCTAAAAGTATTAATAGCAAACACTTTGGCAAAAGGATTCTCCAAATGAGGTACAAGTCTCGACAGTAGACTTCTCCAGCTGATAATTATATTTGACCTATGCAGTAGGTTCTTCAAGTGGATTTCTCCCACAAAGTTCTTCACAACACGTCTGGATACCTTGTGATTGTCAATCTTTCCCCATGGAGTCTCGCTTGGTTGAGCCTGTTATTCCCGTGTGTTGTGTCTAGTTTCTCCCCTGTGGCACCATTTCTCCACAGGACCCCCCTGTTTGTCTTGCATTTCATATCATTGCATATCATATGCATTTGATGGCATTTTACAGCCAAAAATTCGTGCAATGTTTGTATTCAAGTCCCTCTTATCTCGTCGAGACGAAGATTTCAATCTCCATATCTCCGGATAGAAGTAACTTAAATAGGGGCATCTGTCGCACCCTATTTTTTGAACATAAGATCCTGCTTCCTTGTGCTTATTTTCTTTTTTATTATTATTATTTATTTAATTTTATAAGTATGATTATTATGGCTAACCAACATGTGCAGATGCAGTAATTTCAAATGGAGATAGTACTCATTCTCACAGTCAAGCACTACGGGACGCAACCAGTGGGTTCTAATTCATTTGGTTTTAAGATCCTTGAGCATCCTCTTGTTAAGAAGGTCAACATTAGGCTCTTTAGGACTTCTCAGGGGTTATCATTTGAGCATGGTCGTTGGAGGACTAATTGTGTTTTAAGAGTTGGGCCAACACTTGAGTTTCTTTTGGTTAAAATGGAAAGATTTGGTTTTTCTTCCTCCTCGTCAGTGATTTATGGTTAGTGTGTTCTGAAATGTATTCAAGGAAGCTTTTGTGTCGTGTTTCAATGTTGAGATTCATGAAATAAAACTTCTTTTAAGGAGAACACAAGGCTAAAGGATTTCCTTCGAGTCCAGGCGGAGTTTAAAGTAAAGGATACAAGAATGTCAAAATTGTTACGAGGCGCAGGTATCCAAATTTTCATCAAATTGCATTCTTAGCAAGGTTTTACCATGCAAATTCACCCTAAAAAAAAGAGCTCAATTTACAAAGAGACTTCGTTTGCATCATTTTTAATCGTAAGATCTTAATTTAAGATGGGGGGATGAAGTAACGCAAGGTGGTCAAAAGGATTTATTATGGAAGAAAGACATCACGAATCCACTCACGTAATTGCTTGTGGCTGAGGGAAGGGTAATAAGTTCATTACCGTCACCATCATAGAAAACTTCATTAGAATATTGAATTTCCTTCAATAACTGTTGTACACATCTTAGAATGACAAGGCAATGTTGCTTACATCCTTACTAACAGTGTATAAACCGTACCACTTTTTTATATAGAAAGCAACTAGAATTATGAGCTTTTATAATGGTAAATGTTTACATGTTAAGGTTACAAGAATCTAAAAGGTAAAGTTAAGCCATTTCTTCATTGACGGACCGCGTCCTTGATCTGCATTTGTGAAGTGAAATGTCCTTTGTGTAAGCTTCCGCAAACGCCAACATATCCTCCTGCCACTCGGACTCGAAAGTACACGATAAGTTTCGTCGAGGCCATGGTGATTCTTCCCTTCGGGAATTTTCACAGCATGTTCCAAGCTCCTTACCATTAACACACATAACAAAAGGGAATGGTTAGTAAACTTCGCTTTTGTGACATCAAGGCTGATAAGAAGAAGAACATATGTGCATTAAAGAAGAAATTATAATTATAGCAGACCATCACCATTCTTGAAAGAGGAGAAACATATACCCATATGGAGATGTAAAACAGACCTTCAAGTGGCGATATCTCCCGGAAATACCGACTTTTTGTGTTAGCCCAATCCAAGTTCTTTGGGAAGTGACATAAAGATACAGTTTCCCTACATTAAATCGACGGCTATTATAACTGCAAACAACCTTGAATCATCCATACCAGAGAATAATAAAAGGAGCAACTTCACAATATTGATTTGGGAGAGAAAATATATAGAGTGATTCCCAAACCATCTTAAACACATTGGAACTATGCGGATACGACAATCTTGCTCAACACTCAACCGTTCCACGAGTCTCCTCTGCCTCTCCCAATTTTCACCTGCAGAATAAGATAGGTTATCAACTCAATACGATACTTGTTACCGAACAAAGAGAAAAAGGAGATTACAACCTAGTAGACATCGCGACTATGTTGATCCCCCTTCTTGATTTAAAGCCCAACCAACATCGTTTCTGTTGAGCATGATAATGATGCACCGCGCCCACGACTTCATTCGTTACGACTTTGTAAGCTTTTTTTTGAACGATCACAAAACAACTTCAGATGTTGTTGTCAAGTATACATGAAACAAGAACCAAGAACCAAGAGGTTATAAACATAGAAACACTCAAACGGAATCTACATAATTAATGAAGAACAAGGAAAGTCAGAACAAGCAACGTCTAAAGAAATAAACAGGAACGTGATTATGTATGCAAAAATTATTTCCCCTTTCCAAATAAGTTATCAGCATGTTGAAATTTGTTTCCAAAACCAAATCCCGGCATGCTACAGACATGTTCACACAAAAAAGATACACCATCAATAGTTTCACTTGCAATCAGGAATATCAAAGCTGGCATTCGTACACACCAACTAAATTAAAAGCAAGCACTAAGGTGAGAGAGGAACATGTTCGAACATACAAGGAAACAACTTCATCACCGTTAAGTCACCGTCTGAGTAAATTTATTGCCTTCCATTTTGGCTTCAGAGATAAAAGTTCAAAAAAAAACAATTTAAATACATATTTGAAGGGAATTATTTAGAGGGGAGAGACATCCGAGAACCCAGTTTCGAAAAGCTCACCACAACGAAATACACACTATTACAATTGAGTTCGAAACCCAGAAAAACACTTTGAACCCAAATCGATATTCAAAAGAAAAACATACATACCTTCATTATATGAGAAAACCATCTCAGAGCCACGAAGTCGCCAGAGGGTCGTCATCATCACTATCACCCCAAAACCGCGACCCAAGCATTTCATTGTTTACCATAGGTAGCGCTTCCCCTATTTGACTTTGTTATTTCTTAATCAATTGTTGTTCTTGTGGAGTTTTTTATAGGTATTTTGGAGAAACTTGGGGAACGAGAAATCGCATGGAGAAGAAGAACGACAGAAATTTAAAGAGATGAGGGAAAAGCGAAATGGAGAAGGAAATCGGAGCTGGGAGAGAAAAAGGCGCAATCGGTGAAAAAGGGTTCAATTTGGGATCAGGGTTTTATTTTTGGTTTATTTGTTGTAATCCTATACCTGTATATACACCGCATCACCATACACCTTCACATCACAGACACACACCCCACGATCAGATCGAATCACACGGCCCATATCGCTGCTTCCGCACCATAACCCACACAGCCTGCCGCATCAAATTCATCGCCCTCTTAATCACCTCATTAATCTCATTAACCAATTAATCAACCATTAATCTGTTTTAATTAACCCAATCCTCACTTATTTTATTTTATTAATTAATTAACCCCAATTAATCCATTAATCAACACTTAATATCAACTTAATTAATTTAACTATAACCTTAATCAACTTTTTTTTTTATAATTTGAACCAATAAAACCTTTTAATTAACTTTTTTTATTTAACCTTTTATAACCTTTTCTATAAAAAATCAATTAATTTTTTTTCCTATTTAAATCACCTTTTAATTAACCTTTTTAAAAGCAACTCAATATAATTCTTTTTTATAATAAAACTCATTTCTTCATAATTTAAAAATAATCTATATTATTTTGTTAAATTTAAAAACCCTTTTTTAATAAGAAGCAATTTCAGAATTTAGAAGATTTATATTCACTAGTTTCACCAAAAACAAATGATAAGCATTCTTTTTTCAAATTAATTATTTATCTCTTTTTATAATAAAATCTTTTATAAAGAAACTCTTTTAATAAAAGTAATTTACACCATGACACCAACTTTCTGATAGTTAGATTGATAATCTTTTTTATAACAACTTTTATTAAAACTTATCTGCATAATTAATCTAATAAGCAACTTTTTATTAAAATTGAACAATTTCTCTTTTTTAATTAAAATTAACCCTTTTAGGTTCCTTTTAGTTAACTTTTAATCCACCTCAAAACTTTTATTAAAAATAATAAGATTAAATTAACTTTTCCTAAAATCATCTCACTAATTAATTAATATCTCTCTTAAAAATCAATTCAACTAAAATAAATCAATTCTCCTCAATGTAATTCAATCGTGCACGCTTCCATCTCCGCTCCGACTCCGTCACGTATTCACTTTCACTCACTTGCACTTCAACGCTTTCATGCGTGTGTATGCCTTTATTTTCTGCAATTTATCTTTATCGCAGTTTATTTTACCTCATTGCATAACGTCCAAAGGAATAACTTGCATGTAACGTAAAACTTGCGCGTATGCATATCATTTGCATCATATTCCCCCATGATCCTTGATCCCATTCAAGTCGTTCACTTAAGATAGATCCTACCCCTTAAGGAGGACCTTTTTCTTTTATCTTGTACAACTTAGATGAAACCAATTCAACAATTCAACACTATTCAAACATATTAGAGAATAAGATGTTAATCATCTTAAGCGAGATAAAACTTCTGCCCCACATCAATACATTTCTACAATTCGTGGTGGCCCCGTCAAGTAATCTCCCTTAAAATGATAACTCGTTTTTTCTCCTAGAATCAATCAATCAACTACCCTTATCCCGTAGGAACTTTGACCACAGTCAAATAACTCCTCAAACCCTTTAGGGGAACTACAAATACTCTGATTCCACTCCCGTCAGGATATGTAGGCACAAGATGCGACGTCTTGGCGAGTATACGTAGAATTAAACCACTAGGTATTTTACCCTTAAGCAGATAAACCTTAGCAATAAACAACATAAAACAAGAGGTTCCTGTAGAGTACTACAAAAACTTAGGATGCTAGCACCTTCCCTAAGTTTAACCAACCCCCGAACCTATAACTCTCTAACCTTTGCATGTGCATTGCATTGTGGGTATTTCGATCTTTTTCCCTTCCTTTGGACAAATGAAAGACCGGTGGTGAAACTAAATGAATTAAGATTCAAATTAATTAATAATTTGACATCCAATTCTCACCGCGACAGGAGGAGATGATACGCATCCCTCCTCGGGGCATTCAACATGCCCCAATCCCGATCCAAAAACAAACAAGAAAAACATGAGAAAGGAGAAGAAAAACTTACTAGTTTGCGGTTTATGGCAGAATGCACGGAGGCTGTCACGGTGGAAATATCAAACGGAAGCAGAGCAGCAGATCCTCGTGATTAAAAGCAGGAAGGCGAAAAGTGAAAATGGACGAGGACTCACTTACTTATACCCTAGCACGGGACTCGAAGCTTCACTAGGCACTCGAGTACCCTAGGGTAGCCGCCCTCATAGCCATCCAACGCACGACACGTGGCGAAGGCTGACAGTCGCGTCCCTTCATCTGTCCCCGCCAACACGTGTCCTCCATCCCCAGACAACCAATGACGAGGAAGGACTCACGCACATTCCTCCCTGTGAAGTACGGGCCGATGGATTCTTTCCTCACGCCAATCTCTCCTCCCCGGCACAGCGTTACCAAGTCCACGTTCCACCCTGTGAAGCTACGACTTAGAGGGCTCCTGTTCTAGCCTGGGCCTCAACCTGACCGAGATGGCCCAGCCCAATATTACTTAGCAGGCCCAAACTGGCTTGGGATGCCACCGGGCAGACAATGCCCTCCGCAGGCAAGATCTTCTCTCCTGTCGGGCAGAACAAACGTGTCCCTTGCACGCTCTCCACGTGCTCCCCCCCTCCGCGGGGACACGTCACTTACAAACTGCCCACCTCCGAAAGAGCAGGTCAAATCCAATTTCCAGAGTTCACAGAGCTGTTGGTCTAGGGCGAAGACCACGTTCTGGTCCTCACTACACCACGTAAGCCCTAGCAGTCACTTGGGTTGGGTTTGGTCATTCAACCCAACCCAAATGACCGTTGGCCCAGCGCTGGGGTCTCTCTATAAATACCCTCTTCCACAAGAGGGTCAGGTAGTCACTTCTTACCCTTTTTCTGTATTTGATGTCACTCTTCCCAATCTCTTACTTTGCCATCTGAGTGTCTTGCATGTACACCCCATCCTCCTTCTCAAACATCGGTGAACAGGCAGCAGTCTAGCAGAGCGTGGCCAGACAGTGATCCCCTTCTGATCAGGTCAGATCAATTTCTAAACAAACAAATCTATTCCTAATTCAAATTCTATTTTAATAAAAAAAAATCTATTTAATTCTAATACTAAAATGACTCTAAAAACAAATTAATTTTATGCTATAAAAATAATCTATTTCTATTCTAAATAAGAAAAAACTATTTCTAATAAAAGTTCTAACTAAATTTCTATAAAAATTATAATTGAACTATTAGTACTATTAACAAGCAATATATGCACAAAACATTATATTTTGAAAAGAAAAGACAGAAAAAAGTGGAATAAATATTTACAAAAATATCACCCTTAGGCCACGTGTCGCGCCCTCATTGGACGAAATAGCAGAGATTTGAAAAACGCCCAATCGGGGGGTGGACATGTGTCTAAATGGTATAAAATTAAGCCGACAATGCAAAATTAAAAATAGAATTGAAAATGCAAAATATTTACAAAAAGGGGAGGACAAATTTACGGTATGACAACTCCTACCAATTATCAACGAGCGTCCAACGCTCCTGCTTATCAACAGCCGAAGAATCAGGCACCTCGTCAAAATGTTCCCAATAGGAGACAGTACAAGCCATGTCCTCTGATTCCGATGACTTTTACCGAGTTGTACCCTTCATTAGTGCAACAAGGTTTGGTGACTACCAGAGCTTTGGGCCCACCTCCTAATCCTTTGCCAGCCAACTACAATGCTGCCACTCATTGTTTATTTCATGACGGTGAGCCCGTTCACAATCTCGAAAACTGATATGCTCTCAAGAACCTTGTCAGAGATTTGATTGATAATATCATGTGAATTTTCTTTATGTTATTTCATTGATAATAGTTTAAACTATTACCATATCACTAATTTAGTTATATGATTATCATAAAAGTTTATTCTTTTTTCAATTAAAACTAATCATTCTAAATTTAAGCATGATCTAATTTATTGAGAATTTATTAAACCAATTTCAATTTATTTTAAATTTAAAATTATTGTATACAAAGAAAAATAGTAACACTAAACTACATAAATTTGTACACCCCTTAAAGTTTTTTTCCATATTGAAAATTGATTATGATCTTAATTTGAAAAAAACAATAACAGCCGAATTGTTCATTTCTTAAAAAGTATAAAGGAAAGGGCCATGGAAAAAATTCTAGCAAGTCTATAAGAGCATACAACACATGGGTAAGTGATAGTGAATCCTCAAATGAGGATAGCTCAAGTGAAAGTGATGAAATGACAAATCTTTGCCTCATGGACAATCACAAGAAAAAGAATGTAAGTCGTTCCAAATATGAAACTGTTGATAAAATGTATTATTATGATTTACAAATTGCTTTTGAAAATCTACATGGTGAAGCCATAGAAGCTTTTAGAAGGCTGACTTCAAATGAAAAAATATTTTCATACTTAGAAGCCAAATTTTTGGAAACAGAAAAATAAATGGAAGCTCTTAAGCAAACCATGTTAGAAGTTCTAAAAGTTAATGTTGAGGATGAGAAGTCTTCTTAGTTTCGTTGTGAAAATGGTTACATTTGGCAAAAAGAAATTGTGATTCGAAAGCTGACGAAGGTATATTTCTTGGATACTTTCAATCAAGAAAAGCATATATAATGTATAATAAGATATTACTTATTATTGAATAGTCTGTGCATGTCACTTTTTATGAATTTTATTCGAGAAATGTTGGGAAATCTATTTCTTTTCATGATGCGGGTGTCTCTTCATAAGACTTACTCAAAGACGCTAAATAAGGAATTGATCATCCTAAGGAGGTGAAACCTGAAAAGGAGAAAGATGAAGAACCTGAAAAAGAGAAGGAAGACAGTCCAACTAAAGTGGATGGTCTTCCCTTGGCTTGAGAAACTTCCAAAGATCACCCATTCAACAATATTCTTAGAGGCATCACCAAAGGCGTAACTATAAACTCTAAGATAAGTAATTTATGGTATCACTTTGCATTCGTGTCCCAAATCGAACCTTAAAACGTAGAAGACGCCTTACTTGATGACCGTTAACTTATGGCCATGCAAGATGAGTTGAATCAATTTAAAAGAAATGATATGTGGGACATTTGTCACCTCTGCATGATCATCAAGTTATTGGCATAAAGTCAGTTTTTAGAAATAATTTAAAAGAAAAGGTATCCCCAGGTGGCATAGACATGCGAATCAATTTAAAAGAGTCAGTTTTTAATGACTCTTTAGCAGCGCTTTCTCTAAAAGCGTTGTCTTTGTATGCGTTGCTAAAAGTCAATTTTGGCGTAGTGCTTGCTATAAATATCTTCCTTGGAAGATATTTTCACCAACTCTTATACTTTACATTTTTCCAGCATTGCTAGAGATATGAAAAATGATTTTTAGGTCAAGAAAGCTTTGAAACTCAAGAAGAAGTGAGAATCATATATTTGCAGCATCAATCCTCGATTCTTCAAATTTGATGCTTGCAAACTTTCCTTTTTACTTTTCATTAAGCTACCATGGTGATGGGTAGATAAACACTTTTGTGTCAAGATAAGAGGTAGTTAATCTTACTATTATGTATTTCTTTTGATCTTTTGTATGTGAACAAGGTTTATGATCAATATTTCATTGTTTTTAATATCATGGTGAATGATACATTGTTTTTAATATCATGTGAATTTTTTTATGTTATTTCATTGATAATATTTTAAACTATTACCAGATCACTAATTTAGTTATATGATTATCATAAAAGTTTATTCTTTTTTCAATTAAAACTAATCATTCTAAATTTAAGTATGATCTAATTTATTGAGAATTTGTTAAACCAATTTCAATTTATTTTAAATTAAAACTATTGTATATAAAGAAAAATAGTAACACTAAACTACATAAATTTGTACACCCCTTAAAGTTTTTTTCCATATTGAAAATTGATTATGATCTTAATTTGAAAAAAACAATAACAGATAGAAATTTCACTATTAGTGAGATATCTATCCTTGCAAATATCAAGTCATTCAATATATTAATAAGCGCAGATATTTATTTTACATTATTTGATGTCGAATATATATTAAAGATAAAATCATTTGTTGGATTTCAAACTATAATAACAATATAAAAATAATAATGTTAAACTTTTTTAGAAATAAAATAAAAACATGAATTTATTATATCAATTTAACTGATGCGATGACTAATATTAAGAAATTCATAAAGAAGAAAAATATAACTCTTGATTAACAATTGATATAAATATTTATATAATCCATATCTATTCATAAAAATTATATTGTACATTATAATTTAGGGTTTTGTTTCATCAACATTACAAACATTACAAGAGTGTGTTTCACAAAAGACATTTCCACATTGACATCCAAATTTGATCAGTCCATGTTCTGTGTGATCTTCATGTTTTTAAAGTCTTGGAGAGTTGTAGTAGTAATAGGAGAAAATACTTTGTTGACTGGACTTTCCGACGTAACATATTCTTTGATATTTGATTTAATCGGATGTTCTTTGAGAGATTCTACAAAACATTTTCCACAAATATTCTTGATACCAATAACATCATAGGTACCACACTTCTTATTAGTGCAAATTGGTGGAACCATGGTGTTTGATTCACTTTGATAGGTTCAAAGAATTTTAGGAGAACAAGAAGCTACGAGAATAATTGTTGTTGAATGATTGAATGAATGTAGGCAAGAGTTCTAATTTATAAGGAAAAAACTGTCACAGATATAAGATTTGATTCAACTAACTTTCGCAATAATTATGCCTCAAGTCTCTAACTGCATTAAAAACAAAATCTTTTTATTATCACAAGATTTGTTTTATAATATATTAAATATTATAATCAATCAAAGCCTAATCTTTTTAAAAGGAAAACTAACTTTCGCAATAATTATGCCTCAAGTCTCTAACTGCCTTAAAAATCTTGTGATAAATCGTTATTATCTATATCCATTAAGATATTGAAAAATAAATTAAATAAATAAAAAAAAGGAAATATTAAGTGTAAAAATAAAATATTCAAAGATAAACAAATGACTTTTTAAAAAAAGTTCAAAAATAAATTAAAAAGTTACTTGAAGAAACAAAATTCTACAATAAAAAAATATAAATATATCAAAATGAATTACAATGAAAACTATGTGGAAAAAAAATAAGATAACGTGTATTTGTTGTGATGTCCTTAATTAAGGGGTATAAAGTTAAGGACAAGAGTGAGAGCTGGCCTTAGTTGGGGTAATATGGACTTACAATAAGGGATAATTTAATAACAAGATTAAGAGCATTATTATTATTAATATTATTATTTCAATTATTATTAATAATAATACTAATAGGATTATGGTTATTATCATTATTATTATTACTATTATTATTATTAATTAAATTAAATGAATTAAAAATATGATTAAGAGGGTTTAGGGAGAGTTAGTGCAGTAGGCAGTTAGTGTACGTGAAAGAGGAAAAAGACAGAGAAAGGAGAACTAGGGCAGAGGAACCAATTCTCCATTATTGTCAAGGAAAAAGCTTCAATCCAAGGTAAGGGGAGAGAATGGATTTCAATATGTGTGAATTAACATGAGAGGGTAGGGAGAGGTCCTTTCTCTCATAGGATTTATGTCTGCTTTTGGTTCCTTGATCTGAATTTCGTAACATGATGAATTCCCTAAAATTACTGTTATTGTTGAATGATTATTACATGATGCTTGTGTGTACGAATCTGGGATTGATCCTGTCACACCCTAATTTTCGACCTTAAGATCCCACCTCCTTCGTTTTCTATGTGTTATCTTTATACTTTTGTAAGCGTGTTATTACGGCTAACCAATCCTTGCAGCTGCAGTAATGTCGAGTGTAAATCCTTACAGTCAAGCGCTTCAAAGTGTGCCATTTGGATTCTGGGAGATCTTGGGTTTATTCTGTTTCGTGGGAAGTTACAAGTGAAAGAGCTCCTATGTCCCTTGTTATTTGGCCTACGGAAATTACACTTAAAGATAAGCCCGTGTTCAAGCCAAGCTCTAAATTCAAGAATCCGTCTATCGCAAAGCCATCAGAATTTCAGAAACGGGAGACTAAGCTAGAGTTGGAATCATTCAAAGCGCTTTTCTCTTTGAGGTGCCACGTACAGCATGGGGGGGGGGGTGCGGAACTAATTCACTATCCACTTTCACATCTCTAATCAAGTTTTACATGGAAGTACACTTTGAGAATTAGAGAAGGTTGTTATTACATTTTTAAAGGACATAATGGATTAAGGGAATCCCCATGACCACATTTCTTTTCAAAATAGTTGATATGGCCATTTGACCTCGAATATCACACAGTTACCCAACACTTTGTTTCATGAGAATATTGCTAAATAACTTTAAAGGGAAGAAGTTTCAGGTGAATACATTAATAAGAAATTGAAATACATTTGAGTGTTGCACCACTTCGGCCAGGGTAATCTACATTAAAGGGAAGAAGTTTCAGGTGAATGCCCACCGAGGAATGTTGCGGAACCGTTACCACTTCAGAACATTCTTTTTTAAGGAAATCATCCACCTGCTACGACAAAACCAAAAACCAAGGTTACAAGACAGATTCAAAGCTACACAAGACATTTCCGAGTTCACCATTACAATGTTCAGAACTAAAGATAAGAGATGTAGATAATTTCCAAACGCAAGGACTAATATACATTCATTTCAAAGGCTACAAATTATGCTTTAAAGAGAACTCTAATTCAAATCCTAAAGAAGAGCTTACCGAAGGAGAATATTTTGATCTAAGCATAGAGGAGCGACTAAGTGCCCTTGTTGCATTGATTGGCGCAGAAAATGAAGGAGGTTCAATCCATTTTATTCTGGAGGATCAATTGGAATCAGCAAATGCTCTAAAAGGCAAGGGTGGACAGAAGAACAAATGGACAAAATTTTGTTAGGAGATGATTACTTGTCACTTACTCAACTAAATTTGAAGCATAAGTCATACCCTGCTGTTGAGGAAAACCATAGCTCCCGCTCAACATCCGTATTAACAACAGTAAGAATGAAAGCACATCACAGCACTACCGAAAACCAAAGAGGAACTCCTTCTGCACAGAGCCTGTCTGGAAAGCCCTCATCAGGTCAAGATCTCTGCATAGGCCTTGATAATCCTCAGACTATGTTATCTACACAGTATTCAAACGGTCAAGACCTCAGTTAAAATCTTATATATCCCACATAGCAGAGGAGATATGCATCTATAGATCCTCACCCCTCGGACAAGACCGCTGACATAATCGATATTGCCAATTTGTTGCATTTGCTTCGTGCAATGATCCTGGCTCGGGCATTAGTTGGACGACAACAAATGAAGGCTTATTGATTCTGAAGAGGCCTTTGACACACCTCTGAATTTGCTGGATTCGCATGGGAGCAGGGAATCACATCAGCGCCTAATATTGCTGAAGATTGAGATTACATTTGAGGAAAATGTTCAAAAAGTGAAAAATATGCCAAATTAGAAACACAAGCGAAATATATGTTAAGAAAGGAAGCTGATGAAACAGATTCTAGTCCTGCTTACCATACTAGTTCTGACAGTCTGAGCAGTACCCTTTGTGGCTTGAGCTCTGATACTTCAGAAGCTTCGTCTTCCTTCAGAATTGGGCTTGGAAAGTGAGAGCAATAAGAAGGCTACCTGGAGAAGATATCGGGATGTTCAACAGTGGATGTGGAAAGAAGGCTACAACCCGACAATATTATGTGCAATGAAATTTGGAAAAAGAGATGCAAACCTCAACTTACTCAGCAGCAGGAGCCACATAATATTTACTCTTACCATAGAAAGCAGTCCATGTGGTGAATATATTGAAGGAGAAGCGGTAACACCGTCACAATTGAACCTCATTGATCTAGCAGGTTCAGAGAGTTCAAAAGCTGAAACAATTGGCATGAGAAAGAGAGAAAGATCTTATATCAACAAAAGTCTTTTAACTCTTGGAACTGTTATTTCAAAATTGACTGAAGTTAAAGCTAGTTACATACCATATAGGGACTCCAAGTTGACTAGGGTGCTTTGTTAGAAAACAGATTGGTTCTTAATTATATCTCTATGTTTTGATGATAACTCTTATGAAATTTTGTATTAAAGAATTATATACTCTAAAATTTGTTCAAGAAATTTTTGCTGCAGATATGAAAGTAAATATTATTCTGGAAGCAAATTAGATCTGAACATGAAAATATGTAAGGCTCTGAAGCGTCAGAAGCATCTCTTAGAAGAATCTGAACGCTGCTTACAGAAGGTTCTGAGCGCTGTCTATAGAAGGATCTGAAGCAGAAACCAGAAGCATCTGAAGCATTGAAGACTTTTGTATGTGTCATACCCTAAATTTGTCCTACCAATTTTAGAATATTTTTGCATCTTTGCTCTTATTTCATTTTTGTATTATTTGTTTAATTTCTGGTTATTTAGACACGTGTCCGCTTGCAATTGAGTGCTTTCCAAATATTTTTCATTTTTTGTCCAATAAAAGTGTGACACGTGACCTAAAATTATTTTGCTTTCATAATATTTTTCCTTTTTAAATCTTAATAATTAATATTTTTTAGACTACATTAAGTATATAGTTTTATAACATTAATAAAAGTATTTTATTTTATTTTATTTTAATAGGTTTGTAAATAAGAGTTTTGTCATTTTGTTAATAATATTAATATTTAGAATTTTAAAAAAAATTATTATTGGTTAGTTGTTAATAATAGTAATTAACATTATGTTTGTTTATTTATTAGAAAGTTTAGTCTTAATATTTAATAATTAATTTAGAAATTAGTTGGGTTAGTATAATAGTTATCTAGTTAGAAAATTAGATTTAATTAAACCAGAAAAATTAAATAAATAAAAGAAGAAATTTGAAGTGGGAGTAAAGGCCCACTGTAAACGGCCCATCAGAAGGAGCCTCATCTGGCTTTTTAAAGGAAGAAATAAAGAAAACCTAAAAATCACTGTTCATCCCAAACCCCAATCGGCCGCCCTTTTCTGAGAAACCCTAATTTGGTTTCATGATTCATCAACCCCTTTCTGAGGAAAAATCCCCAAAACCAGCCGCCGCCGAACCCATGTCCTTCACCCTCATCATCTTCAAACGACCTTTCCTCTCCGTCGTTCTCCTTCTTTGAAACATAAGAAGACCTCTGACCCAACTCCTCCATGATCCTCCGGTTCAACTCAATGCAACGGTGATTCTATTATGATGGCCCTGTTCCGATTTGGACTCACATTCTGAAGACAACGATATTTCTCTCAACAACGGCGATATGGTTCCATTAACTTGCACCAACAATTTAAGATCCACCGACTCAGCTCAGCCGCAACTCAGTAAGACAATAAAATCACAACCACCACAGCTCCGATGATTTGATGGTTCCGAAAGACGCTCTTTGCAGCGGCACATTTCAACAGCAGTTCATCAACAACAACTTGAAGCAAGAACCGTAGTTCTCATCGTCAACGGTCGAAGTTTGTCCTGTTTGGGGTCAGATATCAGGTCACCAGAGTTGAGGGATTCCGTTCTTCTCTGTCGATAAAAGCTCAGCTTCGGCATCATTCAACGCATCCAGCCGACAAAGTCGTAACGTGGGGTCATTTCTTTCTAGTGGCAACAATCAAGAACACGCGTCGACTTTCATGTTTTTTTATTCGAAATTTGAGTCGAATATGTCGTTACAACTATGACGACCTCAATAGAGTACTAGCAATAACTCCATTGGGAAAACAACAGCCTTAGTAGCAACAATATTTGTCACTCGGTTTCGCAACACGTCAGCTATGTGTCATAGCAACAGCAACTCGCAGCAATCACACTCGATCAAAAATACACACATTTTATTGTTTCTCGTATGGTTATTGTTGGTGTTTAATGTCTCTGTTTACAGACTATTCTTGACGTGGCCAGGTTCCGGTTTCGAGTTGGTTGCGTAAACTGAAACATATCGGTAAGATTCACTGCTTGTTCGTGTAGATCATTAAAGACTAAAAATGTTTTGGAAGAGGCTGGAAAGATTGGGCTAGCTCTAACTATACCGCAGTTTCGTCTCGTATGTAGCAGCTCTGGTGTCAGTAATGAAAACAACCTCGGTAGCTCGGGTTCGTAACAACACGTTCAACATCATATGGCACTCAACACAATAACACTGCTTTGATAGACTTTCCCCTCTCATCCTCAAGGCAACTCGAAGTTTAAACTTCTCAATGAATCGCACAAGATGAAGGATCCATGAGTTGTTTAGATGATTTGTTGACTAAAATGGAACATAGTGTATTCACCTGTTTCTTGCTAAATATTCAGCTGCGCGATTTTGTTTCTGTGTGACAGTTCTGCGGAGCGTCTCGAAGAAGTGTGTAACAGGGTCGGATGTGCGAAAATAAAGCGTCATAGATGTTTCTGTTGAAATCAGGCTGGACGTCGAAGTCATTTCGGAATGATTTGAAGCTAGAAGTTTCTTTCCATTGTTGTTGTTCAACCACCGGCTGTGTTGCTGCCAGTTTGATGCTCGTGCTGCTGTCGTGATTGCATACTCGACGAAGCTACTTTTCTTTCAACAAAAAATTCCAAATCATCCAGCAGCAGCTACTGTCACTTGTGGGTAATATTCTAAACTCTTGAAGTCTTATTGTTATGATTTTTCAACTATGTCTTGGTATATTGGTCGGCCGATGCCTCTTCTTGCAATCGCGGTTGTCTTCCAACTTTGAATGATTACATCTTTGAATTTTAATTCTTGTATGTCGGTTTTCATTGTTTTTGAGGTACTGGATGTTTCGTTTTTGCTTCAATTTTATGCCCTATTAGGACTGCCTTATATGAAGCCATTATAATTGTTGGCTGTCAATCCATGTTGTTAGTGCTGCTTATGTTTTTGGTATTGAAACAGAAATTTCGTGATATATACAGGTGATACCCATCTAATTGATACTCGTTGTGCCAGAATTATATATGTTGTTTTAATTTCATATTCAAATTTAGTGTAGCCCATATATGTTAAAGCTTGGTTTCATTTGTGTTTGCATCGTTATTATGATTTGCGGAATGGTCATGTGAATACGGCATTGATCTTGTTTCCGTTGTTTATCGCCTCGTATTGTTACTATAATTTCCCTCCTTTGAATTTGTCCCAGTTTGTTCTTTCAAACTATTGGCTTTGTTAGCGGGTGTTGTGTTCTTCTCTTAAAATGCAGTTTGCTTTAGACATGAATACATTGTTAAAATTGTTGATTATTGTTAACTGCTCGATTTTAAATTTCAATTTCGATTTGATTTCATTGACCTACTGATAATGGTGCATTGTATTTTTTGCTCTGAAGTTGGTTTCCTTAATTCTGTTGTCACAATGAGAAAGTTGTTGTGGTGTTGTGAGTCGCGTCTCGTTAAAATGGGCTCCGTCTTGAAATTAGCTTTAATAAAGATTGATTGATTAATTTGGATTTTTATTAATTAATTTTGTTAATTATTTTTAATTAACTTGATTATTCGGTTTAGTTGAATAATTTTGATAATTAATTTTAATTAACTTATTTAATAAATTAGTCAAACTTTAATCAATTATGTTTATGTATATTTCCAAATTACCTTCATAACCTAAGTGACACCATTTTTCCAAAAAACAAACTAAATCTTAGTCAATATCAAGTGACTAGTTTCTAACCTGTTTAATTTATTTTTAAATACAATCAATTGTTAAAAAATTTCTAATTAATAACGAAAGTAGTGAATTTTTGGAGTCTAGCACTCCTTGGACTCTTAGACAACTGCTCTCGAGGTGTACGCCTTGAACTGTTGTTGTTCCGTCTTTTGGTTTCCAAATCATTTTTCTTCACTCAATTAAAACTTCTAAAAGATATTTTTAAACAATTTTTATCAATTAGATATTTTTATAAGAAATTCTAATTATATTTCAAAATCATTATCAAAATAGATTTTTTAAATATTAAACCTTTAGTAAAATATACTTTATTAATGAAGTTAAAATCTTTTTTTCTAAGATATTTAGCTTTTCTCAAAACCTTTTTATAATTGGTTAACTAATTTTACATACGAAAGTTAGAACTATTTTTCTTAATTAAATTAAACTATTTTTTAATCAAATTTCAAAACAATTGAATTCTTGGATCTCGCCTTCCTTGAAGGATTGCTCTCAAGGTGCACATCTTGGGTTGTGATTCTTCCGATCTTACATTTCTAGAATACCTAGCGCGCCTAGTCCAAATACGATAATATTTTCGAAATATTTTCTTAATTAAATTACGAAAGAACTGAGTTCTTGGAGTCTCGCACTCCTTGAATTCTTGAGTAACCACTCTTGGGGTGTACGCTTTAGGTTGTGGATTACTCGACCTTTCGTATATAAAATACGTGCCCTAACTATTTGGACAAATATCGTCATTGTCCATTCAAATACAATTTCATAATTAATTGAATGAAAAAGGTGTTGTTGGGATCTAGCATTCCAATAATATCCTGATTAATAGATTGCGAGGCCGACGTCTCATTTATCGAGTAGTCGTCATTCTCTCTTAAACTATTCAACCCAATTCTCTTTTCTCGCCCCCGTGCGATTGAAACTTTCTCAAACACTAATTTCCAAGTTAGTTGAATGAAAAAGGTGTTGTTGGAATCTAGCATTCCAATAATATCCCGATTAATTGATTGCGGGGTCGACGTCTCGTTTATCGAATAGTCGTCATTCTCCATCAAATTACCTAACCATTCTAACCCGTTTCTTGCTTCCGTGCAATCGAAACCTTAAACCTATTCAAATATATCTTCTAACCAAAACATCCAACACGATAAACACAAATTCCTCGCCCTCGTGTGATTTTCAACCAAAACACCTTTTGTTAAGAACATTGTTTAGTTCATTCTTTCGCGCATAACAAACTCGTGCTTCAGCCTCCCCTAGCGAGCAGACAAGCCAACGTTTAGCAGTTAGAATGTGACCTAAACACTCGTTCGTTTCCAAACCTTTCACCATAGTAGGCCGAACTACGACTGCTCTAATTTCTCATTTATCAATGAGAATACGTAGGCACAATTCCCTTTTTTTCCCGTAGTCACACGAACTACGAATGCTTTGATTTTCCACTTCTTACAAGTGAAGATACGTAGGCACAAGGGCCCCAATCCTTGGCGAGCACCCTATCTTAAAACCACACATTCCCCCTATAGGAGAAACCTTAAAAGAAAACTAACAAGCTAGCTAACTTTACTCTCGAATTGAATCAAGAGGTTCTCGTTGAGTACAACGGACGTAGAGGGTGCTAATACCTTCCCTCTGCGTAACCGACTCCCGAACCTAGAATATTGGTTGCGATGACCATGTTCTTATCTCCTTAAAGGTTTTATCGATATTTTCCTATTCCTGCCTTGGAATAAATAAAGTTTGGTGGCGACTCTGTTAAGAACAGTATTTTTCGCGTCCATCGCGAGGATTGTATTTTTCGAGGTACGACAGATCTGTTATACCCCAAATTTGTCCTACCTTTTTCAAAAATCTCATTTGCCCGACTTTGTTTTTAATTTACCTCGCTTATACAGCGTAGCGTATTTTTCAGCAAAAATAAGCATTTTCACTTTTTAGCCCAATAAGAGTGTGACACGTGGCTTAAAGTTGTCTTTGAGTTTTTTTATTCTATTTGTATTTTCGTAATTTCTTCTTTTCCAAAAAAATTTTATAATTAGAAATATTTTAGTTATGTTTTAAAATATATAGGTACATAATATTAATTTTGTTTATTTTAAAGTTTTGTTAATATCAGTTTTGTTATCTTGTTAATATTATTAATATTTAGAATTTGAGAAAATTATTGATTAATTGTTAATAATAAATGATTACTATTGTTTTTATTTTAATTTGTTTTTTGTATTTTGTAAATGTTTATTTTTAATGTAGATATTAATTTCTATAATTATATTAAATTAATAGCTTTAATGTTAATGAAAATAAAAAAGAGGATTCAGAATTTTGAAGGAGATCAGGCCCATATTCAACGGCCCGTTATGGTTGTGGATTCACTAGCATTTAAGAAAATTTCAGAATGAGAAAAGGGGGATTACTGTTCACAAAAACCCTAAATTAAGCTACTGTTCATCACCCTTCTAAACCCTAAACGGCGCCCCTAGAAGAACCCTAAAAATTTCTATCTCCTCCTTCTTCCTTCAAATCGGCGCCTACCTCTCACTCTCCTTGTCTCTGATCATTTCACTCATCTTCTCCTTTCCCTAAATCAAAGCGCCGTCCACCCTTTTCTTCTGTCCCTCTTTGAAATCTGTCACCACCACCATATTCTCCTACGAAACCACTCTCTCCGCCGGACCAATCCTTCATTTTTTTTCACCACAAGACCCCTCTCCGCCACCGACGTTCTGAACACCGGCACAAAACCTCTTTAAATCCCATATTCCGCTTCACTTTCAACCACACATTCCCCCCTATAGGAGAAACCTTAGAAGAAAACTAACAAGCTAGCTAACTTTACTCTCGAATTGAATCAAGAGGTTCCCGTTGAGTACAACGGACGTAGAGGGTGCTAATACCTTCCCTCTGCGTAACCAACTCCCGAACCTAGAATATTGGTTGCGATGACCATGTTCTTATCTCCTTAAAGGTTTTATCGATATTTTCCTATTCCTGCCTTGGAATAAATAAAGTTCGGTGGCGACTCTGTTAAGAACAGTATTTTCCGCGTCCATCGCGAGGATCGTATTTTTTGAGGTACGACAGATGGCGACTCTGCTGGGGAATATGCATTGCCCTATGCAAGAGAGAGTCAAGCCTAACTTGACTCGATTCGAGAGTACTAACCTTTTGCTTACCTGTTTTCTTTATGTTTATTTTCTCCTATTGTTTATTTCTTGTTTTCTCTTTCTATCGTATGTTGTTTATTATATCTGCCTGCTGGATTCGGGGATAACATTGCAAGTAAAGCTCTACACCCGAGCTTTGGAAAAAGAAGAGAGAAAACATAGTTTAGAATTGGTAGTAATTAGTGTTAGTTCCCAAGGACTCGCTCCTTGTGTGCCTAGCATGAAAGCTCCTCCAGAATAGACATTTTCGTAGATCCTATCGTAACACAGCTAGCCTGTTACACGATTTGATTCATGAAGGGTCCATGACTCTGGGAACCACTCGTAGAACCAGTTTCTATATTGGTAGTCGTGTAGTGTTAGTCTCCGAGGACCCGCTCCTCGTGTGCCTAGCATGAGGACTCCGCTCAGGAGAGACCCTATCGTACTCTCGTTATAATATAGCTAGCCTGTTACGTAATGTTGATGCGATCGGTGTCCGTGATCCTGGGAACCTTATCCATCAACATAGAAGCTATCCCGTGAGTGGATCTGTGGGTACAAAATCTAGAACTTGCCTTGTATAGTCTACTGGTTAGGGCGCTTTAACCTGCTTATGTTATCCTGGATCTCGTTTGTGCTTGCATTGCATCCGCATATCATTGCATCTGCATTTCATTTGCATTGCATATCGTCTTCCAAAACCAAAAAGCTCATCCATCCTTTGTCCATAATCCGCAGTTGATTTCCCGAGGTCGCTACTGCGAAAATCGGCGTCGGCTAAACAGAAGAGTCGCCACCGTGCGTTATTTATCCCAAAGGAGGGAAAGGAAACACTCGAAGTAAACCTACCGCAAAGACGGGAAAGGAATGGTCATCGCAAAAAAATCCTGGATTCGGGAGTCGGTTACATAAGGGGAAGGTATTAACACCCCTCACATCTGTCGTACTCGACGGGATCCACGCTTGTTTTCTAGTACGGATTGTTATTCTATCTACTCTAAAGGTCTGGGGTTAAAAGAAAAGAAAATGACTCTGCAAAGTATCGCACTTTATGCCTACGTATTCTCGTCTGAAACGAGAAATCAGAGTCAACGTAGTTCGCCTACCTACGGGCAAGGAGGGGAAGGTTGCTCGCTAGGATACGACATCCTATGCCTACGTACTTTCATACAGCATGAAAGATCAGAGCAAACGTAGTTCGGGCTACGGAAGACACAGACTTGTCTGACTGTTTTTTAGATCCTTTTGAAAAGGTTTTCTTCTGATTAGGAGTCCAAGCGGACAAAAATGACACTTTGATGTTTGTTTTGAATCTTTTACGAAAGAAGTGTTTTTTAGTGTGTTTGCAATCCCAGACGCACTAGAGACTATGATTTGAGAGTGACTACGTCGTATGTCACCCTAAGGGTAACACACTAAGTAATCAGATTACTGGAGAGTGACCCTCCAGCACTCTTTTCTCAAATAGCTTAAGGCTCGTAACGTACGACATCGATTATCCTTATTACTGTGTTTTGAAGTGTTTTGAGATGAGAAGAGAAAGAAGCTCTAAAAACCTAGGGTTTGAAAGGGGAATCAAAACTACCCTAAAGTTGTCATGCATGGATAAAAACCTATTGTCTGTCATATTTCTCTCTTGCACAGAGGGAAACAGAGAGCCTAGGGGATAAACGAAAAAGAAACAGATATATACAGTAAGCAGTAAACATGTATGCAATGCAGCAACACAAGCGAGGCATGGGGGTCCCACTCAACCTCGAACCTGGGAAAACAATAGACAAAGTGAACAGTATTCACTCAAACATTTGGGGGAAAGCAGTACAAGCCAACAAACAATACAACCAAAGAAGACAACACCAGCAACAGCTCTGACAGCAACAATCCTGCTCCTACAGTAAGCAACACAAGCAGCAACAGCTCTAACAACTACAGTTGATTAACAACAAAGAGTTGACAGTAACAACTTCTCCAAGCAAGACCCCTCATCCATCTTCAACAATCTTCAAGCTTTAGATAAGCTCCTATCTTCAATAAGCCTCATCTTTAGCAAGCATGAACCTCAACCAGTAAACAGCTTCAACAAAAAACAGCAAAACCCTAGCTTCAACAGACAACCAGCTTTTGACAGGCACAAGCTTCATCTTCACCAATCTTCAATGAACTTCATCTTCCATAGGTTTCCATCTTCAATGCAATCACTCCAGAAGAGAATCAATTATGAAGTTGAAATGTTAAGAAACTTAGTGACAACCCAAGGAAATCACTAAGATATTAACATAGCAAGTGAAGGGTATCCTCAAGGTTCTACCCAACCAAAGCATGCTCTACATCCCTCCTAAGGAGAGATGGATCTTCTTTGGGGGACCTTGTGTCATGGGATGGAATAGAGGCACAAGAAGCTCTCTATGTTTGACAGGAGAAACAAGACTACTCTAATGCTCTTCCTATATATCCTAACTCCTAAGCCTTTGACAAACCCTCTAATAAAAGAGAAATCTTCAACTCCAAGCTTCTTCAAACCATCCAAGGAAACTTCATTTGATCCTCAAGTCATCCAAGCAAAACCCAAGCCAAAATCACTCCAAAATAGCCCCACACAAGCATAACCAAACCCAATATCCAAAGGAGAACCCCATAATCATCACACAAGTTGCAAAGATCAGATAAAATACTAAAGCTTCTCAGAAAATCCTAGGTAAATTTCTAAGGGAACCTAACCCTATACCCAATACCCCATAGGAATCCCAAACCCTAAATTAACCATTTAATCCTCAAACTATGCACAAAACTACAACTATTTGTCTTGAAACCCTAATTCTAACACCTCTCCTATTCACCTCTCAAACTAGCCTAAATTTTATTCACAAAATTTTGATAAAATTTCTAAGGTTACATGCTTCCCTAATCTAATTAATCCAACAAGAATCAACTAAAAAACATTCACCAATTAATCACAAGAAAATCAGCAAGAACATGTAGCAAATATACCAAATTTAAAGAAAAAAATAAAAATGGAAAAATTCAAATTAAATTGAAAAAAGGATATAAAATGGGATTTATTAATTTCATAAAATCACAAATAAATCCAAGATCATGGAGGTATTTTTAAAATATTTTTTGGATCAATATTGGATTTATTATGATTTTTAGGAATTAAATGGAATAAAAGAAAATATTAAAAAGAATAAAAGAAATTAAAAACTGGATTAAATGGGAGCCATCAGATGGAGAGACTGGTAATCAAATCCAAGCATTGAGGCGCGTCCACATAGGTTGCTGACTGGGAATGACATGGACTGCCACCTCAATTATTGAAACGGAGCGTTTTGGCAAATGGAGGCAATTTCTGAGTTTGAATCGTGGCCCTTGGATACGTGAGGGAGTCAACTAGTCAAGGTGATCTGAGGGTTGGGACTTCATCTTCTCCACAAGCTCAGGCGACCTGAGACTATTCTTAGGTGGTGGTTCACGGTGGTTTCCACCGTCTTCTCCGGTGGAGTAGTGGTTACAGGTGACCAAACAAGACAAATCTTATACCAATTCTGACCAGAATTTCACATAGATTCCAAATATAATCTCTAAATCCTCATAGATTCTCAAAACCGATTCCTTCTCTAAAATGTGTCAAGATTTCAAACAGCTCCATTTGCAAAATTGAAACCCTATGATTGTTCCTCATTCTTCACTGATCATGATGAACTATCCAACCCAACTTGAAACCTCAAGATCATCCATAACCGTCTCTTAACAGAAATTGTGCATCACACTTAATTGTCTCTAAATGGTTCCACATCAATCCAGAAACGATCCTTATCATCTCTAGGTCCTAAACACATGGTCAATTCTATCTAACTCTCCCTAGATCATGAGGAATTATGAGAGTTACATACCTGGTAAAACTGGATGAACAGAAGGATGAAACGCTCGATTCAAGCTCCAAAACTTCCCAGACACGATCAAGAGTGATAGTATAGAAACTCAATTTGGCTTGAATCCTCTTGGAACTCAGAACACGATTTCTGTTGAAGCTCTTGAAACCCCAACTGCTATCTCTCTTTCTTGCACAAAAATGGCACCAAAATGAATCTGAACTCACTCCTCTCAATATATAGAAACTCTCCATGGGCTTTTGAGCCCAGTTTGAAGCCCAATTCAGTGATCCAGCATTTCTTATTTTCCTCTTGAAAATGCAATGTACCAGTCACGATTCTGAGCTTCCAACTTGCTCTAGAATGTTCTATTCAACTGCAAATTGGTTATGGAGTGTGTTTAGATAGCTAGCTTGGCCTGAATTGCCCTGATTTTTGTTTTGGCATTGTGACTTATAATGTAAGTAATAACTTTACAAAGCAAGTCATGGAATTAAGCCTCAATTCAAAAATGTGGAAATGTCATTGTGTTTGAAATGCATTTCCTGATCAATTTGGTATGTCATATGGACTGGTTTGGACCTATAGCTCAAAAATCACAATTTCCCTATTTGATTCATTTGAAAAAACTTTCTTTTTAGGCCATTTTGGGGCACTTTGTGAAACAAGCCAATTCAACTCACCATGACTTCATATCTGACCTAGAAACATCATTTTAAGCACATCTCATGTTGGACATCTCTTCATTTGAGGAGTGGAAGATAGAGATTTTGACCTATGTTGAAAAATGACCTATAATTCAACTTTCCCAAAATACCCCTGGATTGCCAAGACCATAACTTGAGTTCCACAAACCTTCTTGAGGACTTCTAGTACTCAAATTAAAGGTAAGATTAAGCCCTACAATTCTTATGTTGGCCATGAATACATTTGAAAACTCCTTGATGGGAAAAAGTTGCTTGGAAATCAAGTGACTTTCACAGATAAATTTCAGTGTCCTCTGATGACCCATAACTTGCAAGAACCATAACTTGAGTTCTACAAACCTCATTGAATACTTCTAGTACTCAAATTAAAGCTATTGATAAGATCTACAAGTTTCATGTTGGCCAAGAATCCATTTGAAACTTTTATTTGGACTTGTGTGGCTTGGAAGTCCAGTGCTATACAGGGGATTTTACCCTAGGAACCCTGTCTCAAACCCCTCCAACCACTCTTGATTCTCTTGAACTTGATCTTGACTCATCCATATACATGCTTTAACATCTCAACCCATGACCTCCATGACCTAGAGCTAGGTCTTGATTCCCTTTATTTGCTCTCTTTGACCTAGGGTTACCTAGATGAAACCCTACTTGTACACACCTCAACTGTGGTTCTTGCACTTGAATCAATGACTTGATTAAGCTTCAACATGGCTCACTAGGCCTCCCATGGGATCCATACACACCTCATATTCCTAATTCCAGGTTGATGATCTTCAATACACCTCAAGTTAGGAGAGAAATCCACTTGTTGACATTCAAATCTCCTCAAAGCTTCAACCCATTCCTTGATGACTTGGATGTTCTTCAGCTTGAATAAGGCCCCTTGATGTGATTCTTTAGATAAGGATGGCACTTGATCCCCTGTTAGATGACTTTCTATGTTATGATATGCAAATGATTGGACCATGTACATGATGTGACTATGCAAATGATAATGCAATTAAAACATAAACCAGGTGAAATAGGTTGAGCAAATTTTAGGATGCAACAGCTGCCCCTATTCAAACGGCTTGGACCCGACTGGGTGAAGAGAAAATGGCCTTCAAACAATCGAGGTACGAGACGGTTGAATACCACGAACCCGGAAATTTGCCAACCGCAGAAATAAACCGCACAAACTGCTTGGAAAACAACATCCACCAACTGAATCCGGTTGTTACGGCAACCAACTGATCACTCATCTGATATCGAAATTTGATTTCAATGTCAACTGCCTGCGTAACGCCTCAGGCCTTGAACTCTCTCTTGTCGAAAAATCCCGCCTTTTGTCCATGTTAAAATTTCGTCGTCTGTTAATACGGAGAAAACAAATTAGTGACCGTTGGGGATCATTTTCATCAACCCGAAAAAAGATTCTATCATCGCGGGGATAGAACTTTGTCCATGTTAGGACTCTACATTTCATCAACACAGAAAAATACTGACGACTTCGCTGGAGAAACATTTCTGTCTAATCACAGGGGACTCATCTGCCTATCCATACAGGAAAATCATCCGCCTACACACAGGAAACCCCATCCGTCTACTTCATACGGGAAAAGTCATCTGCCTGATTACAGGAACCTCCATCCGCCTGCTTCATACGGGAAAAGTCATCTTCCTGATTACAGGAACCTCCATCCACCTGCTTCATACGGGAAAAGTCCATCTGCCTGAACACAGGAAAATCCATCCGCCTGCTTCATACGGGAAAAGTCCATCTGCCTGAACACAGGAAAGTTCATCCGCCTGCTCCATACGGGAAAATTACCTGAATACCGTTTCTCTGCCTACCTCTGCAGTAGCTACTTCCCTTGGTCCCAACCCACAAACGACTTTGAGGAGGACTCTACTGGGGACTATAATATTTTGTCAACACGAGGAAATCACGGCGACTTCATTGGGGAAAATACTTTTGTCAAATATCGGAACACAACTCACATACTCTGTCTATCACGGGAGAATCATCTATTTGGATACCGGAAAGTTCATCCACCTTCTTCATACGGGAAACTCCATCTGCCTGATTCTTACAGGAAAAGCTCATCCGCCTGCTTCATACGGGAAAATACGTCTGCCTGATTCATACAGGAAAATTCATCCGCCTGCTTCATACGGGAAAATTAACTCGGACATAGCTTCTTTACCTATTCTTAGCAGTAGCTAACTTCATTGGGGATATTCTGAAAATAACTGCCCGACACCCGTTTTGACAACAAGTGACCACTTCTGATGTTTTGATTTATGAAACCCTGAAATGCTGCCGCGACAGCAAACTTGAAGAAAACACTCCGCTTGTCGGATCAGAGAAACTTCAGCCAGTAACTATGTGGGGAGTAACAACAAGGACTGCATCATCACATGTCTCACGGCGAGACTTCGAATATCTAGAAATAGATCTGAGCCGTAACTTCATACTCCTGCTGAGAAACACACCTGAAAGCAAAAGGTTAACCAATCTGATTTATGTTTCAAAATGCGTATGTTTGGCAGTGGCGCAATGCTCCATACGGCATGGAAATGCTACGCGTTTTTAGGTAGATGCAAACATGATAATGTATGCAAATGCAAATGCAGGTTCAGGCCGCTGGGGAAGGCTCTGACAAGCTTGTTTCAACACGGCCGTTGAGGACAAATACAAATCTGTTGAGGATGAACGGGTATCACCGAGTATTCTGGCGAAATAAACGCCAGAAATATCGCCAACTTTACCGAGGAGAGATTAAACATCGATCTCCGCTGGGAGGAAAGAACAACATCTCTGCTAGGGAGAGAAATTCAGCTGGGGAAAAGGTGACCCTTCTGGGGCCTACTGTCTGGGCACAGTTTACATACTCGGAGCTACCACTCCGCTGGGAATAATCATCCTGAAGAAAACCATCCTCGGTGGGGATAATCCTTATGAACCTACTATGACTTGGTTACGTGCCGCGGAAATCCTCCCAGCTGGGGGTTGAGCGTGCACATACTCGACTCTCCGGGGAGTATAAACTCTGCAGGGGATACTGACTTCGACTTGTCGGGGATGTCCTGTGGACAACTTCCATGAGGATACTCTTCTGGGGGAACTAATCCTTCCTTCGGTAAGGGATAATCAATGTCTCAACCTCTGGGGATGAGGTGCGACCTGCTGGGAAATAAGGTCAATTCCTTCTTCCAGGGCCTCTGGTTGGGGCCACCATTTTCTGATCGTCCGCTTCAAGGGCGAGAACCCTGCAAAACACAGACGAGACAGAACAAATCTATACAACCAAATCTATTCGGGTTAGCATCCGCGACATTACTTTAGTCAATTCGAAGTTTTAGCAATTATTGGCAAGGGACAACAAGGTTATGCAAGTGCAAGTTTATCAAAACATCGGTGTTTCCCACATACAAAACAGTAAAGCACAAACATCAAATACTGAATAACATGTTTTATTGATTGAGCCTGTAAATAGGCAAAGCTTTGTACATCGGATGCAACTCCTGAAAAGAGGAATTTACGCATAAACAATATACAAAAAAGCATTAATACAAATACAAATCAAATTTGTACACATGTCGGCAACGTGGTGCAGACAAACATCATGAGCTGATCCTCCTATGACTCGCCTGACTCTGGCGCTTTCCCGGTATTCATTTTTCAAAAGAGATTGTGTTGGATAAACGAACCCTCAGGTACTCACAAACCACTAAGCAATGTAGTATCAACTCCGGACCGCAGTCATTTGCTTTTTCAATCCCTAACTTTTGCGTGAATCGCCCTTTGCGGGTTTTCAATTCACTGGGATACCCCTTTTTGCCGAAGTCGCCTTTTTCGGGTTTTCGACTTCGCGGGTGTACATCTTTTCAATTTTATCCCTAACTTTTGCCCGAACCTTTTATTCATTTTTCACGGTTTGCCAGGATGCCCCATTTTTTTTGCCTGGACTCTCTTTTTACTGTCCAGCGGGTCACTTTCAAGCAAAGTATTTTTTAACTGCGTCCGAATTCACAGGCGACGTAAAGTCTTCACCATCCATGGTAGATAGTAGCAAGGCTCCTCCAGAGAAGACTTTTCCGACAACGTATGGACCTTCGGAGTTAGGCGTCCATTTGCCCCTGTGATCCGTTTGTGGCGGGATAACCCTCTTCAGCACAAGGTCGCCTGTCTGAAAGCTTCGCGGACATATCTTCTTATCGTACGCTTTCTTCATCCGGCTCTGATACAGCCGACCGTATGCGAGAGAAGCTAGCCTCTTCTCATCCATTAAACTGAGCTGATTCAATCTATCCTTAACCCATTCTGCCTCGTCGAGTTGGACATCTCGTAAAACCCTCAAGGAAGGAATCTCCACCTCCAACGGTAACACTGCCTCCATTCCGTATACCAATGAAAAAGGGGTTGCCCCAGTTGATGTGCGTACTGTCGTACGATAACCGTGCAAAGCGAAAGGTAGCATCTCGTGCCAGTCCTTATACGTCACAACCATCTTTTGAACAATCTTCTTTATGTTCTTATTGGCCGCTTCCACAGCGTCATTCATCTTGGGCCGATAAGGAAAAGAGTTGTGATGCTCAATCTTGAAATTCTGACACAGCTCTTTCATCATCTTATTATTCAAATTCGAACCGTTGTCAGTGATAATCCGCTCAGGGATTCCATATCTGCAGATAATATCTCGTTTGATAAATCTGGCGACCACTTGTTTGGTGACATTGGCATATGATGCTGCTTCCACCCATTTAGTGAAGTAATCTATTGCCACCAAGATGAACCGGTGTCCGTTTGATGCCGTAGGCTCGATCTTTCCAATCATATCAATTCCCCACATCGAGAACGGCCACGGTGATGACATCACATTCAGAGGACTCGGAGGCACATGGATTTTATCCGCATAAATATGGCATTTATGACACCTCTTTGCAAACTTGAAACAGTCTGTTTCCATAGTTAGCCAATAGTAACCTGCCCACAGCAGTTTTCTCGTCATAGCATGCTCACCAGCATGTGTACCAAATGTACCCTCGTGTATCTCTTCCATGAGCAACTTCGCCTCTTTCTCGTCTACACAATGTAGCAACACCAAGTCGTGGTTTCTTTTGTATAGGACACCGTCCGAGTTCAAATAGAAATTGCCAGCCAATCTCCTGAGCGTCTTCTGATCTCGACTGGATGCCCCAGCCGGATACTCCTTGTTCTCCAGGAAATTCTGGATGTCAAAGTACCAGGGTTTACCATCAGGAGCCTCGTCAATGGCAAATATGAAGGCATGCCTATCGAGCCGAGAGATAACAATCCGGGGAGCCTCGTTCCAGAAGTTAACTTTATACATCGAATACAATGTCGCCAGGGCGTCAGCCATTTGATTTTCTGCTCGTGGTACGTGATGCAATTCCACCTTGTCAAAGAAAGGCAACAACCTCCTTGCATAGCTCATATATGGTATTAAATTGGGCTGACGTGTCTCCCATTCTCCTTTAATCTGATTCACCACTAGAGCTGAGTCTCCTTATACATCTAGATGCTTGATTCGCAAATCAATAGCTTCTTCCAGACCCATGATGCAAGCCTCATATTCAGCCTCATTATTGGTAACGGGAAACGTCAATCGGGAAGTAAAGGGGGTGGGCGACCCCTGAGGAGTGGTGATAATTGCACCTATTCCGCTACCATAGGAATTCACAGCTCCGTCAAATATTAACTGCCACTTGGAACCCAACTCTGGTCCTTCATCCGGCAACGGTTCTTCATAATCCTTCATCTTCAGGTGCATGATATCCTCGTTAGGAAAATCAAACCTCATTGACTGGTAGTCCTCAACAGGCTGCTCCGCAAGGTACTCTAACAGGATGCTACCTTTAATAGCCTTTTGCGAGACATACTGAATATCATATTCGGTTAACACCATCTGCCATCGGGCAATTCTTCCGGAGAGTGCTTGCTTCTCAAACACGTATTTGATTGGATCCATCTTTGAAATTAGCATGGTTGTATGATTCAGCATGTATTAATCTCAAACGTTTGGCGGCCCAGGCTAGCGCGCAACACGTTTTCTCGAGCATTGAGTATCTAGACTCGCAGTCAGTAAACTTCTTACTCAAATAGTAGATCGCATGCTCTTTACGTCCGGTCTCGTCGTGTTGACCGAGAACACAACCCATACTTTCCTCAAGAACCGTCAAATACATAATCAAAGGTCTTCCGGCCACTGGGGGTATCAAAACAGGGGGTTCCTGCAAGTATTCTTTTATCTTGTCGAACGCCTTTTGACAATTTTCATTCCAGGTCACAACCTGATCCTTTTTCAACAACTTGAATAACGGCTCGCATGTCGCAGTTAAGTGAGATATGAACCGGGCGATATAGTTTAACCTCCCTAAAAACCCACGCACTTCTTTTTCTGTTTTAGGCGTCAGCATTTCTTGTATTGCTTTTATTTTCGCAGGATCAACCTCTATTCCTTTTTCGCTCATGATAAACCCCAGCAGTTTACCCGATCTCACCCCGAAGGTGCACTTGTTAGGGTTCAGTCTCAACCTGAACTTCCTAAGCCTCTTGAACAATTTCAGCAAATTAACCAAATGCTCCTCCTCCGTCTGGGATTTGGCAATCATATCGTCAACATAAACCCCAATCTCTTTATGCATCATGTCATGAAAGAGAGTCGTCATAGCACGTTGATATGTTGCCCCAGCGTTCTTTAGTCCGAAGGGCAGCACTTTGTAGCAAAATGTTCCCCAGGGAGTAATGAAGGTAGTCTTCTCCATGTCTTCTGGAGCCATTTTGATCTGATTGTAACTCGAGAAGCCATCCATGAAGGAGAATACGGAGAACTGAGCAGTGTTATCGACCAGCACATAGATATGAGGAAGCGGAAAGTCGTCCTTTGGGCTCGCTTTGTTCAAATCACGGTAGTCTACACACATTCGCACTTTACCGTCTTTCTTCGGCACTGGCACAATATTAGCGACCCATGAAGGATATTTGGTAACAGCTAGGAAACCAGCATCCCACTGTTTTTGAACTTCCTCCTTGATCTTCACAGCCATATCCGGTCTAGTTCTTCGGAGTTTCTGCTTAATAGGCGGACATTCCTCTCGCAGTGGCAGACGGTGAACAACCATATCCGTATCCAACCCAGGCATATCCTCGTACGACCAAGCAAATATATCACTGTACTCTTTGAGCATCTCAACCAGCCTTTGCTTGATGTCGCTCTGCAGCGCAGCCCTTATACGGATGTTTCTCACAACCTCTTCCGACCCCAAATTAATAATCTCAACGACTTCCTCATGAGGCAGAATGATTCTTTCTTCCTGTTTCAATAACCAGGTCAACTCTTCTGGTACGTCGCCATCTTCCACAATCTCTTCCTCAGCCTGAAATACCGGGTGCTCGAAGTCGAAGTGAGTCATAGGCGGTTCGTAGATGTTATCTGAAATTGTAATCCTGCAAAGGAAATGGTTAAATGTTTCAAAACACAGACAAAGCAAATAACCACATCGCCATTTTATTGTAAAAGACAAGAACAGAAAAAAAACAGGGATCACAATATTTGTATATGAAAAACGCCTTTATTTCATGATTAAACAATGTACTGTACATAACCAAATGGCCTTAAGCAAAATCACTATGCCCCGGGTAGGACACAGGATTATTCAACAATTAAGAAAACAAATCATTACTGTTTAGTTGTCACAGGAACAGTTCCCTGGATAGACCAATTGCAGAGACTTTGTCCTGGCACGTTTGGCTTGATCCACGCGTCCATATCACAGTCGCTATCTCCGTCTTCATCATCGGAAATAGCATTGATAGTCTCGAAGCTCACCCCGCTTGGCGTAATCATGATTGTTCCATTGAACCTGGGCACTCCTGAAGAGGATGTTGACGACGAAGGATGATATCCAAGCCCGAACTTGTCATTCTTCACGGGAATCTCCAACACCTGACCCCAGCCTTTGGTTTTTCCTGCCTGCACTAGAGCTTGAGCCTCTTTGTAGGATGACACTGCCACATCTAATATTTTACTAGGCACTGGAACTTTGTCTTTAATTCGCAACCCCTCGAAGGCTTGACAGGGTGTTTCGTGTATTTCGCCGTCGACCTCGACATATTTGAACGAAGACAAATGGCTAACCAGAATATCTTCCTCTCCACAAATAGTGACGACACTATCCCCAACCATATACTTCAGCTTTTGGTGCAACGTGGATGTGACTGCTCCGGCAGCATGGATCCATGGGCGCCCAAGAAGACAACTATACGCTGGCTGGATGTCCATTATGTAGAATTCGGTTTCAAATATTTCAGGCCCCACCTGCAACGGTAATGCTATTGATCCGAAAACTGACCTCCTTGTTCCATCGAACGCTCTCACCACTAAATCAATGGGCATGCAGATAACCCCCCTGATATCTAACTTCATCATAGCTTTCTTCGGTAGCACATTCAGGGAAGATCCAGTGTCTACTAAAACATGGGACATGACCGTGCCCCGACATTCGACTGACACATGCAATGCCATATTGTGCTCTCGCCCTCTCGGAGTCAAATCAAAGTCTGTGAAGCTCAAACTGTGTCCCGCATTGACATGCGCCATCACCCCTTCTAACTGATTAATAGAAACTTCTTGAGGAACGAACGACGTGTCTAGAATCTTCAGTAAAGCGTTCCGATGGGCCTCGAAACATAACAGCAATGATAGGATGGAAATTTTTGACGGCGTTTGCTGGAGGTGCTCAACGATTTTGTAATCGCTTTTACGAATGAGCCTCATAAACTCCTCCCCATCCTTAAGTGACGTGTCCTTTTCATTCGACTGAGAAGGACCACCTTCAGTTACATTGGCTTTGCCCTTGGCTAATCTTTCTGCCTCTACCTCGGGCGACGTGAAGATTCTTTCGCTTCTGTTCATACCCCCTGTTCCGACAACATTATCTACAACCCCAGCTGGTTGTCCATTGACTTCAATTTTCTCACCATCGCAATATACCTCCAACCCGTAAGTCCACGACACTGCTTTAGTACTCTCAAAAGGGACTGGTCCTGCTTTAGTAATTGTGATCGTCGGCCGCCTGGCGGGCGCCGTTATCGTTATTGTTTTCCTCGGAATCGTCACCGTCGCAACATCGTTCTGCTCATCACACAACGCCTCTACAAGCTTTTCAGCCGCGGTTCTATCAAATTGCAAAGTACCTTCATCCATCATAGCCTGAATGCCCTACCTCAACTCATTACAACCCTCTGGCCGGGTCCAACAATCCAAGCAAAATTCATCACAACCCGGGAATACACCCCCTTTTAATAGCGTGTTTTTAATCTCAACCAACGGTGTCTTCAGCTCATTCACATCCATCACTAGATTCAGATTTTCTTCCGTCAAGATGGCATTTGCCCCATGATTGGGCATAGGCTGTTGTACAATTTTTGGACCCACCTATCCAAAGTTAATAGCTTTGTTATCCAATAAATCCTGAACTTTATGTTTAAATGCCTGACAAGCTTCTACATCATGCCCGGGCGCCCCGGAATGGAATTCGCAATGCTTGTTGGCATCATACCCATAAGGGAGTACCGCCCCTGTAGGTGGTGCCAAAGACCTCTTTTCAACCAAGTTCAACCCTAGCAGGGTCTGGAGGAGTTCTGCATACGTGGAAGGAGGTGCGTCGAATACTCTTTTTGGTCTCGCATTCTGTACCCTTCTCTGACCAGGATTCCATCCTTGCTGTTGCTGTGGTTGTTGTTGTTGTTGCTGAGGCTGCCCTTGTTGGGGAAAGGGGATAATGACACTAGCTATTTGTTGCGGCCGAACATACTGATTTCTTCCTCTGCCCCTGCCTCTGCCCCCAAACACGACACTAGTATCACCCTGTCGTCTACCACCAAATGCTTTTTTGGCACCTCCTGTTGAAGTAGACTCACCTGCTTGGAACCTTCCAACTTTAATCCCATTCTCGATCATCTCCCCCATAAGAATCAAATCTGAGAAACTGCTCAATGACACACTAAACAATTTTTCGTAGAACACCCCCGTAAATGTCTCAATGAACATGTCATTCATCTCCCTTTCAATTAAAGGAGGATGCACCCTCGCTGCCATATCGCGCCACCTTTGCGCATACTCCTTAAAACTTTCACCGTTTTTCTATGACAAACCCTGCAATTGGACCCGATTTGGCGCCAGATCGCTGTTATATTTGTAATGTGTCACGAAAGCATCAGCCAACTGCTTCCAGGTTTTGATCTGCGTGGGCTCCAGCCCCATATACCATTCAAGTGAAGGTCCTGACAAGCTATCCTGAAAGAAATGCATGAGCATCCTTTCATCATCTGAATACACGGACATCCTCCTGTAGTAAGAGCGGACATAGACCTTAGGGCAAGTATCCCCTTTCTACTTGTCAAAAGTGGGAGCCTTGAATTTCAGCGGCACCCTTAGCCCTGGTACCAAGCCCATTGTAGTCATATCCAAACCGGTGGAGTTCTGATTCACTACCCCCTTCATCTGTTCTTTCAGCATTCTGATCCTCTGCACAAGATCAACAGGTCCTTCAAATCCTACACCTCTTCCAGAAAAGGCGTCCTCCTGGCGGTCTTCACCCCAATTCACATTTTCATTTCCATATCCGTCGTACCCATTGTTGCGACCAAACCCTTACTGATTGATCATGGGACCTCGTCCCCCGTTACCGAAACCCTGGTTGACCCTAATAGGTCCAAACCCAGTGTTGACAGGAATCACCCCAGCACCATTCATATTACCAAATCCCCCATACCCCTGGTTAGCGTTACCAAAACCGTCATAACCGAAACCCTGAGTGTTGAAGCCGAATTTCCCGTCCTGATTGACGTAATCAAATCCCTGATCATTGTAGCCGAAACCATTGTTGCCGAAACCATTACCGCCATTGTTGTTACCACCGCCTTGGTTGGCGTCCCCAAATCCAACATTGTTAACAACAGTCTCATTTCCATTCCCTGTGTTGCCATTGCCAGCGCCAGCGCCATCGTTTACAACCACAACAGGTGGGGTCACTACAGGGGGAACTACAGGCGTAGGGGGCCCATCCTCCGGAATAGTTTCGACGTGCGCAGAATTGTGGTCATTGTTGCTATTCCCATTAGTCCGCGTCAGCAGTGGCTGTCCCAAAGTCTGGAGGCTCTCCTGGCCCTTAACAATCTTCTCCATTGTTTGCATGAACAGATTCAGCTTCTCGCGGATTTCCTGCATCTCGACTTGGACTTGATCCATGATTCTCTTGCAGTTGTTTCGGGTTGAGTAGCGGTGGACTCTTTGTTTGTCAATCCTGAAAAACCTGAAGATGCAGGAAATAAGATATAGATTCGAGAATACCGGTCATGCAAGATGAATGCAGATGCAAAAGTGTAAATATGCTACAGGTTATATCCCCCCCGATTCTAGTTTCGGAGAGAAGGCCATCACGACAATGGAGTCCCCATCAAGCAAGCAAGGAATCAGAAAACCCTCATATATAAACAAATGCCAAGAGGCTGAGTACAAGAGTACCACTGAATACAACTGAAGAGACCTCGACCAACAAGCCTGGCGATGGTCAAAATACAAGAACAAATAACAAAAGCAAGGCAAAGATAAATCAGGCCAAATGGCGTGCTCTGACATCTTCCAATATCATCAACGTCTCCGACTGCCCTAGTCGGGAGATCAGCTCCTGTATCAGTAATGCATGTCGCTCAGCCGTGGATCTCAGCTTTTTGGCGTCGTCCTTGCAGGTTCCTTCGCCAAAACACTCGTCGAGCCTGCATCTCTTGGAGCCGGCATTCACTTCATAACTTCTCAGCTTCTCGTCAAGGTCACTTACTCTAAGCTCAACAGCGCTCCTAAGTGATGTCTCTTCATCAATCTTTGTGTCTTGGGCTCTAACCTGCGCCTCTAGTGTGGCAATCTGCAGCTTCAGTTCATCTTCACGCTCCTTCCGCTTGGTAAGCGTGGCATTCCATAATGCTTCCCACTTGCTGAGGCGAGAATAAGCTTTGCTTAACAGTTCCTTCTTGGAAGTAAGCACCTTGCTAACACTGTTCAAGGCTATTCCCACTTTTTCTTTCTTGTTGGTCTCTTCCGTCAACTCTGAACCCAACCTATTAATCAATTCAGTCTGTTCCTTCACAATGAAGGTAGCTTCATTCTTCTCATGACGCAACTGGAAGATCTCTTTCCCTAACTCATCATTGGCTTTCTTCAATTCTTCATTTTCGGCCAACAATTTGTTATACCTTTCAAGCTCTATCGAACTAGGTGCCTCAACCACTGGAAGGTACAGAGGTTCCACAGCAGGATAAGGCAATAAGGAAATACTAGCTCTCTCGCGGATCCAAGCCAAATAAGGATCATAAGCTTTTCTGTTGCTCTTACCAAGCAAAGCTTTCCCTCTCCTATGGACGTTAGCCCATGCATGTCTCAATCTGATCAAAACAGCCGCGTCTAATAAACCTGTGAGATACAGAGATTCCTGTATCTCAACCTCAATAGGAGCAACTCTAAAAGCATAACCAAACTGTCTCACCAACAGAGAAGGGTTATAGTTGATACAACCTTTCCGTCCAATCAAAGGGACATTCGGAAATCCACTGCAGCTATATATAATATCAGTGCCAAGCATGCTTCGATCAAACCAAATGATGTTCTCGGCCGACAACCCCATCAACCTGGAAGACCAATCCAAAGTATCAACATCATCAACAAAAGGTCCTGTCTTTGGAAGATGCCCCTAGAACCACCTGTACAAAAGAGGAAGACAGCAGGAAACATTCTTGACACGACGTTTCTCATTCTTATAGTGAATAGAATGATAAACATCGCCCAAGAGAGTAGGAACTGGATTCTTCGAGACAAGAATCAAGAAAGCATCTGAGTCAACAAAGTCTGGCACATTGGGAAACATGACAATCCCATAGATGCAGACAGCTAGAATAGCACTGAAGGCAACCCAACATCCACTCTTCGTGCACTGTGTAGCCTTCACAACCAGGACAGACAGGTGAAAACCATAAGCTCCATTCAGCTTGACCAAACCTCCAGGGAACTCAGAAGCGTCTAAATTGACAATCTCAGCAAGTGTAGCCAACTCAGGCTCAGCATCAACATGTATAAAGGGCATCTGGTCTAACACCGGAACTCCCAACATAGCAAAATACTCCTCCAAAGTGGGTGCCAGAATATAGTCGGGAAATAAGAAACATCTCAGCTGCGGCTCATAAAACTGCATCAAAGTATACACCCCAGTCGTCTCAAATGCGAAAGGGCTGTATAACAAACTAAACAATCTCCCATAGGATACTCTGAACTCAGACCTCACTCTCTCATCTGCTAGAGCAATCAATCCCAGCAAGGAACTGACATCAGGCGAATGCAACCGGTAAGCAACTGTCCTCTTCAGGGACGCCATGTCTGGCCAGAAAATACACTAGAATCAGAGGGGAATGATCACACCTGCAACATAAATACACGTTAATGAAATGCAGTCATGAAAATGCACATGCATATGCAAACAGGAGATCAAGTGCAATGCTGATGAACTGTGCGGCTCTGTACTAAAGCCTGAGAACCATTAAATCTTCATCTCAAACCAACCACTCAAATGAACCCTGTAACCACATCTCACCGACAGAGATAAACCAGGTATTCTGAGGTCAAAGGTTTCCTGCAAACAAACCTACCTACCCCTCACAGATGTGTACTTAACTCGCAGACGAGGTACGGCATCCTATGCGGGTTCAACGTCACAGACTTTCAAGAGCGATGATACGATACCCAGAAGGTGTGGCATCATCATCCCTTGAAGCGGCCTCACTTAGTTGAATCCCAAATGATAGGTCCCCAGAGTCGACAATCCTCGGGTCAGACAACTCGTCGAGCCCTAAGGGCCAGGCAAGAAGCGTCAAAGAGAATCTCGTCCGAGTGCAGATTTCACGGCTAGCTGGTGCGAGCTAAGCAAGCAAGCTATCCACTACTCTCTACTTCTAAGTCTAGGTGTAACCTCAAGCCCAGGTCCGACTTATCTCTCAAAAGATCACCCCTCCCCACAACAGCAATAACAATATACAGCTGACAATAAGATGCGGAAAGTAAAGACAGAAATGTAAATCCATACAACACCCACGACGGGAAAACAAGCGCTAGGATTGACTCGCGTAGGGAACCAAAGAAATCCCCAGCAGAGTCGCCAGCTGTCGCTACTGCAAAAATCGGCGCCGGCTAAACAGAAGAGTCGCCACCATGCGTTATTTATCCCAAAGGAGGGAAAGGAAGCACTCGAAGTAAACCTACCGCAAAGACGGGAAAGGAATGGTCATCGCAACCAAATCCTGGATTCGGGAGTCGGTTACGTAAGGGGAAGGTATTAGCACCCCTCACGTCCGTCGTACTCGACGGGATCCACGCTTGTTTTCTAGTACATATTGTTATTCTATCTACTCTAAAGGTCTGGGGTTAAAAGAAAAGAAAATGACTCGGCAAAGTATCACACTTTATGCCTACGTATTCCCGTCTGGAATGAGAAATCAGAGTCAACGTAGTTCGCCTACCTACGGGCAAGGAGGGGAAGGTTGCTCGCTACGATACGACATCTTATGCCTACGTACTTTCATACAGCATGAAAGATCAGAGCAAACGTAGTTCGGGCTACGGAAGACACAGACTTGTCTGATTGTTTTTTAGATCCTTCTGAAAAGGTTTTCTTCTGATTAGGAGTCCAAGCGGACAAAAATGACACTTTGATGTTTGTTTTGAATCTTTTACGAAAGAAGTGTTTTTTAGTGTGTTTGCAATCCCCGACGCACTAGAGACTATGATTTGAGAGTGACTATGTCGTATGTCACCCTAAGGGTAACACACTAAGTAATCAGATTACTGGAGAGTGACCCTCCAGCACTCTTTTCTCAAATAGCTTAAGGCTCGTAACGTACGACATCGATTATCCTTATTACTGTGTTTTGAAGTGTTTTGAGATGAGAAGAGAAAGAAGCTCTAAAAACCTAGGGTTTGAAAGGGGAATCAAAACTACCCTAAAGTTGTCATGCATGGATAAAAACCTATTGTCTGTCATATTTCTCTCTTGCACAGAGGGAAACAGAGAGCCTAGGGGATAAACGGAAAAGAAACAGATATATACAGTAAGCAGTAAACATGTATGCAATGCAGCAACACAAGCGAGGCATGGGGGTCCCACTCAACCTCGAACCTGGGAAAACAATAGACAAAGTGAACAGTATTCACTTCAAACATTTGGGGGAAAGCAGTACAAGCCAACAAACAATACAACCAAAGAAGACAACACCAGCAACAGCTCTGACAGCAACAATCCTGCTCCTACAGTAAGCAACACAAGCAGCAACAGCTCTGACAACTACAGTTGATTAACAGCAAAGAGTTGACAGTAACAACTTCTCCAAGCAAGACCCCTCATCCATCTTCAACAATCTTCAAGCTTTAGATAAGCTCCTATCTTCAATAAGCCCCATCTTTAGCAAGCATGAACCTCAACCAGTAAACAGCTTCAACAAAAAACAGCAAAACCCTAGCTTCAACAGACAACCAGCTTTTGACAGGCACAAGCTTTATCTTCACCAATCTTCAATGAACTTCATCTTCCATAGGTTTCCATCTTCAATGCAATCACTCCAGAAGAGAATCAATTATGAAGTTGAAATGTTAAGAAACTTAGTGACAACCCAAGGAAATCACTAAGATATTAACATAGCAAGTGAAGGGTATCCTCAAGGTTCTACCCAACCAAAGCATGCTCTACATCCCTCCTAAGGAGAGATGGATATTCTTTGGGGGACCTTGTGTCATGGGATGGAATAGAGGCACAAGAAGCTCTCTATGTTTGACAGGAGAAACAAGACTACTCTAATGCTCTTCCTATATATCCTAACTCCTAAGCCTCTGACAAACCCTCTAATAAAAGAGAAATCTTCAACTCCAAGCTTCTTCAAACCATCCAAGGCAACTTCATTTGATCCTCAAGTCATCCAAGCAAAACCCAAGCCAAAAGCACTCCAAAATAGCCCCACACAAGCATAACCAAACCCAATATCCAAAGGAGAACCCCATAATCATCACACAAGTTGCAATGATCAGATAAAATACTAAAGCTTATCAGAAAATACTAGGTAAATTTATAAGGTAACCTAACCCTATACCCAATACCCTATAGGAATCCCAAACCCTAAATCAACCATTTAATCCTCAAACTATGCACAAAACTACAACTATTTGTCTTGAAACCCTAATTCTAACACCTCTCCTATTCACCTCTCAAACTAGCCTAAATTTTATTCACAAAATTGTGATAAAATTTCTAAGGGTACATGCTTCCCTAATCTAATCAATCCAACAAGAATCAACTAAAAAACATTCACCAATTAATCACAAGAAAATTAGCAAGAACATGTAGCAAATATACCAAATTTAAAGAAAATAATAAAAATGGAAAAATTCAAATTAAATTGAAAAAAGGATTAAAAAAATGGGATTTATTAATTTCATAAAATCACAAATAAATCCAAGATCATGGAGGTATTTTTAAAATATTTTTTGGATCAATATTGGATTTATTATGATTTTTAGGAATTAAATGGAATAAAAGAAAATATTAAAAAGAATAAAAGAAATTAAAAACTGGATTAAATGGGAGCCATCAGATGGAGAGACTGGTAATCAAATCCAAGCATTGAGGCGCGTCCACATAGGTTGTTGACTGGGAATGACATGGACTGCCACCTCAATTATTGAAACGGAGCGTTTTGGCAAATGAAGGCAATTTCTGAGTTTGAATCGTGGCCCTTGGATACGTGAGGGAGTCTGTAACACCCCACTTCCCAAATTAATTAAAATATAAACATTATAAATAAACATCAGAGTTTCACCAAAATAGTGGGATATCACATCACCAAATTTTTATAAAAATACTTTATTAATTATTCTAAAAAATAATACAGCGGAAAACATTATTCCAACATTCTCGGCCATCCGCCAAATTTCATAAAATCTTTATTATTATAATTCACAAAAAAAGTGATACGTCACAGAATTACAACAAGTTTGACATAAAACAATTAAAACACCCATATCCCGTGTTACGTATCAGAGCATCCTAGACTCGACTGGCACACCACCATCCAAGCTATCTAAGTACCTGGATTATCTGTACTTCCGGGGAAGCACAGACACAACAACAACCAAGGGGTGAGAAAACATGATCAAAAATATATTGGTAATGTAATACATGTAAACAAGGTAGTAAAACACACCAACACACCAATATTCACCCCAACAACTCCATATAACGAACCTACTGTTCAAATTACAATATAATATATTATAATGCAAATATGCAACTCAACACCATGTATGCGGTACCGACTCATTGGTTCATTCAATCGAACCTGGATAGATCACTTACGCTCCTCCTGAGACATGATCTATCCCCCACCATTCTCCACAAAGGAGTACGGATGAATCACTTACGCTCCTCCTGAGACATGATTCATCCCACCAAAATACCATGAAATGCACACACCAATGCATAACTATCATATTTAGGCACACTAAGTGCACACGATCCTCCTGATCATATCATCATACATCAATGCATATATGTGTAGATATATTACACCAACACCATATAAATCAATCAGATAGTAAACAAATTCATACTATAACACCATATATAACCACATCCCAACACCCGGGAATACACGATCCTACTGATCACTACATACATATACGTTAACTAATTGTCCACCAACAATATTAAGGGAAAATGAGTACTATCACCCAGTACACAGGTTAGATCCCACACTCATCATCCTTACAATGCATCAAGGCCAGAAGGATCACCCCAGACCAATGCTCAAGGCCAAACCAAACTTATCATCTCAACTCAAATTCTCAGCCTACTCTAGTACCAACCTTGTACATTACCGTAACTAAATCGGTTCTTAAATGTTATTCCCAAAGTCATCGCTTAAACATTCTACCGATGCCTTAAAAGGTCACACAGAATCTCCCTAAAAACCTTAAACCCAGCATATACACCAAATTAACCAAAAACAACAATTCATCAACATTGACCTATACTCCATTGCTATTAATTACTAGTTATCATCAAACACAAACACACCATTATACTTACCAATTATCATATACTTCCTACTCTAGAACCAACATTACGGTACATTACCTACACTTCAGAGTTACTCTGAATCTCACCAAGGTCCTAACCAGAGTCACTAACAACATCACAGGGAACAACACATAATTTTCCCAAATTTATAATCATGGTCATTACCCACGCTACAATAACAACACAAAATCTCACCAAAACTCTATTCATAGTTACTATCAACAGTAACAACATATAATCTCACTAATATCACCATAATATATATATATACCAAATTCACCAATACCAATCAACAATTCATCAATATCAAGCATCAATTTATCATTAGCAACAACAATAACAAGCATGCCAATATAAAACTTCATAGATCGACATTTTCCTACGGGGTTAAGGAATCCCCTCTACCCTATACATGTATATATACCATCCCAATCAAGTTTCTCCCCCCTTACCTGGATAATTATTCTGATCGGTGATAAATTCCTCCAAGATTCTTCATCCCTAGCCTTTTCCCTTTCTCTTTGTTCTTCGCTTTTCTCTATTCTCCAAATTTCCCTTCTCACCGGTTTCTATCGTGACTTTTCATATTTCCATTCTAACTTCCCCATAACCCTTCCACTTCTTATTTTACTTATTCCAACCACTAATATTCCCAATAATAATTCTAATAATAATAATTATAATAATCATTATAATAATAATAATAATAATAATAATAATAATAATATAATACTATTGTAATATTATAGTAATATTCAACATAATAATAATAATAATAGTAATACACCCAACAATAATTATAATTGTAATAATAATAATACTAATGATAATAATAATAAATTATATTAATACTAATAATAAAATAATATTAATAATAATAATAATCCTAATATTAATAATACTAATATAATATTACTAATATTAATAATACTAATCATAATAATAATACTACTAATAATAATAATATTATTATTATTATTATTATCTCACCAAAATAATAATAATAATAATAATAATAATAATAATAATAATAATAATAATAGTAATAATATTATAATCTCACCAAAATAATAATAATATTAATAATACTAATAAATATAATAATATATAATAATAATAATAATAATACCCCCATCAATATTACTATTATTCATTATATTATCATATTCACACCAAAAATCATAATAATATAATAACTATATTAATAATAATATTATATTCTCCATATTAATAATATTACTACAAATATTAATAATAATCATAAATATAATAATAATAATAATAATAATAATAATAATAATAATAATAATAATAATAATAATAATAATAATAATAATAATAATAATAATAATACCACCACCAATATTACTATTATTTCTTATATTATTATAAACTCACCGAATTACCACCAATGATCCTCCCATCTCAGGGACACCCACCAAACATCATCAAATACACCCTACCAAAGGGCACATCAACATATACTATTTAAAATAATAATAAAATGACTAAATAATTAAAATGGGTGTTACAACTCTCCCCCACTTTAATTATTTTCGTTCTCGAAAATTACCTGATGGAAATAATTCCGGATACGCTCCCCGCATCCTTTATTCCAATTCTCAGGTCACACTGCCTTCTGTAGCACCTCCCCATACTACTTTCACCAAATATATCTCCTCCCTTCGGAGTTGTTCCTCGCTCGCCAAAATGAACTAGCAATGCCTCAACAATCGAAATATTTTTCACTTGTACATCATCCACCTGGTTCAATGTACTTTCTCGACTAAGACACATGAAAAATATCATGCCAATTCACAGCGACAACGGAAAAACAGTCTAACATGTTACTCCTCCCATGCCTCCGCTGCGCCACTCTGATACAACTACAGAACACGGTGCGAACTTCTGAGATTTCGAAGCTCGACCAACACCAGTCACCGGCGTGACTCTCAAAACACATATTGCCTCGGATCCTCTCGATCTTCTCAGCCATCTCAAGCATAATTTTCAAGTCTGAGTACAACACTCTCACTCGATTTATTTCAACACAGGAGAGTCCTACACTCCCTATCTCACCAAGTCACATATAGTGCCATTCCGACACTAGGATGGTAACCGTTATTATAGGTAACTCAATCAACGATAATTAATCATCCCACACTCCACCTTGATCCGACACCCAAGCTCTCACCAATTCTCTACAGACTCAATAGTCCTCTCTGACTGACCATCAGTTTGCGGATGGTAGGTCGAACTCAGCTTCAACTTAGTATCCGAAATTAAATAAAATATAAACCTCAAATTTCCATCTGACACAATATTCGTCAGTATCTCATCCAACTTCACCACTTTCTCAATATGCATCTCGTATATCCTCAACACGGAATAGTTAATCCACTCCTAACAATTCAAATTAAAATTATGTCTTTACAAATTCTTTGGAAATCTCAACACCAATTTCATGAAAATACTACCTGATTTCCACTCTGGAATATTTAACGACTGCATCAGACTCAACAGTCTCTGATGTTCACTCTTCGAATTCCTACAATTCTAACCAGCATATTCCACCTCAACTACTCCTCCCCTTATCCATGGTCTCAAAAACAATCTACTCAAATTCGGTTACTTCTTCATAGCACCGGGATGGATACTCCATCTACCTCAATGTATTTCTTCACGAGTACTCCTAATCCCCTCAACAACATCTAGTACACATACCCTATCATAACACATCATGGTACTATTTCCACAAACCCGACAATCCACTCTTCGACTCTAATTTATCAATTTCAACTAATTCACTACTCAACCCAGGTTTCTGACTTTCTCGGTTCTGCTCAAGGATATCACTAGTCAGATCTTAATAATAAAAGCTTAACTCCATAAGAAGTCTCCTTACTCACAAAACTCATATTATGAAATTGCTCAATTAGTTCTAACTCTTTTCACCATCATCTTCGGTATATGCAAATATTTCTAACTCACTGCATCATCTACCATGTCCGCTTTACCCGAATGGTAATTCAACTCGAAGTCGTACTCTTTTCGAAGTCCCAATTATTTCCTATGCCTCATATTCGTCTTATTCAAATTAAACAAACACCTTAAACTCTTAAGATCACCAAACATCTCCGATCTCAGTCTGAACTTTTGAAGACTCCGACTCCGGTACAATCACAATAGTAACCAACTCTAAATCACTGGTCGGATGATTTCTCTTATACACTTCAAGTTGCCTTTTGCATAATTGAAACTCCTGAAGTTGTCTTTAGCAAATCCCCTAATTATATCAACAAGCATCACAAACACCACAATTAGTTCTATCGGATTCGGCAGAACTTTCCTTACGGAAGTATATCACCGCTCTTTTTCCAACACTGATAACTCCAGTTCCTTATGCTCAACATAATCCTCTATACTCTTCGAATACCTTAAAATATCATTTATTAACACAACCATTGCCTTATATAAATAATTAAAGAAGATCCCATGCCAAGTGGACAAATAAGTTGTGAGTTATAGCGGGAACACATACCGTACCGCCCGTCCTTACCACAACATTCAAACACACTTCATCAATAAATAGCTTAAATCTATGTCAATACTTCACCATCTCATAGATAATTTGAATAGCTTTCCAACGCTTCGAACCGCGCGTCATTCCGAGTTACGGTTCTCCCGTTACGGCAAAAACACCAGAATAACATTTTCTGCCCAGGACCCCTTCGCCAGGCGAACACCGTAGCGAATATGGACGTTCGCCAGTATGCTCGCCAGGCGAACATGACAGTCCCAAAATCCTCTTTTCGACCGTTACCCGACTTCCGAGTGTCCGATTTCGATTCCGTAAAAAGCCGCGATCTCGGAATTTAACGTACAACAACAATTTTATACTTAGGAAGCCATCCAACACATTTTAAATCTATGAATAATTTAAAACTCAATTACTTCCAATCTCAACAACAGACCTTTGAGCCTCCTAATACGATAGAACTTTTGACCTTCGTCCCATCCACCACAAGAACTCTACTCGAGATCACATGACCAAGGGACTCACATCCCTCGATCAATTGTTCCATCAAATCATTAACTCTTGGAAGCGAACACCTATCCTTGATAGTCACCCTGTTCACTTATCTATAGTTCACCCAAAGCTTCACAAAACCTTCTATCTGTCTAACCAACAAAATTGGTGCACATTACGGTAGCACACTCAAACAAAAGAACCTCTCTCCTAGAAGGTCTTCAAGTTGACTCTTCAACTTCTCCAATCCCAACGAAAACACACCATATGGAGTCACTAATATCGGACTCGTTCCAACAACAAAGTCAACGTGTGAGCTTTACTTCACACTCCGATAGTAAATCACCTACCTCATCCGGAAACCTCCGGCAATCGCAAATAATTGACAAATCCCAATTTTTCTCACTTTCCTTCTCATTCCAAGTTTCAGTCAAAATAGACACTTCAACACCGTCTTACGCCAAATTCCTCAAAATAATCCCTTAAGCACTTAGCTTAACTCAAGACTATTCACTGCTAACGCCACCCAAGCTTGCAAGACGCGTCTATCACATCCAACACAATCTCGTCCAATATTAACAAGAGATTAAGGGTGATCAGTTCCTCAATTTGTTAATAGACAGCCGAAATCATGATGGGGTACAAACCATCTTTACCAACTATTATATCATTCCTCAACACCATAAGCCACCAAATTGTAGCTTTCCGGAGAAATACAACTTCTCCCCCACTGGAATCATTCCACTTCTACCGACAAACTTAACCAACAACATGTATCGACAGTGTTTTTATGCACATGTCGCATACCAGGGAACAACAACACTAGACAACATTGGCCGGACGGACCGACCTGCTCTGATACCAATTGTAACACCCCACTTCCCAAATTAAATAAAATATAAACATTATAAATAAACATCAGAGTTTCACCAAAATAGTGGGATATCACATCACCAAATTTTTATAAAAATACTTTATTAATTATTCTAAAAAATAATACAGCGGAAAACATTATTCCAACATTCTCGGCCATCCGCCAAATTTCATAAAATCTTTATTATTATAATTCACAAAAAGTGATACGTCACAGAATTACAACAAGTTTGACATAAAACAATTAAAACACCCATATCCCGTGTTACGTATCAGAGCATCCTAGACTCGACTGGCACACCACCATCCAAGCTATCTAAGTACCTGGATTATCTGTACTTCCGGGGAAGCACAGACACAACAACAACCAAGGGGTGAGAAAACATGATCAAAAATATATTGGTAATGTAATACATGTAAACAAGGTAGTAAAACACACCAACACACCAATATTCACCCCAACAACTCCATATAACGAACCTACTGTTCAAATTACAATATAATATATTATAATGCAAATATGCAACTCAACACCATGTATGCGGTACCGACTCATTGGTTCATTCAATCGAACCTGGATAGATCACTTACGCTCCTCCTGAGACATGATCTATCCCCCACCATTCTCCACAAAGGAGTACGGATGAATCACTTACGCTCCTCCTGAGACATGATTCATCCCACCAAAATACCATGAAATGCACACACCAATGCATAACTATCATATTTAGGCACACTAAGTGCACACGATCCTCCTGATCATATCATCATACATCAATGCATATATGTGTAGATATATTACACCAACACCATATAAATCAATCAGATAGTAAACAAATTCATACTATAACACCATATATAACCACATCCCAACACCCGGGAATACACGATCCTACTGATCACTACATACATATACGTTAACTAATTGTCCACCAACAATATTAAGGGAAAATGAGTACTATCACCCAGTACACAGGTTAGATCCCACACTCATCATCCTTACAATGCATCAAGGCCAGAAGGATCACCCCAGACCAATGCTCAAGGCCAAACCAAACTTATCATCTCAACTCAAATTCTCAGCCTACTCTAGTACCAACCTTGTACATTACCGTAACTAAATCGGTTCTTAAATGTTATTCCCAAAGTCATCGCTTAAACATTCTACCGATGCCTTAAAAGGTCACACAGAATCTCCCTAAAAACCTTAAACCCAGCATATACACCAAATTAACCAAAAACAACAATTCATCAACATTGACCTATACTCCATTGCTATTAATTAATAGTTATCATCAAACACAAACACACCATTATACTTACCAATTATCATATACTTCCTACTCTAGAACCAACATTACGGTACATTACCTACACTTCAGAGTTACTCTGAATCTCACCAAGGTCCTAACCAGAGTCACTAACAACATCACAGGGAACAACACATAATTTTCCCAAATTTATAATCATGGTCATTACCCACGCTACAATAACAACACAAAATCTCACCAAAACTCTATTCATAGTTACTATCAACAGTAACAACATATAATCTCACTAATATCACCATAATATATATATATACCAAATTCACCAATACCAATCAACAATTCATCAATATCAAGCATCAATTTATCATTAGCAACAACAATAACAAGCATGCCAATATAAAACTTCATAGATCGACATTTTCCTACGGGGTTAAGGAATCCCCTCTACCCTATACATGTATATATACCATCCCAATCAAGTTTCTCCCCCCTTACCTGGATAATTATTCTGATCGGTGATAAATTCCTCCAAGATTCTTCATCCCTAGCCTTTTCCCTTTCTCTTTGTTCTTCGCTTTTCTCTATTCTCCAAATTTCCCTTCTCACCGGTTTCTATCGTGACTTTTCATATTTCCATTCTAACTTCCCCATAACCCTTCCACTTCTTATTTTACTTATTCCAACCACTAATATTCCCAATAATAATTCTAATAATAATAATTATAATAATCATTATAATAATAATATAATACTATTGTAATATTATAGTAATATTCAACATAATAATAATAATAATAGTAATACACCCAACAATAATTATAATTGTAATAATAATAATACTAATGATAATAATAACAATTATATTAATACTAATAATAAAATAATATTAATAATAATAATAATCCTAATATTAATAATACTAATATAATATTACTAATATTAATAATACTAATCATAATAATAATACTAATAATAATAATAATATTATTATTATTATTATCTCACCAAAATAATAATAATAATAATAATAATAATAATAATAATAATAATAATAATAGTAATAATATTATAATCTCACCAAAATAATAATAATATTAATAATACTAATAAATATAATAATATATAATAATAATAATAATAATACCCCCATCAATATTACTATTATTCATTATATTATCATATTCACACCAAAAATCATAATAATATAATAACTATATTAATAATAATATTATATTCTCCATATTAATAATATTACTACAAATATTAATAATAATCATAAATATAATAATAATAATAATAATAATAATAATAATAATAATAATAATAATAATAATAATAATAATAATAATAATAATAATAATACCACCACCAATATTACTATTATTTCTTATATTATTATAAACTCACCGAATTACCACCAATGATCCTCCCATCTCAGGGACACCCACCAAACATCATCAAATACACCCTAACAAAGGGCACATCAACATATACTATTTAAAATAATAATAAAATGACTAAATAATTAAAATGGGTGTTACAGAGTCAACTAGTCAAGGTGATCTGAGGGTTGGGACTTCATCTTCTCCACAAGCTCAGGTGACCTTAGACTATTCTCAGGTGGTGGTTCACGGTGGTTCACGGTGGTTTCCACCGTCTTCTCCGGTGGAGTAGTGGTTACAGGTGACCAAACAAGACAAATCTTATACCAATTCTGACCAGAATTTCACATAGATTCCAAATATAATCTCTAAATCCTCTAAATCCTCATAGATTCTCAAAACCGATTCCTTCTCTAAAATGTGTCAAGATTTCAAACAGCTCCATTTGCAAAATTGAAACCCTAGGATTGTTCCTCATTCTTCACTGATCGTGATGAACTATCCAACCCAACTTGAAACCTTAAGATCATCCATAACCGTCTCTTAACAGAAATTGTGCATCACACTTAGATGTCTCTAAATGGTTCCACATCAATCCAGAAACGATCCTTATCATCTCTAGGTCCTAACCACATGGTCAATTCTATCTAACTCTCCCTAGATCATGAGGAATTATGAGAGTTACATACCTGGTAAAACTGGATGAACAGAAGGATGAAACGCTCGATTCAAGCTCCAAAACTTCCCAGACACGATCAAGAGTGATAGTAGAAGCTTTTTGCACACTCAATTTGGCTTGAATCCTCTTGGAACTCAGAACACGATTTCTGTTGAAGCTCTTGAAACACCAACTGCTATCTCTCTTTTTTGCACGAAAATGGCACCAAAATGAATCTGAACTCACTCCTCTCAATATATAGAAACTCTCCATGGGCTTTTGAGCCCAGTTTGAAGCCCAATTCAGTGATCCAGCATTTCTTATTTTCCTCTTGAAAATGCAATGTACCATTCTGAGCTTCCAGCTTGCTCTAGAATGTTCTATTCAACTGCAAATTGGTTATGGAGTGTGTTTAGATAGCTAGCTTGGCCTGAATTGCCCTGATTTTTGTTTTGGCATTGTGACTTATAATGTAAGTAATAACTTTACAAAGCAAGTCATGGAATTAAGCCTCAATTAAAAAATGTGGAAATGTAATTGTGTTTGAAATGCATTTCCTGATCAATTTGGTATGTCATATGGACTGGTTTGGACCTATAGCTCAAAAATCACAATTTCCCTCTTTGATTCATTTGAAAAAACTTTCTTTTTAGGCCATTTTGGGGCACTTTGTGAAACAAGCCAATTCAACTTACCATGACTTCATATCTGACATAGAAACATCATTTTAAGCACATCTCATGTTGGACATCTCTTCATTTGAGGAGTGGAAGATAGAGATTTTGACCTATGTTGAAAAATGACCTATAATTCAACTTTCCCAAAATACCCCTGGATTGCCAAGACCATAACTTGAGTTCCACAAACCTTCTTGAGGACTTCTAGTACTCAAATTAAAGGTAAGATCAAGCCCTACAATTATTATGTTGGCCACGAATCCATTTGAAAAATCCTTGATGGGAAAAAGTTGCTTGGAAGTCAAGTGACTTTCACAGATAAATTTCAGTGTCCTCTGATGACCCATAACTTGCAAGAACCATAACTTGAGTTCTACAAACCTCCTTGAAGACTTATAGTACTCAAATTAAAGCTATTGAGAAGCTCTACAAGTTTCATGTTGGCCAAGAATCCATTTGAAACTTTTATTTGGACTTGTGTGGCTTGGAAGTCCAGTGCTATATAGGGGATTTTACCCTAGGAACCCTGTCTCAAACCCCTCCAACCACTCTTGATTATCTTGAAATTGATCTTGACTCATCCATATACATGCTTTAACATCTCAACCCATGACCTCCATGACCTAGAGCTAGGTCTTGATGCCCTTTCTTTGCTCTCCTTGACCTAGGGTTACCTAGATGAAACCCTACTTGTACACACCTCAACTGTGGTTCTTGCACTTGAATCAATGACTTGATTAAGCTTCAACATGGCTCACTAGGCCTCCCATGGGATCCATACACACCTCATATTCCTAATTCCAGGTTGATGATCTTCAATACACCTCAAGTTAGGAGAGAAATCCACTTGTTGACATTCAAATCTCCTCAAAGCTTCAACCCATTCCTTGATGACTTGGATGTTCTTCAGCTTGAATAAGGCCCCTTGATGTGCTTCTTTAGATAAGGATGGCACTTGATCCCCTGTTATATGACTTGCTATGTTATGATATGCAAATGATTGGACCATGTACATGATGTGACTATGCAAATGATAATGCAATTAAAACATAAACTAGGTGAAATAGGTTGAGCAAATTTTAGGGTGCAACACCCGACACCCGTATCAGACTTGAAGCAGCTTTTAGAAGAATCATGAGTTTAGAAGAGCAGAACCTGTTTGCATCAAGAGCAGATGTTGACTTAATGAAGAACCAGTTGGACCAGCTTGTGGATGCTATGTTAGCCTTGGCAAGGAGAGAGAACAACCCTCAACGGCCTATAGTCACTGAGAACGTCATACCTCAGCCTGTGCAGATTCCTATTGAAGACCAGGTTATACAAGAGCGTCACACTATTCAGGATGAACATACCTCGTCTCTTGATGCTGTTGAGTACCATAGTTTCGCATTCACTACACCGAATTCCCAAGTGGCAAGCTTGGTGGGGAATGTTGAACGACCTCAGGATGTCGAGTTTGCTGAAAGATGTCGTGTGTTGGAAGAGAAAGTTAAAGCCATAATGGGGCGTGATACTTCTGATCTGAATGCTTTGAATATGTGTTTGGTACCCGGACTTGTGATACCTCCAAAGTTCAAGATGCCAAATTTTGAGAAGTACAAAGGAGATAGCTGTCCAAAGCAACATTTGGTAATGTTTTGCAGAAAGATGACGTTCTATGCTCACAATGACAAACTTATGATTCACTGTTTCCAAGACAGTTTGAGTGGGGCATCATTGAGTTGGTACATGCAGCTAGAGAATAGCCATATCCAGTCATGGTCGGACTTAGCCAACGCCATTGTGAAACAATACCAATACAATCTTGATGTGGCTCCCAACCGTATACAGTTGCAAGGCCTATCTCAAGAGGAAAACGAGTCCTTTAGAGGGTATGCTCAGAGATAGAGAGAAGTAGCTGCTCGCGTTCAACCACCGCTCTTAGATAGGGAATTGGTTGACATGTTCATAGAGTCTTTGCAAGAACCCTATTTGGAAAAGATGATGGGCAATGGGACATCAAACTTCTCTGACTTGGTTTCAGTAGGAGAACGTATCGAGAGTCATCTCAAGAAGGGAAAGTTTCACGACTCCTCGAGCATCCTAGCCAGTGAAAGTGAATCAGTTGTCAACTCCAAAGAGGAAGAAAAGGATGAGATCAACACGATTTGGGATACTCCCCATGCTCCATCCTCAGTACCTTACCTTTAGTACCCAAGCATCTCAACTGTTAAAAGTCAGCAATCCTATGGGTCTACTTGTGTGACTCCGGTCTCTTCACATGGTCAATATCCTCTTGTCAATAGACGTCCGCAACAACGACATTACTATAATCAAAGACCAAAGAGACACTTTGATCCATTACCAATGCCATACAATCACGTGCTACCACGTTTGATTAGTAGTGGACTGATAGTGCCAAAGGGCTTGGATCCTGTGATCCCACCATATCCACCAGGCTTTGACACCAATGCACGATGCGGCTACCATGCTGATGCCATGGGGCATTCGACCAAAAACTGCAAACAGTTCAAGAATAAGGTTCAAGATCTGATCGAGTCCAAGCTAATCTCGTTCACACCTCAAGGACTTTATATCAACATCAAACCTTCATCTGGTCAAGTGGGTTCCTCAGTCTATGACATGGAAGAAGTTGCAGAGAATAGATATGAAGAAGGTTATCATAATGGTCTCGATGAGCAAGAATGGTAGCTCAACTGTGATGCAAGAGAGAAAAGCCCAGTTCCTCAATACTGGCAATTTCCATATTGTTTTTACGCATTTGTAGTTTCTTTTCTGTTATAATGCTACTTGCTTTTAGACATTGTTTCTTATTAATGGTATTGTTAATGTGATAATTATGCATGTTTTTGATCAAATCCATTCGTATTGACTCACATTTTCTCACTTATTGCAAAAAAAAATCACAAATTTTTTTTCACTCCACTTCCTTTATCGCATTGCTGTTTAGCAAAGATTTGAGGGAGGATGGCGAAAGCTAAATACCCATAATTGCTGAGAGTATGGTTTTGGATAAAGTCCTGCTGATGATGTACAGGCATTGTTTCAACCCCCAAACACTGGAGAGATAAGGAGTTAGTCCCTAGTAAACCACTTCAAGCCTAGAAGTAGGAGTTTCCTTCGGATATTCAAACCCTTAAACACTCAACTTGGGGTAGGGTAGTTGTTCAGTTAATTCAATGCCGCACTCAAAGCAAAATCCCAAATACAAGATGGTTGTTCATTAATAACCCTTGACATGGCAGTCATAATCCTTCAAAAAAAAAATTCAAAAGCCTGCTAAGTCGAACACCTCAAAAGGAGACTTAGGCAAAAATCAAGGCAATCCCGATGGATCTGACAAGCAAAGTCAATCCATGCAAAAGTTAGGGATCAAAAACAAAACCAAAAGAGGTCCTCAAACCCTCAAGAAAAACAAAATAAGATTCCGTGATCATCATACCAAACCAAAAGGGTCAATGACATCCATAAAAAAAAAATAGGGTGGCTGCCATTTTGAGCAAACCTTAAATCATCAAGTTTTATACCGTCAAGGTAAAACAAGTGTAGCATTAACTGAATGTAGGACTGGAGTTCATTACGAAGAATGGGTGGGTTAAAATTAATTTTTGAGCCCTATATCCTTGTTTCATAACCGTGAACTAGACCACGTTACAACCCTCAAAAGACCTAATTGAGGCGGGGTTTATTCTGAAAGCATACTACAACAAGGTTGCATAAACTGACTCCTACATATTTGCTAACCTTCTATATTGGTGTCATGTTCTTGCTATATCTTTCGCACCAGATAAATTAGCACTACGTTTGGACTAATAGTCCACTCGTCATACACTGTCACATCATTCTAATAAATGATCCTTTCAAATTTTTCATAAATGTCGCATTAAAATTACCATTTTTGAATAAACACTTTTAACTGCAAGTCAGTACTTGGTATTATGGAAATTCCAACAAAAGAACAATCAAAGAGGAACTCGATCACTCATTGGTGTTGACCTGAATCAAGAATTTCTCATAACCCTGCAGACTGAGGCAAGTTCTTCCGAGTTTCAAACAGGGGCATATTGTTGCAAAATCCAGACACTGGGGCAATCATCGTAGACCATGTCATGGTATAAATCTTTAAGAAAAAAATCTTCAAATACTTGGCGGACTGAGGCAGACTAGTTGAATAGGGGCAGTTTCCCTTCTTACTTTCAAAGTTGATCAAGCTGACCATGCCAGACATCAGTAACTGTTGAGTTCACAACAAGCGTCAAAAGCCTTGGGGCAGAGCAAAAGCACGATCAACATGCATTGGTTAAGTCGCTACGCTCGCATATTCAACATGCTTTAGTTATGTCGCTACGCTCAACATTTGTAAGCCGTCATGGCACATTGGCTAGAAGTTAAGGTTCTCCCAGGAATAAGCAACCAACTACTGCAAGGATCTAACATGGAGCACTGAGAACATCCACATCTGTCTTATGAGCATATCATTATCAAATATCGTGTGTCGGGAGGTCAAATACTTTCACCAAATAAAGTCCACTTTTGTTGGCATCCCTTAAAACTCCAAAAGTCCAATTTGTATTGGCAATCAATAAAAGTCCACCTGGCTGGTATCATAACCATTAAAAGTCCAACCCCGTTTGGCATCTTCTAAAGTCCAATTTGTATTGGCAACCATTAAAAGTTCAACCCCGTTTGGCATCTCCTAAAGTCCAATTTGTATTGGCAACCATTAAAAGTCCAACCCCGTTTGGCATCTCCTAAAGTCCAATTTGTATTGGTAACCATTAAAAGTCCAACCCCGTTTGGCATCTCCTAAAGTCCAATTTGTATTGGCAACCATTAAAAGTCCAACCCTGCTTGGCACCTCTCCTAAAGACCAATTTATATTGGCAACTACCAAAGTCCACCCTTGTTGGCACCTTAATAAACCAATCTCCTACTTGCATTCACATATGCATCATATAATTGACATGTATCATACGCATACATAGCATGATCATTTCCTCTTTCAACCCCCGAGTTGATATGTCTTTATTTTCTCGACCCCCGAGTCGATATTTGCCTTTTCCTCGTTCAACCCCCGCGTTGATATTTTGTTTTTTCCGACCCCCGAGTCGATATTGTCTTGTTTTTTCTCAACCCCCACGTTGATATTTTGTTTTTCTGGACCCCCGAGTCGATATTTTCCTTTACCTTCGACCCCCGAGTCGATATTTACCTTTCTTCAACCCCTGCGTTGATATTTTATTTTCTCGATCCCTGAGTCGATATTTACCTTTTTTTCAACCCCTGAGTTGATATGTCTTTATTTCCTCGACCCCCGAGTCGATATTTGCTTTTCTTATTCAACCTTCGAATTAACTTGTTGTTTTGATTTATCCTCGACCCCCGAGTCGATAGTATATTTGTTTTTCTTCAACCCCCGAGTTGATATACCAATATACCCCGTGAATCTTTTCACCTTGTTTCATCTAATCCCTAGTAATCCCTCATGGGAAACCAGAAATAAAGCCTTACCAAATCCCGTTACCCGGTTGCATTCTCATAAGCATTAGCATATCATTTGCATACGCATCTTACATTCCATAGTAGTGCATTTTTAGTCGCATATTTGTGCATCATATCGCATATCATCGTTGTCCCCAGTGGCAAGGCATAACAGGATCTAGGATCAGTTCGCAAGCATCTTGACCGGTCCTCTTTCGAAGTCAGCAGTATTTCTCTGAACAGAGTCGATACTCTGCACGTGTTCAAAGAATTATATCCCCAACAAGTCATTCTTCAACCATACAGTTGATGATGATGGTTCCCAGCAGTTGTTACTCTGATCTCTCCCCAAGCAGAGTTAATTTTAATTGTTACTTATGATCTTTTCCCCCTGCTGTTATTTCTATTTCTTTTTTCATTTGCACTTTTTTCCCTTATCGGACAAATTTCGGGGTCTTCTTGTATCTAATTGACTTCCACCCTGAAAATGAACGCCATGCAACTGTTCATTCTCTCAGGTTCAAGGCAATTAGATAGGGGCATCTGTTATACCCCAAATTTGTCCTACCTTTTTCAAAATTCTCATTTGCCCGACTTTGTTTTTAATTTACCTCGCTTATACAGCGTAGCGTATTTTTCAGCAAAAATAAGCATTTTCACTTTTTAGCCCAATAAGAGTGTGACACGTGGCTTAAAGTTGTCTTTGAGTTTTTTTATTCTATTTGTATTTTCGTAATTTCTTCTTTTCCAAATTTTTTTTATAATTAGAAATATTTTAGTTATGTTTTAAAATATATAGGTACATAATATTAATTTTGTTTATTTTAAAGTTTTGTTAATATCAGTTTTGTTATCTTGTTAATATTATTAATATTTAAAATTTGAGAAAATTATTGATTAATTGTTAATAATAAATGATTACTATTGTTTTTATTTTAATTTATTTTTTGTATTTTGTAAATGTTTATTTTTAATGTAGATATTAATTTCTATAATTATATTAAATTAATAGCTTTAATGTTAATGAAAATAAAAAAGAGGATTCAAAATTTTGAAGGAGATCAGGCCCATATTCAACGGTCCGTTATGGTTGTGGATTCACTAGCATTTAAGAAAATTTGAGAATGAGAAAAGGGGGATTACTGTTCACAAAAACCCTAAATTAAGCTACTGTTCATCACCCTTCCAAACCCTAAACGGCACCCCAAGAAGAACCCTAAAAATTTCTATCTCCTCCTTCTTCCTTCAAATCGGCGCCTACCTCTCACTCTCCTTGTCTCTGATCATTTCGCTCATCTTCTCCTTTCCCTAAATCAAAGTGCCGTCCACCCTTTTCTTCTGTTCCTCTTTGAAATCCGTCACCACCACCATATTCTCCTACGAAACCACTCTCTCCGCCGGACCAATCCTTCATTTTGTTTCACCACAAGACCCCTCTCCGCCGCCGACGTTCTGAACACCGGCACAAAACCTCTTTAAATCCCATATTCCGCTTCACTTTCAACCACACATTCCCCCCTATAGGAGAAACCTTAGAAGAAAACTAACAAGCTAGCTAACTTTACTCTCGAATCGAATCAAGAGGTTCCCGTTGAGTACAACGGACGTAGAGGGTGCTAATACCTTCCCTCTGCGTAACCGACTCCCGAACCTAGAATATTGGTTGTGATGACCATGTTCTTATCTCCTTAAAGGTTTTATAGATATTTTCCTATTCCTGCCTTGGAATAAATAAAGTTCGGTGGCGACTCTGTTAAGAATAGTATTTTCCGTGTCCATCGCGAGGATCGTATTTTTCGAGGTACGACAGTATGAAGAGTTTCAAAGCACAGTTTTTCATAAGACTCTGATAGTACTACGCTTCCAGTACTGAGGATCTGATTCATAAAACTCTGCTCAAATATTGTTACACGCTGAAAGCACACTTGCTGCATTGCTCTGATTCAGTAAACTCTGATAAACATCAGAAGTGTTGCACCCTAAAATTTGACCAACCGGGTCCCGTATCTGGCTCTATGTTTCGATGCATGACCGCATTCGCATCCGCATATCGCATACATTGCATTTTTCAGTTGTATTGAGTTTATCGGGATCACAGCCCTCGTCTCGCGTCTCAGGTATTTTTAATCAGTTTAGATAGGTAGAGTTGCATTTTTGGGAAGTCGTGCTATTCCCGGTGTTTTCAGCTCGCGCTGTTGTTTTTAGGGATATTTCGGTGTCTATTGATTTTTACCGGTTATTCCGGTGCGCTCTCGTGGTACTATTTGTCGTTCTGTGCCTTTTTTGTTCCCTCTGGAATTATTAGGAATTTTCTAGATTTTATTAGCTATTATTAGCATTTTCTAGAATTTAAATAGATGTTTTTAATAGCTTTAAAATCATTTTTAGAATATAATAGATTTTTAATAGATAATAAATAGATTTTAATCTTTGTTAATAGTTTTAATCATTTTTTTAGAATATATTAGATATTAAATAGCTGTTAAATGTTTTAGAATAATATAGAAAGAATATAGATTTTTCTTTTATTAATAATAGATTTTCTTTTATTAAAATAGTATAGATGTTTTTTAATATAGGATTTTAAATAGAGTTTAGAATTTTTATTTGTTTTTAATTAGAATATTATTTCATTAGAATTAGGTTATTAATTGTCATTTATTCATTAATCACGTTTAGTCCAAGCTAATCCGTGTTAATTAGTCCATTTTTAATTCAGCTTTTTTTTTGGGTTTTGTTATGTCATTTCGTTGGGCCCAGTTTGCTTTTTGGAGGCCCAGAGTTGCAGTCCAAGTCAGAGTCCATAAAGCATGTCCTATAAAAACTCCAGCACACGTGTTGCATCGAGGAGGAGGCCACGTTTTTCACGCTGAGAGCCACACATCACACCTCCACTATCACCCACACTCTGCCAGCACACACACACGTGTTACGCATGCACCCCATCTCCACCGCCACTTGTCCTCCTCTTGGCCTCGCCTGAGCTTCGCCGGTTGCATGGCCGGCGGCCATGCAACCACCGTCCCCAACCTCCTCCGGCAGCCCTAACTACATCCGGCCACCGCAACCACCTCGCCTGAGAACTAAAAATTCCAGAAATCCATTTCCAATCTTCATCTTCCTCCTTTCTCCTTCATCTTTCTTCGATCCAATAATCATCAGTGTTCTTCAAAATTTCCAGAAGCTCATCGTTGTTCATCCGTTTCCAGCCATCGTCATCAAGCTTCATCCATGTTCTTGCCAAAAATTCCTCCGATAGCTTCAAGACCTTCAAGAACGCGTGAATCCTCATCCTGATCTTCATCAAGATCCTTGAAACTCCCTCATCAGTCTACCATTTCTTTCCAGAAGATCTTCAAAATCTTCGTCCAGAAACTTCGATCATCATCAACAATAATTTTCCAGAATTCTTCGTACAACATTCATCTCCACCTTCAACAAAATCGCCAGAAAAAACCAGGGACGTCTTCATCCAAGAATCGTTCTTCAAGAACTCCAGGTTTTCTTCGAGTCAATCTCCAGATTTTCCAGATTTTTTTTCTTCATTTGAGGATCATCATGTTCGTCATCAAATCCAGCCAAGAAACACTCAAGATCTTCAACGAATTTCCAGAAATGTTAACTCAAGCTTCAACGACCTCCATCGTCTGTGCATCAATTTCCACGCGTTCTTCGTTTCTTTCCCAGAAGATCCCCAAATTCCTCAATAATCATCAAGAGATGTCAGGTTCTTGTGTTAACACCTTCATCGACGAGTAACGTTCGTATCTCCGTCTCTAAGAACGAGAATCTTCAAGAACCTTCGAGTATCTTGAAGAGGCGGTGGTTGTGTTTATTCGGTTTGATTGAGTAGTTTGTGAGAGGTATTGGAGGATTGAAGATTGTTTGACATGGACGAATATGGTGCTGAGGTGATGGAGATTGAGAGAGACGAGAGAGTTCAGAGGAGGGTTGAAGACGGCGCGATGAACAGTGACACAAGAAGAATGAGGGTTTTCTGAGAAGATGAATGGGAAGGGGACTATGTTGGACTGGGCCTGGCCCAATTTTGTTTTTGACCGTACAAACCCCCCGTTTTTGCCATACACCCTCCGTTTCTGTCTTTCTTTCTTTGCTGAACGATGGGCCAAGCCCAATGCCCGTTTGCCATCTATACCCTCCGTTTCAGTTGTACCCCCCTCCCCAGTTTTTGTTTGCTTTTTTTTTTCTGGGCTGGGCCCATTGTTTTTCTGCTGGATATCCCCCTTGTACCAGTGTACCCCCCTCCCTTTATATTTTCTTTTCTAATTTTTTATATAGTTTTGTTGCTTTATATAGAGAAAAAAATATATGAAAAATATTTTGAAAAAGAAAAGAGAAAAAGAAATAGAAAAAAGAAAAGAGAAAAAGAATATGTGGGAAAAATACTTGAAAAGTAATATTGGAAAAAAGAAAGAGAAAAGAATATTGAAAAAAAAGAAGAAGAAAAATAGTTGAAAAAGAATAGAGGGAAAAATAGTAAAAAATATTAGTTTGTAGATTTAATATTTTTTAGAGTACATTTCTCATAGAGTTTATTTTTACCTTTTTAGAGGTAGTTTTAGAAGTCCACTTGTTAGGGGACTATTTTCCATTTGATTCTTCATAGGATAGGATAGTATTTCCTAGGGGTTTATTTTTCAGTTCTTCATCATTGTAACCATTTTTCAGAATATTAATAAAACGAGATTTGAGCTGTGGTCCGAAAGTAGCCGAACTACAGCTGCTCTGATTTCTCGTACCAGACAAGAATATGTAGGCATAGGATGCGATATCCTAGCGAGCACACTAACAATTAACCTTTTGTTCTCTCGCTGCTGTGCGATCGAGACTTTCCCGCTGACGACTGATGTTATCCTTTCTCTTGCCCGAGTGCATTTGAGACCAGACCGTAGTTTTTCCCATAGGTTCCCGAACCATTGAAACCAGTTTGATTTCTCACTGCTGTGTGAGAACACCCAGCCTAGCCGTAGTTAGCCTGAACTACGTAAGCTCTGATCTTCCATGCAGTGTGGAAGTACGTAGGCACAAGACGCGAAGTCTTGGCGAGCCAATTTCCCCGTAGTCTCGAACTACGTTGACTCTGACTTTCTCTCTTGAGAATACGTAGGCATAGAGTGCGACGCTCTATCGAGTCAATTCCCTTCTGTGTAGATTTAGCAGCCGTAGATAGATTGTTTTTGCATCCTTTAGGCAACCCCAAGCAAGCGTGGATCCCGTCGAGTACGACGGACGTGAGGGGTGCTAATACCTTCCCCTTGCGTAACCGACTCCCGAACCCAGGTTTTGGTTGCGATGACCATAACTTTCCCGTTTTTTGCGAGGTTTACTTCGAGTGTTTCCTTTCCCTCCGTTGGGATAAATAACGCACGGTGGCGACTCTTCTGTTCAACCGGCGCCGATTTTCGCAGTAGCGACAACTGGCGACTCTGCTGGGGATCCAACGTCCCCTGGCTGCTAAGGACTGCGATAGTCTCTATGCATGTGGGATCCAATGTCCCCTAAGAGAGTCAATCCTAGCGCTTGTTTGCTTGTCTTTTGGGTGTTTATTTTTTCATCGCTATTAGCTGTTGCCGTTGTGCTGGGGAGGGTGATATTTTGAGTGATAGCCGGACCTGGGCTACTTGAGTATGCATTTAGACGTAGTTGTGGAGATTAGTGGACGAACCTGTTTGCTGAGCAGACACAAGTTCCCCACGAAATCCGTGCTCTGACGAGGTTCTCTCCGAGGTGCTTCTTTCCGGTCCTGAGGATCTGAGGGGAGTCCAGACGTGAGGATTGTCGACTCTGGGGACCGATCAAATTGGAAGTCAGCTAAGTGAGGCCTCTTCATGAGATGACGATGCCACTCCTTCTGGGAATCGTATCATTCCTCATGAAAGTCTGTGACGCTCATGACCGCATAGGATGCCGTAGATTAGGTCCATACCCGTGAGTGGGGGGGTTTTTTTGCAAGAACCTTGACTTCCAGCCTACCAGCTATCTTGGCGTTCTCTTTTAGAGAGAACGTACTCCGTCGGCTGTACAGCAGCATTTAGCGCTTGTTGTGGGGGGCTGTGATCCCGTGTTTGCTGCATTGCATTGTATTTGCATAAGCATCTTTGCATCATATTGCATAGCATTTCTCCAGCTGGCCAAAGCTCTTATCCAGCCGTTGTTTGATTTCAGAAGGTGATTATCCGGTGATAGGTCTGAGCAACTGTTGATTGTTAGAAGACGACCAAGGGGTTGAAACGGATCAAGCAGAATCAAGCAGTGCCGTCAGTTGAAAGTTGTTGATAGTCATGTCAGGAAACGACTTCCAGATTGCTGATGCCTTGTCAGGGTTTATTATGACGACCAATCCTTTGTATGATTCCGCGTCTGACGAAGGCTTTCCGCAAGTGAATAACCTTACTGCAGCTCAACTTGTGCAGACTTCTGTTAGAGGCCAAGATCTGCACCAACAGTTTGTCATCCCAAGTGAACGTTCTTCTTCTGATGCCGCGAATTATCAGAATGTTATTCCTGCTGGTTTGATCTCCCGAAGAGAAGTTCCGATAGTGAGGACTAATAATCCATTAGCTCTTATGCAAGCTAAGAGGTTGCATGCATTGGAGGAGCAAGTCAAAGCCCTGGAAGTTAAAAACGATGTTGGTCTCAATGCTTCAGATATGTGCTTGGTTTCTGACCTGGTGTTACCTCCTAAATTCAGAGCGCCGAAGTTTGAAAAGTATAAAGGAGATAGCTGTCCGAGGCTACATCTAGTGATGTTCTGCAGAAAGATGACTTCGTTTGTGCAAAACGACAAGTTGATGATTTACTATTTTCAGGACAGTTTGATTGGGGCATCCCTGCGTTGGTATATGCAGTTAGAGAAGGATCAGATTCGATCATGGGTGGATTTAGCCAGAGCTTTCCTGAAGCGGTATGATTACAATATGGACATAGCTCCCTTTCGCATGGAGTTGCAATCTTTGTATATGGGGATCAATGAACCTTTCAAAAAGTATGCTCGGAGATGGAGAGATTTTGCTTCCAGAGTGGAACCACCGATCCCTGACCGAGAGTTAGCAGGCATGTTCGTAGATTCCTTGCAAAGCCCGTACTTTGAGAGATTACTTGGAGTTTCGCTGAACTTCTCCGAATTAGTGGGAGTTGGAGAACGTATTGAGAATGCTATAAAGATTGGAAAAATTCAGATTGATTCAAGCGGTCAGGCTAGTGAAACTGAATCTCTTTGCGACTATCAGAAGGAAGAAGGAGTTATGATCAATGCAGTCATGCCAGATGTTGGGTATTCTCGAGATGAATCGGTGAAATCTGTTGGATCAGTATCTTCTATGCCTTGGTATGCTGGACAGACTACTGTGCCTGGGGCACCATATCAGGAATCTTATGTCGCTTCCCTTGCAAATCAGCGAACTCGTGGTCGAGGTTATCAGAATCAGCGTCAGAATCAGAACAGACCTTGCAACAATTTGGAACAAAGGAATGGTCCTTCTCACCCAGTTCCTGTGCCGTACAGTCAGCTTTTGCCACAGTTGGTCCAGAGTTCTTTGGTGGAACCTAAAGCTCTCAAGCCCGTGCCAGAACCTTACCCTCCTGGGTACAATCCCCATGTTCAGTGTGGTTACCATGGCGGATCATCTGGGCATTCAACGGAAGATTGTAAAGCGTTTCAGGCGAAGGTACAACAGTTGATCGACCAAGATCGCATTTCTTTTCGAGAAGGATTTCTGTTTGTTCATACCAACCGCTCAGCTGTCTAAGCTCGTAGATTCGGAAAGTATTCCCCAGCAAAAGCCAGTGGTCCAGACAGGCAGGCGCCCTCAGCATTGGTGGTCCTCAGACTTTTCATCATTTGCATTTGTAGTTTCTTTTCTGTTAGTTACTACTTGTTGTAAACATTGTTTGTTTCGAATGGTAATAATAATAAAGTGACTATGCATTTTTCTGAATTAATCATGTCGCTGTCGCTCATTTATTGCATTGCACTGACACTTGCATTTTATTCACTCCACTTTATCACTGTGACTAGCAAAGATTGGAGGGAGGATGACGAAATAAACTCATAACCGATGATCGTATGCTTTCAGATAAGACCTTACCGATGACGTACGAGGCATTGTTTCAAATCCCCCAAACACTGGAGATATAAGGAGTTAGTCCCTTGTTAACCACTTCGAGCCAAGAAGTAGAAGTTTTTTCGGACTTTTAAACCCTCAAATCTTAACCCGGGGCAGGGTAGTTGTCGGTTAGCTCGACCGAGCATTCAAGTCTTACAGAGGAGTGTTGTCTTTCAAGGACCAAACAGGTTATATCTTTCAAGTGGTTAAACCTCACCAATCAGGAGTGAGACAGTTACAATCCTTTCGGAGCAATAAAGACAACCAGTGTCACACGACTTTGTTCCAAAAGAAAGAATGAGAAAGCCCGCTAAGTAAAAAGAAAGAAAAAGCTGGAAAGCTAATACTTAGGCAAGAATCAGGGCATCCCGCTGGACTTCCAAAAGAAAAAATCGAAAAGAACTCAAAAGGAGTCAGTCCAGGCAAAAATTAGGGAATCAAAAGAACGAAAGAGAAAGGTTATCAATAGAAAATTTTTCCCCAGCGAGTCACAAAGTCGTGTACACAGACACCGAAAGCGAAGAAGGAGTAACTATCACTCCGGAATAGCCCTGTGAGTTCCTTAATTGTGGTTCTTACAATTCAACATACCTCTCGAAGAGGCGAGCGTTCGTGCTAAGTTAACCGAACTTTAGGATCGGAGATCATCACGTAGAAGGGGTGGGTATAAATCATAACTTGAGCCAAATATCCTTTGTTTCACGAACCGTGAACCCGACCACGATACAACCCTTAAAAGACCTAATTGAGGTAGGGTTCATTTCGAAAGCGCATTACGATAAGGGTGAGTAACCTGACTCCTTCTTGATTTGCTAATCATATCCTTGTTGTATTTTTTCACTGATCAAATCAGCACTGCGTTTGAACTTTGGTTCATTTGTCACTCAATCATGACACGTAAATGTGTGACAGCACAAAATTTTCAAAATCTGCATAAACATTGCATTAAGATTACCATTCGTGAACAGACAATTTTACTTGCAGGCTAGTGGTTGACATGAAGGAAATTCCAACAGAGAATAATCAAACAGGACTGAAAAATACAGTAGTCTGAACCAGAATGGCGTATGTTGTGAAACCCTGTAAATCAGGGGCATTATTTTCCAATAAGTTCAGAATCAGTTAGTCTGAGAACAAGTCCCGAAGCAGCAGTTGATCAGGGGCAGTTTGTTTGAGAATCAGCTGATCAGAAATGAATCTTCTCGAAAGCCAATCAGGGGCAATTATGCAGAATGTTGTGGTTTGAAAGCAGAACCTTCCAGTGGGTAATCAGATCAGGTTAAGTCGCTTATACGCTTATTCAGGGGCAAAGTCACTTCAGAGATAGTGAAAACCAACTGGGTTGACCATTGTTTGATTGAGGTTGAGTCCTTTTGTGGTACAAATACCGGGGCAAGTAATCTCGAGGTCGTCTCGTAGTAAGCTGTTCAGAGCAAGTATTCCCAGGAGTTAGATTGGGGCAAGTTGAGTGCACTGGGGAAGGTTATTCAAGCAAGCCTGTTTATCCCCAGCAAGAGTTGAGTATCCGGGAATCGTGTCAATATCCTTATCAAAAACCTGAACCTTCTAAATAAGAAGAGCCGTGTTGTCGGTGGATCGTTATCCTACAGTTTAAATCTGTTACGTGTCAGAACTTCGTAACTAAGTCGCTTTCAAAGCCCAGGGCTCGCCTGGAAAATCGGTAACCAGTTCTCGTCTGGCCCACATTTCTGTAAATACCAGTTCTCGCCTGGTACTTGTTTTCGTTTAACCCAGTTATCGTATTGTCGATCTTTTTCCGTAAATACCAGTTCTCGCCTGGTACTGCCTTTCTTTTAACCAGTTATCGTATCGTCGATCTTTTTCCGTAAACATCAGTTCTCGCCTGATGCATGTCAACTTCCAACCAGTTCTCGTCTGGTTGTTTTCTTTTCTGTAACCTATTGTTGTATCAGTCCTCGTCTGGTACATGTCAGCTTTCAGCCAGTTCTCGCCTGGTTGTCTTTTCTTAGCCTATATCCAGTCAGCCCCGTTTGACGTTCAAAATACAAAAAACCATTTTCGCTCAATTTTCGTAATCTATTTTGCTATCAGTTCTCGCCTGGTAGTCTACCTTTGAATGCTAGTTCTCGTCTAGTATTTTCCATCTTGTTAATAACCCGCTTTTATCTAGAAAAACCAAAGAAAAGTGTAAATACCCGATACAATAATTTGTCAGGTTCCCCGATACGAAGCTTAATGGATGCCAGTTCCCTGATTAATGTTGAATACTGTATGGACGTTGTTAAATCAGAATTACTCCTCTTCAGCAGTTGAAAATTGTGTATTGTTCCCGGAAGAATTGAGATTGTATTGCTATCCCGCATCAGAGTAGGATCAGGAGTATCCTCAGCAGATTAAGATTGATATCCTTGATAGTAAGGGCATTTCCAGCAGCGTGCTGCGCGCAATCAACCCCAGTTCGGGTCAATTCCCACAGAGCACAATCAGTTGCCAATGGTTTGAAGAGAGCATCCCCGAGCAGAGTTGTTTTTTCTTTCTCCCCAAGCAGGGTTGCTTTTCCATTTCTCCAGCAGGATGGTTATCCCCAGTGGATTTGATTTCCCTTTTCCAACATTTATTTTGCTGAGATGATTCTGTGATACCAGGTTACCTTCAGTGGAATTGACCTTGCCTCCGGCATTTATTTTGCCAAGCGGTGTTTAGACCTGGTGTTCTCTGGCAGCTCGAGCTTACATTAACATTTGCATATATCGTCAGATTTGCATCTATCAAAATGCATAGCATATTCAGGTCGTACGGGGCATTACATTTACAAATACATAGCAGTTACAAACGCATAACATTTACATGTCATATAGGGCATTGCATCATTTCAGACATCCGCATGTTGAAACGTAGATCAGGGTGGTTACCTCATGGCTTTCGAGTATGTTCCTTTGCAGAGTTGTTTGGTTAAGCTTCTTTTCTCCCCCAGCGGAGTGATTCTTCACATTTGGTTGTTACGTCGGCTGAAAAAAGAGATTGTCATGTATCAGGTTTCTGAAGCTGCGGCCTGTTGACAGAATGGGTGCCGAGCAGTCGATTCAGAAGTTCCCCAGGAGAATTTTCCTCAAGTTCGTTGTGAACTGTGAGATGACAGGATTTGATCCCATAAGAGAGATGGGAATCAAGTCGTTTGCTGTCTGAAGCATTATTCCAATACTTGTGGCGTCGCACAGGTGATTGATGTTGAAAAGGAGAGAAATTTTATCAGATAATTGACCAGTTGTTGCCGTGACAACCAGACTTCAGTTTATTGGAGGCTATTCCTCAAGTAGTTTTGCAGTATATTCCCACGGTTGGCAAATTTCAGGGTTTCATTTTTATTCAACCGTCATCTACCTTTGAATGTTTGAAGGCTGAGCGCTCTTCACCCATTCAGGTCCAAGCCGCTTGAATAGGGGCAGCTGTCGCACCCTAAAATTTGACCAACCGGGTCCCGTATCTGGCTCTATGTTTCGATGCATGACCGCATTCGCATCCGCATATCGCATACAGTGCATTTTTCAGTTGTATTGAGTTTATCGGGATCACAACCCTTGTCTCGCGTCTAAGGTGTTTTTAATCAGTTTAGATAGGTAGAGTTGCATTTTTGGGAAGTCGTGCTATTCCCGGTGTTTTCAGCTCGCGCTGTTGTTTTTAGGGATATTTCGGTGTCTATTGATTTTTACCGGTTATTCCGGTGCGCTCCCGTGGTCCTATTTGTCGTTCTGTGCCTTTTTTGTTCCCTCTGGAATTATTAGGAATTTTCTAGATTTTATTAGCTATTATTAGCATTTTCTAGAATTTAAATAGATGTTTTTAATAGCTTTAAAATCATTTTTAGAATATAATAGATTTTTAATAGATAATAAATAGATTTTAATCTTTGTTAATAGTTTTAATCATTTTTTTTAGAATATATTAGATATTAAATAGCTGTTAAATGTTTTAGAATAATATAGAAAGAATATAGATTTTTCTTTTATTAATAATAGATTTTCTTTTATTAAAATAGTATAGATGTTTTTTAATATAGGATTTTAAATAGAGTTTAGAATTTTTATTTGTTTTTAATTAGAATATTATTTCATTAGAATTAGGTTATTAATTGTCATTTGTTCATTAATCACGTTTAGTCCAAGCTAATCCATGTTAATTAGTCCATTTTTAATTCAGCTTTTTTTTTTGGGTTTTGTTATGTCATTTCGTTGGGCCCAGTTTGCTTTTTGGAGGCCCAGAGTTGCAGTCCAAGTCAGAGTCCATAAATCATGTCCTATAAAAACTCCAGCACACGTGTTGCATCGAGGAGGAGGCCACGTTTTTCACGCTGAGAGCCACACATCACACCTCCACTATCACCCACACTCTGCCAGCACACACACACGTGTTGCGCATGCACCCCATCTCCACCGCCACTTGTCCTCCTCTTGGCCTCGCCTGAGCTTCGCCGGTTGCATGGCCGGCGGCCATGCAACCACCGTCCCCAACCTCCTCCGGCAGCCCTAACTACATCCGGCCACCGCAACCACCTCGCCGGAGAACTAAAAATTCCAGAAATCCATTTCCAATCTTCATCTTCCTCCTCTCGCCTTCATCTTTTTCCGATCCAATAATCATCAGTGTTCTTCAAAATTTCCAGAAGCTCATCGTTGTTCATCCGTTTCCAGCCATCGTCATCAAGCTTCATCCATGTTCTTGCCAGAAATTCCTCCGATAGCTTCAAGACCTTCAAGAACGCGTGAATCCTCATCCTGATCTTCATCAAGATCCTTGAAAATCCCTCATCAGTCTACCATTTCTTTCCAGAAGATCTTCAAAATGTTCGTCCAGAAACTCCGATCATCATCAACAATAATTTTCCAGAATTCTTCGTACAACATTCATCTCCACCTTCAACAAAATCGCCAGAAAAAACCAGGGACGTCTTCATCCAAGAATCGTTCTTCAAGAACTCCAGGTTTTCTTCGAGTCAATCTCCAGATTTTCCAGATTTTTTTTCTTCATTTGAGGATCATCATGTTCGTCATCAAATCCAGCCAAGAAACACTCAAGATCTTCAACGAATTTCCAGAAATGTTAACTCAAGCTTCAACGACCTCCATCGTCTGTGCATCAATTTCCACGCGTTCTTCGTTTCTTTCCCAGAAGATCCCCAGATTCCTCAATAATCATCAAGAGATGTCAGGTTCGTGTGTTAACACCTTCATCGACGAGTAACGTTCGTATCTCCGTCTCCAAGAACGAGAATCTTCAAGAACCTTCGAGTATCTTGAAGAGGCGGTGGTTGTGTTTATTCGGTTTGATTGAGTAGTTTGTGAGAGGTATTGGAGGATTGAAGATTGTTTGACATGGACGAATATGGTGCTGAGGTGATGGAGATTGAGAGAGACGAGAGAGTTCAGAGGAGGGTTGGAGATGGCGCGATGAACAGTGACACAAGAAGAATGAGGGTTTTCTGAGAAGATGAATGGGAAGGGGACTATGTTGGACTGGGCCGGGCCCAATTTTGTTTTTGACCGTACAAACCCCCCGTTTTTGCCATACACCCTCCGTTTCTGTCTTTCTTTCTTTGCTGAACGATGGGCCAAGCCCAACGCCTGTTTGCCATCTATACCCTCCGTTTCAAGTGTACCCCCCTCCCCAGTTTTTGTTTGCTTTTTTTTTCTGGGCTGGGCCCATTGTTTTTCTGCTGGATATCCCCCTTGTACCAGTGTACCCCCCTCCCTTTATATTTTATTTTCTATTTTTTTATATAGTTTTGTTGCTTTATATAGAGAAAAAAATATATGAAAAATATTTTGAAAAAGAAAAGAGAAAAAGAAATAGAAAAAAGAAAAGAGAAAAAGAATATGTGGGAAAAATACTTGAAAAGTAATATTGGAAAAAAGAAAGAGAAAAGAATATTGAAAAAAAAGAAGAAGAAAAATAGTTGAAAAAGAATAGAGGGAAAAATAGTAAAAAATATTAGTTTGTAGATTTAATATTTTTTAGAGTACATTTCTCATAGAGTTTATTTTTACCTTTTTAGAGGTAGTTTTAGAAGTCCACTTATTAGGGGACTATTTTCCATTTGATTCTTCATAGGATAGGATAGTATTTCCTAGGGGTTTATTTTTCAGTTCTCCATCATTGTAACCATTTTTCAGAATATTAATAAAACGAGATTTGAGCTGTGGTCCGAAAGTAGCCAAACTACAGCTGCTCTGATTTCTGGTACCAGACGAGAATATGTAGGCATAGGATGCGATATCCTAGCGAGCACACTAACAATTAACCTTTTGTTCTCTCGCTGTTGTGCGATCGAGACTTTCCCGCTGACGACTGATGTTATCCTTTCTCTTGCCCGAGTGTATTTGAGACCAGACCGTAGTTTTTCCCATAGGTTCCCGAACCTTTGAAACCAGTTTGATTTCTCACTGCTGTGTGAGAACACCCAACCTAGCCGTAGTTAGCCTGAACTACGTAAGCTCTGATCTTCCATGCAGTGTGGAAGTACGTAGGCACAAGACGCGAAGTCTTGGCGAGCCAATTTCCCCGTAGTCCCGAACTACGTTGACTCTGACTTTCTCTCTTGAGAATACGTAGGCATAGAGTGCGACGCTCTATCGAGTCAATTCCCTTCTGTGTAGATTTAGCAGCCGTAGATAGATTGTTTTTGCATCCTTTAGGCAACCCCAAGCAAGCGTGGATCCCGTCGAGTACGACGGACGTGAGGGGTGCTAATACCTTCCCCTTGCGTAACCGACTCCCGAACCCAGGTTTTGGCTGCGATGACCATACCTTTCCCGTTTTTTGTGAGGTTTACTTCGAGCGTTTCCTTTCCCTCCGTTGGGATAAATAACGCACGGTGGCGACTCTTCTGTTCAGCCGGCGCCGATTTTCGGAGTAGCGACAAGAAGACTCTAATCGCTCAAGGATCTGATGTTATTTACTGAAACTTGTTGAAGAAGAATTCAAAGTTATGTCCGTTGGTGTGGCCAAACGACTCTTTCCTCATTTATGCTAGACACAAGAACACAGACAAAAAGGATTTATCATATGCATTCTATTTCTAGGAAAGGTCATGTGATGTGAAGACAAAAAGGCTCAGACCTTTTTAGTACACAACCTTCAACGTGAAAGCTACTTGGACCTCTGTGCCTATAAAATCAAGACTCCATCTCTCTTCTTCAGTTGACGAAATATTGAAAGAATTCAAAGAAAGCTCTCATACAATTTATTCTCATTGCTGAATTTATTTCATAGTTCTTAAAACTTAAGTGTAAAATCACAGTTGTGATATAGCTTAATTAGAAGCATTTAAACACTTGTTTTATTCTTACATTTGTTTGTAAAAGATCCTTAAGAAGATCCAGTTGGGATCAATAGTTCTTGAGAAGACTAAGAACAGTTTCTCTTAGTGCTTGCTATTGTAATCAGTTGATTAATAGTGGATTAAGTCCTTGTTGAGAAAGGAAAATTACTCTTGATAGGGTGGACTGGAGTAGTTGAGTTCAACGAACCAGGATAAAAATCTTTGAGTTTTTATTGCTATAAGTTTTTCAATATACTTATTCAACCCCCCCCCCTTCTAAGTATTTTCTCACCTTCAGTTGGTATCAGAGCTCCGGTTCTGTGTGTGCTACCACTTCATAGTGACAGAAAAGATCCAGTGAGAAAACTTTGATATATATTTGGTTGTTATTATGGCTGAAACTTCAACATCTAACAGTAACAACAAATATGAAGAAAGGGATAGAATCAGCACAAAACCCCCTATGTTTGATGGGGAGAAATTTGATTATTGGAAGGACAGAATAGAATGTTTCTTCCTTGGAATGATGCTGATTTATGGGACTTGGTCATAGATGGGTATGTTCATCCCACTGATGGGAATGGCAAGAAAATAGATAGAAAATCTATGACTGAAGCCCAAAAGAAGGAGTTCGGAAATCACCACAAGGCTAGAACAATCTTGTTAAATGCAATATCTCATACTGAGTATGAGAAGATCACAAATAAAGAAACTGCATTTGACATGTTTGAGTCTTTGAAGATGACTCATGAAGGAAACCTTCAAGTTAAAGAGACCAAGGCTCTAGCGCTAATACAGAAGTATGAAGCGTTCAAAATGGAAGAATCTGAGTCTATAGGAACTATGTTCTCTAGATTCCAGATCCTCACAGCTGGTCTAAAAGTGCTGGACAAAGGCTACTCAACTGCTGATCATGTGAAGAAGATGATCAGAATCTTGCCTATCAGATGCAGACCTATGGTCACTGCTCTGAAGCTTGCCAAGGATCTGAACAAGATCACTTTGGAGTAACTAATCAGCTCACTAAGGACCCATGAAATTGAACTTGAGAAAGATGAGCCTCAAAAGAAAGGTAAGTCAATTGCCTTAAAATCTAACAAATTTGTGAAAGCTTTGCAGGTGTTAGAAGAGAGTTCTGAAGAAGAAGATGAACTGTCCTTGCTGTCCAGAAGAATCAACAGACTCTGGAAGCACAAGCAGAGGAAGTTCAAGAACTTCAAGAAGCCAAATCAGCGCAAGGAGTCCTCTGGACCAAAAAGATCTGGAAAGAAGGAAGTTGTTTGTTTTGAATGCAAACAACCTGGCCATTACAAAAATGAATGTCCAAAGCTTCAGAAAGAAAAGCCTAGAAGAAAGCATGAGCATAAGAAGAAGGTTCTAATGGCAACATGGGATGATTCAGATGAATCTGGATCCTCATCAGAATCTGAAGATGAATGCGCCAACATGGCTCTGATGGCTGGCATGGAAGATCAGAATGAAGGATCATCTGGATCTGAATCTGATTCTGAATCTGACTCAGAAGAGGTACTTTCTGATCTCACTAAGGAAGAGCTTATTAAAGTCTTATCAGAAGTCCTGAAAAATTATAATCAGATTAAGCTCAAATGCAAGAAGCTTAAATGCAATCTTGGATCTGAGAATAATCTGTTAAGATCAGAAGTTGCTGAGCTAAAAGAAAATAATTTGAAAATGAAAGCCAATTTTGAAATAGCTCAACAAAACTCTGAATCTGAAAGTAAGTCTAAATGCAAAAATATTTTAGAAGAATATGACTTCAGCTTTCAGAAGTTTCTAGATAAAAGCATAGATAGAAGAAAGATGGCTTCAATGATCTATGGAGTTAGCAGAAACAACAGGAAAGGAATTGGATATGAATCTTCCTCTGGAAAGGATTTAAATCCAATGCTTGTTGATAAACTAATCATTAAAAAGACTCCTCTATACTCTCATTTCAAGTTTGGTCATCTAAATGATATTAAACACACACGTTCTGATCAGAACGTTCATGTGTTTAAGCCAAAAGTCAATCAGAACAAAACTATCATAAAAAGACAGAAGTTCAGACAGACTTTCAAGGCAACTAACCCTAAAGGACCCAAAAAGATCTGAGTACCTAAGGATAAGATAATCCCTGTTGCAGATGTATTTAGCAGAAGTCAAGACGCCAGTCATGGTACCTGGACTCTGGCTGCTCATGTCACATGACGGGAGAAAGGTTTATGTTCCAAAGCCTGGAGCTTAAATTTGGAGGAGAAGTGAAGTTTGGAGGGAATCAGAAGGGCAAGATCATTGGCTCTGGTACTATTGGCAATGGTAATCTTCCCTCTATATCTAATGTTCTTCTTGTAGAAGGATTAAAGCATAATATTTTTTCCATAAGTCAATTACGTGACAATGGTTATGATATAATCTTTAATCAACAATGTTGTAAAGCTGTTAGTCAGAAGAATGGCTCAATCCTATTTAATGGAAAGAGAGAGAACAACATTTACAAAATCAATCTTTCAGAACTTAAGGTTCAAAATGTTAAATTCCTTTTGTCTGTTAATGATGAGTAATGGGTCTGGCACATAAGATTGGGGCATATTAATATGAGACGTATATCTCAGATTAATAAACTCAATCTGGTCAGAGGACTTCCTAAGTTGAAGTTCAACTCAGATGCTCTTGGTGAAGCATGTCAAAAAGGAAATTTTTCAAAATCTTCCTTTAAAATCAAAAAATGTTGTTTCAACTTCAAGACCATTAGAATTACTTCATATTGATCTGTTTGGACCAGTGAAAATTGCATCCATCAGAGGCAAGAAGTATGGATTAGTCATTGTTGATGACTATAGCAGATGGACATGGGTAAAGTTCTTAAAACACAAGGATGAGTCACATTCTGTGTTCTTTGACTTCTGCAAACAAGTCCAGAATGAAAAATATTTCAAAATTATTAAAGTCAGAAGTGATCATGGTGGTGAATTTGAAAACAAATATTTTGAAAAATATTTTAATGAAAATGGCATTGCTCATGATTTCTCCTGCCTTAGAACTCCACAACAGAATGGAGTTGTTGAGAGGAAAAATAGAACTCTGCAAGAAATGGCCAGAACCATGATCAACGAGACTAATCTGGCAAAACACTTTTGGGCAGAAGCAATCAACACAACATGTTATATTCAGAATAGAGTGTCTATAAGACCTCTTCTAGAAAAGACTCCCTATGAATTGTGGAGGAACAGAAAGCCCAGCATTTCTTATTTTCATCCTTTTGGATGTATTTGTTATATGTTGAACACTAAAGAGAATCTTAACAAGTTTGATTCTAAAGCACAGAAGTGTTTTATGCTTGGCTATTCTTAACGCTCTAAAGGCTACAGAATATACAATACTGAAACATAGATTGTGGAAGAATCTATACATGTTAGATTTGATGTTAAGCTTGGCATTGAAAAGCCAAAGCAACTTGAAAGTTCTGCAGATAGAGAAGCAATTCTCATAGACTCTAAAGGCTCAGAGGCAGAAAAAGCTCAAGTGAAGGAAACTGAAGCAACGCCAGATGCAATTCCTTTAGCTTCTCAAATGAACAACTTGAACATTTCTGAAGAATCAAATATTAGAGGATCATCTTCCAGAATCAAGGCCTCTCACCCAGAGGATGTGATCATTGGAAAGAAGGATGACCCAATAAGAACAAGATCCTTCCTCAGATCACCTGAAGCATCATTATTTGGGTTGGTGTCAGTTATTGAACCAACTTCTGTGGATGAAGCTCTGCAAGACAATGACTGGATAATTGCCATGCAAGAAGAGCTCAATCAATTCACAAGAAATGATGTTTGGGATTTGGTTCCAAGACCAAAAGGATTCAACACAATTGGAACTAAATGGGTCTACAGAAACAAGTTGAATGAAAAGGGAGAAGTTGAAAGAAATAAAGCAAGGCTTGTTGCTCAAGGTTATAGCCAGCAAGAAGGAATTGATTATACAGATACTTATGCTCCTGTAGCCAAGTTAGAGTCTATTCGTTTACTCATTTCTTTTGCTGCACAGAATAACATCACTCTATATCAGATGGATGTTAAAAGTGCTTTTCTAAATGGAATTATAGAAGAAGAAGTTTATGTTCACCAACCTCCTGGTTTTGAAAGTGAAAAATTTCCAGAACATGTTTTCAAACTAAAGAAATCTCTTTATGGTTTAAAACAAGCTCCCAGAGCTTGGTATGAGAGATTAAGCAATTTTCTTCTGGAGAAAAATTTCATCAGAGGCAAAGTGGACACAACTCTCTTTTATAAAACATTTAAGAAAGATCTTTTAATTTGTCAAATATATGTTGATGATATTATATTTGGATCTACCAATGTTATGCTGGGAAAGGAGTTTGCTCAGTGTATGCAGGCAGAATTTGAGATGAGCATGATGGAAGAATTGAGATTCTTTCTGGGAATTCAAGTCAACCAGACTCCAGATTGCACTTACATTCATCAGACCAAATAGGTTAAAGAGCTTCTGAAGAAGTTTAACATGACTGATAGTAAGATGGCAAAAACTCCCATGCATCCAACAAGTACTCTTGGTAAGGAAGAGGTAAGTAAGAAAGTAGATCAGAAACTCTATAGAGGTATGATAGGATCTCTTCTCTACTTAACTGCTTCTAGACCTGATATTTTATTCATTGTATGCTTGTGTGCAAGATTCCAATCAGATCTTAGAGAATCACACTTAACAGTTGTTAAGAGGATTCTAAGGTATCTGAAAGGTACTTCTAATGTGGGTTTGTGTTACAGAAAATATGATGATTTCAAATTAGTTGGATTCCGTGATGCTGATTATGCTGGAGACAGAGTGGAAAGAAAAGTACTTCTGGAAGTTGTCAATTTCTAGGAAGAAGTTTAATCTCCTGGTACAGCAAGAAGCAACCTACAATTGCACTATCAACTACAGAGGCAGAATATATTGTTGCTGCTGGATGTAGCACGCAGATGCTCTGGATGAAAAGTCATCTAGAAGACTATCGGATCTCTGAGGGTAAAATTTCTATTTTCTGTGATAATACTTTTGCTATATGTTTGTCTAAAAATCCTATTTTACACTCTAAGGCAAAACATATAGAAATTAAACATCATTTCATCAGAGACTATGTTCAGAAGGGTATTATAAATTTAGCCTTTGTTGATACAGATAGTCAGTGGGCTGATATTTTCACAAAACCCCTTGCTGAAGATAGGTTTAAGTTTATTCTGAAAAATGATGGTATGGATTTTTGTCCAGAATGATACTTATCAGAAGCAAAACTTCTCAGATGCAAAATGTTTAAAACTCTGAAGTATTTCATATGTCAATTATTTGATTTCTTAATTTATTATTATTATTTGTATATCTGAACTAACAAGTCTTAGAGGATCTGAACGTTGGCTAACGTTTCATTTCTCAAGAGAATTCAGAAGCACATGCAAGCAAACACGTGTCACTCTGAATCTAAAAAGATGGCATGCACATTACTTAAGAGACATTTGAGGTATTGTTTGAATAGTGAAAATCTTGGTTTTCCCCCCAAATTGTCATAATCAATTAATGTTTTGAAATAATTTTTATTCTTTTCATTAAATGCCATTAATTGGTATGTGAGAACGTGCTATTTGTGACTGTTTGTGTGCCATATTTTCTCTCTATAAATACCACAAATCACACCATTTCACATTTTTCACTTCACAAACATTTTATGCATTTCTGTTTGCTCTTTGCTCTTCATAAAAACCCTAAAACTTCGTCCAAATCTTCTTCATCTTCAACAATGGTAACATCATCCTCAACATCAGCTCAGTTTCAATCATCTATGGCTGCAGTTTCGTCAGCAAACACGGGTGTTACTCCCTTTAAGGAACCTAAGAGAACATTGTTAACCCCTGTGGACAAGCTTGAAGTTCTTTGTGAATCCATGGTGGAATTTGACTCTCTGGCTGACAATGGGTTTGAGTTGCGTTCTATTATTGATGCACAAGGTTGGGTCAAGTATTTTGACAGGTTGTTTGGTCCAGTATATCCACACTTGGTGGAGGAATTTTAGATACATGCATTTGTTTACCCAAAGTTCATCCTCTCTTCTGTTTTGGGAAAAGAGATCATCATCACTGAAGATCTCATCAGGAAACTCATAGGGTATGAGAAAACTGATGGAGTTTGTCATCTGCCAGCTGGGCGTGTTGACATGGAAGAAGTTTATGAGGAAGTTATTGTATCTGGATAGGCCTCCAACAAATTTAAGGCTCTGAAACCTGACTATAAAATCTGGGCAAAGATTTTTCTGGGATGCATCAATCACAGAAAATCAACAAATTCTCCAGATTATGTAAATAATGAACAACTCTATTTTATGTACTGCTTGAGTCAGAGTACAAAGGTAGATCTGCCATACATTCTCTTTATGCATCTATGGAATCACATCAATGCATCCAGAGAATCCATAAAGGATAAGGGATAGAAGATCAGGACGTGGATTCCTTTTGGAAGATCGATATCAGACATTCTAACAGAGAATGGTCTGATATCTGCTCTTTATGAAGCTGGAGTTAAAGAAGAGCTTGAATCAATTGTTGGAAAACCCTTGAATGGAAAGAGTCTTCAGAGGCTAAAAATTGTGGATGAACTCACAGCTGCTCCTAAGAAGCTGAATGTTACTGAAGTAAGTCAGAGAAGGATTCCAGTGTTAGACTATGGCACGGATCTAGAAGGGGGGGTTGAATAGATCCCCAATTTAAAATTTGAGTCGGCGCTACCAATTTAAAATTGGTTTTAAAAATGTTTTAAGTGCGGAAGCGGCCGAGGAAAAATATAGTCTAAAACGAACGGTTATTGGAAAACCGGATATACGTAAGCCTATGGATTTATGACAATTCAGAAAAATAGAATCACAACACAAACTATGCTTATCAATTATTTACTTCAGTTGTAAGGTTACCTATTTCCAATGATCCAAAATTAAACCAAAACTAGATACACAAGTAAGGTAATTTTGGTTTAAGCAATATGTCAAACACTTGGTGTGCAAAGACACTCCAAGTGATGTTTATGTTGAGTAAGTGATTTCAATCAGCCTAGTACAACGTTTTGTTGTACGTTAGAGTTAAAAACAACGTTTTAATCTCTTACTCAATTTATATCACAGTTTTGACAATAGAGCTTACACAAAAATTACTTATTTGAGTGGTAACGAAAATGCTGAAAATAAAGAAGACAAGTAATTTGGTGAGGCAGTTCCCCCGTCGTCCTCGCTTCGGGGTACGTCTGCCCTTAATTCTAAAACTAGAATTGAGATATATTGAATAGATATCACCTGTTTGAATGAACAATTTATACAAGGATTGAGCAGCAAATATACAACAAAAATCTCAATGTGTTGAATGTTGCCTTCACTCCTTGCCCCTTGATTCAAGCTGAATCAAGTTCTTCGATTTGTGTTGATGGACCTCCGACTCCGGCCACCTTATTGAAGAACACATTGTTGTTCAAACCTTTGGCTCCGGCTGATCTCAACAGCACCAAATCGAACCCGAGATCTTCCCTTCAAAATCACTGAATCCGCTACTAGACTTGTGAAGACCACCTCTTCACAATCACCTTCGCTCGATTGATCGTTGATGAAGAATCTCTTCCAAAAACCCCCAAAATTCGAACCAATCTTGGAGGGCAAAACCCCAATGGTTTTATTCAAGAAAGAACCTGTCACAATCTTCAACCCGAGCTTGATTCTCCAATCTAAGCCTCGAACCTTATCACCTTGAATCTCTCACAAATGCATTTCAAAAATGATTGTGTGTAATTGAAATGTTGTGAGATGTTGAAGATGAAGATGATGAATCTTGGACACCTATTTCACTCTTTCTTGTTTTTGAATACATGAATCAAAAGAATATCAAATGTTGTTAGACACAAGTGTTTAAGCAAGTATATATAGTGCCCACAAAATTCAGGACATAACAGTATTTCAAATATGAGAGGGAACAAAGATAAAACAGTTTTTCCGCGCGAACGGTCGACCATAACAGGTCAGTGCGTTGACGCATGGCCTGTGATGTTTTGAATTTCTGGAAATTTCATCAGTATGCGTCGACCATACAGTCGGCGTACGCTGACCCGTTGAAATTCTTTTCCTTTGTGCGCCGACCCTATGGTCGACCAAAGCTTTTATGCGTTGACCCGCTGGAAAATCATTCTTTCATGCGCTGACCCAATGGTCGACGCATGCTTTGTGCGCTGACTATTCTTCCCTTGTTTTTGATGGATACGCCGACCCTATGGTCGACCCATGTCCTGCAAGCCTGCAAAATATTGTTAGTTTGAAGTTTTTCATGCCTTTAGTCATGATTGCATTTTGTCAACTCAAGGTATATTTATTTTAGAAAAACTAAGACAAGCAAAAGGAGAATATGATGAGTGATATGCTGCATCTGGTTTATTGGATCTGGAACTCATACTTTCCCGTCTATCCTGGGAATTTGTCATCATCGAAACCTGCATTTACCAATGTCTTGCAGATTTGTGTGATATGTGGCGACTTGCCTCCACAATCTCCCCCTTTTTGATGATGGCAACCCGTATACATCTAAAACACCAAATATGCAACATTTACACACGCACACAAGTATACACAAGCTCCCCCTTTCTTTTGCACTATGAGGCTGTAGAACAACAGTCATCAAATGTTGTTAATATCCTGAACTATTGGCTTTGGTGTTTGCTTGCAACATTGTCTTCTCCCCCTTTGACACCATCAAAAAGAGAAGAGGAACGTATCAAATAACATAATACAGACAATAGGTGATAGTTGATTACCAAACTTCACACACAAGCATGATAATGAACAAAAACTTGAATTAATAGATAATGACGAACACATGTAATGAAAGTTCAGGCACAGAGAATATAAAACAAATGAAAAATACATAGACTAAAACATATAAGCAAATATGAAATATGCAACTATGAATCTAATAACCACGCCCTCGTCCTCGTCCTCTCCCTCGATATGGAGCATCTGGATTGTGGTAAGGATCCGAGAAGTTCAAAAAGGCTTCGACGGACATGTTGAGATGACTAAAAGCGTTGGTGATTTCCCAATCTTGCCGCTCATGTGATTCAACCAGAGAGTCAATACGGGCGTCCATCCGAGTAGAGAAAGAATTGAACCTTTCATTTTGGGCATGAAGGTCAGCTCTAATCTGCTCCATCTGAGTGTCTTGACGCCTTATGAAGTTTTGTTGTTCTAACTGCATTGACTGCATCATAGTAATGTCTTCGGAGTTATCTGAAGGTGGAGGAGGTGATTAGTGCTCAGAGGGTTGGTAGTCTTGAGGGTAGCCGTGATATGGGTCATAGAATCTACCCAAGGTAGTCCAACCTATATATTGCCAATCGCCCCAGCCTTGATTTGTAGAATCGCCTTCTTGGTCTTCTGATCGATATGAGTACTGGACCCAATCAGTATTTGTAGCCGTATCATGGACTGGAGATTGATGATAATCTTGAGTCCCATAGATAGGTTCTGGGATCACTGCATCTGTTTTGTCTTCTGCATCGTCTTCTTCACCTTCCTCTTCACTTTCTTCATCACCTTGTTCGTCGCTTTCTTCTTCACCCTGCTCTTCACTTTCTTCTTCATCAGAATCGTTATCAGGAACCGGAGGGATATTAGCCCGTCGGACAAATCTGTATGAACGACGTTCAACACACCAAAAATACCCCATCATTGCAAGGGTTTTGGTGCTAAATTCTTTATCTGGGGAAACTGATACACATGTAAATGTTGGATACACAACATTCGCAGCAGCAAGAATTTCTGAGATGAATGACCCATAGGCTAAAGCAGTGCCTCTACTTGAGTCTCTCAGAGCAAACATCCTGCTAGCAATATAGTAAGGCCAATTTATTTTGATCATGTTTTGCAGAATGTAGATAAGATGTACCTCAGCTTGTTCTACACGCGACAGACCACCCTTCTTCGGTCGTAGAATATGAGCGACAATCCACTGAAGGATGCACTCCCCTGTATTGAGTTTCCCGGCAGTGACTGATCGAGGAAAAGCATCGTTGTTGACAATTGCCTCTAGATACGGTCGTTTGAGCATTCCATTCAGAGCCCTCTTATATTCATAACCCGACACTGTACGAGTATCAGTTACCTCATGGAGAGGGGGTGCATCAGCATCAACAGTCATATCAAAATATTTGTTCCATACTTCAGAATTGATATTAACCAGTCTATTTCCTACAGATGTGTGAAAGTGTTGGTCTTGAAAGTTACCTCTCATATTTGTGTAGAACACTCTGACCAGATCCTCACTGTACTTTGTATTACACTCCAGGAAGTTTACGAACCCTTGAAAGTCTAATAGGGACAGAAGCCGAGTGAGATGCAAGCGCTCACTTGTTGCATGGTAGAAGGCATGCTGTGGAACTATGGCCCTCTTGATGAGACTTTTGTGGAAGTTTTCAACCGCAGGAGGATGAACAAGTGAGACAGCAGTTACCGGAACTGAAGCAGAGGATGAAGATGCTCTTGATCGCTTACCGGTAGTTTTGTGGAGAGAGGAAGCCATTGATGAAAATTTTTGGAGTAGTTGGAAGAGAAACTTTGAGGACAATTGATTTAGGAATAATGTTGGAGAAGAGGAATGCTTGGGTCTTTAATAGATGAAGATGTTAGGGTTTTTGGGAAGAGGGAGAAGACAAGGAGACAATATAGGTTACTAGATGCAATTCACAAGAAGAATGTCATGTCAAAGCATTACAACACATTTAATGCAGGGAAGAGGGAAAGTGGAACGGTTTTTCAAACCAGAAAATTTCTGGGTTTTCAAGCGAGCCGTTGACCATAGCCCTGCATGCGTCGACGCATACTGTTCAGTTTTTGATAATTTTGAAAAATTTACAGCATGCGTCGACCATTGTCCTGTTTAGGTCGACTCAAACTTTCAAAAAACTCAAAAATTTTCAATTTCAAGCTATGCAACATGTCACACTTGCCTATTTATCATGCCTATTCATCTGTTCACAATATGACATGCATTCAACATACATAGTATCAACCAGCAACAGTCATATTCATATATAAGTACCATGATTGTAGAACGATATAAATGTTTTCAAGTCATGAATGCTAAGAGAGAAGAAAGAGAAGGAGAAAGGAGCAATATCACCTTTATACGAACTACTCTAGTTAATCACTGATTTGTACTTGCAATAAACTCACGGCGATTGTTAGTGGTACAAAACATAGTTGTTAGTGGTACAAAAACATAGTTGTTTAAACCCGATCAGAAATATCGAGAATACCAAGCTCTCGACGGATATGAAAGAAGGGCTCATTGGCTAGCGGATTTGTGAAAATGTCCGCTAGTTGGTTTTTAGTATCAACATGCTCAAAGACAACGTCACCCTTCTCTACATGGTCACTAAGAAAATGGTGTCGAATTTCTATGTGTTTAGTACGCGAGTGTAACACTGGATTATTGGTAAGATTTATAGCACTGGTGTTGTCACACAATATTGGAATACGTTCTAGTTTCAAATTAAAGTCCAATAGTTGTTGTTTAAGCCATAAGACTTGTGCACAGCAACTACCGGCGGCTACGTATTCCACTTCGGCGGTTGACAGAGCAACAAACACTTGTTTCTTGTTGTGCCAACTAACCAGAGAGTTTGAAAATAGGTGACATGTGCCACTGGTGCTTTTCCTATCTGATTTACAACCGGCAAAATCAGAATCAGAGAAGCCTACCAAAAAATAATCATTACCCTTAGAATACCACAATCCATACTTCGGATTACTAGATAGGTATCGAAGTATGCGTTTGACAGATTTTAGGTGGGATTCCTTAGGACATGATTGGTATCTAGCGCACATACACACGCTAAACATAATATCGGGACGTGAAGCAGTAAGATATAGAAGCGAGCCAATCATACCTCTGTACCTTTTTACCTCAACATCTTTGCCACTTTCATCTTTACTCATGTTTGCACAAGTTGGCATAGGGGTGTCTATGGCTTTTGCATTTGCCATGTCAAATCTCTTGAGAAGATCCAAACAATATTTTGTTTGGCTCACGAATGTTCCTTCCTTCAGTTGCTTGATTTGTAACCCGAGAAAATATGTGAGTTCACCCATCATACTCATCTTGAATTCACCCTGCATAAGCTTAGCAAACTCTCTTACGAGATTCATGTTAGTGGATCCAAATATGACATCGTCAACATAAATTTGTACAAGAATTAAGTGTTTTCCTTAACGTTTAATGAAGAGAGTAGTATCAACCTTTCCTCTTGAGTAGCCTTGATCAAGTAAGAATTTGCTTAGTCTCTCATACCAAGCTCTAGGAGCTTGTTTAAGACCGTACAAAGCTCTTTTCAATTTATAGACATGATCAGGATACTCATGAGACTCAAAACCAGGTGGTTGAGCAACATAGACTTCTTCATTTATAAACCCGTTAAGGAAAGCACTTTTGACGTCCATTTGAAATAACTTAAAATCTTTCGCACAAGCGAAAGCAAGTAGAAGGCGTATAGCCTCGAGTCGGGCAACCGGCGCATAAGTTTCCTCATAGTCGATGCCTTCCTCTTGGTTATACCCTTGCGCGACTAAACGCGCTTTGTTACGAGTTATTACTCCGTTCTCGTCCAGTTTATTTCTAAACACCCATCGGGTGCCGATTACTCGATGACCTCGTGGAGGAGGGACGAGGTCCCAAACCTCATTTCTAGTAAACTGATTCAGTTCCTCCTGCATTGACAAATACCAATGTTCATCGAGTAGGGCTTCCTTAGGGTTTTTAGGTTCCATTTGTGACACGAAAGCGAAGTAATAACAGAAATTACTTAGCTTAGCACGAGTTGTTACACCCTTTGTGATGTCTCCAATAATGTTTTCAATAGGATGGTCTTTAGATGACTTCCATTCATGAGGAAGATCGTCGTTTGAAGGCGGATGAACTTCCTCTATTGCATCACGGTGTGCATCCTTATCCTCCTCAATTTTGGCTTTGTCCGGTTGATCAATCCTTATCTCGCCACTTTTGAGTATGTCTTCAGTGGATGTACCTGCACCATGAACAACACTATCCTTTCCGACATTTCTCGGGTAGTACTCATCAAAGGTAACATGCACAGACTCTTCTACAGCAAGTAATCGTTTATTATATATCCTATATGCTTTACTCGAGTGAGAGTATCCGAGAAAGATACCTTCATCGGCTTTGGAATCAAATTTGCCCAAGTTTTCCTTTCCATTGTTTAATACAAAACATTTACATCCAAACACGTGCAAGTGAGAAACATTTGGCTTTCGCCCTTTTAAGAGTTCGTACGGTGTTTTGTTTAGAATGGGGCGAATAAGTACCCTATTTAAAACATAGCATGTCGTACTAATGGCGTCGGCCCAAAAATATTTAGGTAAACCACTTTCGTTAATCATTGTTCTCCCTAATTCTTCTAAAATACGGTTTTTGTGCTCCACAACCCCGTTTTGTTGAGAAGTGCGTGGAGCGGAGAAGTTATGATCAATACCATGGTTACCGCAATATTCTTCAAATAAGTGATTTTCAAACTCACCTCCATGGTCGCTCCTAATGGACACTATGTTTGTATTTAACTTATTTTGGGAAAGCTTAGCAAACTTTTCAAAAGCGGCGAATGTATCACTTTTACTTACTAAGAAGATGGTCCAACAAAACCTAGAAAAGTCGTCCACTATTACGAACCCGTAATAGTTTCCTCCTAGACTTTTGATCCTAGACGGCCCAAAGAAGTCCATGTGTAGAAGTTCAAGAGGTCTCGTTGTTGAAATTATCTTTTTGGATTTAAATGAGATCCTCGTTTGCTTCCTTTTTTGACAAGCATCACAAAGGTGATCCTTGGTGAACTTTATTTTGGGAAGTCCTAAGACTAGGTCTTTTGAGACTACCTTATTGAGTATGTCAAAATTAACATGCGCTAAACGCCTATGCCATAGCCATGAGTCTTCACTCATAGTTATGAGGAATTTGTCACTTGTTAATGATACTTCATTTAAGTCAAGCATATATACATTGTTTACTCTAAAACCATTAAACATATTCTTCTTATCATTTTCATGCACAATTTTGCAACAATCTTTTGAAAAGGATACATTGTATCCTTTATCGCACAGTTGGCTAATGCTAAGCAGATTATGTTTAAGGTTTTCGACAAGCAATACGTCGGAAATCATAGTAGAGGCGGGATTACCTACACTACCTTTACCTAGTATTGCTCCGCGGTTGTTATCACCATAAGTTACATACCCTTTCTTCTTAGCCACAAAGTCTATGAATAAGGATATGTCACCAGACATGTGTCTTGAGCACCCACTATCGAGAACCCATCTTCTCTCGGTGGTCTCAACACATTTCACCTGTCAAAACATAATTAGCACAAGGAGGTACCCAATGGCATATTGGGTCCTAATAGGTTAGCAACAAAATGGTTGCGTTTGGGAAACCATTGGTAGATGCCTTTAGGAACAAGAAATCTCCTAAAACAACATTTACCAATGGAGTGGCCATTCCTGCAACAGTATAAGCAAGCAAAATCAACTTTAGAGACACTTTCACTTGCTTGATCCCTAATTACATATGCATATTTTTGGTATGGGTTAATCATACTTTTTCTAAAATCCTTTTTATCAATAGCAAATGTAACTTTAGGCTCAAGTGCCTTGTTTAATTTGGCCTTGAGGTTTCTAACCTCACCTTGCAAAATATGACAAGTACCACACCCGAAGTTGAAAGGGTTTCTATCGTCTTTACAATCCGATTCATTGCCTTTCACAATGGAAGCCTTAAGGTCCTCTAATTTCTTTTCGGACTCTTTAACTTTATGCTCTAAATACGTAAAGATTTTCTTATTAGAAGCAAGTTTCTTGAAGGCTTCAACTGCTTCATTATGTAAGGCATGAAATGCGGTTAGTAATTCTGAATGCGACATATTTGAGGACTTATCATATTTAGAGTGACGTACCTGTTTTTTCTTATTTTTATGATTGGCGGAGAGGCATAGGTTCACAGACTCTTCTTCATCACTAGAACTTTCATCAGAGGAGGAAGAGTCGCTGTCACTTTCCCATGCTATGTACGCTCTCCTAGGCTTTGATGATTTCTTGTGTGATTTTGATGATTCCTTGTCCTTTCCCTTTTTATTCATTGGACAGTCCGGTTTGTAGTGACCGGGCTTTCCGCACTTGTAGCACGTCCCTCTAGTCTTTTTACTTTTCGAGTCATCATCCTTGGAGTGTCTCGATTGTTTCCGGAAGTTTACCAAGTTCTTCTCAGAATGTTGGATGCCGTTCTTTCTCACGTAACGGTTATACCGTTTAACAAACAACCCCATATCTTCACTTGTGTCCTCTTCTTCTTCGTCGCTCGAGGAATAATCATTTTGCTCTTTTGCTTGAGACTTCGAGGAGGAAGTCTTGAGAGCTATCGATTTCATTTCACTCACCTTTGTTTTGTCTTTCTTTTCCATCTTTTCGCGTTGGTCTAAGCTCAAGAGTACCTGTTCATGCTCTTGTAATTTACCAAACAATGTTGTTAAATCTAATAAGGTAAGATCATGTGCTTTTTTGATGGCGGTCACTTTAGGCTGCCATTCCCTGTTTAAACGTCTTAAGATCTTATTAGTAGCAATATCATTGGAAACAGGCCTACCTTATGAATGTAAACGATTGATGAGATGTGTAAATCTCTTTTGCATGTTAGCAATGGTTTCCCCTTGCTCCATGAAAAAGAGATCGAACTCTTGAACTAATGTATTGATTCTAGCCAACTTAACATCGTTTGTCCCCTCATGGGCTATTTGTAGTGAATCCCACATGGCCTTAGCAGTAGGACAATGGGATACACGATAGTATTCATCTACACCTAATGAGGAGATTAATATGTTTTTAGCTTTCCAATCATAATTGTATTTTTCTCATCGTCATCGGTCCATTGTGCTTCAGGCTTTGGCACAACTACATTATCCGCATTGGTCATAGTAATTTCTATTGGACCATTAAGGATAACGTTCCATATTTTTCTGTCTATGGAGTTTATATGCACACACATACAGTCTTTCCAATAACTATAATTTTCACCGTTGAAAATAGGAGCCCTATTGTATGCCCCTTTAGGTTCGTTTGCCATTTTCTATCTCGTTGTATTTGAAGCACTGAATAACCGGAGCTCTGATACCACTTCTTAGACTATGGCACGGATCTAGAACGGGGGGTTGAATAGATCCCCAATTTAAAATTTGAGTCGGCGCTACCAATTTAAAATTGGTTTTAAAAATGTTTAAGTGCGGAAGCGGCCGAGGAAAAATATAGTCTAAAACGAACGGTTATTGGAAAACCGGATATACGTAAGCCTATGGATTTATGACAATTCGGAAAAATAGAATCACAACACAAACTATGCTTATCAATTATTTACTTCAGTTGTAAGGTTACCTAGTTCCAATGATCCAAAATTAAACCAAAACTAGATACACAAGTAAGGTAATTTTGGTTCAAGCAATATGTCAAACACTTGGTGTGCAAAGACACTCCAAGTGATGTTTATGTTGAGTAAGTGATTTCAATCAGCCTAGTACAACGTTTTGTTGTATGTTAGAGTTAAAAACAACGTTTTAATCTCTTACTCAATTTATTTCACAGTTTTGACAATAGAGCTTACACAAAAATTACTTATTTGAGTGGTAACGAAAATGCTGAAAATAAAGAAGACAAGTAATTTGGTGAGGCAGTTCCCCCGTCATCCTCGCTTCGGGGTACGTCTGCCCTTAATTCTAAAACTAGAATTGAGATATATTGAATAGATATCACCTGTTTGAATGAACAGTTTATACAAGGATTGAGCAGCAAATATACAACAAAAATCTCAATGTGTTGAAAGTTGCCTTCACTCCTTGCCCCTTGATTCAAGCTGAATCAAGTTCTTCGATTTATGTTGATGGACCTCCGACTCCGGCCACCTTATTGAAGAAAACGTTGTTGTTCAAACCTTTGGCTCCGGCTGATCTCAACAGCACCAAATCGAACCCGAGATCTTCCCTTCAAAATCACCGAATCCGCTACTAGACTTGTGAAGACCACCTCTTCACAATCACCTTCGCTCGATTGATCGTTGATGAAGAATCTCGTCCAAAAACCCCCAAAATTCGAACCAATCTTTGAGGGAAAAACCCCAATGGTTTTATTCAAGAAAGAACCTGTCGCAATCTTCAACCCGAGCTTGATTCTCCAATCGAAGCCTCGAACCTTATCACCTTGAATCTCCCACAAATGCATTTCAAAAATGATTGTGTGTAATTGAAATGTTGTGAGATGTTGAAGATGAAGATGATGAATCTTGGACACCTATTTCACTCTTTCTTGTTTTTGAGCACATGAATCAAAAGAATATCAAATGTTGTTAGACACAAGTGTTTAAGCAAGTATATATAGTGCCCACAAAATTCAGGACATAACAGTATTTCAAATATGAGAGGGAACAAAGATAAAATAGTTTTTCCGCGCGAGCGGTCGACCATAACAGGTCAGTGCGTCGACGCATGGCCTGTGATGTTTTGAATTTCTGGAAATTGCATCAGTATGCGTCGACCATACAGTCGGCGTGCGCTGACCCGTTGAAATTCTTTTCCTTTGTGCGCCGACCCTATGGTCGACCAAAGCTTTTATGCGTTGACCCGCTGGAAAGTCATTCTTTCATGCGCTGACCCAATGGTCGACGCATGCTTTGTGCGCTGACTGTTCTTCCCTTGTTTTTGATGGATACGCCGACCCTATGGTCGACCCATGTCCTGCAAGCCTGCAAAATATTGTTAGTTTGAAGTTTTTCATGCCTTTAGTCATGATTGCATTTTGTCAACTCAAGGTATATTTATTTTAGAAAAACTAAGACAAGCAAAAGGAGAATATGATGAGTGATATGCTGCATCTGGTTTAGTGGATCTGTAACTCATACTTTCCAGTGTATCCTGGGAATTTGTCATCATCAAAACCTGCATTTACCAATGTCTTGCAGATTTGTGTGATATGTGGCGACTTGCCTCCACATCCAGTTCAAGACTTTCCACTCTTTGGTGCTGAAGAACCTAGGGATATTATTCTTAGGTATATTGATGCGTGCAAAGCAGATGGAACACCTATTTCTGCTTATATTCTGATTCGTGCTAGAGAACCTATGCCAGATGTTTATGATGAGAACATGAGGAAAAGAAAACAATTAGAGGCAGATGAAGCTGCTGCTCAGAAGAAACAGAGAGTTGCTGACAAACCACAGAAGCAGATTAAGAGAAAAGCTTCTGGAGAAGTCCCATCTGTTCCTACCAAGCGCATCAAAACAAAAGGTACTAAATCATCTTTACCTTCTATTTCTAAAATTGTTGTAAATGTATCAACAATTAGTTCTATGCCTGAACCTCCTCCCACTCAAAATCAAACTATTCCTGCTCCATCTCAAACCTATGAACCACCAAAATCATCTGATCCTGTTTCCACAACACCATTAAAATCATCTGACATTTGTCAATCAGAACCACAAACAAAACCAACAGAACAACCTACAACACAACAACAACTTGAAACTCCACAACCAGCTACATCTGAACCCATACAATCTAACCCAGTTACATCTGAAAACTGTTGCATCTGAACAAGTTGCATCTGAACCAGTTGTATATGAACCACCAACATCCAAATCTTCTAATATTCAACCAGAACCATCCAATCCTCTTGAAACAAATAAACCTGACTCTGAGGTTCTGAACATTAAACCTCTCAAGACTGTATTTGAAGTTTCTTCTACATCTTGTACCCCAACCACCTCATCTGATTCATCTGAATCTGATGTCCATCCTGATGTTATCTCACCTCCCTCTCTCAGAGAATTTGAATCTAAACAACCAGAACCACGTATTTCATCTGAAACTCTCATTCCTAAAACCATTCCAAAACCTAAACCCAGGACATCTGAGTTTGTCTCATTTGCTTCCTTTAAACCACATCCCTCTGATCCCCTTCCTTCGGATTTAAAGCTTAAACATTTCTATGACAGAATAGAACCATCTGACTCTATCACTCCATTTAAACCTAAGACTTCAACTATTCTACCATATGTTCTTCAAACCTACTTAAAAGAACTGCCAGATATGATTTCATCAGAACCTCTGTTGTCTGATAAATATGTTTTCATTCCTTACTCTTCCACTACATTTGATGTTGTTTCCTATGCATCACGTGTAAAACCATTTTTGGTTAATGCCTTATCCAGATCCAAAACTACCACTTCATCTGACCATCCATCTTTTCCTTTCTACCCTCGTCCTCTAATCATCATTCCAAAGTTTACCATACCACCTTCACCTCAACCCAAGCCATTCACTTTGGAAACCCTTCTCAAACCAAAAACTAGGCTGGACGTTGATACTTTATTTGCTAATTTTCTAAAAGAGATAAAGATGCATTTAGGCTCTGTACAGAAGAGATGCTTGTCAACCATGGATGAAAATGAATCTGATGCTATCTGGAATAGCTTCATTACAAGATTCAATATTGTTGCCTCAAATCTGAAGAATGTATGTTCTGATGATGCGAAGCTCAGATTTGCTGAGACAGCCAGAAGCATGATATGGAATGTGAAAAGATCTGCACCTTTGCTTCTTGAAGATGTACCTTCATCTTTTGGAGTATCTGCTACAGAAGATTTTGCAGAATCTGCTTCTGAAGAAAATCCACTAGCTATGACAATTGTGGAAAATCCCTCTTGATCTGTTGCTCCTGAATCTGCATCTCCAATGGAAGTTGACTCTGTTTCTATTCCTACACAAGAATTTTCCCCATCTACATCTACTGAGATCAATAAAGAAAATCCAGATCTAGAAGATAAGATTGCAGTATTGGAAGCTGGGCAATCTGAGATCAAGTCATGGATGGCTAAGCAAGACCAGAAGAATGAGAACATGGCACAATGGATGTCTAAGCAAGATCAGAAGAATGAGACCATGGCAAAATGGATGACAAAGCAAGAAGAATCTTTATCTGAGATCACTCAACTTCTGAAGATGATTCTGTCCAAGCAAACCTAGTTTTATGTTTTTCTGTATCTGATATTTGTGCACATGTACTTGAATTCTTATCTGATGATGTGTCTGTTTGTTATCTGAATGAATGAATGACTCTACTATTTTCTCTACATGAATATATCTTTTCTGTATTTCCTTTTATTTTTCTTTAAAAGTTTTACTTTTTGATTATGACAAAAAAGGGGGAGAAAATGGATCTGACTGTTTAAATAAACTCTACCTAAATGAAACTCAGACATATCTAATTATAACTAACGTGAACTCTTAGTATTTCAGATCATTTGAAAATTCTGACAAATTCTTTAAAAGTAACTCTGAGACTCCCAGATCATATTTAACCAATCAGGCTCTGATTCTAAAACGTTTATCCAAGTCAAGATCTAATTTTTGGAACAATCAGGCTTTGATTCTGTAAAGAATACTCATGCAAAAAGGGAAATTTCTATTCCTTCTAGGTATTCAATTCAGGGGGAGATTCATAATCTCAGGGGGAGTTATAATTATATTTTTTATTGAACAAAATTTCTTATGTTTTTGTCATCATCAAAAAGGGGGCGATTGTTAGAACACAGATTGGTTCTTAATTATATCTCTATGCTTTGATGATAACTCTTATGAAATTTTGTATTAAAGAATTATATACTCTAAAATTTGTTCAAGAAATTTTTGCTGCAGATATTAAACTAAATATTATTCTGGAAGCAAATTAGATCTGAACATGAAAATATGCAAGGCTCTAAAGCGTCAGAAGAATCTCTTAGAAGAATTTGAACGCTGCCTACAGAAGGTTCTGAGCGCTGTCTACAGAAGGATCTGAAGCAGAAGCCAGAAGCATCTGAAGCATTGAAGACTTTTGTATGAAGAGTTGCAAAGCACAGTTTTTCAGAAGACTCTGATAGTACTACGCTGCCAGTACTGAGGATCTGATTCATAAAACCCTGCTCAAATATTATTACACGCTGAAAGCAAACTTGCTGCATTGCTCTGATTCAACAAACTCTGATGAACATCAGAAGACTCTGATCACTCAAGGATCTGATGTTATTTGCTGAAACTTGTTGAAGAAGAATTCAAAGTTATATCCATTGGTGTGGCCAAACGACTCTTTCCTCATTTATCTAGACACAAGAACACAGACAAAAAGGATTTATATGTGCATTCTATTTCTAGGAAAGGTCATGTGATGTGAAGACAAAAAGGCTCAGACCTTTTTAGTACACAGCCTTCAACGTGAAAGCTACTTGGACCTTTGTGCCTATAAAAGCAAGACTCCATCTCTCTTCTTCAGTTGACAAAACATTGAAAGAATTCAAAGAAAGCTCTCATACAATTTATTCTCATTGCTGAATTTATTTCATAGTTCTTAAAACTTAAGTGTAAAATCACAGTTGTGATATAGCTTAATTAGAAGCATTTAAACACTTGTTTTATTCTTACATTTGTTTGTAAAAGATCCTTAAGAAGATCCAGTTGGGATCAATAGTTCTTGAGAAGACTAATAACAGTTGCTCTTAGTGCTTGCTATTGTAATCAGTTGATTAATAGTGGATTAAGTCCTTGTTGAGAAAGGCAAATCACTCTTGATAGGGTGGACTAGAGTAGTTGAGTTCAACGAACCAGGATAAAAATCTTTGAGTTTTTATTGCTATAAGTTTTTCTATATACTTATTCAACCCCCCCCCTTTCTAAGTATTTTCTCACCTTCATGCTTCAGTCTTCCCTCAGTGGTCATGGACGTATATCTCTTATTTACACAGTAACCCCTTCATCAAGCAGCACCAAAGAATCCATTTACAAGGCAAACTTAGCATCTGGTAGATGAAGTTTTCAGAGCTCTTCTTCAATTTCAACTGCCAACGTATATTTCAGCAACCATTACTACAACAAGGCAACACCATACATTTGTTCCATTTTCGAAGCAGCTCCCTGGCACAACAGTTTCTACATATTCATTACCTCAGGCAAATAATGATATCCATGAAAAGCAACCACTGTCGAGATAGAGCGCAATGCATTACCTGCTGGATATTTGTGACATTTGTTAAGTTCATGATTCACAAGTGCAAGCATTGAGAGCACACCAGATCGAAACCAAAACCTGCACTCCTGACTTAAGCCAAAGCAACCTATACCAACGTGAACTGACGTCTATCACTTCCATCAACTTCAAGACTACTGAAGCACCCTCAACAAGGAGGGAAGACCTATTGAAAACGTAGAAGATAAGACAATGTCAGGAAGCCAAGAACCAATTCTCTAAATGTGTTAACATGGAAATTCATTTTTTGAAATTCTTACCAAAATTCCCGTTGCTTGGTTCCAAAGAGTTTCACGAGTTCCCTGCTGGAGCAATCGACCGTAGGAAGGATGTTGAATCAATTTGGAGAAAGTTTATGTAATTATCAAATCTGCCCTCATCATCATATTCAAACCTGCCAAATCAAGCAAACCAAGTTCCTCACATTAATCACCAAATCAATTCATTGCTAATTGGAATAATAAGACAGCAGGACATTTTGAAACCTTTCCAAAACAGGGTTCAGACAGAAATTGCCAAGTTTGGGAGGTTTTTTATCGCACATTAATTCGAAATTGAATGGAGAAGAAGACCATTTCTCCTATAAAAGAGAGGATTTGAGATGAGAAAGAGGACAATTAGAACAGAATCCGCAATCACTACAAAAATCCCAAATTTCAAAACCCTAGAGATCGAAGGAAGAACTTATCTATTCTGCCGTCAAAATTGTTGGAGCCGTCACCACCCGCCGTGAATCCCCGTACCGACGAAGCTTCCACCTTGTCATCTAGAATCCGCCGGCTTCCCCAATTTTTGGTAAATCCTTATACATGTTAAGATTATTGAACTATTGATGTTTGGATTTGTGTTTCAGGTTTAAAACGGAGAAATAATGGAAGAAAGAGGTGAGAACGAAACGAGGAAGGGTTGAGGAAGATTGAAACGGAGAGAGGTGAATCGAGGGAAGAGGCCGAGCGATTTGGGATTTTTCTGGGAACTTAGGGTTCTCCGTTGTGTTTGTTTTCTTTGTCTTATCATCATGTAATTATATGTAACTGCAGCACACACACCCATGCTGTGCACCCTCACTCACAGCTACACGATCTTCAATAGATCACCATCATGCGATACACGCGTCGCAACCCACGATAAGTCCTACACCCGCGCTACACCAAATCTCACGCCCCCCTTAACCTCCATTTAATTGTGCATTAACCACTAACCTGTCACTTAATCAATTACCGTTTTAATTAACTAATTAACCAATTTAATTTTTTTTTATCCACTTTCAATTAAATAATTTAATAATCTCCTTTTTAAAAAAAAATTAACTAATATTCCTTTTAATTAATCCTTTTTTTTAATTAACCTTTTTTTATATAATTTAATAACTTTTAAATAAACATAATTTGTTTAATATAAATCTTTTTCATAATTTAATAAGTTGTGTCTATTTAATAAATAAAAACTATTTTTTATTTAATAGGAAAACCATTTCATAATTTAATTAATGTACTTGTCAAACCTTTTTTGAGAAATCTAACTAAAACCTTTTATTAGCAAAACATTTTCTTAATTAAATTAACCTTTTATGTAGTTATACATTTTATAAAATAAATCGCTTCATATATTTATAAGGTAATAAAATCACTCTTTAGAATTTAGGTAATTCACATCTAATTCTTTTATTAAAATAAAAACTAATCTCCCTTTAAGTCAATCTCAATTAATACAACTTTTTTCTAAGATCAACTCAACCTTCCTTTTAAAAATCAATCTCCCTAAAATCAATTAATCGTGCACGTTCGCGTCCCCACTCCGACTCTGTTCACCTATTCACTTTTCACTCACTTGTGCACCTTAGCGCTTTCATGCGTTTGTGTATGAATTTATCTATATGCCGTTATTTTTCCGCAATTTATCTTTATCGCAATTTATTTTATCGCATTGCATAAGCGTCCAAAGGAAGAACCTGCGCATAACTTAAGCAATTGTGCGTATTGTTGCACCCCAAAATTTGCCCAACCTTTTCCTTCTTGTTTTTGCATTAGCATAACATCATCATAGCATTATCATAGCATTGCACTAGCATTCACGCAAGGGATCAAGTGTGATATACATCAAGAGAGACCTATCTAGAGGTTTTATTCGAGCTTGAGGAATCACTAAAGTCACCAGGAAATGGTTCATGCCCTTGAGAAGTTCAGATGCTTGTGTGGGGTTCATCCCCTGACTTAGAGGCCAACTGAAGATTATCAATGAGTTGGAAAACTATGATTACAGGTCATAAAATTACAAGTCCAGTTCACCACTTTCCATAACTCAAATGAACTTTTTTCCAACATGAAAGTTGCTCCAAATGGGGTCATTTGGTCAACTAAACCTCAAGGTTTTAATGGGTTAACTCATGGTGGAAGTTTGATAAAAGTCACTTTGGTGAAAACATGTGAAAAGGCATAGTTTGGTATTTCTTCAAAATTTAATCAAATAAGTCCATGTTTGTACTTATTTTGAGTGAAAATCTCATTTTAAGAACAATGGCACTTTTACATTTTTCATTTGAAGCTTTCTTCATGACCTATTCCAAGATTTCTTCACACTTAAGTAACACTTTGAATCTAGACCCTTAAGATTGAAACAAGGGTTAATTTTAGACCCTAGATGTACCTTATGATGCAAGATATAAAACCAAATGGAGTCAAGGCAAAAAGCCTCTTCCATGATCATTTTCTCACATTCTTCACCACTTTCCATTTTCACCATAATTGAAAAATCTCAAAAATCAATATCATTTTCTTCTCATTTTTTGTGTTTCTTTCCATCACAAATCCCTTCTACATCATTCATACAGTGAGTTCCATCATTGTTTGGCCATAATTGGGGCAAGAACAAGCTTATAGTAATTGAAAAAAGTGGTGTTCATGTCAAAATTGAATTCTGTTTTTCACTTCGTTTCAAGCCAATTCTTCCATCCCAACACCTCCAGCAAGGTTTATTGAACATTTCCACATAGTTTTCTCGAAGCATTAGTGGATATTGGAAGCTCTAGAGATCAAGTTTCGGAGGTGACAAGAAATCAAGATTACTCCATGATTATGTAGTTTTCTTGCACCATTTTTATATCATTGCATTGCTCTCATGTTCCACTTGGATTCTGGTAACAAAAGAGGCATTTTCGTGACAATTTTATGTTCTTGAAGTTTTAAGATTCATCCGCGGTTTCTGTGATAGAGAGGGTTTCAACAAGAAATAATGCCATATTTGAATTCCCCACAAAATTTCATATGATTTTGGTTCAAGAAAATCTGGATTTGGTGGAGTATTGAGAGAGATAGAGGAGTTGGAAATTTTCCGGCTACACCCCCTTCACCGCCGGCAGCCGTGTTCTTCAAATGCTGAATTTTTTTCTCATTTTTCAAGTTAATTGGAGAAGACGCACAACGACTGTTGGATCGCGCAACAAGCTTGACAAAGTCACCTCATCCGACGGCAACGATCGCTCCACGTATACAGCCACGTCAACGTTCATTAATCCCAGTGGCGCGCCAACTCAGCAATTAGTGCCCCATGACCCCTGTTCGATCCTTGGCAGCTGCACTTTTGATTTATTCTCACTTTATTTTCATTTGCCTTCATATATTCATGTTCTCATGTGTTCTTTTATTTTTCTTTTTTACATGCTGACTTCAAATAATCATAAAAAATAGCATACTGAGTCTTTTTGATCCCCATTTATTAGTGCTGAATCATTAAGATGTCTAGGATTTAATAAAATTGGAATCACGATTTTATCACATTCTGACATTTTATTAGAATTTTTTACATTTAAGTGATCATAAAAAATATCCTAATCGATTCATGATCTTGTGAATTTTCTTTGACCCATCAATATGTCATTTCAAGGCCTAACCTTTTGCAGGGATCTCATACACATGTTGAGGTATTGTGATATATTTTTGTGGGAATTTTATTGTACCATTTTAATTGGTTTTGGATGCTTTCTTTAACATGCTCCATTTTAACTTTTCCTTTAGTATACATGAGATATCTTGCAATGTTTTCATCTTATTTGACCATTTCTCTTTGGATATTTTTGTTTTATCTCTCACCCCTGGTTTGTGGCTTGATGTAGGGCATTGGAGATTTTTATTTGAATTTTTTAGCACCTTTTGCTATTTTTCTTATATTTTTGTATTCGGACTTGTAATATGGACATTCGAACGGACTTTGGTTTCATTTTGGGTCCAACGGCCTCGATTTGTTTGTGTGGTGAACGCTAGGGTTCTTATTGATTGTTATAGACATTATATAGGATATGTAGATCATTGATTGGCTGGTTTTATCATACATGAATTGCCCATTAGGTTCCATATTTCCATGATAATGCGTTATGATTCCTAATCGTAGTATACGTACGTCATTCGTAGGTTTTATTGCCTCGTATCACTTTATAATCAATTGGGGCCAAGATTGCATGTTTAAAATAGGCCATTTTCCATTCATTATGGGCTTGAGGTTGAGATGACTTCCTCCCTCACTTGCATTCCATGTTTACCTTTCTACACTTTGCATTTCATGTATGCTGTTACTTCATCTGTTTTCTGTTGCTTCCTTTGCCTTTCCCTTAGGATCTCCATTCCTTCTTGTTGAAGATGGAATGTGATAGACACTAGGCTTTGCAACCATGTATGACAACATTAGGGTAGTCTTCCCCTTTGCAAACTTTAACCATAGGACGAACAGTGCATGCTAACATTTAGGGCGGTGTAGTTTCCTTTAGAGAGTCTCTTTCTCTTCCTTTCTCCAAATCCCATTAAAACACTTAATAAGGCTAGTGAATATTGTGTTGTGAGCCTTAAGAATGGGAAATGATGGTTGGGGGGCCACCTCTCAACTGTCTAGAGTGTTTAGTATACGTCCTTAGGACGATATGCGACGCATTCGATCCTGAGTTTGAGACTTCAATACAATGTACACTCCAAAACATTAATCAAAACATTTCTCCATAAAAGACACAAAAACAAATCATCAAATCCTTTTTGTCCTCTTGGACCTTAATCAGGAAAACCACTTTCATAATGAGAGTTTCGTTAACTCTCGGTTCTCCCGCAAACGGTAACGCCTAAGTCTCCAATGGTCGAGCTGCATACACCAAACTGCGAGAACCGTTTGTTAACCCTACTCGGGTTAAAAACAACTTGAACCAAACCTGTCGTCTAGTTAGCCCGAACTACGTTTTCTATGATCTTTCATACCAGATGAAAGTACGTAGGCACGAGATGCAATATCTCGGCGAGCAACCTTCCCCCCTTTTACCCGTAGTTAGGCGAACTACGTTGACTCTAATTTCTCATTCCAGATGGGAATACGTAGGCATAAAGTGCGATACTTTGCCGAGTCACTTTTCTTTTCTTTTGTCCTTAAGCCTTTAGCTAGATAGTATTAATCAACCCTTCAAGATAAACAATTAAGCATGGATCCCGTCGAGTAGGACGGACGTGAGGGGTGCTAATACCTTCCCCTTGCGTAACCGACTCCCGAATCCAGGACTTGGTTGCGATGGCCATTCCTTTTCCCTCTTTCGTTAGGTTTTCTCTGAGCGTTTCCTTTCCCTCCTTTGGGATAAATAACGCACGGTGGCGACTCTTCTGTTTTGCCGGCGCCGATTTTCGCAGTAGCGACAGCTGGCGACTCTGTTGGGGACCTTATAGCATCTTGGGACTTTTCTCATCCCTTATGCTGGGACCGTTTCCCGTCCCTTATGCGAGTCAGTCCTAGCGCTTGTTTGTTTATCTTGTGGGTTTTGTACATACCTGTTGTACCTTAGCTTTACTTTCCCGCATTTTATTTCCTCGCAGTTTATTTTCAGCATTATATTATATCCTTATTATGTTGTTGTGGGAGGGAATTGATTCTGATGAGTGATAAGCCAGACCCATGCTTGAGTGTACCTAGCATTAGTTGTGGAAAGTAGTGGGCGCGTGCTTGCTTTGCAGGTACTAGTGTCTCACGAAATCCACGCTCAGACGAGATTCTCCCGGTTGACTTCTTTTCCAGCCCTTTGGGCTTGAGGGGTTGTTGGTTTGGATGATTGTCGACTCTGGGGACCGATCATTTAAGATTCAGCTAAGTGAGGTTGCTTCAAGAAATGATGATGCCACACCTTCTGGGTATCGTATCATCGCTCTTGAAAGTCTGTGACACTGATGACCGCATAGGATGCCATACCTCGTCGGCGAATTAAGTCCATACCTGTGAAGGGGATTGGGTTATGCAGGAAACCATAGCTCCAGATCACCCGGTTTTCTCTACAGTGTGAACTTTTGGGTTTGATATCAGAGGTCTTCAGTATCAGTGATCTATATCATGCAGTGATCTATGTTAAGCAAAGGCAAAGATCTGGTTATTCTCAAGCTACAGAATAATAGGCTTCTGATTATTATTGCTACAGCACAACACAGCTACCTTGATCGCCTGTAGCATCCTTGCATTTCTGCATTCCTCATATGCATTGATTACATGACATTGCATTAACATTGTAGGTGCATATTTCCTTTGATTCTAGCTATCTCGCTTGCCGTTATTCGTACTCAGATACTTGTGCTTGCAACTGCGCGTGTGGTTTTCCATTTGTATACATGAGGAGTTTTCTACTACTGATGTCTGAAGGGTTTCCATTGTTTCACCCAGAACTAGAATCAAGGGAAATATTCCATAGGCATTGTTAGCATTTTGCATATTTTTCTTTGTGTTTGCAGGTACCTTCTTAAGCCTCGTTCTTATGTTCTGTTGTCTTTTCAGAGTTGTTTCAGGATTGCTGACCAGAGAATTCACCGGTATCCTACTAGAAACAATCTCAAGAAAGCTATGGATCACGTTCAGACCGAGATGCAAGAGATGAGGGAGCGCATGACTCAGCTCATGGAAGTCATGCAAGGTATGGCTCAAGGACAGGAGCAACTGAGAACAATGGTCCAGCCCCTGGTAGCTAGGGTTGATCTTAATGGAGTTCTTCACGGAGGTATTGCTGCTAATACTCCCCGCAACGATACAGAGATTCCTAACGCCACTGCTGTGCCTACCGGATGCACCCCGACTGTTGCAGGGGCCGGGAATGGTAGCGATGTTGGCGTTCGCCACGCTGGTCTGGGTAATGTTGCTGGTAATGCAGGTTTTTGTATTGCTGGTAATACATGTCTTGGTAATACTGTTAACTTGGGTTGTGGTAATGGTGCTCATAATGTTGGGTTTGGACCTGGTACTGCTAACCACTGTCTGGGTAACGCTGGGTATGGTTACACCGTCAATCGAAACGTCTATGGTCCGGAGGGTGCCTATGCTGGGTATGGCAATGGGGACCAACAATGGAATGAAGATCGTCAGGACGACGTGTTCTCTATGAGGGATGTGGGCGCTGAGCTGCCTGCTGAAGCTGATCATAGATTCAGAATGTTGGAGGAACAGATGAGGAATATAACAAATTAAGACTCCATGGGGCTCGAAATGGCCAATTTAGGGCTGATCTCTGATTTACGAGTGTCGTACAAGTTCAAAGTTCCTACCTTCGATAAATACAAAGGTGTCACTTGCCTAAGGGTGCACATACGTTCATACTACAGAAAAATGTCAGCCTATTCAAATGATGAGAAGATGCTCATGCATTTTTTCCAGGCTAGCCTGTCAGGGTCGTCGCTCGAGTGGTATATGGGTTTGGAACCCTCTCAAGCTCGCAGTTGGAAGGGTTTGGCTGAAGCATTCGTGAAGCATTACCAGTACAATAGTGACCTTGCTCCAAACAGGGTCTAACTTCAGAATGTCGTCCAGAATAGCGGGGAATCTTTTAAAGAGTACGCCCAGAGGTGGCGTGAGCTTGCAGCCAGAGTGTAGCCTCCAATGGTAGAGAGAGAGTTGATTGACTTGTTTGTATCGACGTTATCTGGGATGTACTATGAAAAGCTCGTCAACTGTATGTCCGAGAGTTTCTATGACCTTGTCATCACTGGTGAGCGTATAGAAAACGGCATCAAGATTGGGAAAATTCAGGCCGTAGAAGTACCTTCGTCAGGTGGAGGAAAGAAAGTGTTCGGAAACAAGAAGTGTGAAGGCGACGTTAATTCTGTATCAAGCTCTCGGGGTAGAGGTAGAGGTAGCTATCAAGATCAGTGTCATCATCATCAGGCCGCAAGTGTTATCATTCCGATACCACCACCGCAACAATAATAACAACCACAACAACAGCAAAATCAACAGGGCTACAGGAAGTACCAGAGTTCGAGGGGAGCAAATAGAGTATTCGATACGCCGCCAATGCCGTACCCCCAGATGCTTCAGACGTTACTACAACTGCAGTTAATCCAGAAGAGAACCTTGGCCCCTCTGACAGGCCAACCACCACCTGGCTATGATGCAAATGCCCGCTGCGAATTCCACTCGGCGGCACCTGGGCACAACATTGACGATTGTAAGGCTTTTAAGCACAAGCTACAAGATTCAATTGACAGTAAAGCCATAAACTTCTCGCATGAAGTGTCCAACGTGGTACAGAATCCTCTGCCAAACCACTGACAAGCCGAAAGCGGTTGAGTCGCCCACAAGTCAAGATACAAGAAGCCCAGTTCTTAGAAGCTGGCAATCTGCATTTTGCATGTCATTGCTTTACATTTGTAGTTTCTTTCCTGTCTGTGTGCATTTCACTTGTAAAGCTTGTTGTTTTCAATTGATATTGATAAATGAAATAAATATGCATGTTTTGAATTAATCCATTCGTGTTCACTTTATTGCTTTCTTTTATTTCAAACGCTTGTTTAAGTGGAATCCGGGGAGGATGACGAAACCGAAAGACGTGTAAACTTCTGATTGTATGCTCTTGGATAGAAAAACCTGTTGACGATATACAGGCATTGTTTCAAATCCATAAACACCGGAGATATAAGGAAGATAATCCCTTGTCAACCCCGTTGAGCCTTGTAGTAGGAGTTTCTTTCTGAAAATGAAAAACCCTCAATCTTAACCTAGGGCAGGGTAGGCGTCAGTTAATTTGACCGAGCGTCCGAATTGCAAAAGGAATGTCCGTTCAAGGATAAATCACACCTGTATAGGTCGTGCCTAAAGGACCACAATGGTTAAACCTTGCCGATAAGGAGTGAAACAGTTACAATCTCTTTTAACAAGTCAGACAAGCCGGTGTCACATGATTTGTTCAAAAAGAAAAAATCAAAAGAAAAAGCCCGCTAAGTCGAATCTTGTGAATAAGAGACTTAGGCAAAAATTAGGGTATCCCGCTGGACTTCAAAATTAGAAACTCAAAAGAGTTAGTCCAGGCAAAAATTAGGGAGCGAAAAAACGAAAAGGATTACAAGAGAAAAATCCTCAAACAAGAACGAAATTGTGTGACCTAAGCACTACAAATACGGAAAGGGAATTACTGTCACTTCAGAAAGCATGTGATTTCTCGAACCATCACTCCTATCATTCCACCTTTGAAAGATGAACGCTAAGGTCGAATTAGTTAAACATAGGATTGGAGAACATCAAGGAGAATGGGTGGGTTGAAATGAATTTTGAGCCTTATATCCTTCCTTGTTAACCGTGAACCCGACCACGTTACAACCTTTAAAAGTCCTAATTGAAACAGGTTTAGTTCGAGAGCATACTTCGGTAAAAAATTGCATCAAAACTGACTCCAAAAAGGATTCCTCTTACAGCATTGTATTAATTTTGACACTTTGATAATTGATTCATTCATTATATGTCATAAATTTTTCCAGTGAACAGGATTGGGTTTTGAAGAAACTATCATATGCATTGCATTTAATATATCTTTTATGCAAAACAACTTGTTTTACTTGCGAGTAAGCGCTCGACCGCAGGAAAGTTTCCATAGTGGAAAGTTTGATCAGGATAGAATGTAGAATGCCTGAATACTCCGTTGAGCTGTGGCCAATATTATCAAATAATCCCCAGTAAGGTCAGCCGTCCAAGAATCAGTTAATATGGGGCAATCAGGTCGAGATTTGGTAAATCTCTCGCAATCGGGGGTACTGCTCCACGGATCAGTCAATCAGAGGCAAAGCCATTGCAAGGCTGGGGCATGCCACCCTATGAGGAAAAGAATTGTTTCTCTCCATATCTCTAGACCTTATTCGAACTATTCAACCAAGGACCCTCTCACGGTCCAGATTCTGGGGCAAGCCATCTTGGGGTCGTCTCATGGCAAGCTATTCTCTTCTCAGCATAGACCTTCCCAAAAAAAATCAGACTGGGGCAGGGGCATTACGCTTAGGGAAAAATCTCAGAGAGATTCGGATGAAGCTCATTTTCCCAATGATCAAAGATCTCTTCCTAGCAGATGGAAGTTGCGTCTTTACCCCCAGCAGTTGGTCAGGCGTACCTCTAATCCCCACAGAGTACGAGTATGGGTTTGTTCCCCAGCAAGTCGAGATCAGATTTCTCTACACCAGGCATGTGTGGAATATCCTCCAGCAGGTCATCTGTGACCCCTAACAGTGTAAGATGTGTTCCAGGGAGGTCATACAGGATCTTTACCCCGTTCCTCAGCAAAAGTTGCTCATCACCAGCAGAGATTTATTCATCTCCAGTAAAATTTGTAACTCCAAGTTTGTTAGTATGTCCTTCAGTAGAGTTGTGATCGTATCTTCCAAAGTTGTTCAGAGTTCTTCTCCCCATCATGGAGCTGTGGTATTCAGACATCAGTTTTTACGTTGAGTATTCAGGCTCCGGTCAGTACGTTGAGTGTTCAGACTCCGGTAAAATCAAGCAAGGTTCCAGACCCCTATTAGTGTTCGTGGCTATTCCGTCGAGTATCCAGGCTCCGATAATCTCTAGTTTGTATTGATTCTTTCTCTCGTCGAGTACCCAGACTCCGGTAAAGATTTTGTGAGGTGATCTTGATAAGTATTGGTAGTATTCTATTTTCGTCCGTGTTTCTTCGTCGAGTATCCAGGCTCAGATTGGTTTACTTCGTCGAGTATCCAGGCTCCGATTTGTTTGCTTTGTCGAGTGTTCAGGCTCCGATCTGTTGCTTCGTTGAGTATCCAGGCTCCGGTGCGTCTTCGTCCATCGAGTATCCAGGCTCCGGTTTGTTGCTTCGTTGAGTATCCAGGCTCTGGTACGTTTTCGTCCGTCGAGTATCCAGGCTCCGGTTTGTTAGCTTCGTTGAGTATCCAGGCTCCGGTACAGTTTCGTCCGTCGAGTATCCAGGCTCCGGTTTGTTGCTTCGTTGAGTATCCAGGCTCCGGTGCGTCTTCGCCCGTCGAGTATCTAGGCTCCGGTTTGTTAGCTTCGTTGAGTATCCAGACTCTGGTGCATTTTCGTCCGTCGAGTATCCAGGCTCCGGTTTGTTGCGTTGAGTGTTCAGACTCCGGTTTGCTGCTTCGTTGAGTGTTCAGACTCCGGTGTGTTTTTGTTGAGTGTTCAGACTCCGATTTGTTTACTTCGTCGAGTATCCAGGCTCCGAATTGTTTGCTTCGTCGAGTGTTCAGGCTCCTATCTGTGGCTTTGTTGAGTATCCAGGCTCCGGTGCGTCTTCGTCCGTCGAGTATCCAGGCTCCAGTTTGTTGTTGCGTTGAGTATCCAGGCTCCGATTTGTTGCTGCGTTGAGTGTTCAGACTCCGGTTTGCTGCTTCGTTGAGTGTTCAGACTCCGGTGTGTTTTCGTTGAGTATCCAGACACCGATTTGTTGCTTCGTAGAGTATCCAGGCTCCGATGTGTTTTCGTCGAGCATCCAGGCTCCGATTTGTTGCTGCGTTGAGTGTTCAGACTCCGGTTTGCTGCTTCGTTGAGTGTTCAGACTCCGGTGTGTTTTCGTCGAGCATCCAGGCTCCGATTGGTAGCTTCGTTGAGTATCCAGGCTCCGGTGTGTTTTCGTTGAGTGTTCAGACTCCGGTTTGGTAGCTTCGTTGAATATCCAGGCTCCGGTGTGTTATTGTTGAGTGTTCAGACTCCGGTTTGTTGCGTTGAGTATCCAGACTCCGGTGTGTTTTCTTCGAGCATCCAGGCTCCGATTTGTTGCTTCATCGAGTATCCAGGCTCCGGTTTGTTGCTTCTTTGAGTATCCAGGCTCCGATTTGTAGTTTCGTCGAGTTGTCAGACTCCGGTGTGTTTTCATTGAGTGTTCAGACTCCAGTGTGTTTTCGTTGAGTGTTTAGACTTCGGTTTGTTGCTTCGTTGAGTATCCAGGCTCCGATTTGTTGCTTCGTTGAGTATCCAGGCTCCGATTTGTAGTTTCGTTGAGTTGTCAGACTCCGGTGTGTTTTCGTTGAGTTGTCAGACTCCAGTTTTTTGTGTTGAGTATTCAGACTCCGATGTGTTACGTTGAGCATTCAAGCCCCGGTTCCTCCGTTGAATATCCAGATTCCGGTGAAATTTCCAATTTGTAATGTTTTGCTTTGTCCGTTGAGTGTTCAGACTCCGATAAAGGCAGTTGGGTATACAGATCGTAGTAAGTGTTGCAATAATACTCTCTCTCCGTTGAATGTCCAGATTCCGGTGAATGTTCGGTTTGTGATGTATTGTTTCGTCTGTCGAGTATCCAGGCTCCGGTGAATCCCCAGTAAAATCACCAGTTACGTCGAGCATCCAGGCTCCAGTCAGTATGTTGAGTATCCAGATTCCGACAGATTTTGATGTGGCCCTATCATGCGTTGAGTATTCAGATTCCGATGATTCGAAAGATTGTCCTTTGGCCCATGTGGTGTTCAGACCATGGCCAGTTACATGTTTCCTGAAACAGAGTTTCTCTTTCCCTTGGTGGGATGTTCAAGATGTTCATTATGTTCGGTTTCTCCGGAGATTCTATCCCAATCAGAGTTTGCATTTTATTTCTGCGGTTTGCAAATTTCCAGGTTCTTTCGGTATTCAACCACCTTTTACCTTGATTGATTGAAAGTCGTTCACTTTTCACTCATTCAGGTCCAAGTCGCTTGAATAGGGGCAGCTGTTGCACCCCAAAATTTGCCCAACCTTTTCCTTCTTGTTTTTGCATTAGCATAACATCATCATAGCATTATCATAGCATTGCACTAGCATTCACGCAGGGGATCAAGTGTGATATACATCAAGAGAGGCCTATCTAGAGGTTTTATTCGAGCTTGAGGAATCACTAAAGTCACCAGGAAGTGGTTCATGCCCTTGAGAAGTTCAGATGCTTGTGTGGGGTTCATCCCCTGACTTAGAGGCCAACTGAAGATTATCAATGAGTTGGAAAACTATGATTACAGGTCATAAAATTACAAGTCCAGTTCACCACTTTCCATAACTCAAATGAACTTTTTTCCAACATGAAAGTTGCTCCAAATGGGGTCATTTGGTCAACTAAACCTCAAGGTTTTAATGGGTTAACTCATGGTGGAAGTTTGATAAAAGTCACTTTGGTGAAAACATGTGAAAAGGCATAGTTTGGTATTTCTTCAAAATTTAATCAAATAAGTCCATGTTTGTACTTATTTTGAGTGGAAATCTCATTTTAAGAACAATGGCACTTTTACATTTTTCATTTGAAGCTTTCTTCATGACCTATTCCAAGATTTCTTCACACTTAAGTAACACTTTGAATCTAGACCCTTAAGATTGAAACAAGGGTTAATTTTGGATCCTAAATGTATCTTATGATGCAAGATATAAAACCAAATGGAGTCAAGGAAAAAAGCCTCTTCCATGATCATTTTCTCACATTCTTCACCACTTTCCATTTTCACCATAATTGAAAAATCTCAAAAATCAATATCATTTTCTTCTCATTTTTTGTGTTTCTTTCCATCACAAATCCCTTCTACATCATTCATACAGTGAGTTCCATCATTGTTTGGCCATAATTGGGGCAAGAACAAGCTTATAGTAATTGAAAAAAGTGGTGTTCATGTCAAAATTGAATTCTGTTTTTCACTTCGTTTCAAGCCAATTCTTCCATCCCAACACCTCCAGCAAGGTTTATTGAACATTTCCACATAGTTTTCTCGAAGCATTAGTGGATATTGGAAGCTCTAGAGATCAAGTTTCGGAGGTGACAAGAAATCAAGATTACTCCATGATTATGTAGTTTTCTTGCACCATTTTTATATCATTGCATTGCTCTCATGTTCCACTTGGATTCTGGTAACAAAAGAGGCATTTTCGTGACAATTTTATGTTCTTGAAGTTTTAAGATTCATCCGCGGTTTCTGTGATAGAGAGGGTTTCAACAAGAAATAATGCCATATTTGAATTCCCCACAAAATTTCATATGATTTTGGTTCAAGAAAATCTGGATTTGGTGGAGTATTGAGAGAGATAGAGGAGTTGGAAATTTTCCGGCTACACCCCCTTCACCGCCGGCAGCCGTGTTCTTCAAATGCTGAATTTTTTTCTCATTTTTCAAGTTAATTGGAGAAGACGCACAACGACTGTTGGATCGCGCAGCAAGCTTGACAAAGTCACCTCATCCGACGGCAACGATCGCTCCACGTATACAGCCACGTCAACGTTCATTAATCCCAGTGGCGCGCCAACTCAGCAATTAGTGCCCCATGACCCCTGTTCGATCCTTGGCAGCTGCACTTTTGATTTATTCTCACTTTATTTTCATTTGCCTTCATATATTCATGTTCTCATGTGTTCTTTTATTTTTCTTTTTTACATGCTGACTTCCAATAATCATAAAAAATAGCATACTGAGTCTTTTTGATCCCCGTTTTTTAGTGCTGAATCATTAAGATGTCTAGGATTTAATAAAATTGGAATCACGATTTTATCACATTCTGACATTTTATTAGAATTTTTTACATTTAAGTGATCATAAAAAATATCCTAATCGATTCATGATCTTGTGAATTTTATTTGACCCATCAATATGTCATTTCAAGGCCTAACCTTTTGCAGGGATCTCATACACATGTTGAGGTATTGTGATATATTTTTGTGGGAATTTTATTGTACCATTTTAATTGGTTTTGGATGCTTTCTTTAACATGCTCCATTTTAACTTTTCCTTTAGTATACATGAGATATCTTGCAATGTTTTCATCTTATTTGACCATTTCTCTTTGGATATTTTTGTTTTATCTCTCACCCCTGGTTTGTGGCTTGATGTAGGGCATTGGAGATTTTTATTTGAATTTTTTAGCACCTTTTGCTATTTTTCTTATATTTTTGTATTCGGACTTGTAATATGGACATTCGAACGGACTTTGGTTTCATTTCGGGTCCAACGGCCTCGATTTGTTTGTGTGGTGAACGCTAGGGTTCTTATTGATTGTTATAGACATTATATAGGATATGTAGATCATTGATTGGCTGGTTTTATCATACATGAATTGCCCATTAGGTTCCATATTTCCATGATAATGCGTTATGATTCCTAATCGTAGTATACGTACGTCATTCGTAGGTTTTATTGCCTCGTATCACTTTATAATCAATTGGGGCCAAGATTGCATGTTTAAAATAGGCCATTTTCCATTCATTATGGGCTTGAGGTTGAGATGACTTCCTCCCTCACTTGCATTCCATGTTTACCTTTCTACACTTTGCATTTCATGTATGCTGTTACTTCATCTGTTTTCTGTTGCTTCCTTTGCCTTTCCCTTAGGATCTCCATTCCTTCTTGTTGAAGATGGAATGTGATAGACACTAGGCTTTGCAACCATGTATGACAACATTAGGGTAGTCTTCCCCTTTGCAAACTTTAACCATAGGACGAACAGTGCATGCTAACATTTAGGGCGGTGTAGTTTCCTTTAGAGAGTCTTTTTCTCTTCCTTTCTCCAAATCCCATTAAAACACTTAATAAGGCTAGTGAATATTGTGTTATGAGCCTTAAGCATGGGAAATGATGGTTGGGGGGCCACCTCTCAACTGTCTAGAGTGTTTAGTATACGTCCTTAGGACGATATGCGACGCATTCGATCCTGAGTTTGAGACTTCAATACAATGTACACTCCAAAACATTAATCAAAACATTTCTCCATAAAAGACACAAAAACAAATCATCAAATCCTTTTTGTCCTCTTGGACCTTAATCAAGAAAATCACTTTCGTAATGAGAGTTTCGTTAACTCTCGGTTCTCCCGCAAACGGTAACGCCTAAGTCTCCAATGGTCGAGCTGCATACACCAAACTGCGAGAACCGTTTGTTAACCCTACTCGGGTTAAAAACAACTTGAACCAAATTGTGGTCTAGTTAGCCCGAACTACGTTTGCTCTGATCTTTCATACCAGATTAAAGTACGTAAGCACGAGATGCGATATCTCGGCGAGCAACCTTCCCCCCTTTTACCCGTTGTTAGGTGAACTACGTTGACTCTGATTTCTCGTTCCAGACGGGAATACGTAGGCATAAAGTGCGATACTTTGCCGAGTCACTTTTCTTTTCTTTTGTCCTTAAGCCTTTAGCTAGATAGTATTAATCAACCCTTCAAGATAAACAATTAAGCATGGATCCCGTCGAGTACGACGGACGTGAGGGGTGCTAATACCTTCCCCTTGCGTAACCGACTCCCGAATCCAGGACTTGGTTGCGATGACCATTCCTTTTCCCTCTTTTGTTAGGTTTTCTCTGAGCGTTTCCTTTCCCTCCTTTGGGATGAATAACGCACGGTGGCGACTCTTCTGTTTTGCCGGCGTCGATTTTCGCAGTAGCGACACGTATGCATCTCATTTGCATCATATTCCCCTATGGTCCTTGATCCCATTCAAGTTGATCTTCTAAGTTAGATCCTACCCCATAGGAAGAACCTTTATCTTTACAAATTAGATACAAACAAATCAATTCAACTCAAACTTTTCAAACACATTAGAGAATAAGATGTTAAGCATCTTAAGCGAGATGAAACTCCTACCCCATAACAATTCAATCAATAAGTAGGGACTTTGCCTTAAGAGAGATAGAGGCGTACTTGTTGACAATCCGAGTACTTGAGCCCTTCTCTTAAGACGATGCAAAGACTATTTTCCTACAAAGTTGTGGTGGTTAAATCAAGTAATCTCCCTTAAAATGACAACTCATCTTTTCTCCTAAAATCAATCAATCAACTACCTTTATCCTGTAGGAACTTTGACCACAGTCAAAGAACTCCTCAAACCCTTTAGAGGAACTACAGATACTCTGATTCCACTCCCGTAAGGATATGTAGGCATAAGATGCGATATGTTATCGAGTATACTTAGAAATAAACCCCTAGGTCTTTAAAACTTAAGCAGATAACCCTTAGAAATAAACAAACATAAAACAAGAGGTTCCTGTAGAGTACTACATAAACTTAGGATGCTAGCACCTTCCCTAAGTTTAACCAACCCCCGAACCTATAACTCTCTAAACTTTTGCATTTGGATTGCATTGTGGGTATTTCGATCTTTTTCCCTTCCTTTGGACAAATCAAAGTTCGGTTGCAAATGAATTAGATTCAAGTTAATCAATAGCTTGGTATCCAAATTTCACCGCGACAGATACGAGAATCGTGTGAAAATTCATTGATGCTGAAATAAAATTATGATAGGTAACAGATCTGGAAAACAAGAGTTAAGGGTTAATGAAATTGAATTTAAATGCGAGAAATCTTGGAATAATAAAAGGGTAGATGAAGTATAGCAAAGATAGAGAGGACTAAATGACATAAAAACTGAGATCTAGGATAAATTTGGTGGTAGAATGATAAGCATGGAGTGAAAATTCATGAAGTAGATGAAATCTGAGTTTTTGGCAGTAGTTCTGGTGATACGCGTATGGGACAGGGCAATAAGCGTAAGAGACAGGGCAACACACGTATGGTGGGCCTGACAGCAGGGCAATACGCATATGGTGGGCCTAACAGCAGGGTAATATGCATTAGAGATAGGGCAATATGTGTATGGTGGGCCTGACAGCAGGGCACTACGCGTAACCGGCAGGGTAATACGCGTATGGGCAGGCCTGGGATGACTTTTTCCCATTTTGGCGATTTCTGCCTAGATTTCGCTTGGAACGCAATTCCATTTAATCGGTAGAATTAATATGACTAAAATGAACCTAAGGAAGATTAGTAATTAATTTACTTAGAGAGAACATGGGAAATTACGTTTTTACCTTTAGGGGTGTGATTGATATGTGTGGGCCAGGATAGTCCAGTGTGGACGATCTGGTGCGATGATGGTAATTCCCGAGAGGATTACGATGAGTGGATGGCTCATGTGGGTCACTGATGATCGTGGATTATGCTTGAAATTATTATATATGCATAACTGTGTTTTATTTTTTTCACATTCCCTCCATCTCCCGTTTCCCCAAACCTTTAACCGTAGTCCCAAGAAATATGATGCTCTGACTTTCCCATTGCACGAGGGAATACGTAGGCACAAGGGCCCCATTCCTTGGTGAGCACCATATCTAAAAACCACTTTGTTCCCCTTAGTAAGCAAATCCTTTATAAGATAAACAAGCATAGCTAACTTTTCTCACGAATCGAATCAAGAGGTTCCCGTTGGGTACAACGGATGTAGAGGGTGCTAATACCTTCCCTTTGCGTAACCGACTCCGGAACCTAGAATTTGGTTGCGATGAACATGTCTTATCTCTATAAAGGTTTTATCGATATTTTCTTATTCCTTGGAATGGATAAATTTCGGTGGCGACTCTGTTCGAACGTTTTTTCCGCGTCCATCGCGAGGATCTTATTTTTTGAGGTACGACAGTTATTATGTCATTATCATATGTGTTTCATGCTATTACATCTTCACATTAATAGTGTTTTTGAAGCTATTGTTGTTTGAGAATATTATTTATTCGCCTTGCATGAAAGATGATGTTTTTGCATGAATTTTTTCAAGTCTACACTGTATGCCTCAACTCATTACATTAGAGGTCGATCGAACGCCTTACTATTCCTAAAGCTTTTCAATCTGTCATGCAAGTGTCGACTCATAGGTGCTTCAAGTCGACACATTGCCAGAATCCCTAAAAACAATTCTCTATTCAATATGCGTCGATTCCTAATTTTGTATGCGTCGATACATACCCAACTATTTTTCATTATTTTTCTCTTTCAAGCTTTTGAGGTCGACTTCTTCGTAAAGTAGGTTGAGTCATACAATTTTTTTTCTTTTTCTCTTCTTTCAATATATTTTGTCCCCTTGACTTCTCACTTACATCCCTTTTAAAAATATCTTCATTTCCTAGAAAACAAAGAACACTTTTTCCCTTTCCTAAAAAAACATTTTCATTTCTTCCACTCCAATACACCAAACTTACTTCATTCTTCATAAAATCCCATCATCTTCCGTTCCAAATTCTCACTTGTTTTCTTCTACTCTTTTCTTATTTGTATGTTTAGAAACAAATTTTCATAGTTTGGATAAGTGAGTATCTCATATATCACTCAAGCTTCTAACATTCTCTTTCACATATTTTATCAAACACCTACTGTGCATACACTTTATCATAATCAGTAAATATTTAGTAAATTTTTTTCTAATTAAAATTCTTCTGATGTTTTTATCGCCAAGTTTAGTTTATTTTTATGACTAAATTTTTAGTATCGTGTGAATTTTTATGACCTTTCATTGATAATAGTTTAAACTAGGGTTAAATATACAACATCCCTGCAATATAGGTGAGTTTCAGTTTATCTCTTGAAAAAAAATTCAAATCCCCTATTGAAATGTTAAAATTCTATGTCTTTCGCTTCCTAAACGTCAAAGTTATCCCCTGTAAAAAAAAATTGGTTTATGTCCTAGATTCAGTGTTCAAATTCCACGCTTAGGGGGTAAAACAAAAAAAATATATTACAAGGGAAATCCAAAAAAATATATTATAAAGGGCTAAACCGAAACTCGTCTATATTGCAGAAAGTGTTGTATATTTAACCTTTAAACTATTACGAGATCACTAATGTAGTTATATGATTATCATAAAAATGTATTCTTTTTTCAATTAAATCTAATCATTCTAAATTTAAGTTTGATCTAATTTAAATTAAAATTTATTAAACCAATTTCAATTTATTTTAAATTAAAAATATTGTATATAAAGAAAAATAGTAACACTAAACTACATAAACTTGTACACCACTTAAAGTTTTTTTTCCATGTTGAGAATTAATTATGATTTATATAATCCATATCTATTCATAAAAATTATATTCTACATTATAATTTATCATGAACACATTTAGGATTTTGTTTCATCAAAATTTGACGACCAAGACCTATTTTAATCCACATTACTCGCCGAAACTCAAACAAGAAAAATGTTGCACTTATAATAATTATATCATTCACAATATCCTTGTTTCAATTTAACAAAAAAAACATAGGAAAAATCCAGTAGAGCAATTGAAGTAGGAATAAAAATTTTTGGTAGTGTATTCTAAAAATTTGATATGCATTTTTATCGGATTTAAAAAACACTGGATTAAAAAACTTATCGATTTCTTTAAAAAATCTAGTAGATCATATCGAGTAGGCCTATAAAAAAACGAAGTTAACACTACAAGGTTTTTGATAAATCCGATATAGTTTGTAATTTCTTTGATTTTTTAAAAATTCAGTAATTCATTTTGAATATATAAAAAACGAAATTAACACTATTTGATTTTTTCGAAAAAAATTAAAAAAACTATTATATTTTTGAAAAATTCGGTAGTATGTTTGAACAATTTGGTAAAAACTTATTAATTTTGAAAAGACCATTAAAAACTTATAGTTTTTTTTAAAAACAATCGATAATATATTTGAAAAATCTAGTAAAAATTCATAGCTTTTTTGAAAAAATCAGATAAAAACTCTTAGATTTTTTTAAAAGAAACTGATAATATATATGAATAACCCGATAAGAACTAAGATTTTTGAAAAATCCACTAATTCTAAGGTAAAAAATATGACTTTACGTCGTTTTTCTTAATTTAGTAAAAACTTATAGATTTTTAAAAACTCCAATAACAACTCATGAGATTCTCCAAAAATCTAGCAAAAAAGTATAGATTCCAAAAAATATGATAAAAATTCATGAAGTTCTCCAAAATTCCAATAAAAGTTTTAAAAAATTTCAAAAATCCAAAAAATACAATATTTTTCTCGAGAACTGAACATCACAATCAAAGCATCACTTGCCAGCTTGAAGACTCATCAGATTGTTTCAAGAACTACAACGCCACCAGATTCTAGCTCGAAGACGCCTGAGATTGGAGCAAAAACTGATAAAGAGATGACAACCACGCTCGAGAATACAATCAAAGAAACCCCAACAGAAGCGACACAAGCTCAACCGGAGGATCATAAACTATGAGTGGATATTATAAACGACAACCGAAACCCTGCCAAGGGACTGATGATGGAATACGTCGCGCCAAAAGTAGTCAACGGGATGATTGAAATTGATATCGAACAAGAAGACATCGAAACGGAAATACGTTTCTGGGATAATGCCCTAATTATTTATGTTGTCGGAGATGATTTGAGTATGAACACAGTGAAGAACTTTATGCAGAGAACGTGAAATTTCGTGAAAATACCAGATCTTTATTACCATGACGACAATTATTTTCTGCTCAGATTCAACTCCCAGAAAGACAAGGAAACCGTGATGATGAAAGGCCCATACATGATTCGAAATATACCCATGATACTGAAGGAATGGCAAACTGGTTTCAATCTAAAGAGGGACCTGCTAAGAACTTTACCAATATGGGTGAAACTCCCCTAACTTCCCCTGCATCTATGGGGGGCAAAAAGTCTGAGCAATATTGGAAGTGCCATTGGAAAACCCTTGGTGACTGATGAATGTACGGCGAACAAGCTCTGTGTATCACATGCAAGGATACTAATTGAAGTGGATATTACACAACAATTGATTGATGAAATAGCCATAAAAAATGTTGAGGGAGATGTGATAATGCAGCCTGTGAAGTACGAGTGGAGACTAACATTCTGTGAAACATGTCAAAAAGTGGGGCACAAATGTGAAGACCAACGGCAGAATCAACAATGGGAACCAAAACCCAAGCCACCAGAAACATCCAAGAACATCACACCCTCAAAACAACCATAAAAAGAGGAAGCAACAGGCCAAGCAGGTGAAGCATGGACAAGAGTGACAAAAGCTGTACGAGATAAAGGTAAGAGCATTTTGCTTGATACTAAGAGCAACATCAACTGTAACAATGGGTTTGAAGCTCTTGAGGTTATGAATGACCATCAAGGCGTAATAAACCTTGTACCATGTTAGTCTCGTGGAACATAAGGGGACTTAATAAAGTAGGTAAAATTTGTGAGATTAGGTCCCGTCTCCATGAGCTAAAGCCTGCTATTATCATATTAATTGAAACTAGAGTTACAGATGCTAAAGCCAAGGCCGTTCGTGAGAAACTGATGATACACAAAAAGCACATTGATAACTACAAAGACCATAAAAATGGTAGAATTTGGATTCACTGGGATAGTAACAGGGTGGAGGTGAGATTCATTCAAAGCAGCAACCAATTTATACACTGTGGTGTCTATGATAAATGTGGAGGTTTCAAGTACTTGTTAACTGATGTATATGCTCACAACCAACTTAACAAGAGAAGAATCCTTTGGAAGGAGATAGAACACATGTCTGTTAACATCCAAGGATCCTGGTGTGTTGTTGGAGACTACAATAATGTAACCAAATCCCAGGACAGAATTTGAGGTAATCTAGTGACTGAAAAGGAATATGAAGACCTGCAAAAAATGATGTGGAATACAGGTTTGAGTGAAATGGACAACATTGGGGATCATTTCACGTGGTCCAATAAACAAGCTGCTGGACGCATCTAGTCTATGATTGACAGAGTCCTGGGTAATACTGACTGGTTTCTCAACAATATGTAGACTATGTTGAAAATTCTCCCACCTAATATTTATGATCATGCCAGGCTTTATCTAGAGGAAAAACAGGAGCAGAGGAAACCATCCAAACACTTCAAGTTTAGCAACTGCCTTATTAATCTTCCAGGCTATGATACTGTGATAAAGAAGAATTGGGATGCTCATATCAGGGGCAGCCCAATGTATGTTCTTTGGCACAAACTCAAGAGACTGAAGCATGAGTTAAAACAGTTCAACAAACCTCTGTCTGATATTAAAAGAAAGCTGATATCAGCTAGGGCAAACCTTAAAGAAACACAAGGAAAACTGATTGAGGAAAGATTGAACAACACTTTGATTGAGGAGGCAAAAAATCTGACTGAGGAAGTGATTTCCATGAACGAGCTGGAATGGAAAATCCTACAGCAAAGGGCAAAAATTGACTGGATTAGAAAAGGAGATGGTAACAATCATTACGTTTATGCTGCTATCAAAGCCAGACAACATTCCAACTGCCTTACCAATCTAAGAAAGAATGAAGGCAGCCAGTTAACAACCAAATCAGATATTGAAGAGGAAGTGATTAACTTCTACAGAAACCTGATGGGAAAGGATGTTGACTGCATTAACCACATTGATATTGAAGCCATGAGGATGGGAAAGCAACTTAACATGGAACAAAGGGAATACCTCACCAGACCCATTTCTGAAGCTGACATCACCAAAGCCCTCAAAGGAATAGGAGACCTAAAAGCTCCAGGACTGGATGGCTATGGAGCCAAATTCTTCAAAGCTAGCTGGGAAATTATAAAAACTGATGTGATTGCAGCAGTAAAGGAGTACTTTGAAACAGGTAGAATTTACAAAGCTTTCTACAGTGCTGTAGTTTCCCTAATTCCAAAAGACCATACTTCCTATGAAATAAAAGATTACAGACCTATAGCTATGTGTACCACTTTTTATAAAATCATCTCCAAAATTCTGACAGACATACTATGGGTTGTTCTTCATAGTGTGGTAAGCTACAATCAAGCAGCTTTTATGCCAGGCCAAAACTTTCATAATCACATCATGCTTGCAGCTGAACTTCTTAAGGGTTACAACAGGAAAGGGGGCACACCTAGGATCATGCTGCAAATAGATCTTCAAAAATCCTATGATATGGTGAATTGGACTGCTTTGGAATGTATCATGAAAGAAATAGGGTTCCCTAACAAATTCATTCAATGGACTATGCTAGGCATCACCATAGTTTCCTACAGATTTAACATAATGGGAGAGTACACTGGAAGTTGGCAGGCCAAAAGAGGGATTCGACAGGGTGATCCCTTATCCCCCTATGCTCTTTGTCCTCATGATAGAGTACATGAACAGGCTCTTGGTGAAAATGTAAAAGGATCCAAACTTCAACTACCACGCCAAATGCGAGAAGCTGCAAATCACAAATCTCACTTTTGCAGATGATGTGCTGCTGTTCTGTAGAGGTGATGACATATCTCGGCAAATGATTTTAAATACTTTCAAAAAGTTCTCCAATTCCACAGGTCTGATATTGAATCCTAACAAGTGCAAAATCTATTTTTGGGGGGTTGGATAGTGAGAGGAGAAAGACTTTGAAAGATCTGTCGGGCTTCCATGAAGGATCGATTCTGTTCAAATATCTAGGTATCCCTTTATCTAGCAGGAAGCTAAACATTAACCATTTTATGCCTTTGGTGGATAAAATTGTGGCTCGAATCCATCATTGGTCCTCTAGACTCCTTAGCTACGCAGGTAGAATTCAATTAGTAAAAACCGTAACTGTTGCAATGGTGCAATATTGGATGCAATGCCTCCCTATGCCTAAAGCTGTAATCAGGAAAATAGACTCTATCTGCCGAAGCTTCATCTGGACCGGTAAGAATACAATTAGCAAAAAATGCCCCGTGGCTTGGGATCGCCCTTGCTGCCCGACTGCTCAGGATGGTTTGAATATGCTAAATCTTCAGGTTTGGAACAATGTGTTGCTCCTGAAATGTCTTTGGAATCTGTGCAACAAAACTGATAATTTATGGGTTAAATGGATCCATACTCATTACCTGAAGGAAAACAGTATGCTGAATTACGAAATCAAAGCATACAATTCTTGGATTGTGTGCGGTATTTTGAAACAGCATGATAACATGGAAGTAATCCGGAATGAATGGGATCAAATTATAAATGCACAAAAGTTTAAAGCTTCGGTTTTTTATAAGGTGCTGATTGATGATGGCACAAGGGTGCTTTGGGGAAAATTGACAAAGTTCAACAAGGCCCGACCGCGTGTAGTTTTTTGCTTATGGCAAGCTTGTCATGGGAAGCTTGCGACCAAGGATAGGCTGAAATGTTTTGGGATGATTGAGGACAGCAGCTGCAACTTATGCCAGTCTGACGATGAAACGCTGAATCATCTTTTTTTCTCCTGTCAAGAGACAAGACACATATGGAAGGAAGTGCTTAAATGGTTTAACATTACTCATAAACCTCAACCATGGGATGCATAACTGGTTTGGATCCACAATATCACAAAGGGAAAGGGTTGGAAAGTCGAAGTTTTGAAGATGTTAGTAGCTGAAACCATTTACAACATCTGGGGATATAGGAATGACAAAACTTTTGGAAGCGTTGTAGATAATACAACCACGATTACTAACATCATAGATCATGTGATCTACCGAGGGTGGAACAACATTAGGATTAGAAAACATCTTGTTAGTTTTATAATGTAATTTTGAGTCCTTTTTGTCGGTGGAATCCCCATGATCACCTAACTCTGTACTCTCGCCGTTTGAATTAATATACTTGTTCCCTTGATTAAAAAAAAACTGAATTCAATTTAAAATTTAAACATCAATCTTTTAAATTTGATATTTTAATATCCACACTTATCTCAATCGTGAAAGAACAAATCTAAACTAATTTATTTTAATATCCACACTTATCATAATAACACTACATATTTTAATTTTTAAAGATAATTTCCTCACTATTTTTAAGATATCTTTCTAGAATAATTTTTAGATAATAACCTTAGAAATATCCTTTTCATTTGTTTTAATTCGATATAGTTGCATTGTGTGATAATATCTTTAGTATATTTTATATGCAATTTTGGTTATTTTTACTTTATATAAATGTATGGTTTATTTCCCCGCATTGTATGGTGCATAATTGTATGGTTTCTTCTTGTGTGGTGTATGATTATACCCCCATTGTGGGTAAAATATTTTCATTCCCCATGAAAGTGTAATAGCTTAGTGATCCATCCCTCCATGGTGGGTAAAATACTTCCCTCATTGCATGGACATGTAATAGCGTAGGATTTGTCATTCTTTAACATTTTTCTTTACATGTTAATAACCAAGATAAAACAAAAATGATAAAAAAATCAACCTTTTTCAAAATACCAAAATACACTTGATCCAACATCAAGTGTTTTTCAAAATCAAATTCAATTGAATGCAACGCTAGTGCTTGATCCAACCTCAATTATCTCTTCCATTTGATTCACAATTACTGAAAATTTTGTCTTCTATGCGTTGACACAGAAGCTTCTCAAGTCGACACATTCTGATCATTTGGCTTGAGGTCGACGCATTCCCACTGCCTGCTTGAGGTCGATGCCTTGGCTTTGTATGTCGACACATAGAAGCAACAATTATTTTATGTATCGACACATTCATGACATAGGTCGGCACGTGCTGTTTGAAAATGCCAAATACTTCAAAGTTCAGTTTTTCTGTTATTTTTCTCTCTTACACAGGCACACACACATGCACACACTCACACACACACACACACACACACACACACACACACACACACACACACACATATATATATGTTATTCATGCATCTTTTTAAAAAGATGAAACCAAAGAATATGTAAATCCAATTGGGTTTAGATTACTTTAGGCGTTTCATTGATAAAACTAGTTGGGTTTTTCCTCAAAGATCAAGGGTGATTTGGGGGTTTTGGCACAATAGTTTACAACAAAAATTCAACCAAGTGAAAGCTTTGATCAAAGAGGCTTCTGTCAAAGTAGTGGAATCAGAGGATCAAATTGAAAATCTTAGAACACTTGATATTTCTTAAGATCAAGGTAAGAGAAGAAGATAGAAATCAACATCAAATTTTGTGATTTGGGGGTTTGAGTTTCTATTTCTCTCTTATATTTAACATTTTCCAAAGATTATTGACTAAATTCCGTTTGAAATTGGAGGTAGACGTGCCCATAGTGAGGATAATTGGGTAATTTCCTAAATAAATTCTTGTGTTCTCTCTCTTTCTCTCTCTCTTTCTCTCTCTCTCTCTCTCTCTCTCTCTCTCTCTCTCTCTCTATCTCTATCTCTCTCTCTCTCTCTCTCTCTCTCTCTCTCTCTCTCTCTCTTCTCCCTCTCTCTCTCTCTCTCAAAATTTGTGAACTCATTTAGTGTAAAATCTCATATATTGATAATTTTGTTTATGTGAATTTAAACAAGCTAGAATCAATACTTTGAAGCATGGTGAAACCATTGTCGATAAGTAAAAGAGGTTCACCCATCTTATAAACCATTTGCATGCACTTCATAAGCCCATATCCAACAAAATTTATACTAGAAAAATTATGATATGTCTTAATAAAGAATGGCAACCAAAGGTCAGTGCAATCAAGGAAGCTAATAATCTTTTAACATTAGACATTACTATTTTGTTTGGAAAGCTTGAAGAACATGAGTAAGAACTCATTTTCTTGGAGAAGCATGAGAAAAAGCTTTAGAAAGAGAAGAACAAAAAAATGAGATAAACAAGAAGTCAATTGCTCTAGTGGCTTCTAGTTCTAAGTCCTCTACTATAGAGCAAGATGATAGTGGAACTAGTGATGGTGAGTCTTCCGATGATGAAGAATTGGGGTTGTTTGTTAAAAGTTACCATAAGTATATTAAAATACATTGAGTGAAGCATTCAAACAAGAATCTCAACAACTATAGAAGGAAATCAAATACCTTAAAGCATGAAGAAAGCGAGAAGGAAAAATCTAAAGGTTCATGCTATATTTATGGAAGAGTAGGTTATTAAAACCCGAATTGTTCATTTCTTAAAAAGTATAAAGGAAAGGGCCATGAAAAAAGTTCTAGCAAGTCTATAAGAGCATACAACACATGGGTAAGTGATAGTGAATCCTCAAATGAGGATAGCTTAAGTGAAAGTGATGAAATGACAAATCTTTGCCTCATGGACAATCACAAGAAAAAGAATGTAAGTCATTCCAAATATGAAACTGTTGATAAAATGTATTATTATGATTTACAAATTGCTTTTGAAAATCTATGTGGTGAAGCCTGTCTCTACTGCGAAAATCGGCGCCGGCTGACAGAAGAGTCGCCACCGTGCGTTATTTATCCCAACGGAGGGAAAGGAAACGCTCTAAGTAAACCTCGCAAAAAACGGGAAAAGGTATGGTCATCGCAACCAAAACCTGGGTTCGGGAGTCGGTTACGCAAGGGGAAGGTATTAGCACCCCTCACGTCCATCGTACTCGATGGGATCCACGCTTGCTTGGGTTGCTAAAGGATGAAAAAACAATCTATCTAAGGCTGCTAAATCTAAACGGAAGGGAATTGACTCGATAGAGCGTCGCACTCTACGCCTACGTATTCTCAAGAGAGAAAGTCAGAGTCAACGTAGTTCGGGAAACTACAGGGAAATTGGCTCGCCAAGACCTCGCGTCTTGTGCCTACGTACTTCCACACTGCATGGAAGATCAGAGCTGACTTAGTTCAGGCTAACTACGGCTAGGCTGGGTATTCTCACACAGCAGTGAGAAATCAATCTGGTTTTGCAGGTACGGGAACCTATGGGTAAAACTACGGTCTGGTCTCAAATGCACTCGGGCAAGAGAGAAAAAGGGGTAACAATCAGTCGTCAGCGGGAAAGTCTCGATCGCACAGCAGCGAGAGAAAAAAAGGTTAGTTGTTAGTGTGCTCGCTAGGATATCGCATCCTATGCCTACATATTCTCGTCTGGTACGAGAAATCAGAGCAGCTGTAGTTCGGCTACTTTCGGGACCACAGCTCAAATCTTGTTTTATTAACATTATGAAAAATGGTTACAATGATTGAATATTGAAAAATAAACCCCTAGGAAATACTATCCTATCCTATCCTGAAAAATCAAATGGAAAATAGTCCCCTAACAAGTGGACTTCTAAACTATCCCTAAAATAAATTCCATAAAGAAAATATACTCAAAAAAATATTACATCTACACTAATATTTTTTACTATTTTTTTCTCTATTCTTTTTCAACTATTTTCTTCTTTTTTTTTTATTTCTTTTTTTTCTTCTATTTTTTCAAATATTTCTTTTCCTTTTTCTTTTTTCAAATATCTTCTCCTCTATTTTCAAGTATTTTCTATATTTTTTCACTATCTTTTTCCAAGTATTTTTCTATATTTCTTTTTCTTCTTTCTCTTTTTTTCTCAAAATACTTCTTTTTCTCTTTCAATATTCCTCTTTTTCTTTTTTTTCAAATATTTCTCTTTTTCTATTTTTTCAATATTCTTTTCTTGAATATTTTCTTCTTTTTTCATGTCTTTTTCTTTCTCTTTTTTATTTTCTCCTTTTTTCAAAATACCTTTTCTTTATTGTTTTTTTTCTTCTAAAAAACTAAGTACATAAAAATAAAGAAAAGAAGAAAAAAAAAGGGGGGGAAGGTACACTGCAGTCACAAGGAGGTACAAGCAGAAAAAAAAAGGAACAAAATAAAGGCCCAGCCCATTAACTAGCCTCAGCCAGAAAAAAAAAAAGGGGGGGGGGGTATGATGCTGAAACGCAGGGTGTAGTCCAGAAATCCCAATGGGCTTGGCCCATTGCCACAGAACACACGGAGGGGGGGCGAAATAGGAAACGGGAGTGTGATCCCTAAACCAATGGGCCCGGCCCAAACCCTCACGATCCACCCTCCTTCTCCTTTCTCAGAAAAAAAACCTAATTCTTCTCCTCCTTCTCCCCTTGCACTGTTCACATTCTTGGCGCCGTTCTCTCTTTCTTCTCCAACTCTCTCTCGTTCTCTCTTCCCCTAACCTTCTTGCTGAAAACCTCCTCAACTCAATCATCGAAGATGCAACGATCTTGAGCAACGATGAAGGTTTACGAACCTTGTTGATGGATCTGATGAAAGGAGGACGATCTTGAAACATTTTCTCTGGAAAGGTTTGAAGAAACCCATGGAGGTTCTTGAAGTCGTTGTTGAAGATTCGAAGTCTCCAGAAGAAGTTGAAGATCTTGCATGTGAATCTGGAAATAGGTTGACGATCGGTGATGGATGATTTGTTCGTTGGGGGAGGTTCTTGACGAAGAAGATCCTTCGTTCGTTTTGTTGGCGATTGATTGTTGAAGGTTTGATGAGATCTGGACGAACGCGATGAAGATTGCTGAATAGATTCGGAGAACTGATGAACGATGAAGCTTGATGATCTTTGAAGATCTTGATGAATGATGAATTTCTGGAGAAACTCAAGATGAACACTTGAATGAATCTTGAAGATTCTGGGAATCGATGAACAAGGTGAAGATTCTGGGAAATGATGAACCAGATGATGATGATGATTCTGGAAAGAAACTCGTGATGAACAGCTATAATCTTCAAACGAAGAACACAACGGAATTTCTGAGGAGATATGGATGAAGTTGATGGTGGTTGAGTGTTGATCGGAGGAGATGATGATGATCGGAAACTGGAAAATGTTGTTGGTGAGGTTGATCGGAAGAGATGGAATTCTGGCGTTTTTTGGGTTTCCGGTGGGTTGTTACGGCGGCCAGAGGGAGTTAGGGTGGCCGGCGATGTTCTGGTGCGGCGGTTGCATGGCCGCCGGCCATGCAACCGGTGAGGCTTCCGTGCAGACGTGTGGCAGTGGTTAGTGGAGAGGTTTGGCGCATGCGTGCCACTTGGCGAGGGCGTGGCAGAGAGAGGGAAAGGGAGGGTACGCGTGGCGTGATCTGAAAGTGTGTGGTGGGTCCTCCTGGTGATAACACGTGTGCGCTGAATACTTATAGGACATGGATAATTCTGGACTCTGCGAACTGGGCTTTGGCTATAATGAGGCCCAAACGAAAAAAATGATAAAAAACCCAAAATCAAATCTGAATAATAATAAAAAATGGTTAAAAACTTGATTAAGATCTAATCCTAATTAACTAACTAACTGATGATTAAACCTAGTTAACTCTAACTAAATCCCAATTAAACCTAAAAAGAGAATTATCCTAAAAACTCTATTAACTCCAATTAAACTCTAATTAAAAAACTCTAATAAACCCACTAATCTAAAATTTATTAAATCTCTATTAAATCTCTAATAAACCTATATTATTTATTTAAAAGAAAAGTTATTATTAATAAAAGAAAAAATCTATATTAAACATTTAAAAGCTATTAAAAAAATCTATTATATTCTAAAAAAAGATTAAAACTATTAAAAATATTAAAAAAACTATTAATATTCTATATTATCCTAAAATGATTAAAAAATCTATTAAAACCCTAATAATGCCTAATAAAATCCAGAAAAATCACAAATAATTCTCGAAGGAACAAAAATAGCACCGAACGACAAATAACACAGCGAGAGCGCAACAAAAAAGCCGGTAAAAATAAACGGGCACCGAAATACCCCTAAAAACAACAGCGCGAGCTGAAAACACCGGGAAGAGCACAGCTTCCCGAAAATACGACTCCACCTATCTGAACTGATTAAAAACACCTGAAATGCGAGACGAGGGCTGTGATCCCGATAAAATCAAAACAACTGAAAAATGCACTGTATGCGATATGCGGATGCGAATGCGGTCATGCGTCGAAACATAGAGCCAGATACGGGACCCGGTTGGTCAAATTTTAGGGTGCAACAGCTGCCCCTATTCAAGCGGCTTCGACCTGAATGGTTGAAGAGTGCTCAGCCTTCAAACATTCAAAGGTAGATGACGGTTGAATACAAATGAAACCCTGAAATTTGCCAACCGCGGGAATATACTGCAAAACGCTTGAGGAATAGCCTCCAATAAACTGAAGTTTGGTTGTCACGGAAACAACTGGTCAATTTTCTGATAAAAATTTCTTCTCCTTTTCAACATCAATCACATGTGCGACGCCACAAGTATTGGAATAATGCTTCGGAAAGCAAACAACTTGATTCCCATCTCTCTTATGGGATCAAATCCTGTCATCTCACAGTTCACGGCGAACTTGAGAACAATTCTCCTGGGGAACTTCTGAATCGACTGCTCGACACCCATTCTGTCAACAGGAGGCGGCTTCAGAAATCTGATATATGTCAATCTTTTTTCAGTGCTGACGTAACAACCAAATGAAGAATCACTCCGCTGGGGAAGAAGAGAAGCTTAACCACCCAACTCTGCGGGGGAACAAATTCGAAATCCAATAGGTAACCAACCTGTTCCATGTTTCGAAATGCATATGCTTGAAATGATGCAATGCCCTATATGACATGAATATGCTATGCGTTCTGTTTGAAAATGCGAGGCCCAGACGGTGTGGAAATGCTATATGTTTGTATAAATGCTATGACGATATATGCAAATGCTGATTCAGGCTCGAGCTGCCAGAGAACACCAGGTCTGCAAATCGCTTGGCAAAATAAATGCCGAAGGTAGACGTCAACTCCACTAGAGGTAACCTGATATCACAGAACCATCTCAGCAAAATAAATGCTGGAGAAGGGAAACCAAATCCGCTAGGGATAACCGTCCTGCTGGAGAAATGGAAAAGCAACCCTGCTTGGGGAGAAAGAAAGAACAACTCTGCTTGAGGATGCTCTCTTCAAAACATTGGCAACTGATTATGCTCTACAGGGATTGATCCAAACTAGGATTGATTGCGCGCAGCACGCTGCTGGAAATGCCCCTACTATCAAGGATATCAATCTTAATCTGCTGGGGATACTCCTGATCCTACTTTGATGCGGGATAGCAATACAATCTCGACTCTTTTGGGGATAATACGCAACTTTCATCTGCTGAAGAGGAGTAATTCTGATTTAACAACGTCCATACAGAATTCAACATTAATCGGGGAACTGGTATCCATTAAGCTTCGTATCGGGGAACCTAACAACATGCGAGTCATTGGGAACTACTGCGTCAGACACCTTTAGGTTCTTTTTGTTTTTCTGGTTTAGGATAAACATGGACTATGCACACAGTGGAAGATAAGGAAAATACTAGACGAGAACTAGCACTCAAAAGTAGACTACCAGACGAGAACTGATAGCAAAATAGATTAGGACGAGAATTGATTTGGTTTGGACATCAGACGGGGCTGACTGGATAACAGACTGAGGCATAGACAACCAGACGAGAACTGATTGAAAGCTGACATATACCAGACGAGAACTGGTATAACACATAGGTTAAAACACACGATGACCAGTCGAAAACTGATTACGCAATGACATGTACCAGACGAGAACTGATACAACCCTTGAAGAAACGATGACCAGACGAGAACTGATTACGCAACGACATGTACCAGACGAGAACTGATACAACACTTGAAGAAACGGTGACCAGGCGAGAACTGGTTACAATAAACTACACCAGACAGGAACTGATGCTTACAATAAACTACACCAGACGGGAACTGATGCTTACGGAAGGGTGGGCCAGACGAGAACTGGTTACCGGTTTTCCAGGCGAGAACTGGACTTTGGAAACGACTGGTTACTGACACGCAACAGGTTTAACTGCGGGATAACGACTCCACGACAGCAAGGCCTTTTAAGGATTTGATAAGGGTAATGACACGATTCCCCGATACTCAACTCCGGCTGGGGATAAACAAACTGGCTTGAACAACTTGTCCCAGTACACTCAGCTGGGGATAAAAAGACTGGCTTGAACGACTTGCCCCAGTACACTCAGCTGGGGATAAAAAGACTGGCTTGAACGACTTGCCCCAGTACACTCAGCTGGGGATAAAAAGACTGGCTTGAACAACTTGTCCCAGTACACTCAGCTGGGGATAAAAAGACTGGCTTGAACAACTTGCCCCAGTACACTCAACTTGCCCCAATCTAACTCCTGGGAGTACTTGCTCTGAACAGCTCTCTACGAAACAGCTTCGAGATGACTTGCCCCGGTATCTGTACGACAACAGAATTCCATCTCCATTAAACCCCTATCAACCCGGCTGGTTTCAACACTCTCTGCGAAGACTTGCCCCTGAATGAGCGTTCTAGCGACTTAACCCGATCTGATTATCCACCTGAAGTATCTGCTTTCAAATCTCCACGCTCTGGATGATTGCCCCTGATTGGGTCTCGAGAAGACTCCCTTCTGATCAACTGTTTCTCAAACATACTGCCCCTGATCAACTGAAGCTTCGGGACTTGTCCTCAGACTGACTGATTCCGAACTCACTGGAAGTCAATGCCCCTGATTCACAAGTCTTCACAACATACACCATTCTGGTTCAGACTACTGAATTATTCGGTCCTGCTCGATTATTCCCTGTTGGAATTTCTTTCGTGTCAACTACTAACCTGCAATTAAAACTATCTATTCACGAATGGTAATCTTAATGCAGCGTTCATGCAGATTTTGAAAAAATTTGAGCTGTCACTCATTTACATGCTATGATTGTGAGTGATGAATGAACCAAAGTTCAACGTAGTGCTTATGTGGTCAGTGAAAAACACAACAAGGATGTGACTAGCAAGTCAGGAAGGAGTCAGGTTACTCAACCTTATCGTAATGCGCTCTCCAGAATAGGCCCTACCTCAATTAGGTCTTTTAAGGGTTGTATCGTGGTCGGGTTCACGGTTCGTGAAACAAAGGATATTTGGATCAAATTTTGATTTGTACCCACCCCTTCTACGTGATGATCTCCGATCCTAAGGTTCAGTTAACTTGGCACAAGCGCTCGCCTCTTCGAGAGATATGTTGAATGGTAAGAACCACAATTAAGGAATTCACAAGGTTTTTCCGGAGTGATAGTTACTCCTTCTCGTTTTCGGTGTCTGTGTACACGACTTTGTGGCTTGATGGGGAAAATTTTCTATTGATATCCCCTCTTTTTCATTCTTTTGCTTCCCTAATTTTTGCCTGGACTAACTCCTTTTGAGTTCTTTTCGATCTTCTTTTGAAGTCCAGCGGGATGCCCTGATTTTTGCCTAAGTATTAGCTTTCTAGCTTTTTCTTTCTTTTTACTTAGCGGGCTTTCTTTCTTTCTTTTGGAACAAAGTCGTGCGACACTGGTTGTCTTGATTGCTCCGAAAGGATTGTAACTGTCTCACTCCTGATTGGTGAGGTTTAACCATTGAAAGGCATAAACTGATTGGTCCTCGAAAGACAACACTCCTCTGCAAGACTTGAATGCTCGGTCAAGCTAACTGACAACTACCCTGCCCCGGGTTAAGGTGTGAGGGTTAAAAAAGTCCGAAAAAACTTCTACTTCCTGGCTCGAAGTGGTTAACAAGGGACTAACTCCTTATATCTCCAGTGTTTGGGGATCTGAAACAATGCCTTGTACGTCATCGGTAAGGTCTTATCTGAAAGCATATGATCATCGGTCATGAGTTTATTTCGTCATCATCCCTCCAACCTTTGCTAGTCACAGCGATAAAGTGGAGTGAATAAAATGCGAGTGTCAGTGCAATGCAGTAAATGAGCGACAACGACATGATTAATTCAGAAAAATGCATAGTCACCTTATTATTATCACCATTCGAAACATACAATGTTTAAAAGCAAGTAGTAACTAACAGAAGAGAAACTACAAATGCAAATGATATAAAAGTTTGAGGACTGCCAATGTCGAGGCGCCTGCCTGTCTGGACCACTGGCTTTCGCTGGGGAATACTTTCCGAGTCTACGAGCTTAGACAGCTGAGCGGTTGGTATGAACAAACAGAAATCCTTCTCGAAAGGAAATGCGATCTTGGTCGATCAACTGCTGTACTTTCGCCTGAAATGCTTTACAATCTTCCGTTGAATGCCCTGGAGAGCCACCATGGTAACCACACTGGACGTGGGGATTGTACCCAGGAGGGTAAGGTTCTGGAACTGGCTTAAGAGCTTTAGGTTCCACCAAAGGACTCTGGATCAGAGATGGTAGCAGCTGGCTATACGGCATAGGCACTGGGTGAGCAGGAGCTTTCTTTCATTCCAAATTGTTACGAGGCCGATTCTGATTCTGACGTTGATTCTGATAACCTCGGCCACGAGTTCGCTGCTTTGCAATGGAAGCGACATAAGATTCCTGATAGGGTTCCCCAGGCACAGTTGTCTGTTCAGTATAACAAGCCACAGGAGGTACTGATCTCTGATAAGATGAAGAACCAACAAAATTCACTGATTCGCTTCGAGGATATTCAACCTTTGGCATGGCTGCATTGATCACAACTCCTTCTTCACTCTGATAGTCACAAGGATATTCAGTTTCACCAGCTTGATCATTTGAAGTAATCTGAATTTTCCCAATTCTTATGGCATACTCAAAGCGTTCTCCTAATGTTACCACGTCAGAGAAACTTAATGGAAGTCCCAGCAATCTTTCGAAGTACGGATCTTGTAGGGAATTTACAAACATGCTCGTCAACTCTCGGTCTAACAGCGGTGGATGCTCTCTAGCAGCAAATTCTCTCCATCTCTGAGCATACTTCCTGATAGGTTCATTGTTCTCTTGAGACAGTTCTTGCAACTGCATGCGATGGGGAGCTATGTCTAGATTATAATCGTACTGCTTCAGAAAAGCTCTGGCTAAATCCATCCATGACTGAATCTGATTTCTCTCTAACTGCATATACCACCTCAAAGATGCCCCAGTCAGACTATCTTGAAAGCAATGGATCATCAATTTGTTATCTCGCACAAACGGAGTCATTCTTCGACAGAACATCATCAAATGTTGCTTCAGACAGCTATCTCCCGCGTACTTCTCAAATTTCGGCACTTTGAACTTATGAGGCAACACCAGGTCAGGAACCAAACACATGTCTGCAGCATCCAGGTTAACAGCATCTTTCACTTTCAAAGCTTCAACTTTCTCTTCCAACGCTCGGAGTTTTCTATCCCTCTCAAGAGCTCTTGGATCTACGGTCCTGGCTATTGGAATATCTCTTCGGTAATTCATCACAGGGAAAGCAACACCTTGATTGTTAACAGGAGGAGGACGTTCATTTCAGGCAACAAACTGCTCATGTCGATCTCGGTTCTCAACAGAAGGCTGTACAACTTGGTCTGCAGTAACGTTGTTCGCTTGCGGGAAGTCTTCCATAGAATCATACAGAGGGTTGGACGTCATAGTGAACCATGTCAAGGTGTTAGAAGACTGGAAATTGCCTTCAGACATAGCTACCAATAGTCTTCAGCTGACTTCAATGCTTGATTCTGCTCAAATCTACTCAACCCCTAGGTCGGTCTTCTGACAATCAACAGCTGCTCAGTCCAAACTCCAGGTAATCACCTTCAAGAAACAAAGGCTGGATCAGAATTCTGGCTAACTGGAGGATGATATGCAATATGATGCAACACTGATATGCACATGATATGCAAGATGCAGCAAACAACGGGACCACAGCCCCCCACACAAATCTGAATACTGCTGCACTGCTAACGAAGTACGTTCGCTCTGAAGAGAAGACCAAAATAACGGGTAGGTTGGAAGTCAAGTTTCCTGCAAAAAACCCCCCACTCACAGGTATGGACCTATATCTGACAAGGTACGGCATCCTATGCGGTCGTCAGCGTCACAGACTTTCAAGAATGACGATATGATTCCCAGAAGGAGTGGCATCATCAAGTCTTGAAGAGGCCTCACTTAGCTAACTTCCAAATGATCGGTTCCCAGAGTCGACAATCCAACTAACCAGCAACCCGAGCCACCCAAAGGGTGGGACAAGAGGCCAACCAGAAGAACCTCGTCTGAGTGTAGATTTCGCGGGACACTAGGACATGCAAAGCATGTGCGCGCCCACTAATCTCTACTCTAAGTCTAAGGTGCACTCAAGCCCAGGTTCGGCTTCTCACTCAATCATAGAACACCCGTCACACCCCAACAGCAACAGATAATATCAATAAATAAGTCCCAATAGACAAGCAAACAAGCGCTAGGATTGACTCTCTTAGGGGACGTTGGATCCCACATGCATAAGGACTATCGCAGTCCTTAGCAGCCAGGGGACGTTGGATCCCCAGCAGACTCGTATAGGGAACCATCGCAATCCCCAGCAGAGTCGCCAGCTGCTGGGGATCGCCCCAAACAGCCAGTAAAAAAACCTGAGGCGAGACTCGGATAGGGAACCATCGCAGTCCCCAGCAGAGTCGCTAGCTGCTGGGGATCGCCCCAAACAGCCAGGAAAAAAACCTGAGGCGAGACTCGGATAAGGAACCATCGCAGTCCCCAGCAGAGTCGCCAGCTGTCGCTACTGCAAAAATCGGCGCCGGCTGACAGAAGAGTCGCCACCGTGTGTTATTTATCCCAATGGAGGGAAAGGAAACGCTCGAAGTAAACCTCGCAAAAAACGGGAAAAGGTATGGTCATCGCAACCAAAACCTGGGTTCGGGAGTCGGTTACGCAAGGGGAAGGTATTAGCACCCCTCACGTCCATCGTACTCGATGGGATCCACGCTTGCTTGGGTTGCTAAAGGATGCAAAAACAATCTATCTAAGGCTGCTAAATCTAAACGGAAGGGAATTGACTCGATAGAGCGTCGCACTCTACGGCTACGTATTCTCAAGAGAGAAAGTCAGAGTCAACGTAGTTCGGGAAACTACAGGGAAATTGGCTCGCCAAGACCTCGCGTCTTGTGCCTACGTACTTCCACACTGCATGGAAGATCAGAGCTGACGTAGTTCAGGCTAACTACGGCTAGGCTGGGTATTCTCACACAGCAGTGAGAAATCAATCTGGTTTTGCAGGTACGGGAACCTATGGGTAAAACTACGGTCTGGTCTCAAATGCACTCGGGCAAGAGAGAAAAAGGGGTAACAATCAATCGTCAGCGGGAAAGTCTCGATCGCACAGCAGCGAGAGAAAAAAAGGTTAGTTGTTAGTGTGCTCGCTAGGATATCGCATCCTATGCCTACATATTCTCGTCTGGTACGAGAAATCAGAGCAGCTGTAGTTCGGCTACTTTCGGGACCACAGCTCAAATCTCGTTTTATTAACATCATGAAAAATGGTTACAATGATTGAATATTGAAAAATAAACCCCTAGGAAATACTATCCTATCCTATCCTGAAAAATCAAATGGAAAATAGTCCCCTAACAAGTGGACTTCTAAACTATCCCTAAAATAAATTCCATAAAGAAAATATACTCAAAAAAATATTACATCTACACTAATATTTTTTACTATTTTTTTCTCTATTCTTTTTCAACTATTTTCTTCTTTTTTTTATTTCTTTTTTTTTTTTCTATTTTTTCAAATATTTCTTTTCCTTTTTCTTTTTTCAAATATCTTCTCCTCTATTTTCAAGTATTTTCTATATTTTTTCACTATCTTTTTCCAAGTATTTTTCTATATTTCTTTTTCTTCTTTCTCTTTTTTTCTCAAAATACTTCTTTTTCTCTTTCAATATTCCTCTTTTTCTTTTTTTTCAAATATTTCTCTTTTTCTATTTTTTCAATATTCTTTTCTTGAATATTTTCTTCTTTTTTCATGTCTTTTTCTTTCTCTTTTTTATTTTCTCCTTTTTTCAAAATACCTTTTCTTTATTGTTTTTTTTCTTCTAAAAAACTAAGTACATAAAAATAAAGAAAAGAAGACAAAAAAAGGGGGGGAAGGTACACTGCAGTCACAGGGAGGTACAAGCAGAAAAAAAAAGGAACAAAATAAAGGCCCAGCCCATTAACTAGCCTCAGCCAGGAAAAAAAAAGGGGGGGGGGGGGGGCTATGATGCTGAAACGCAGGGTGTAGTCCAGAAATCCCAATGGGCTTGGCCCATTGCCACAGAACACACGGAGGGGGGGCGAAATAGGAAACGGGAGTGTGATCCCTAAACCAATGGGCCCGGCCCAAACCCTCACGATCCACCCTCCTTCTCCTTTCTCAGAAAAAAAACCTAATTCTTCTCCTCCTTCTCCCCTTGCACTGTTCACATTCTTGGCGCCGTTCTCTCTTTCTTCTCCAACTCTCTCTCGTTCTCTCTTCCCCTAACCTTCTTGCTGAAAACCTCTTCAACTCAATCATCGAAGATGCAACGATCTTGAGCAACGATGAAGGTTTACGAACCTTGTTGATGGATCTGATGAAAGGAGGACGATCTTGAAACATTTTCTCTGGAAAGGTTTGAAGAAACCCATGGAGGTTCTTGAAGTCGTTGTTGAAGATTCGAAGTCTCCAGAAGAAGTTGAAGATCTTGCATGTGAATCTGGAAATAGGTTGACGATCGGTGATGGATGATTTGTTCGTTGGGGGAGGTTCTTGACGAAGAAGATCCTTCGTTCGTTTTGTTGGCGATTGATTGTTGAAGGTTTGATGAGATCTGGACGAACGCGATGAAGATTGCTGAATAGATTCGGAGAACTGATGAACGATGAAGCTTGATGATCTTTGAAGATCTTGATGAATGATGAATTTCTGGAGAAACTCAAGATGAACACTTGAATGAATCTTGAAGATTCTGGGAATCGATGAACAAGGTGAAGATTCTGGGAAATGATGAACCAGATGATGATGATGATTCTGGAAAGAAACTCGTGATGAACAGCTATAATCTTCAAACGAAGAACACAACGGAATTTCTGAGGAGATATGGATGAAGTTGATGGTGGTTGAGTGTTGATCGGAGGAGATGATGATGATCGGAAACTGGAAAATGTTGTTGGTGAGGTTGATCGGAAGAGATGGAATTCTGGCGTTTTTTGGGTTTCCGGTGGGTTGTTACGGCGGCCGGAGGGAGTTAGGGTGGCCGGCGATGTTCTGGTGCGGCGGTTGCATGGCCGCCGACCATGCAACCGGTGAGGCTTCCGTGCAGACGCGTGGCAGTGGTTAGTGGAGAGGTTTGGCGCATGCGTGCCACTTGGCGAGGGCGTGGCAGAGAGAGGGAAAGGGAGGGTACGCGTGGCGTGATCTGAAAGTGTGTGGTGGGTCCTCCTGGTGATAACACGTGTGCGCTGAATACTTATAGGACATGGATAATTCTGGACTCTGCGAACTGGGCTTTGGCTATAATGAGGCCCAAACGAAAAAAATGATAAAAAACCCAAAATCAAATCTGAATAATAATAAAAAATGGTTAAAAACTTGATTAAGATCTAATCCTAATTAACTAACTAACTGATGATTAAACCTAGTTAACTCTAACTAAATCCCAATTAAACCTAAAAAGAGAATTATCCTAAAAACTCTATTAACTCCAATTAAACTCTAATTAAAAAACTCTAATAAACCCACTAATCTAAAATTTATTAAATCTCTATTAAATCTCTAATAAACCTATATTATTTATTTAAAAGAAAAGCTATTATTAATAAAAGAAAAAATCTATATTAAACATTTAAAAGCTATTAAAAAAATCTATTATATTCTAAAAAAAGATTAAAACTATTAAAAATATTAAAAAAACTATTAATATTCTATATTATCCTAAAATGATTAAAAAATCTATTAAAACCCTAATAATGCCTAATAAAATCTAGAAAAATCACAAATAATTCCCGAAGGAACAAAAATAGCACCGAACGACAAATAACACTGCGAGAGCGCAACAAAAAAGCCGGTAAAAATAAACGGGCACCGAAATACCCCTAAAAACAACAGCGCGAGCTGAAAACACCGGGAAGAGCACAGCTTCCCGAAAATACGATTCCACCTATCTGAACTGATTAAAAACACCTGAAATGCGAGACGAGGGCTGTGATCCCGATAAAATCAAAACAACTGAAAAATGCACTGTATGCGATATGCGGATGCGAATGCGGTCATGCGTCGAAACATAGAGCCAGATACGGGACCCGGTTGGTCAAATTTTAGGGTGCAACAAAGCCATAGAAGCTTTTAGAAGGGTGACTTCAAATAAAAGAATATTTTCATACTTAGAAGCCAAATTTTTGGAAATAGAAAAATAAATGGAAGCTCTTAAGCAAACCATGTTACCTTCACAATTGATCCAACAAAATATAAAAAGATATTTAAACTTACCATACAAAAAGTACAAATTTGTTGTAAAGCAATCAAATAGAAAAAGTCACTCTACCATCACTTGACTTATCGGTATGGTTGCAAGAAAGGTCATACCATTGCAAAATGAAAATTTAGGAGATACATTGCTCCTAAAGGTGTATTTCAATGGTTTCTCAAGTAAAACAATTTTTTCACTCACTCTTAAGGATCGAAGGAAAGTTGGGTACCCATCACTCTTGTTTGATCATGTAGGTTGAACATCTTGGCTCCATGAAAAGAATGTGGTTTCTCGATAGTGGATGATCAAGGCATATGATGGGTGATATTTCCTTACTCATTGACTTCACGACATAGAAGAAGGGTTATGTGACCTACCTAGACAATAATAAGGGTGTTGTACTTAGTAAAGGTAGTGTAGATAATCCCTCTTCTACAACTATCTCTAATATTATATTTATTGAAGGTTGTAAACATAATCTACTTTGCATTAGTCAACTATGAGACAAATGCTTTAAGATAAATTTCACAAATAATTATTGCATGATTAAACATAATGAAAAGAAGGATTACTCGTTTAAGGTATTAAGCTAAACAATATTTATACGCTTAACTTAAATGATGCATCATTGACAAGTATTAAGTGTTTAGTAACCATGAGTGAAGACTCTTGGTTATGGCATAAACTCTTAGCCCATGTCAACTCTGATTTACTAGACAAAGTGGTCTCAAAAGATCTAGTTATTTGTCTACCTAAAATTAAATTTTCAAAAGACCATGCCAAATGAGAAAGCAAATAAGAGTCTCTTTTAAATCTAAAAATGTTGTCCCAACTTCTAGACCTCTTGAGCTTTTCTATATGGATCTTTTTGGTCCTTCAAGGACAAAAAGATCTGGTGGTAATTAATATGGTTTTGTTATTGTAGAAGATTATTCTAGATTTTGTTGGAAGATTTTCTTGCATAGTAAAGATGAGACTTTTTCAACTTTCACAAAGTTTGCAAAGTTGTCCCAAAATAAAATGAGCTTAAACATAGTTGCAATACAAAGAAATCATGGAGGTGAATTGAAAACTACCTCTTTGAAGATTATTGTCATGAATACGACATTGAACATAATATTTCCGCTCCAAAGACTCCACAAAAAAATAGTGTTATGGAGCGCAAAAACCAAAAATTAGAGGAGTTGGAAGAACTATGATCAATGAGAGTACTTTGCCTAAATATTTTTGGGCCAATGCGATAATCAAGGCTTGTTATGTTTTAAAAAGGATACTTATATGTCATATTTTAAACAAAATACCTCATGAGCTTTTCAAAGGTAGAAAACAAAATTTACACATCTTATGTCATCGAATTTAAGTGTTTTGTAGTGAATAATAGTAAGGATAGCCTTGGAAATTTTGATTCGAAAGCTGAAGAAGGTATATTTCTTGGATACTTTCAGTCAAGCAAAGCATATATAGTGTATAATAAGATATTACTTATTGTTGAATAGTCTGTGCATGTCACTTTTGATGAATTTTATCCGAGAAATGTCGGGAAAGCTATTTCTTTTCATGATGCGGGTGTATCTTCATAAGACTTACTCAAAGACGTTAAATAAGAAATTAATCATCCTAAGGAGGTGAAACCTGAAAAGGAGGAAGATGAAGAACCTGAAAATGAGAAGGAAGAGAGTCCAACTAAAGTGGACGATCTTCCCTTGGCTTGGAAAACTTCCAAAGATCATCCATTTAACAACATTCTTGGAGACATCACCAAAGGCGTAACTATAAACTCTAAGATAAGTAATTTTTGTTATCATTTTGCATTCATGTCCCAAATCGTACCTTAAAACGCAGAAGACGCCTTACTTGATGAACATTAGCTTATGGCCATGCAAGATGATTTGAATCAATTTAAAAGAAATGATATGTGGGACATTTTATCACCTCTGCAAGATCATCAAGTTATTGGCACAAAGTGGGTTTTTAGAAATAATTTGGACAAAAATGGAGTGATAACAAGGAACAAGGCCCAACTAGTGGCCCAAGGATATAACTAAGAGGAGGGCATAAATTATGAGGAAAATTATGCTTCAGTTTCCCGCCTCAAGGCTATATGCCTTTTACTAGCTTTCAAATTCTATAAAAATTTCATATTGTTTCAAATGGATGTGAAAAGTGTTTTCCTTAATGGTTATATAAGTGAAGAAGTGTATATTTGACAACCTCTCAATTTTGAAAATCATGAGTATCCTAACCATGTTTTTAAACTAAAAAGAGCTTTGTATGTTCTAATACAAGCCCATTGGACTTGGTATGCGTGAGTTAGTAAGTTTTTACGTGATCAAGGATACTCTAGAGGGAAGGTTGATACAACAACTTTTATCAAACATCAAGGAAAACATATTCTCCTTGTTCAAATTTATGTTGATGATATAATATTTGGTTCTACTAACATGAAATTGGTCAACGAGTTCTCAAAGTTAATGCAAAGAGAATTTGAGATGAGTATAATGGGAGAGTTGACTTACTTTCTCGGACTTCAAATCAAGCAGCTCAAAGAAGGAACATTTGTGTTTCACACAAAATACTGCTAAGAGTTGCTTAAAAACTTTAGAATGGAAGATGCAAAGTCAATTGACACTCCAATTCCCACTAACGAGAACTCAGACAAATATGAAAGTGGTAAGGATGTTTACATTAAAAGGTATAGATGTATGATCAGATTTCTTTTATATCTTACTGCATCTAGACCTGATATTATGTTTAGCGTGAGCATGTGCACTCGATATCAATCCTCTCCTAAGGAATCACATTTAGAAGTTGTAAAGCACAACCTTAGATACATTCAAGGTACATCTAAGTATGGGCTTTGGTATTCCAAGGGTAGCGATTATAGTATGGTTGGTTACTCCAATTCCAATTTTTCTGATTGCAAATCTGATAGAAAAAATTACTAATGGGACTTGCCACCTGTTTTTAAACTCATTAGTTAGTTGGCATAGCAAGAAGAAAGTATTGTCGCTACTGCGAAAATCGGCGCCGGCTGAACAGAAGAGTCGCCACCGTGCGTTATTTATCCCACGGGAGGGAAAGGAAACGCTCAGAGTAAACCTCGCACAACATGGGAAAGGTATGGTCGTCGCAACCAAAACCTGGATTCGGGAGTCGGTTACGCAAGGGGAAGGTATTAGCACCCCTCACGTCCGTCGTACTCGACGGGATCCACGCTTGTTTTCGGGTATGGATTGTTATTCTATCTACTCTAAAGGTCAGGGGTTGAAAGAAAAGAGAATGAAAATAAAATGACTCGGCAAAGTATTGCACTTTATGCCTACGTATTCCCGTCTGGAACGAGAAATCAGAGTCAACGTAGTTCGCCTACCTACGGGAAAGGAGGGGAAGGTTGATCGCTAGGATATCGCATCCTATGCCTACGTACTTTCATACAGCATGAAAGATCAGAGCAAACGTAGTTCGGGCCACGTACGACACAAGTCTGTCTTGGTTGATTTTATTCCTTCTGAAAAAGGTTTTCTTGATTAGCAATCCCGGCGGACAAAAATGACGTTTTGATGAGTTCACATTCTTCTACGGAAGAAGTGTCTTTTATTGTATTTGAAATCTTATTGTGTTTTTCTGTTTGTTTTGAGAAAGAAGAGACAGAACTCTAACCTATGGTTGCGAAGGGAAACAAACTAACCTAATGTTATCATGCATGGGTTAAGACCTAGTGTCTATCATGCTCCTCTCTTGCGCAGAGAGAAACAGAGATCCTAAGGGAATAGACGGAAACAGAAACAATAGCAGATATATACAGTAAAGCGGTAAAATGCATGAATGCAACAATACAAGCGAGGCAAGGGAGTCCCACTCATCCTCGAACCTGGAAAACAATAGGCAAAAGTGAACAGGCTTCACCTTCAACCCAGCAGGGTAAACAGCAAACAATACAATCAGGAAAACCAATCAATACAGCAGAAATGAAATACAAAAATGAACAGCCATAGCAGCTCTGCTTCAATATCCATCTTCAAGTCATCTCCAATCAACTCCAGGCTTCAACAAGCATCAGTCTCTATCTTCATGGCCTTCAGGCAAGGGCTTTGATCATCAGTCTTCTATCTGCAAGGGCTTTTCTTCAAGTCTTATCCTCCAAGCTGAGGGATCAATCACCAGAGTGGATCGGGTGTTAAGCAATTAGTTGACTACCAATGGTGGTAAACCAACTGCTATTAACACATAAGACATTTTCTCTCAAGAGTTCTATCCCTTAGACAATAGCACCAAGCCTTCCAAAGGAAGGGGGTGAGTGTCTCAGAGAGACTCTGTATCACAGAGAGGAATGGAGGAAGTCAAAACCTTCCATGTTTGAGAACCAAGCTTTCTAACCTAGAGCTCTGCCTAGTTCCTAAACCCTAATCTCCTTAACAGCTGATGGCAAAAATCTCCTCTCCAACTCTGGAAGTTAGTCTTCAGTCTCTGGATCTCCAATGGCTTCATCATCTTCAGTCTTCATCTTCCCCAAATCCCAGACAGTCCCAATACCCACACAGACAAACAATAATCCCCAGAGGGCATACCACACCAATCAGACAAATATAGACAGTATATTAATAGCAGTAGGGGAATCCTGACTTTTCTAAGGGGATCTAATAACTACCCATAGCCCCTATAGTCCCATAGCTAAACTATTTAATCCCTAAGTCCTAAGGGAAATGAACTACTTCTCCTAAGTTGTCACTTAAAACCCTAATTTGTTCATGTTGTTTCCACCTAAACTAATCAACTAAAACTAACTCCTAAAAATATGAATTAAATTTTATTTACAAGTTTAATATCTAAACTAAACAACCTAAAAAGAATGGACAAAAAATATTAAAGCAATTAATAGAACAAAAATTAACAAATTTATGTATGAAATGAAACTCATTAAAATGCTATTTATTTGGAAAATATGGGAAAAATAGCAAATAAAAAATAAAATGCAATTTTTATTTTTTATAATTTTCTAGACTCTTTAAAGAAAATTATGCAAAAAGAATCATAAAAAAATAATGATTTTTCAATTTTATGTGATTTTTATAAAATGCATGAAAAAATGAAAGAAATTAAAAAGAAATAAAAAGAAATATGAAGAAATAAATGGGAGGGGGTGAGAATAGCAGGACTATCAGTTCAAAGGATTGGGCTTTCGCGCGCGTGGGGGTGTTAATAGCATCTGAGCCCATTTCCCTCCACTAAATGAAACGGTGCGTTTCATTATTTGAAATCTCCCTCCGTTTTGAACTTTTAATCACAACCATCAGATGAGTCTTCAAGTCAAAGGTCAAAATGTAATCGTGTGGCCTAGGGGTTGTCTTCAACCTCCAGCAAACCCTAGGTCCTGAAACTTCCTCACCATGCGCGAATTTCCAGCTCTCTGTTCTCCCACCATGTACCACGAAATCACATGATTCCAAAAGCAATTTTGCCCTAATTTCTTCCCTCTACACAACCATAACAATGATTCTTTCTAGAACTCAACATACAATCGAACCCGATGAGGATAACAGTTTGATTCCACCATGATCACCTGATATCCATTGCTTCAATTCTTGCTCAAATCTATCCTGACATGCTCTATATCTCACACTGATCATTTCAAGCTATTAACCTATGATTATCGTGCCTTAATCCAAGAGTTATAAGCCTTAACAGAATTGATACATCATGCTCAAACTTCATGAAACTTCTCCAAAATCATCCCAATCAATCCTCCATCCTATCTTAACCATTCTACCCTATCAAAACCCTAAGATTCTAACTAATTCATGCAATACGAAGAGAAAACAAACCTGGTGCAATTGGTGAAAACAGGTATGCAACTCTTTGAATTTGGTGCTTGCAGTGATTGAAACTTGCTCAGTAACCTTGATGATGACTTCTGTATGCAGTGATTAGTGTGTAAACTTCATGAATCTTGTCCTTGAGAAATTCTTGCAATTTGGATGGTTGTCTTGAATAGCACAATTCTTCCTCCAATTCTACCAATCTTGATGTGGATTATGGTGTTTGAATGATGATGATGAAGATTCAATCAAAAGATAAGAGGATTGATGGAGATTTGGGAGAGTTTGTGAAGCTTATGCAAAAATGAGAAAGTGTGTAAAACTTGGGGTTTTGAACAAATGAAATCACCAACCATGGCATGAACTATCCCTTATCAATATATAGGTGAGGTTAGAACCTCCTAGAAACTTGGAGAAGTTTCCCTTGCATTCTTTCTCTTGAATCTGGTTTATGTTTCTTCCATTGCAAGCAACCATGGATAACTCTTAAAACATGAACTAAGCTCAAAATTACACTTCAGCCAATGTCTTTAAAATGATCTTTCCATTCAAAATGACCTATAATTTTGCTTCATTTGGCCAAGATATGAAAAATCTCATTTTTAAGGCCATTTTTATTCATTAAATCCAACAATTTTGAAACCTTGTGCTATGAATCTTTCCAATCTCTCATGGTCACTTTTATAGACTCAAAATGTCATTTGGAACAAGTTTGATCTTGCAAAGTTTTCCATTGGAAGCTTCCTTGTATGAGGTTTGGGCTTAGGTTAAAATGACCTGTAATTCACAAATGACCAAAATACCCTTTGCTTGCCAAGACCATAAGTAGAGTTCCCCAAATCATATGAAGGCATACTATACCATTATAGAAAGCTAAGACAATAAGGAACAACTCCTATGTTGACCAGAAATTCATTTGAAATCTCCTTGAGGGGTAAAAATAGCTTGGAAGCCAAGTCACTTTCACAGACAAAATTTCAGACACCTCAGATGACCTGTAACTTGCAAGGACCATAACTTGAGTTCTATAAATCTCCTTGATGTCTTCCACCACTCAAATTAAAGGTCTTGAGATCCTCTACAAGTTTCATGTTGTCCAAGGATCCATTTGAAGCTTGAATTTTGACTTATCTTGCTTGGAAATTTGACCTAAACTAGGGGATTTTACATAGAAACCCTAATTTAGAACCTCCTCTTCTCCTTGATTTCTCTTGATTTCTTCTTAGCATAACAACATATCCTTATTCTCCATGTCAAATGATGAACCCCACATCTCTTCAATAGCCCTTAATGCCTCTCCTTTGACCTAGGGTTGACCCAGGGTTGACCCAGATGAAACCCTAGTTGACTGCCTTCAACTGCAATTCTTGTGATCACATCAACAACTTATTTTCTTCTCCAAATGACTTTCTAAGTCCTCCAAGATGTCTAGATACTCCCCATGTTCTCCATTCACAACTCATAATTCCCTTGTTGATCCTCAGACACCCTCAGTTAGGAGATGTACTCAATGCTTGATCCACTGAACTCCCTGCTTTCAAATTCTTTTCTGATGACTTGAATGAGATTGAATTAGGATAATAACCTCTGGATAGGCCTCTAGAGATGAGAATAATGCTTGGTCCCCTGTTTAATGACTTGATATGCTTATGCTATGCAGATGAGTAACCTATGTACATGACTCTTTATGCAAATGCTAATGATATTGAAACATAAACCAAGTGAATAAGGTTGAGCAAATTTTAGGGTGCAACAGCTGCCCCTATTCAAGCGACTTGGACCCGATTGGGTGAAGAGCCCGGAGCCATCAGACATTCGCGGTACGAGACGGTTGAATACCAGTGAAACCAGAAATTTGCCAATCGCGGAAATAAACTATGCTCCTGCTTGGGGAACGACATTCATCAGCTGAATCTGACTGTTACAGTAACCCACTGATCTCGTGCGACCGTGCTGGGGATTATTTTCATCGTTCTGAAAAAGATTCTATTATTGCAGAAATGGAACACTGTCCACGTCAGGACGCCTGCTTCGTCAATTTGGAAAAAACTTCAACAACTTTGATGGGGATGGCTCGTCTGCCCTCTCGTCAGAAATAAATCGTCCACGTTAGGAGTAAACTCTTCCACGCTAGGAACAACACCGTCCACGTTAGTAATAACATCGTCCACGTTAGGACTCACTTTCCCACGTAAGGAATAACCTTTCTTTCCACATCAGGAATCTCCATCTGTCCACGTTAGGAAACCAACTCGTCTTGATCGGTCCACGTAAGGACTCCATCTTTCCACGTAAGGAATAACTTTCTTCTGGATCTGTCCGCGTCGGGACCACACTTTTCCGCGTCAGGAATAATCTTTTCCACGTAAGGAATAAACTCGTCTTTTCTGCGTCTGTCACCGTCAGGACTGAACTTTCTTTTCCACATAAGGAACTGAAGCTTCAGGACTCATGTTTCGCCTTGATTTGTCCACGTCAGGACTCCGCTGAGGAAATAAGACTTTGTCCACGTCAGGACCCATATCTCAACCTGCTGAAGAAATAAACTTGCCCACGTCAGGACTCGCGCGTCTTCGACTTGCTGGGGAAATGAGACTTGTCCACGTTAGGGCTCATGCTTTGCCAACAACACGAAGAAGGATAAATTTATCCACGTCAGGACTCTCGTATCTTGTCATCATGAAGAACTATAAACTTGTCCACGTCAGGACGCACATTTCACCGTCACGAATAAAGCTATCTTGCTGGAAATAAATTGTCCACGTCAGGACACCAACACGAAGAACAATCAACCTTCGCCTGCGTCAGGACTCCACACCCAATCAATACCGAGAACTCGAACGTGTCCACGTTAGGACTCACACACATCGTCAACTTGAGGAAATGTCCACGTTAGGACTTCACATTCCACCAATCGTCTCTAGCACAAAGAAATCCCGTCAATAAAATTGTCCACGTTAGGACTCATCCTTCCATTGGTCCGCGAACTTCTTATCACTGACGTTACAGCAACTCCGAGGCTGACTCTATTGGGGACATCGGGAAACCAGACTTCCGGACGCCTGTTCTGATAACTGGCGGCAGCTTTCTGAAATTCTGATTCATGAATCCTTTGATGACCAATAGTTCTGCTTGGGGATAAGGGGAAACTTATCCTGCTGACTCCGTGGGGAGTAATGCCACAGCTAACACTTCGCTGAATGTCTCATGCCGAGACCTCAAATGTTTTATTGATCCACCTGGGCGAGGGCTCTCTCTACCTGCCAGAGAAACATTACATGAAACCAAACGGTTAGCCGACCTGGTTTATGTTCCAACATGCATGCGTTCGACAATGATGCAATGCTCCATTCGATATGGAAACGCTACGTTTTTCATTTGGTGGATGCAAGTATGACCCTATATGCCAATGCAAATGCAGACTCGAACTGCGGGGTGCAGCAATTACTTCAGCAAAATAAATGCTGAAGATGATGCCAACTCCGCTGGGGATATCCAGATGCTACGGAATTATTCCAGCAAAATAACTGCTGGAAGGATGAAGTCGACTCAGCTGAGAAATTGGGAACTTGAACCAATCACCTTGTTGAAGTAACACCCTGTTGGGGAATATAACTCTGCTGGAGACTAACAGATGCGCCTGGTATGATCGAACTTCTGCGGGAAAATGAACGGGTATCTCACGATATTCTGACAAAACAAATGCCATGACCCACACCAACTTTGCTGGGGAGAGTCTTAATCTGCAAGTTCCACTAGAATGAATATTTGCTGAGAAGAGAATTCTGCTGGGGATGGGATGATTCTCTTGGGGAAAATTAACTGACTCCACTGGGGGAGAGTAAATGACCCTGCGGGGAAAGGTAAAACTGCCTGAATACAGCTCACCGATCTGAAATATTAATCTTCTGATACAACCTTATAATCTTGGAATCTCCAATTCTGCTAAGGAAAAATGGCTTTGCTGGAAAATGCCCTCTGGATAAGCTACGACTAGCTAGGGAATTCTATCCTTCTTTAGGAAGAACATGCATGACCCGTGCGAGGGTCGAGTCTCTCGTTATTGCAACCTTTTGATTATCTTCCTCGTACGGTTGTGAAGCCTGCAACAACACAAACAAGACAAGACAAGCCTATGCAACCAAATCGATTCAGGTTAGTGACGTTATTTTCAGTTAATTCAACGCTTTAGCAATTGTTGGCAAGGGCCAGTGATGTTATACACATGCTATTTTCAGTAAACTTAGGCGCTTTATCATGCACAAAACAGTAAAGAACCAGCATCAAGTACTGAATAACATATTTTATTGATTGGGCCCCTGAATGGGCGGAGTTTTATACACGGGATGTAACTCCTGAAATGAGGAAGCTACGCAAAGCAAATACACAAGTATGCACCAGAAGCATAAATATTTGACAAATTAAATTTTGTACACATGTCGGCAACGGGGTGCAGACGAACACCACGAACTGGTCCTCCCATGACTCGCCCGACTCTAATGCTTTCCCGGTATTCACACTTCCGAAGAGATTGTATCCGATAATCGACCCCTCGAATATATTCTCCCGCACCAATGCTCAAATGTGGTATCAAATTCGGACCGCAGTCATTTGCTTTTCAAATCCCTAACTTTTGCGTGAACCGCCCTTTACGGGTTTTCAGTTCACCGGGATACCCCTTTTTGCCGAAGCCGCCCAGTGTAGGTTTTCAACTTCGCGGGTGTACATTTTTTCAATTTTATCCCTAACTTTTGCCCGAACCTTTTATTCTGTTTTTGGTTCGCCAGGATGCCCCATTTTTGCCTGGACTCTCTTTTTCTGTCCAGCGGGTCTATTTTAAGCAAAGTATTTTTTAACTGCGTCCGAATTCACCGTCGACGTAAAGTCCTCACCGTCCATGGTGGACAACAATAACGCTCCTCCGGAAAAGACTTTCTTGACAACATATGGCCCTTCGTAGTTGGGGGTCCACTTGCCCCTGTGATCTGCTTGCGGCGGGAGAATCCTTTTCAGCACAAGGTCGCCCGTTTGAAAGCTTCGTGGATGTATCTTCTTATCATATGCTTTCTTCATTCGGCTCTGGTACAAATGACTGTATGCTAGAGAAGCTAGCCTCTTCTCGTCCATCAAACTCAGTTGATTTAACCTGTCTTTTACCCATTCTGCCTCATCCAGCTGAACGTCTCGCAAGACCCTCAGAGAAGGGATCTCAACTTCCAATGGTAATACCGCTTCCATTCCGTATACTAACGAGAACGGGGTTGCCCCGGTTGATGTGCGTACCGTCGTACGATAACCGTGCAATGCGAAGGGTAGCATCTCATGCCAATCCTTATAGGTCACCACCATTTTCTGAACGATCTTCTTGATATTCTTATTGGTCGCCTCAACAACGCCATTCATCTTGGGTCGGTAAGGGGAGGAGTTGTGATGTTCGATCTTGAAATTTTGACAGAGCTCCTTCATCATTTTGTTGTTCAGGTTTGAACCGTTGTCCGTGATTATCCGCTCGGGGATACCATATCGGCAAATGATATCTCTCTTGATAAATCTGGCCACCACCTGCTTCGTTACATTTGCGTAAGACACCGCCTCCACCCACTTGGTGAAATAATCGATCGCTACTAAAATGAACCGATGCCCGTTAGAAGCCGTCGGCTCGATCTTTCCAATCATGTCGATTCCCCACATCGAGAATGGCCATGGTGATGACATCACATTCAGAGGACTCGGAGGCACATGGATTCTATCAGCATAGATTTGGCACTTGTGGCACTTTCTTGCAAACTTGAAACAATCAGTTTCCATAGTCAGCCAAAAATAACCTGCCCTCAGCAGCTTTCTCGTCATAGCATGCCCACCAGCATGTGTACCAAAGGTACCTTCGTGTATTTCCTCCATGAGCAACTTTGCCTCTCTTTCATCTACACAACGCAACAGCACTAAATCGTGATTTCTTCTGTATAAGACGCCATCCGGATTCAAATAGAAATTACCCGCTAATCTCCTGAGAGTCTTCTGATCTTGACTGGATGCCCCAGCCGGATACTCTTTATTTTTCAGGAAATTAAGGATATCAAAATACCACGGTTTGTCGTCGGATGCTTCATCAATAGCAAATACATAGGCTGGCCTGTCAAGCCGAGAGATAATGATTCTGGGAGCCTCGTTCCAGAAGTTGACTTTGTACATGGAAGACAAAGTGGCGAGGGCGTCAGCCATTTGATTCTCTGCTCGCGGTACGTGATGCAATTCAACCTTGTCGAAGAAAGGCAACAATCTCCTTGCATAATTCATGTAATGTATCAAATTGGGCTGACGCGTCTCCCATTCCCCTTTGATCTGATTCACCACCAGAGCTGAGTCTCCATATACGTCTAAATTCTTGATTCGCAAATCAATGGCTTCTTCAAGCCCCATTATACAAGCTTCGTATTCGGCCTCATTATTGGTAATGGCAAATGTCAATCGGGCAGTAAACGGGATGTGCGACCCGTGTGGCGTAGTGATGATTGCCCCTATTCCGCTACCGTAAGCATTCACAGCTCCGTCAAATATCATCTTCCATTTGGAACCCAACTCTGGTCCTTCGTCTGGCAACGGCTCTTCACAATCTTTCATCTTTAGGTACATGATATCCTCGTCAGGAAAATCAAACCTCATCGAATGGTAATCTTCAATAGGCTGCTCCGCCAGATACTCAGACAGCACACTCCCCTTTATAGCCTTTTGCGAGACGTATTGGATGTCATATTCAGTCAAGACCATCTACCAACGGGCAAATTCTTCCTGACAACGCCTGTCTTTCAAATACATATTTGATAGGATCCATCTTCAAGATGAGCATGGTTGTATGATTCAGCATGTATTGCCTCAGACGCTTGGCGGCCCAGGCTAGCGCGCAACAAGTTTTCTCCAGCATTGAGTATCGAGATTCACAATCTGTAAATTTCTTACTCAAGTAGTAGATCGCATGCTCTTTTCTCTCTGTCTCGTCGTGCTGACCGAGAACACAACCCATGCTTCCCTCAAGAACCGTCAAATACATGATCAAGGGTCTACCTGCCACTGGGGGTATCAAAATAGGAGGCTCCTGCAAATACTTCTTTATTTTATCGAACGCCTTTTGACAATTTTCGTTCCACGTTACAGCTTGATCTTTCTTCAACAGCTTGAATAATGGTTCACACGTAGCAGTTAGGTGAGATATGAACCGAGCGATGTAGTTTAACCTCCCTAAAAACCCGCGCACCTCTTTTTCTGTTTTAGGCATCGGCATTTCTTGAATCGCTTTTATTTTAGCAGGATCGACCTCTATTCCTCTTTCGCTTACGATAAACCCCAGCAGTTTACCCGATCTCACCCCGAAGGTGCATTTATTAGGGTTCAGCCTCAGCCTGAACTTCCTAAGCCTTTTAAATAGCTTCAGCAGATTTACCAGATGCTCTTCCTCCGTCTGGGATTTGGCAATCATATCGTCAACATAAACTTCGATCTCTTTATGCATCATATCATGGAAAAGAGTCGTCATCGCACGCTGATATGTTGCCCCAGCATTTTTCAAACCAAAGGGCATCACTTTATAGCAAAATGTTCCCCAAGGTGTTATGAAAGTGGTCTTCTCCATATCCTCTGGCGCCATTTTAATCTGATTATAGCCTGAAAAGCCATCCATGAAGGAGAATACGGAGTATTGAGCAGTATTATCAACTAACACGTCAATGTGAGGAAGTGGAAAATCGTCTTTTGGGCTTGCTTTGTTCAAATCTCTATAATCCACGCACATTCGAACCTTGCCGTCTTTCTTTGGCACTGGTACGATGTTAGCAACCCAAGATGGATACTTTGTCACAGCCAGGAAACCAGCGTCCCATTGTTTTTGAACTTCCTCTTTGATCTTCACTTCCATATCTGGTCGAGTTCTGCGAAGCTTTTGTTTGACCGGCGGGCATTCTTCTTTCAGTGGCAGACGGTGCACGACCATATCTGTATCGAGCCCTGGCATATCCTCATACGACCAAGCGAATACATCACTATACTCTCGGAGCATTTCAACCAGTCTTCGCTTGATATCGCCCTGCAGCGCGGCTCCGATACGAATATTCTTCTCAACCCCTTCCGACCCCAAGTTGATAATTTCGATGACCTCGTCGTGAGGCAGAATGGCTCTTTCCTCTTGCTTCACCAACCAAGACAGTTCTTCAGGAACGTCGCTATCTTCGACAACCTCTTCTTCGGCCTGAAATACCAGGTGCTCGAAGTCGGGACGAGTCATAGGTGGTTCAAGGATGTCATCTGAAAATGTTATCCTGCAAAAGGAATGGTTAAGTGCTTCAAGATGCGTATAAAGCGAATAACCACGTTGCCATTTTATTGAAAAATACAAAACAAGAAAGGCAGAGATTACAGTATTGGCACATGAAAACGCCATTTATTTAATGATTAACACGCAATGTTCATAACAACATAGCCCTAAGCAAATCCTGATGCCCCGGGCAAGACATCAGATTATTCAACAATTAATAAAGCAAAGCATTACTGTTTAAGAATCACAGGAACAAGCTCCTGAATAGACCAGTTGCACAGTCCTTGTCCTGGCGTGCTTGGCTGAATCCAGGCATCCATATCACAGTCGCTGTCTCCTTCGTCAGACTCCGAAGCAGCATTGACGGTCCCATGACATACTCCACTGGCAGAGATGGTTATTGGCCCTCTGAAACGGGGTGCCCCCACGGCAGGTGCTGACGACGACGGTTGGTATCCCAGCCCAAACCGGTCCATCTTCACAGAAATATTCAGCACTTTGCCCCAGCCCTTGGCTTCTCCTGCCTCTACTAGAGCTTGAGCTTCTTTATACGATGAGACAGCTATCTCTGGCACTTTGCTCGGCCCGGGACCTTTGTCCTTGATACGCAACCCTTCGAATGCCTGGCAAGGTGTCTCGTGGATCTCTCCGTCGACTTCCACATATTTAAACGATGACAAATGGCTGACCAGGATGTCTTCTTCTCCGCATACGGTGACTACGCTGTCTCCGACCATATATTTTAACTTCTGATGTAGGGTGGACGTGACTGCCCCAGCCCCATGAATCCAGGGCCGTCCGAGCAAGCAGCTGTACGCAGGCTGTATATCCATGATATAAAATTCAGTTGCAAACACCTCCGGCCCCACCTGTAGAGGCAATGTGATCGATCCAAAGACTGTCCTCCGCGTGCCGTCGAAGGCTTTGACTACCAAGTCACTGGGCGTGCACAAGATTCCTCTAACATCCAGCTTCATCATCGCCTTCTTGGGCAGCACATTCAAAGACGATCCAGTGTCGACCAATACGTGCGACATTACTGATCCTCTACATTCGACAGATATGTGCAGCGCCATATTATGATCTCTCCCTTTCGGGGTCAAATCGAAGTTGGTAAAGCCCAAGCTGTGGCCTGCATTCACATGTGCCAATACTCCTTCCAGCTGATTTACAGAGACGTCTTGGGGTACGAAGGAAGTATCCAGGACTTTCAACAAAGCATTTCTGTGAGCTTCCGAACATAAGAGCAATGACAAGATGGATATTTTGGACGGCGTCTGCTGCAGATGCTCCACAATCTTATAATCACTTTTTCGGATCAAGCGCATGAACTCTTCTACATCCTTCGATGCCGCTTCTTTGTCACTTGCTTGAACTGGGACATTCTCAACCATTTTCCCCTTTCCTTTCGCTAGTCTTTCGGCCTCCACTTCAGGTGATATAAAGATCCTACCACTCCTCGTCATACCTCCCGAACCAACAACATTATCCACAGTCTCGGCTGGCTGCTTATTAACATCAATCTTTATCCCGTTATAATATACCTCCAACCCATATGACCAGGGGACTGCTTTCGTATTCTCTTATGGGATCGGCCCGACCTTAGTTATGGTGATCGGTGGTCGCCGAGCTGGTGCTGCAATAGTAATTGTCTTTCGAGGAATTGTTACAGTGGCCACATCACTCTGATCATCTGCTACTGCCCCTGCGGGCTCTTCAATTGCTGCTCGGTCAAACTGCAATGTGCCTCCATCAATTAAAGCCTGAACTCCTTTCTTCAAACCATCACATCCCCCAACTAGGGTCCAGCATTCTACACAATACTCGTCACATCCTGGATAAACACCCCCTTGTAACAGTCGGCTCTTTATCTCGCTCAGCAGCGTCTTTAAATCGTCGACATTCATAATCAGATTCAACCCTTCCTCAGTCAGAATGGCATTTACCCCATGATTAGGCATGGGTTTCTGCACTATATTCGGACCCGCTGTTCCGAAATTGATAGTCTTATTGTCCAAAAGATCCTGCACAGCATGCTTAAAAGCATGGCAACCCTCTATATCGTGGCCCGGAGCCCCAGAATGAAACTCACAGTGCCTGTTTGCATCATAACCAAACGGGGGAGCTCCCGTTATCGGTGCCAGAGTTCTCTTCTCTACCAGGTTCAATCCCAACAAGGTCTGCAATAACTCAGCATATGTCGTGGGAGGCTTCTCAAACACTCTTCTTGGTTTACCGCCCTGGAATCTTCGCTGAGCCTGCTGTGCCCCCTGCTGAGGCTGCTGCTGCTGCATTGGCTGCTGCTGAGACGGTTGTTGTTGCTGAAGTGGTTGTTGCTGGTACGAGATAGTAACACTCGCCACCTGCTGCGGCTGATGATATTGGTTTCGTCCCCTGCCTCGGCCTCGGCCTCGGCCTCCAAACACGGCACTTGCCTCGCCCTGACGGCGCCCACCAAAAGCCTTCCTATTACTGCCAGATGCAGTTGATTCCTCAACCTGGAATTTTCCTTGCTTAATGTTACGCTCAATCTTTTCTCCCATCAGAATTAGGTCTGAAAAACTGGCCAGAGATGTGTGAAACAGCATGTCATGAAACAAGCCTGTGAATGTGCCGACAAACATGTCATTCATTTCCTTGTCTTCTACGGGAGGACGGACCCTGGAAGCCATATCGCGCCACCTTTGCGCGTACTCTTTAAAGCTCTCTCCCTTCTTCTGCGACAGCCCCGCCAATTGGACCCGATTGGGCGCCAAATCGCTGTTATAATTGTAGTGAGCTACGAATGCCTCTGCCAATTGCTTCCATGTCTTGATATCGGTTGGCTCCAACCCCATATACCACTCTAGGGAAGGACCCGACAGACTATCTTGAAAGAAATGCATTAGCATTCTTTCATCAGTTGAGTATGCAGACATCTTTCTGTAATAGGCTCGCACATGCACTTTCGGACATGTGTCCCCTTTATACTTATCAAACGCAGGAGCTTTGAACTTGATTGGCACCCTCAAGCCAGGTACCAAACCCATTGTTGCCATGTCCAGGCCCGCAGCACTTTGGTTCAGGACCCCCCTCATCTGCTCTTCTAGCATTCTGATCTTCTGGGAGTCATCCATCGGCCCTTCGAAACCTCCGCCGGAGAAAGCGTCCTCCTGCTGATCTTCTTGCCACATACTATTCCCAGCTCCATACCCGTCATATCCATTATTACGTCCAGCCCTGATCTGATTCATCCCCGGACCTCGGCCTCTGTTGCCGTACCCTTGAACACCTCCAGCAGGCCCAAAAGCCATAAACCCAGCGCCGTTTCCATTTCCAAAACCTCCGTAGCCCTAATTGGCCACACCATAACCATCTTGCCCAAAGCCTTGAGCATTGAAACCATATTTCCCAGCATTATCGAATCCCTGATCATTGAACCCGAATCCAGCATTGCCGAAGCCGTTGCCTCCCATATTATCACCCAAGTTGATGTCCCCAAGCCCAACGTTATGGACAGCAGTCTCATTCCCAACTCCGACGTTACCATTCACAGCAGCGGTAGCGTTGTTGACATTAGCAGCTGGTATATTGACTATAGGTGGAGCCACTGGCGTGGGAGTACCATCTTCATGAACAGTATCGGCTCGCACAGACCGATGATCCTCATTACCGTGCCCAGCATTTCGGGCCAACAGAGGTTGGACCATGGCTTGCAAATTCTCCTGACCTTTTGCAATAGCCTCCATGGTCTGCATGAAGAGAGCGAGCTTCTCGCGCACATCTTGCATCTCTTTCTGCATTTGATCCATGATTCTTCGACAGTTGGTGCGGGTAGAATAGCGGTGCGGGTGCTGATCTGCAATCCTGAAAAGTACCTGGTACAGAGCAGGAAATAAGACATTGTCCAGAGATTACCTGTAATGCAATATGAATATGGATGCAATGCAATGTGTGTCCGTGCACTAGGGAAATTCGTTCCCCGATTCTAGTGTGAAGGTGCCGGTGCAGTGACAGTGCTAACAGTACAAAGATCGGAGTTGAATCACAGAAAGCCTCATATATTGCTGAGAAACCAATAAACCCAGAATACAATGTTACCAAAGGTGCAAAGAGAAGGCATGACCTCGACCAACAATCCTGGTGATGGTCAGCACTGTGCAAATAAAGCATACAAGTTACTACATGAAATGATCAAATCCTCCCATAAGTCTGGTATTCTTCTAGCAACTTCTTGGTCTCCGGGTGACTGGGTCGAGCAAGCAGCCCTTCAACAAGTTGGTTTCTTTTCTTAAGAACACGGCGTACGTCTTCAGCAGTTTCTTCCCATGCCCCCTCTCCGAAGCGATCTTCCAGTTTACGCTTCTGGGACACAGCTTCGTCTCTCCCTTTGATGGCCTTGTTTAGTGCATTCTGGAGACTATACCGGGTCATCACTTCTTCCTCACACTTCTTGATGTTGGACTTCAACTGCTCTTCGAGGTCGGAGATTTGCTGCTTCAACTTATCCTCCCTCTTCTTGTTGTTAGTGAGCGTGGCATTCCAGGTCTTATTGCAAGAAGAGATCTCTCGGTGAGCGATGTCAAGCGCTTTCTTCTTGGATTCAAGCATGTCATGGGAACTTCTGAACTCTTGCCCCAGACGTTCGCGCTTCTTCCTCTCCTCAGCTAGCTCAGCGCCTAATCTGTTCATTAGCTCAATCTGCTATTGGAAGGCATGGACGGCCTTGTTTTTCTCGCTGCGTATCTGGGCTAGCTCCTGCTCTAACCCTTCGTTGATCTTCAACAAGGCTTCTTTTTCTCTCACCACTTGATCGTAGGCTTCCCTAGAAACAGTAGTGGGCTCTGCTACCGGAGTAGGAACAAGAATTGGTGCATCTGGAAATGGCATCCTCAACTGACCGGCTCTCTCCTGGATCCAAACTCTATAAGGTGCATAGGCCTGACAGTCATTCTTTCCTAACAACGGCTTCCCTTTTCGGTTAATGCGCGTCCAGGCATGCTGCAACTTGGCCAATAACTCCCCCTTCACATCTCCAGTGAAGTACAGAGATTCCTGTACTTCTTCCTCTTTTGGCGGGTTCTTCAGCGCATATCCGAACTGACGAATGAACAGAGAAGGGTTGTGGTTGATACACCATTTTCTTCCTATCAGCCGAATATTAGGGTAACTAGAACAACTGAAGATAAGCTCGGATCCCAGCAGATCTCTATCAAACCAATCAACGTCTTCAGAAGTTAACCTCATCATATGCTCTGGCCAGTCGGGCGTGATTGCATTATCCATGAAAGGTCCCCTTGATGGAAAATGGCTCTTGAACCACATATACAGCAAAGGTACGCAACAGGAGACATTCTTGCCTCTCCTGTTTTCATTCCTATAGTGCATCGAATGGTAAAAGTCCCCGATCAGTGTTGGTACTGGGTTACCGGCAGCAAATAGATGAAACGCATCCATGTCCACGAAGTTCGGGAAATTAGGGAACAACACTATCCCATAAATGCAGAGGGCCAAAATAGCGTTAAAGACCAACCAACACCCATTCTTGGCGTACTCTTGAGCCTTACCAACCAGAAACTGAAGAGAAAAACCCGGAACCCCTCGCCACGCGGTCATCAACAAGTCAGAAGCATTCATATGCAGGGCCTTGGCTAAATCCTCCATCTTGGGCTCAGCGGCTGAGTGAATAAAAGGAACTGCATTCTGCACTGGCAACTCAGTAAACTCTACATACTCCTCCATGGTAGGCCCTACGATAAAATCCGCAAACGTGAAGCATCTCAAAGCCGGGTCATAGAATTGCATTAGGGTGTAAAGCCCATTCAATTCATCCTCAGTAGACCTACACACTAAACCCAACAACCGTCCGTAACTCTGCCTGAAGCTTCTACGGACATCCTCATTCGCAAGATAAATCAGACCCAGGAGTGGAGTAATATCGGGGACAGGTAGCTTATACGCAACGGTCATCCTCAAACCAGCCATGATCAAATACTCTGAAGTCCCAACACTAGAACCGGGGGAATGCAAATGCACCTGCAGCACAGACACACGTTAGTGGGATGCAATGATAATGGGTATGCAAATAATGCAATGCAAATAACATGCAACAGGGACCAACTGCCATAGTTGAATATCCTGAACCATAACAAGAAGTCTCAGATAGACCCTCTAGAAGTCCTCAAACCCTGGTCTCGGATAGACCTATAATAAAGCTCCAACAACAATCTCTGACAGACCTCACAACCCTGGTCTCGGATAGACCTATAATAAAGCTCCAACAATAGTCTCTGACAGACCTCACAACCCTAACTCAGACTGGTCTCTGGTAGACCTCAAATCATATCTCCAAATGGTCTCTGACAGACCTTAGAACTATCCAACTGGTCTCTGACAGACCTCATAACACATCTCCAAATGGTCTCTGACAGACCTCATAACTCTCCGTAAATACCCAGGATCTCTGATCAAGAAATAACCGGTAATCTGAAAGTCTAGTTACCTGCATAACCCCAAACCCTCTCACAGGTGGATGTCCTAGTAACTGAAAAAGGTATGGTATCCTATGCGGTCGTCGGCGTCACAGACTTTCAAGGTTGATGATACGATTCCCAGAAGGAATGGCATCACCAATTCCTGAAGAGGCCTCACTTAGCCAACTTCCAAATGATCGGTCCCCAGAGTCGACAATCCAACTAACCAGCAACCCAAGCCACCCAAAGGGCAGGACAGGAGGCCAACCAGAAGAACCTCGTCTGAGCGTAGATTTCGCGGGACACTAGGACATGCAAAGCACGTGCGCGCCCACTAATCTCTACTCTAAGTCTAAGGTGCACTCAAGCCCAGGTCCGGCTTCTCACTCAATATCAGAACACCCGTCACACCCCAAAATACAGCAATAATAATCAATATATAATGCTGGAAATAAAGGTCAGAAATATAAATTCATACAAAATCCTCGACGGGAAAACAAGCGTTAGGATTGACTCTCTTAAGGGACGTTGGATCCCAAATGCATAAGAACTATCGCAGTCCTTAGCAGCTAGGGGACGTTGGATCCCCAGCAGAGTCGCCAGCTGTCGCTACTGCGAAAATCGGCGCCGGCTGAACAGAAGAGTCGCCACCGTGCGTTATTTATCCCACGGGAGGGAAAGGAAACGCTTAGAGTAAACCTCGCACAACATGGGAAAGGTATGGTCGTCGCAACCAAAACCTGGATTCGGGAGTCGGTTACGCAAGGGGAAGGTATTAGCACCCCTCACGTCCGTCGTACTCGACGGGATCCACGCTTGTTTTCGGGTATGGATTGTTATTCTATCTACTCTAAAGGTCAGGGGTTGAAAGAAAAGAGAATGAAAATAAAATGACTCGGCAAAGTATCGCACTTTATGCCTACGTATTCCCGTCTGGAACGAGAAATCAGAGTCAACGTAGTTCGCCTACCTACGGGAAAGGAGGGGAAGGTTGCTCGCTAGGATATCGCATCCTATGCCTACGTACTTTCATACAGCATGAAAGATCAGAGCAAACGTAGTTCGGGCCACGTACGACACAAGTCTGTCTTGGTTGATTTTATTCCTTCTGAAAAAGGTTTTCTTGATTAGCAATCCCGGCGGACAAAAATGACGTTTTGATGAGTTCACATTCTTTTACGGAAGAAGTGTCTTTTATTGTATTTGAAATCTTATTGTGTTTTTCTGTTTGTTTTGAGAAAGAAGAGACAGAACTCTAACCTATGGTTGCGAAGGGAAACAAACTAACCTAATGTTATCATGCATGGGTTAAGACCTAGTGTCTATCATGCTCCTCTCTTGCGCAGAGAGAAACAGAGATCCTAAGGGAATAGACGGAAACAGAAACAATAGCAGATATATACAGTAAAGCGGTAAAATGCATGAATGGAACAATACAAGCGAGGCAAGGGAGTCCCACTCATCCTCGAACCTGGAAAACAATAGGCAAAAGTGAACAGGCTTCACCTTCAACCCAGCAGGGTAAACAGCAAACAATACAATCAGGAAAACCAATAAATACAGCAGAAATGAAATACAAAAATAAACAGCCACAGAAGCTCTGCTTCAATATCCATCTTCAAGTCATCTCCAATCAACTCCAGGCTTCAACAAGCATCAGTCTCTATCTTCATGGCCTTCAGGCAAGGGCTTTGATCATCAGTCTTCTATCTGCAAGGGCTTTTCTTCAAGTCTTATCCTCCAAGCTGAGGGATCAATCACCAGAGTGGATCGGGTGTTAAGCAATTAGTTGACTACCAATGGTGGTAAACCAACTGCTACTAACACATAAGACATTTTCTCTCAAGAGTTCTATCCCTTAGACAATAGCACCAAGCCTTCCAAAGGAAGGGGGTGAGTGTCTCAGAGAGACTCTGTATCACAGAGAGGAATGGAGGCAGTCAAAACCTTCCATGTTTGAGAACCAAGCTTTCTAACCTAGAGCTCTGCCTAGTTCCTAAACCCTAATCTCCTTAACAGCTGATGGAAAAAATATCCTCTCCAACTCTGGAAGTTGGTCTTCAGTCTCTGGATCTCCAATGGCTTCATCATCTTCAGTCTTCATCTTCCCCAAATCCCAGACAGTCCCAATACCCACACAGACAAACAATAATCCCCAGAGGGCATACCACACCAATCAGACAAATATAGACAGTATATTAATAGCAGTAGGGGAATCCTGACTTTTCTAAGGGGATCTAATAACTACCCATAGCCCCTATAGTCCCATAGCTAAACTATTTAATCCCTAAGTCCTAAGGGAAATGAACTACTTCTCCTAAGTTGTCACTTAAAACCCTAATTTGTTCATGTTGTTTCCACCTAAACTAATCAACTAAAACTAACTCCTAAAAATATGAATTAAATTGTATTTACAAGTTTAATATCTAAACTAAACAACCTAAAAAGAATGGACAAAAAATATTAAAGCAATTAATAGAACAAAAATTAACAAATTTATGTATGAAATGAAACTCATTAAAATGCTATTTATTTGGAAAATATGGGAAAAATAGCAAATAAAAAATAAAATGCAATTTTTATTTTTTATAATTTTCTAGACTCTTTAAAGAAAATTATACAAAAAGAATCATAAAAAAATAATGATTTTTCAATTTTATGTGATTTTTATAAAATGCATGAAAAAATGAAAGAAATTAAAATGAAATAAAAAGAAATATGAAGAAATAAATGGGAGGGGGTGAGAATAGCAGGACTATCAGTTCAAAGGATTGGGCTTTCGCGCGCGTGGGGGTGTTAATAGCATCTGAGCCCATTTCCCTCCACTAAATGAAACGGTGCGTTTCATTATTTGAAATCTCCCTCCGTTTTGAACTTTTAATCACAACCGTCAGATGAGTCTTCAAGTCAAAGGTCAAAATGTAATCGTGTGGCCTAGGGGTTGTCTTCAACCTCCAGCAAACCCTAGGTCCTGAAACTTCCTCACCATGCGCGAATTTCCAGCTCTCTGTTCTCCCTCCATATACCACGAAATCACACGATTCCAAAAGCAATTTTGCCCTAATTTCTTCCCTCTACACAACCATAACAATGATTCTTTCTAGAACTCAACATACAATCGAACCCGATGAGGATAACAGTTTGATTCCACCATGATCACCTGATATCCATTGCTTCAATTCTTGCTCAAATCTATCCTGACATGCTCTATATCTCACACTGATCATTTCAAGCTATTAACCTATGATTATCGTGCCTTAATCCAAGAGTTATAAGCCTTAACAGAATTGATACATCATGCTCAAACTTCATGAAACTTCTCCAAAATCATCCCAATCAATCCTCCATCCTATCTTAACCATTCTACCCTATCAAAACCCTAAGATTCTAACTAGTTCATGCAATACGAAGAGAAAACAAACCTGGTGCAATTGGTGAAAACAGGTATGCAACTCTTTGAATTTGGTGCTTGCAGTGATTGAAACTTGCTCAGTAACCTTGATGATGACTTCTGTATGCAGTGATTAGTGTGTAAACTTCATGAATCTTGTCCTTGAGAAGTTCTTGCAATTTGGATGGTTGTCTTGAATAGCACAATTCTTCCTCCAATTCTACCAATCTTGATGTGGATTATGGTGTTTGAATGATGATGATGAAGATTCAATCAAAAGATAAGAGGATTGATGGAGATTTGGGAGAGTTTGTGAAGCTTATGCAAAAATGAGAAAGTGTGTAAAACTTGGGGTTTTGGACAAATGAAATCACCAACCATGGCATGAACTATCCCTTATCAATATATAGGTGAGGTTAGAACCTCCTAGAAACTTGGAGAAGTTTCCCTTGCATTCTTTCTCTTGAATTTGGTTTATGTTTCTTCCATTGCAAGCAACCATGGATAACTCTTAAAACATGAACTAAGCTCAAAATTACACTTCAGCCAATGTCTTTAAAATGATCTTTCCATTCAAAATGACCTATAATTTTGCTTCATTTGGCCAAGATATGAAAAATCTCATTTTTAAGGCCATTTTTATTCATTAAATCCAACAATTTTGAAACCTTGTGCTATGAATCTTTCCAATCTCTCATGGTCACTTTTCTAGACTCAAAATGTCATTTGGAACAAGTTTGATGTTGCAAAGTTTTCCATTGGAAGCTTCCTTGTATGAGTTTTGGGCATAGGTTAAAATGACCTGTAATTCACAAATGACCAAAATACCCTTTGCTTGCCAAGACCATAAGTAGAGTTCCCCAAATCATATGAAGGCATACTATACCATTCTAGAAAGCTAAGACAATAAGGAACAACTCTTATGTTGACCAGAAATTCATTTGAAATCTCCTTGAGGGGTAAAAATAGCTTGGAAGCCAAGTCACTTTCACAGACAAAATTTCAGACACCTCAGATGACCTGTAACTTGCAAGGACCATAACTTGAGTTCTATAAATCTCCTTGATGTCTTCCACCACTAAAATTAAAGGTCTTGAGATCCTATACAAGTTTAATGTTGGCCAAGGATCCATTTGAAGCTTTCATTTTGAATTATCTTGCTTGGAAATTTGACCTAAACTAGGGGATTTTACATAGAAACCCTAATTTAGAACCTCCTCTTCTCCTTGATTTCTCTTGATTTCTTCTTAGCATAACAACATATCCTTATTATCCATGTCAAATGATGAACCCCACATCTCTTCAATAGCCCTTAATGCCTCTCCTTTGACCTAGGGTTGACCCAGGGTTGACCCAGATGAAACCCTAGTTGACTGCCTTCAACTGCAATTCTTGTGATCACATCAACAACTTATTTTCTTCTCCAAATGACTTTATAAGTCCTCCAAGATGTCTAGATACTCCCCATGCTCTCCATTCACAACTCATAATTCCCTTGTTGATCCTCAGACACCCTCAGTTAGGAGATGTACTCAATGCTTGATCCACTGAACTCCCTGCTTTCAAATTCTTTTCTGATGACTTGAATGAGATTGAATTAGGATAATAACCTCTGGATAGGCCTCTAGAGATGAGAATAATGCTTGGTCCCCTGTTGAATGACTTGCTATGCTTATGCTATGCAGATGAGTAACCTATGTACATGACTCTTTATGCAAATGCTAATGATATTGAAACATAAACCAAGTGAATAAGGTTGAGCAAATTTTAGGGTGCAACAAGTATGTTTTTTTTGTTTACTGCAAAGTTGGAATACGTCGCAGCTAGTAGTTGGTGTGCACAAATTTTATGGCTAAAAGAACATATTCTCGACTTCGACATCAAACTTCAATGTATTTCAATAAATTCTGACAATAGTAGTGCGATTAACCTAAACAAATATCTGGTGTTACACTCTCGTACTAAACACATTGAGAAACGTGACCATTTCCTACGTGACCATGATGAAAAAGCGATTTCGTTTTTGAACATGTTGATAGCAAAAATCAACTTGCGGATATTTTCATAAAATCTCTTGCGACTGACCCATTTTTCAATATTCGACGGGAATTGAGCATTCTGGATATCTCAAATGTTGCCTAATTTTGTGTTGCATGTACTTCTTACATTTGTTTCAACTTTCGTTAGAAAATTCAATTTTATGTCTCATCCTATAAGGTAATATCATTTCACTTATCTGTTTGTTCGTAAGTTTTTTTTTCATATGTAACTGCATGTTTATGTTAGAAAAATGTGTGATATATTTGGTGAATGATACATTTCATGTATGCTCACTTCCAAATATTTTGTTGTTAAACCATGTGTTTTCAATCTATATGTTTATAGTGACTTCATGTTATTATGTCATTATCATATGTGTTTCATGCTATTATATATTCACATTAGAAGTATTTTTGAAGCTATTGTTGTTTGAGAATGTTGTTATTGACTCTTGCATGAAGAATATGTTTTTGCATGAATTTTTCCAAGCCCACACCGTATTCCCCAACTTATTACATTCGAGGTCGGCCTAAAGCTTTCCAATTCCTAAAATTTTTCAATATGTCCTGCACGTGTCGACTCATAGGTGCTTCAGATCGACACATTGTCAGAATCCCTAAAAAAATTCTATGTTCAGTTTGTGTCGAATTCTAATTTGTATAGGTCGACAAATACCCAACTATTTTTCAATTTTTTTTTTCTCTTTCAGGCTTTTGAGATCGGCTTCTTCATAGAGTAGGTTGACTCATACGAATTTTTTTCTTTTCTTTCCACGTGTCCCGTTGACTTCTCATTTATATCCCTTTGAAAATCTCTTCATTTTCTAGAAAACTTATAACACTTTCTCCCTTTTCTAGAAAATTTTTTTCATTTCTTCGACTCCAATACAACACTTACTTCATTCTTCATAAAATCATACCATCCCCCATTTCAAATTCTCACTTGTTTTCTTCTACTCTTTTCTTCTTTGTGTGTTTAGAAACAAATTTTCATAGTTTAGGTAAGAGGGTATCTCATATATCACTCAAACTCCTAACTTTCTCTTTCACGCATTAATTTCATCAAACACCTATTCTGCATACACTTTATCATAATTTGTAAGTATTTAGTAAAATTTCTTTCTAATTTAAATTCTTCTAAGGATTTTATCGTCAAATTTAGTTTATTTTTTAAACTAAGTTTTTAATATCATGTGAATTTTTTTATGTTATATCATTGATAATATATTAAATATTATCTTTAAAATATTAAAGATAATATTTTAAACTATTACCAGATCACTAATTTAGTTATATGATTATCATAAAAGTTTATTCTTTTTTCAATTAAAACTAATCATTCTAAATTTAAGTATGATCTAATTTATTTAAATTTATTAAGAATTTATTAAACCAATTTCAATTTATTTTAAATTAAAATTATTGTGTATAAAGAAAAATAATAACACTAAACTACATAAATTTGTACACCACTTAAAGTTTTTTTCCATATTGAAAATTGATTATGATCTTAATTTGAAAAAAACAATAACAGATAGAAATTTCACTATTAGTGAGATATCTATCCTTGCAAATATCAAGTCATTCAATATATTAATAAGCGCAGATATTTATTTTATAAAAAAATTTACATTATTTGATGTCGAAAATATATCAAAGATAAACAAATGACTTTTTAAAAAAAGTTCAAAAATAAATTAAAAAGTTACTTAAAGAAACAAAATTCTACAATAAAAAAATATAAATATATAAAAATGAATTACAATGAAAACTATGTGGAAAAAAATAAGATAGCGTTAGTGGAAAAAAATACCTAGAAAAAATTAAGACAGTGTTTTGTATTGTTTTCAATGTTTTCACCTGTTGCGGTGAGAATAGGATATCAAATTATTAATTAATTTGAATCATATCTTTAATTCACAACCGGTCTTTGATGTATCCGAAGGAAAATGTGAAAGAAGGAAAAACCTAATTTTTGCATCATAAACAATGCTGCGAGAGCTCTAGGTAAGGGGTTGGTTAACCTTAGAGAAGATATTAGCACCCTAAACTTCTATAGTACTCTACATGAACCTTTTGTTTGAAGTTTACTATTTTGCTTGACTATCGGCTTGAAGGTATGTAGTAGGGGTTAAAAGTGACAAAGAGACCTAAGGGTTAGTCCTAAGTTTACTCGCCAAGATTCGCATCTTGTGCCTACGTATCCGGGAAATCCTAAAACTGAGTGCGGCAACTCCTTAACCTAATGCTAGGGTAAAGAGTAATTCGGTCTGCGGCAGGACGCCTATGCATTTAGGGTTTGAAAAAGTCAAGGGTGAGGACTATTGACTCGGCGGTTAAATGGCTAGACCTAATCCTTCGGAAGGGATTTAACGATAAATGATGCAAAATAATTAAACGGTAGTATGAAAATACAGTAAAGGACATACACAACGACGATATACTCGCATAAGTTGCAAACCATGAAACGAAATGAAAAAAATAAGGTGTTACAAACTGTACAACCGAAAAAACAATGAATGAAATGGCATAAAAATATAGACGAAATTAATGGGGCAAAGTCAGAGCTTAAGTTTGCCGTTAAGCGACAGTATTATTCGAACCTGAAATTGAAAATGCAAAACAAATCGTTAAGAAAAGGATTTAATATTGGTGAAAGAATTTACAATAGGAATTTTTTCAAATTAAACTTGTTAGGAATTTATATTTAAATAAAACGAATTTACTTTAAAAGTTTCCTAAAAATGGTTTTTATTCTAAATTAAAAATAGTTCTAATTTTAAAAAATGAATTTTTATTTCTAAGTTAGTAAAATGTGGATTTTAAGTTAATAAAATGTTTTCACTTAATAGATATTAAAATTCTTTTAAAGATGTTTTACTTGATTAAAATTGGTTTTAATTTTAAAAATGGTCTTAATTAGAAAAAACTTTAATTAGGAAAAAATGTTTAATTTAAAAATATGGTTTTAAAAATGGTTTAATTTTAATTTATTAAAAGAGGATTTTTTTTAAAAAATGTCTTAACTTTTTTATTGAAAAAAAAAAACAAAATTACTTTTACTTGTTTTACTTCCAGCTTTTTTTTATGATTTTAATTAAAACTTTAATTCTAATTATTAACTTACAAACTAAAATAACACACAATGATAAATTACACAATAATAAAAAAAATAAATGAGAAAAAAAATAATGAATAAATAAAGGGGAGGGGGAATTGTTGAGACATTTAGGGTTTAAGAACCTTATCTTCTCTTCACCAGCGACACGACATATATGGGTTTCTCCCGTCTGAGACCTTCCCCTCTTTATTGCATTGTCCGTCCTTCTTTCTCCTTTCATGTGCATGTTATTTGTTCTTCTCCCTTGTTATAGAAACCACAAACTAATTAAAACCATGAGAAATTCTTACGGATTTGTGATTTTCTTGGTGGTTGTTGTTTAAGTCGCGGACGATGGTGGTGAGACGAGAATGCTTCACCTCTCTGAGTCTGGGGTTGTGATTTCCGCTTGGGATTCTTGGCTGCCGGCGGATAACTGATGGGCTTTTTGTATTTTGCTGCGGCTAGGTTTCTTTTATGAGCAACCCGTCTGTCCTTTCGATGATTAAACGTCGGATTCTTCTGATGGACTTTAGGGTTTTAAAAATTCCTCCCCTCTTTATCATTTATGATGATGAACTTATATAGTTCTTAATTTGTGGGCTTGGATACATATTGTTACGTTCTTTACGTTTTGATGGTTTTGGAACTGAAATTACAGAGAAATTGTTGAGGCGTTTTTCTGTTGATTCTGTTGTTGTTTCACGATTTTATAAGCTTTTGTTGTTGTTATAATTTTGGCTGAAGTTTTGGAGAGGTTGTTTGATCTTATTTGGGTTTGCGTTTTTCTTGGAGAAGTTGTTTGTTTGATTCTGTTTTGGTAGTAGAACTTTGGCTTTGATTATTTACAACTTGTTTCGTAAAAACCATTTTTTTGAAAATAAGTGCTTTTCCAAAAATCACATTTTTCAAAATAACCTTTTCTCTCTCGTGGCTAGATTGAACAGATGCTGCCAGGTCTTGTGCCGAGGTCGGAAAAATAAGTCGGAAGCTGGCGACGACTTCGTCGTTGCCCTCCCGACATACCCGACGATGAAAAATAACTGAGGGTATCGGATCCGCAAAAAACCATTTTTCTAACATTTAAAATTTCTTGCTCCGTTGTTGATTTTTCTTTGCAGGTTGGGAAAAGTCGAAACTCGAAGAATCAAACTCGAAGACATTTTTAGGACAATTAGGAATTTTAGAACTTTTTTGTAATTACCATTTTTTGTAATATTGTAATATTATAATAAAAATATAGAATAAATAAAATTCTCTTTTCTTATTAACTTGAATTTACTTTCCCGATTAAATTTCTTGAAACAAATCATCCGATTACTTCCAACAAATAAATTAATTAATTAAATTTATCCGACTAAATTCCTCCAATTAAATTCACCTGAATGAATTCGTCCGATTAAATTCGTCCAGCTTAATTCATCTGCTTAAATTCAACCGATTAAATTCGTCCGACTGAGTTCATTAGATTAAATTCACCAGATAATTCATCCGATTAAAATCACCCAATTAATTCATCTGCTTCAATTGTCCAACTAAATCCCCTTGATCAAGTTCATCTGACTAAAATCACTCAGTTAAACTCAACCAACTAAATTCAATTAACTAAATTTATTTGATTAAGCTCCTTCAAATAAATTCGTCTGAATAAGTTTGTTCGATTAAATTTGTCTGATTACATCCGTACCGATAAATTCATCGGATGCCATTTACTCGACTAAATTCATCTGGTTAAACTTATCCAAATAAATCAAACTGATTAAATTCCTCCAATTAAATTTATTTGATTAAGCTATGACATTCTAACTCCAAACCCGGTGATTAATCATTTGCACGATTTAAATCTGACGTAACTGAGTTCAAACAAATCATCTTGCAAATTAATTCATGCTCGATATTAACGGTGAATATGACCTTGAACAGATAAGCTGAGAAATTTAGTTGAACGGCAAAATGAACTGTCTTCCGTATTGAAAATTCAAACCGCATCTCGACTACTTTAACTCGGTAACCTGAATTAACTCAACTAATAGTCATGATCAAAACAACAGATGTTCTTTATAAATTCGATGCGCACCAAAATCCCACAGTTTCCTTAAAATCGACCGTTGGTTAGCAGAAAGCAGGAAAACGTGTGTCTGTCACAATAAATTCCACAAAGCACATTCTCGCACCAATTTAATCTGAACCCACCGATATCTCAACACCTTCAGTTCCAGATGGTTTAGGAATCAAACAACGTTTATGAAATCTAACTGACGACTGAATCTCGTCTCTTGAATAAAATGTAATGTGTCACGAGACGTCTGATGTCAATATTGTCACAAACTTCAACTCTTCATCAAATAGGTCACCTTAGCGCGCTTCTGATGGCGCTTAGTGCGGTTCCACTTACTGCACTTTGGGCACTTCACTATGCCAAAAAATACCTTTAGCAGCGCTTAAAAGCGCTGCCAAAAGTGGCGCTGCTAAAGGTAAAGGCAGCGTTTTTTTATGGAAAAAACGCTGCTAAAGGCTCCCTTCAGCAGCACTTTTAGCAGCGCTGCATATTCCCCCCCCCCCCCCCCCCCCCCAAACCTCCCCCCCCCCCTTTAGCAGCGCTTTCACAAAGCATTGTCTTAGACCCCACCTTTAGCAGCGCTTTTACAAAGCGCTCTCATAGCCCCCCCCCCCCTTTAGCAACGCTTTTTAGAAGCGCTGTCTTAGACCCCCCCCCCCCTTCCAAACCTATAGCAGCGCTTTTGTAGCGCTATGTTTGTAACCTTTAGCAGCGCTTTTTTGTAAAAGCGTTGTCTAATGTCCCAGATTTTAAAATTTTTTTTATAAATATTCACGCTGTTTTGTATATTTACCAACAACCTGCTTATAATTCAGGCCTTTATTTCAACACTTTGGCCTTATATATACAATTCAAAACGTTGGCCTTATATATACAATTCAAAACTTTGGCCATATATACAATTCAAAACTTTGGCCTTTAAGTATACATTGTAACTTATCACTTTGCCCATAATCATTTTAATACACATAAACCTGCTTAAATATGTTACAACAAAATCCGATCCTCAGAATTACAACATCACAAATACAGTCAATTTACATATAATTACAATTCTTCCAATCCGATAACTTTATACAATTCTCAACTCAAGAATAAATTGACACCATTCCTCTTTAATTTCTTCCAATCTTGCTTTCATGTAAGTAGCGCACTTGAATTTATCAAAATACTACATAATATAACAGAACATGCAAGATTTAATTTTAAAACTAATTACTCAGATGAAGTATCGGATAATTTTCAAAATGAATCATATAACTTATATAATGAATTGATCCATACCATGACTGGAATCTCAAGTTGACCAGAAAGAATAATTTCCCTCATAAAGCGCAATACAAAATATCCACAGTCAATACCATTGCGCTGCCGAGGACACTGTAAATGGAAAAAACAAACGAACATTTATCAGGATATATAGTTTAAATAGTTTTATCAAGTAGAACCACTATAACAGTCAAACATGGGAAAATATACCTCCACTCTGATCCAGTTGATGTTGTTAGCCTTACTTTTTGGCACCATTGCATCTCTTTGTGCTCTGAATATTTGTATAACTCTAACATAATATAAACGCGTATTTAGAACAATGTCACATAATAAATAAAGATATATAATTATTCAGAACAGTATATCTCGTCACTTACGTATCAACCATGTTCCTCAAATTTTCATATTTTGTTGCATCGCCATCCAATGAATCTATATAATACACTATTTCTTTCCTCGGATTAATCGCGACCAACAACCAATGTCCACTATAAAATAAGACAATAGTTTAGACGGAAATGTTATATAGAAAGGAAAACATCGAACAATTATAATAAATGAATTTAGAATAAAATCTAACCCATGGCCAGTATTATATGGCAACAAGAACAACTTCTCCGTAGTCGCGCCCATAAATCTCTGCACTGTGTACTCTTTGACTGCATCTGGTGTCTGGTCTATTGTCTGTAAGTTGACACAGCTAGCAGATAAGAATGCGAATACTGAAGTCAAATCATTCGGGACCAACAACTTATCATACAAGAGCCTAAAAAAACATAATCAACATTAGAATATTCAGTTAAACGAGCAAATTTTAAAATGTTCAATTATTTAATTAAAATGGATCGAAGTACCTGATGTATGAATGCATAACACCGACGCCCAATTCAGAATGGTTGAAAACCTGGTCAAAATCCTCCTTAGCAATTGTTTCAGGATATTCAAAACCAAAAATACCTCCGTCCATATGTATTTGACGGATGCCACCCTCAGGCACATCTGATGTTCCCACATATGTTTCAAGGCACATCCTAAATCGAGGAACAAATGCTTTTCTGGGCACCTTGGAAGTTTCAGGCATCTTACCCTTGCTGACTTGTTGCGAGTGCTGATCATGAACCTAAAAGTCATATATAAGTTCAGTAATTAATGTATAATAAGATAATCATGTAACTGTAGTAGTACCTGTTTCTTTGATGCAGCTGAATCGGTATGCCGCACAATAATTCTATCATCTTTTGATTTGGATTTTGTAGGAGTCTAAGATCATCATGTAAATAAGAAAATGTAAATGTAAGAATAACTTTCATGTATGGATCATAAAACATTTGAGTATTAAAAGGTTCAACCTACCTCATCATCTATGCAAATGAGATTTGTCGGCCATGCCACATAAGCTCCTATTGCGTCCCCCACCACTGTTGCGCCTGAAACATCATCTGGTATAGGCAACAACGCACCCCCTCTAACGCAATATCAATAGATACTTTCAAAAATCCAGAAGGGAGCAGTTTGTGGTGAAGTAAGTCTCCCAGAGTGTTATGCACCTTTCCCTTGCCAACCATTCGATGAGTTGGTGACGATAAATATAGTCGGCAAAGTGAAATGCCCTAAACAAATAATGATCAGTTAATGTGTCAATTAAGTAAACTGTGCTAAATTAATTTCAATGTAATATATACAATTACCTCTGGAACCTTCTGCGGACAACCGATACTATATTTGTCACTAGTAGCTTTACCCTCTAGAGCGCGCCTTTCCGACATGTATCTCTCCTTGCCCTTCTGTAATTCACGAATTTGCGCTTTCAATTCCTCCAAAGTATCCATCACTTCTTTATTGGTTGGATTTTTTTCTTTGCCTGCTTATACAGTTTGGATGGAGTGACACCAAATCCCTTACCCCTCACACGCCCAGAATACTCAGGAATATTCAACACCCGGCTCAGTAGGCTCCTGCAATCATCGTCCTCAGTAGAAGTTAAGGTCTGGGATAGAGTCTCCTGAAATATAGATAAAAACATATATAAATATATTATACACTTTTGATAAGTTACTGACAAAGATAACGTTGTACTTACACATTGTTCAAAGACTTATTGAACTTCTTCCTGAACGACTCCATCTCTTCCCACACGGGCAACCTTCCATACAACATGGTCCGGAAGAGATGTCGCATCACTCTTCTCCTCTTCCAACTACGCATTAAGACGGATAATAAAGCATTATATCCTATTATATATACTTACTATTTTTTGTAAATATATCATATTAAAGCATTTATATGTACTTACTATTTTTTGTTCTAAGCGTGCATATCCCAAACGCCCTTTTCTGTATGGATATGCGGGATTTGATGCCCGTTGACGATTTACGCCACTAACAACCTGAAAAAACAAGTTTATCAGAACTCTTGTGGAAGAAGTATATATATTATACATAGTTCATGATAAGTTGTACTTACTTCGAATTCTTTTGTTCTTCGCTTTGCAACAAACGTCTCCCATTCTTCATCCGAAATCAAATCCGCGTACTTCATTGGACGCTACGAGTCAACAAAGTTTCCTTCAGAATCTTTTAGAAACTTGTTTGTTAAAAACGCTCTAAATCCCCTCAAGCGTTTTCCGGCCAATTGAATACAATATTTTCTCCTATGATCTTCAATATTAAAAGATCTCTGCAAACAAACACACATACATATAACATGTTAGTATAATTAATTTAAAGACGTAACTGTCAACATAATTAAAAATAATCAAATATCATACCTGAATCTCGCTCCAAATTTTATCTTTAGCCGGTTGTAATGAAAGAATTCTCCAATTATCGCAAGTAATCGGAACTTGCGAACGTACAAGTGCTCCGATGTAACTTGTTAGCAACGCACCGTTAGGCTCAACTAGCTGATCTCTTTCATTCCAATGGACATCATACTTTACTCCTTTATCTCTCGCGCGGATGATTTTTTTCGTAATGCCTATAAAGAAATCACTAACTTCTAAGAATGCTACACAGTAGGATGCTTGAAAATGATCACAACTTTGATCTTCACAGGTAACCCCTATAGCAGACAAAATATAAATTTTATTAAAATCATATTAATAATTAACCAAAACAAAAATACTAGATAATCCACCAAAACAAATCATATTAAAAATACTAGATAATCCTTAAACAAAAATGACACCCTTACTAAACATTGAGAAATCCTAACTAAACATATAAAACCATAATAACATATCATATAAACATTGAGAAATCCATACTAACATATCAACATATAAAACCATCAACATATAAAACCATAATAACATATAAAACCATATCATATAAAACCATATTCATGTTGGCTACTCTCTTAAAAAATAGGAATTTCCAAACTATATTGAACATGCAAAATATAAACTCTTGTTTGTCAATCTAAAACATACAAAATATAAACTCTCTTAAAAAATATAAACTCTCTTAAAAACATATTCAACAGAGCGACTTAACATATAAACTCTCTGTTAAGACATACAAACTCTTTTATAAACTCTCTTAAAAAACTATCTGTTTATAAAAACTCTCTTATAAACTCTCTTAAAACATACAAAATATAAACTCTCTTAAAAAATATAAACTCTTGTTTGTCAATCTAAAACATACAAAATATCCGTAACAATGACAGAGAGACTTAACATGTAGATTAAGATACAAAATATATAACATGCAACAGAGAGACTTAACATGTAGATATCCATACAAATAATAAAAACATATTCAGTTTGTCTTAAAGATTACAGAAAATGACTTAACTTGATTGCATTCAAATAATAAAAACATATTCAGTTTGTCTTAAAGATTACAGCAACAATGGTGAAAATATAAGTAAAAAAGAAAACTAGAGTAAAACTTCAAATACCGTAACAATGGCGGAAATGCAATGCAGACGAGCAGAGGATATCGAAAACGGACGGTGAACAGCGGCGAAATGCAACAGAGGAGGGCGACGGTTGGACGGCGACGGTGACTGAATATGGGTTTATAGGGCAACTTTGTTCGCCAGAGAAAAAGAAAGAAAGAAATACGATGACGATGACTGTTCTGTTTCTTATAAAAATTTTGGTGGGTATTTTAAATTAATTCTAACTAAGCCTATAGCAGCGCTTTTTAATGGCTTTAGCAGCGCTTTAAAAAGCGCTCTCAAAGATCTTCTTATGTACCCTATATAGCAGCGCTTTATGGAAAAAGCGCTCTTGTAGACTAGACCTACAACAACGCTTTAGGAAAGCGCTTTCATAGGGTTGTCTTAGACCCCCCCCCCTTTAGCAGCGCTTTTTAGAAGCGCTTTCTTAGGTCCCCCCTTTAGCAACGCTTTTTAAAAATCGCTTTCTTTGCGCTCCCCTTTAGCAGCGCTTTTTAAAAAGCGCTGTCTTTTGTATGTGAACAAGGTTTATGATCAATATTTCATTGTTTTTAATATCATGGTGAATGATACATTGTTTTTAATATCATGTGAATTTTTTTATGTTATTTCATTGATAATATTTTAAACTATTACCAGATCACTAATTTAGTTATATGATTATCATAAAAGTTTATTCTTTTTTCAATTAAAACTAATCATTCTAAATTTAAGTATGATCTAATTTATTGAGAATTTGTTAAACCAATTTCAATTTATTTTAAATTAAAACTATTGTATATAAAGAAAAATAGTAACACTAAACTACATAAATTTGTACACCCCTTAAAGTTTTTTTCCATATTGAAAATTGATTATGATCTTAATTTGAAAAAAACAATAACAGATAGAAATTTCACTATTAGTGAGATATCTATCCTTGCAAATATCAAGTCATTCAATATATTAATAAGCGCAGATATTTATTTTACATTATTTGATGTCGAATATATATTAAAGATAAAATCATTTGTTGGATTTCAAACTATAATAACAATATAAAAATAATAATGTTAAACTTTTTTAGAAATAAAATAAAAACATGAATTTATTATATCAATTTAACTGATGCGATGACTAATATTAAGAAATTCATAAAGAAGAAAAATATAACTCTTGATTAACAATTGATATAAATATTTATATAATCCATATCTATTCATAAAAATTATATTGTACATTATAATTTAGGGTTTTGTTTCATCAACATTACAAACATTACAAGAGTGTGTTTCACAAAAGACATTTCCACATTGACATCCAAATTTGATCAGTCCATGTTCTGTGTGATCTTCATGTTTTTAAAGTCTTGGAGAGTTGTAGTAGTAATAGGAGAAAATACTTTGTTGACTGGACTTTCCGACGTAACATATTCTTTGATATTTGATTTAATCGGATGTTCTTTGAGAGATTCTACAAAACATTTTCCACAAATATTCTTGATACCAATAACATCATAGGTACCACACTTCTTATTAGTGCAAATTGGTGGAACCATGGTGTTTGATTCACTTTGATAGGTTCAAAGAATTTTAGGAGAACAAGAAGCTACGAGAATAATTGTTGTTGAATGATTGAATGAATGTAGGCAAGAGTTCTAATTTATAAGGAAAAAACTGTCACAGATATAAGATTTGATTCAACTAACTTTCGCAATAATTATGCCTCAAGTCTCTAACTGCATTAAAAACAAAATCTTTTTATTATCACAAGATTTGTTTTATAATATATTAAATATTATAATCAATCAAAGCCTAATCTTTTTAAAAGGAAAACTAACTTTCGCAATAATTATGCCTCAAGTCTCTAACTGCCTTAAAAATCTTGTGATAAATCGTTATTATCTATATCCATTAAGATATTGAAAAATAAATTAAATAAATAAAAAAAAGGAAATATTAAGTGTAAAAATAAAATATTCAAAGATAAACAAATGACTTTTTAAAAAAAGTTCAAAAATAAATTAAAAAGTTACTTGAAGAAACAAAATTCTACAATAAAAAAATATAAATATATCAAAATGAATTACAATGAAAACTATGTGGAAAAAAAATAAGATAACGTGTATTTGTTGTGATGTCCTTAATTAAGGGGTATAAAGTTAAGGACAAGAGTGAGAGCTGGCCTTAGTTGGGGTAATATGGACTTACAATAAGGGATAATTTAATAACAAGATTAAGAGCATTATTATTATTAATATTATTATTTCAATTATTATTAATAATAATACTAATAGGATTATGGTTATTATCATTATTATTATTACTATTATTATTATTAATTAAATTAAATGAATTAAAAATATGATTAAGAGGGTTTAGGGAGAGTTAGTGCAGTAGGCAGTTAGTGTACGTGAAAGAGGAAAAAGACAGAGAAAGGAGAACTAGGGCAGAGGAACCAATTCTCCATTATTGTCAAGGAAAAAGCTTCAATCCAAGGTAAGGGGAGAGAATGGATTTCAATATGTGTGAATTAACATGAGAGGGTAGGGAGAGGTCCTTTCTCTCATAGGATTTATGTCTGCTTTTGGTTCCTTGATCTGAATTTCGTAACATGATGAATTCCCTAAAATTACTGTTATTGTTGAATGATTATTACATGATGCTTGTGTGTACGAATCTGGGATTGATCCTGTCACACCCTAATTTTCGACCTTAAGATCCCACCTCCTTCGTTTTCTATGTGTTATCTTTATACTTTTGTATGCGTGTTATTACGGCTAACCAATCCTTGCAGCTGCAGTAATGTCGAGTGTAAATCCTTACAGTCAAGCGCTTCAAAGTGTGCCATTTGGATTCTGGGAGATCTTGGGTTTATTCTGTTTCGTGGGAAGTTACAAGTGAAAGAGCTCCTATGTCCCTTGTTATTTGGCCTACGGAAATTACACTTAAAGATAAGCCCGTGTTCAAGCCAAGCTCTAAATTCAAGAATCCGTCTATCGCAAAGCCATCAGAATTTCAGAAACGGGAGACTAAGCTAGAGTTGGAATCATTCAAAGCGCTTTTCTCTTTGAGGTGCCACGTACAACATGGGGGGGGGGGGGGGGGTGCGGAACTAATTCACTATCCACTTCCACATCTCTAATCAAGTTTTACATGGAAGTACACTTTGAGAATTAGAGAAGGTTGTTATTACATTTTTAAAGGACATAATGGATTAAGGGAATCCCCATGACCACATTTCTTTTCAAAATAGTTGATATGGCCATTTGACCTCGAATATCACACAGTTACCCAACACTTTGTTTCATGAGAATATTGCTAAATAAATAAAAAAAGGAAATATAAAATGTAAAAATAAAATATTCAAAGATAAGCAAATGACTTTATAAAAAAAGTTCAAAAATAAATTAAAAAGTTACTTGAAGAAACAAAATTCTACAATAAAAAAATATAAATATATAAAATTGAATTACAATGAAAACTATGTGGAAAAAATAAGATAGCGTTAGTGAAAAAAAATACCTAGAAAAAATTAAGACAGTGTTTTGTATTGTTTTCAATGTTTCCACCTGTAGCGGTGAGAGTAGGATATCAAATTATTAATTAATTTGAATCATATCTTTAATTCACAACCGGTCTTTGATGTATCCGAAGGAAAAGGTGAAAGAAGGAAAAACCTAATTTTTGCATCGTAAAAAATGCTGGAAGAGCTCTAGGTAAGGGGTTGGTTAAGCTTAGAGAATGTATTAGCACACTAAACTCCTGTAGTATTCTACAGGAACCTTTTGTTTGAAGTTTACTATTTTGCCTGACTATCGGCTTGAAGGTATGTAGTAGGGGTTAAAAGTGACAAAGAGACCTAAGGGTTATTCCTATGTTTACTCGCCAAGATTCGCATCTTGTGCCTACGTATCCATTAAGATATTGGAAAATAAATTAAATAAATAAAAAAATAAATATAAAATGTAAAAATAAAATATTCAAAGATAAACAAATGACTTTATAAAAAAAGTTCAAAAATAAAAAAAGTTCACAACCGATCTTTGATGTATCCGAAGGAAAAGGTGAAAGAAGGAAAACCAATCCTTGCAGCTGCACTAATGTCGAGTGTAAATCGTTACAGTCAAGCGCTTCAAAGTGTGACCATTGGATTATGGGAGATCTTGGGTTTATTCTGTTTCCTGGAAAGTTACAAGTGAAAGAGCTCCTATGTCCCTTGTTATTTGGCCTACGGACATTACACTTAAAGATAAGTCTGAGTTCAAGCCAAGCTCTAAATTCAAGAATCCGTCTATCGCAAAGCCAACCGAATTTCAGAAATGGGAGACTAAGCTAGAGTTGGAATCATTCAAAGCGCTTTTCTCTTTGAGGTGCCACGCACAGCGTGGGGGTTGCGGAACTAATTCACTATCCACTTTCACATCTCTAATCAAGTTTTACTGGGAAGTACACTTTGAGATTTAGAGAAGGCTGTTATTACATTTTTAAAGGACATAATGGACTAAGGGAATCCCCATGACCACGTTTCTTTTCAAAATAGTTGATATGGCCATTTGACCTCGAATACCATACAGTTAGCCAACCCTTTGTTTCATGAGAATATTGCTAAATAACTTTAAAGGGAAGAAGTTCCAGGTGAATACATTAATAAGAAATTGAAATACATTTGAGTGTTGAACCACTTCGGCCAGGGTAATCTACAATCATTGATCCTAAATATTTAATACAGTATATTACAAAGCTTCACATAGTACTTTTTTGAAGCATTTTCTTCTGCCAACCAAGTTGGTGAGTTGCCCACCGAGGAATGTTGCGGAACCGTTACCACTTCAGAACATTCTTTTTTAAGGAAATCATCCACCTGCTACGGCAGAACCAAAAACCAAGTTTACAAGACGGATTCAAAGCTACACAAGACATTTCCGAGTTCACCATTACAATGTTCAGAACTAAAGATAAGAGATGTAGATAATTTCCAAATGCAAGGAGTAATATACATTCATTTAAAAGGCTACAAATTATGCTTTAAAGAGAACTCTAATTCAAATCCTAAAGAAGAGCTTACCGAAGGAGAATATTCTGATCTAAGTATAGAGGAGCGACTAAGTGCCCTTGTTGCATTGATTGGCGCAGCAAATGAAGGAGGTTCAATCCGTTTTTTTCTGGAGGATCAATTGGAATCAGCAAATGCTCTAAAAGGCAAGGGTGGACAGAAGAACAAATGGACAAAATTCTGTTAGGAGATAATTACCTGTCACTTACTGAATTAAATTCGAAGCATAAGTCATACCCTGCTGTTAAGGAAAACCATAGCTCCCGCTCAACATCCGTATTAACAACAGTAAGAATGAAAGCACATCACATCACTACAGAAAATCAAAGAGGAACTCCTTCTGCACAGAGCCTGTCTGGAAAGCCCTCATCAGGTCAAGATCTCTGCATAGGCCTTGATAATCCTCGGACTATGTTATCTGCACAGTATTCAAACGGTCAAGACCTCAATTAAAATCTTATATATCCCACATAGCGGAGGAGATATGCATCTATAGATCCTTACCCCTCGGACAAGAACGCAGACATAATCGATATTGCCAATTTGTTGCATTTGCTTCGTGCAATGATCCTGGCTTAGGCATGAGTTGGACGACAACAAATGGAGGCTTATTGATTCTGAAGAGGCCTTTGACACACCTCTGAATTCGCTGGATTCACATGGGAGCAGGGAATCACATATGCGCCTAATATTGCTGAAGATTGAGATTACATTTGAGGAAAATGTTCAAGAAGTGAAAAATATACCAAATTGGAAACACAAGTGAAATATATGTTAAGAAAGGAAGCTGATGAAACAGATTCCAGTCCTGCTTGCGATACTAGTTCTGACAGTCCGAGCAGTACCCTTTGTGGCTTGAGCGCTGATACTTCAGAAGCTTCGTCTTCCTTCAGAATTGGGTTTGGAAAGTGAGAGCAATGAGAAGGCTACCTGGAGAGAATATCGAGATTTTCAACAGTGGATGTGGAAAGAAGGCTACAACCCGACAATATTATGTGCAATGAAATGTGGAAAGAGAGATGCAAACCTCAACTTACTCAGCAGCAGGAGCCATACAATAATTACTCTGACCATAGAAAGCAGTCCATGTGGTGAATATATTGAAGGAGAAGCGGTAACACTGTCACAATTGAACCTCATTGATCTAGCAGGTTCAGAGAGTTCAAAAGCTGAAACAATTGGCATGAGAAGGATCTTATATCAACAAAAGTCTTTTAACTCTTGGAACTGTTATTTCAAAATTGACTGAAGTTAAAGCTAGTCACATACCATATAGGGACTCCAAGTTGACTAGGGTGCTTCAGTCTTCCCTCAGTGGTCATGGACGTATATCTCTTATTTACACAGTAAACCCTTCATCAAGCAGCGCAAAAAAATCCATTTACAAGGCAAACTTAGCATCTGGTAGATGAATTTTTCAGAGCTCTTCTTCAATTGCAACTGCCAACTTAAATTTCAGCAACCATTACTACAACAAGGAAACAACATACATTTGTTCCATTTTCGAAGCAGCTCCCTGGCTCAACAGTTTCTACATATTCATTACCTCAGGAAAATAATGATATCCATGAAAAGCAACCACTGTCGAGATAGAGCGTAATGCATTACCTGCTGGATATTTGTGACATTTGTTAAGTTCATGATTCACAAGTGCAAGCATTGAGAGCACACTAGGTCTAAACCAAAACCTGCACTCCTGACTTAAGCCAAAGCAACCTATACCAACGTGAACTGACGCCTACCACTTCCATCAACTTCAAGACTACTGAAGCACCCTCAACCAGGAGGGAAGACCTATTGAAAACGTAGAAGATAAGACAATGTCAGGAAGCCAAGAACCAATTCTCTAAATGTGTTAACATGGAAATTCAGTTTTTGAAACACTTACCAAAATTCTTGTTGCTTGGTTCCAAAGAGTTTCACGAGTTCCCTGCTGGATAAATCGACCTTAGGAAGGATGTTGAATCAATTTGGAGAAAGTTTGTGTAATTATCAAATCTACCCTCATCATTGTATTCAAACCTGCCAAATCAAGCAAACCAAATTCCTCACATTAATCACCAAATCAATTCGTTGCTAATTGGAATAATAAGACAGCAGGACATTTTGAAACATTTCCAAAACAGGGTTCAGACAGAAATCGCCAAGTTTGGGAGGTTTTTTATCGCACATTAACTCGAAATTGAATGGAGAAGAAGACCATTTCGCCTATAAAAGAGAGGATTTGAGATGAGAAAAAGGAGAATTGGAACAGAATCCGCAATCACTACAAAAATCCCAAATTTCAAAACCTAGAGATCGAAGAAAGAACGTATCTATTCTTCCGTCAAAATCGTTGGAGCCGTCACCACCCGCCGTGAATCCCCGTACCGACGAAGCTTCCACCTTATCATCTAGAATTCGCCGCCGTCCCCAATTTTCGGTAAATCCTTATACATGTTAAGATTATTGAACTATTGATGTTTGGATTTGTGTTTTAGGTTTAAAACGGGGAAATAATGGAAGAAAGAGGTGAGAACGAAACGATGAAGGGTTGAGGGAGATTGAAACGGAGAGAGGTGAATCGAGGGAAGAGGCCGAGCGATTTGGGATTTTTCTGGGAACTTAGGGTTCTCCGTTGTGTTTGTTTTCTTTGTCTTATAATCATGTAATCATATGTAACTGCAACACACACACCCATGTTGTGCACCCTTACTCACAGCTACACGATCTTCAATAGCTCACCATCATGCGATCCATGCGTCGCAACCCACGATAACTCCTACACCCGCACTACACCAAATTTCATGTCCCCCTTAACCTCCATTTAATTGTGCATTAACCACTAACCTGTCACTTAATCAATTAACGTTTAATTAACTAATTAACCAATTTAATTATTTTGTTTTACCCACTTTCAATTAAATAATTTAATAATCTCCTTTTTAAAAAAAATTAACTAATAATTATTTTAATTAATCCTTTTTTTAATTAACCTTTTTTATATAATTTAATAACTTTTAAATAAACATAATTTGTTTAATATAAATCATTTTCAAAATTTAATAACTTGTGTCTATTTAATAAATAAAAACTATTTTTTATTTAATAGGAAAACCATTTCATAATTTAATTAATGTACTTGTCAAACCTTTTTTTGGGAAATCTAACCAAAACCTTTTATTAGCAAAACATTTTCTTAATTAAATTAACCTTTTATGTAGTTATACATATTATAAAATAAATCGCTTCATATATTTATAAGGTAATAAAATCACTCTTTAGAATTTAGGTAATTCAAATCTAATTCTTTTATTAAAATAAAAACTAATCTCCCTTTAAGTCAATCTCAATTAATACAACTTTTCTCTAAGATCAACTCAACCTTCCTTTAAAAATCAATCTCCCTAAAATCAATTAATCGTGCACGTTCGCGTCCCTGCTCTGACTCCGTTCACGTATTCACTTTTCACTCACTTGTGCACCTTAGCGCTTTCATGTGTCTGTGTATGAATTTATCTATATGCCGTTATTTTTCCGCAATTTATCTTTATCGCATTGCATAAGCGTCCAAAGGAAGAACCTGCGCATAACTTAAGCAATTGTGCGTATGCATCTCATTTGCATCATATTCCCCTATGGTCCTTGATCCCATTCAAGTTGATCTTCTAAGTTAGATCCTACCCCATAGGAAGGACCTTTATCTTTACAACTTAGATACAAACAAATAAATTCAACTCAAACTTTTCAAACACATTAGAGAATAAGATGTTAATCATCTTAAGCGAGATAAAACTCCTACCCCATAACAATTCAATCAATATGTAGGGACTTTTCCTTAAGAGAGATAAAGGCGTACTTGTTGACAATCCGAGTACTTGAGCCCTTCTCTTAAGACGATGCAAAGACTATTTTCCTACAAAGTTGTGGTGGTTAAATCAAGTAATCTCCCTTAAAATGACAACTCATCTTTTCTCCTAAAATCAATCAATCAACTACCTTTATCCTATAGGAACTTTGACCACAGTCAAAGAACTCCTCAAACCCTTTAGGGGAACTACAGATACTCTGATTCCACTCCCGTAAGGATATGTAGGCATAAGATGCGATATCTTATCGAGTATACTTAGAAATAAACCCCTAGGTCTTTCAAACTTAAGCAGATAACCCTTAGCAATAAACAAACATAAAACAAGAGGTTCTTGTAGAGTACTACAGAAACTTAGGTTGCTAGCACCTTCCCTAAGTTTAACCAACCCCCGAACCTATAACTCTCTAAACTTTTGCATTTGCATTGCATTATGGATATTTCGATATTTTCCCCTTCCTTTGGACAAATCAAAGTTCGGTTGCAAATGAATTAGATTCAAGTTAATCAATAGCTTGGTATCCAAATTTCACTGCGACAGATACGAAAATCGTGTGAAAATTCATTGATGCTGAAATAAAATTTTGATAGGTAACAGATCTAGAAAACAAGAGTTAGGGGTTAATGAAATTGAATTTAAATGCGAGAAATCTTGGAAGAATAAAAGGGTAGATGAAGTATAGCAAAGATAGAGAGGATTAAATGACATAAAAACTGAGATCTAGGATAAATTTGGTGGTAGAATGATAAGCATGGAGTGAAAATTCGTGAATTAGATGAAATTTGAGTTTTGACAGTAGTTCTGGTGATACGCGTATGGGACAGGGCAATAAGCGTAAGAGACAGGGCAATACATGTATGGTGGGCCTGACAGCAGGGCAATACGCATATGGTGGGCCTGACAGCAGGGCAATACACATTAGAGACAGGGAAATACGCGTATGATGGGCCTGACAGCAGGGCATTACGCGTAACAGGCAGGGTAATACGCGTATAGGCAGGCCTGAGATGACTTTTTCCCATTTTCGTGATTTCTGCCCAGATTTCGCTTGAACGCAATTCCGTTTAATCGGTAGAATTAATATGACTAACATGAACCTAAGGAAGATTAGTAATGAATTTACTTATAGAGAACGTGGGAAATTACATTTTTACCTTTAGGGGTGTGATTGATATGTGTGGGCCAGGATAGTCCAGTATGGACGATCTGGTGCGATGATGGTAATTCCCGAGAGGATTACGATGAGTGGATGGCTCATGTGGGTCACTGATGATCGTGGATTATGCTTGAAATTATTATATGTGCATAACTGTGTTTTCTTTTTTTCACATTCCCTGCATCTCCCGTTTCCTCAAACCTTTAACCGTAGTCCCAAGAAATATGATGCTCTGACTTTTCCGTTGCACGAGGGAGTACGTAGGCACAAGGGCCCCAATCCTTGGTGAGCACCCTATCTAAAAACCACTTTGTTCCCCTTAGTAAGCAAATCCTTTATAAGATAAACAAGCATAACTAACTTTTCTCACGAATCGAATCAAGAGGTTCCCGTTGGGTACAACGGATGTAGAGGGTGCTAATAACTCCCCTTTGCGTAACCGACTCCTGAACCTAGAATTTGGTTGCAATGAGCATGTCTTATCTCTATAAAGGTTTTATTGATATTTTCTTATTCCTTGGAATGGATAAATTTCGGTGGCGACTCTGTTCGAACGTTTTTTCCGCGTCCATCGCGAGGATCGTATTTTTTGAGGTACGACAGTTATTATGTCATTATCATATGTGTTTCATGCTATTACATCTTCACATTAATAGTGTTTTCGAAGCTATTGTTGTTTGAGAATATTATTTATTGGCCTTGCATGAAAGATGATGTTTTTGCATGAATTTTTTCAAGTCTACACTGTATGCCTCAACTCATTACATTAAATGTCGATCGAACGCCTTCCAATTCCTAAAGCTTTTCAATCTGTCATGCAAGTGTCAACTCATAGGTGCTTCAAGTCGACACATTGCCATAATCCCTAAAAAATTCTCTATTCAATATGCGTCGATTCCTAATTTCGTATGCGTCGATACATACCCAACTATTTTTCATTATTTTTCTCTTTCAAGCCTTTGAGGTCGACTTCTTCGTAAAGTAGGTTGAGTCATACAATTTTTTTTTTCTTTTTCTCTTCTTTCCATACATTTTGTCCCCCTGACTTCTCATTTACATCCCTTTTTAAAAATGTCTTCATTTCCTAGAAAACCAAGAACACTTTTTCCCTTTCCTAAAAAAACATTTTCATTTCTTCCACTCCAATACACCAAACTTACTTCATTCTTCATAAAATTCCATCATCTTCCGTTCCAAATTCTCACTTGTTTTCTTCTACTCTTTTCTTATTGGTATGTTTAGAAACAAATTTTCATAGTTTGGATAAGTGAGTATCTCATATATCACTCAAGCTTCTAACATTCTCTTTCACATATTTTATCAAACACCTACTGTGCATACACTTTATCATAATCAGTAAATATTTAGTAAATTTTTTTTCTAATTAAAATTCTTCTGATGTTTTTATCGCCAAGTTTAGTTTATTTTTATGACTAAATTTTTAGTATCGTGTGAATTTTTTATGACATTTCATTGATAATAGCTTAAACTAGGGTTAAATATACAACATCCCTGCAATATAGGTGAGTTTCAGTTTATCTCTTGAAAAAAAATTCGAATCCCCTATTGAAATGTTAAAATTCTATGTCTTTCGCTTCCTAAACATCAAAGTTATCCCCCGTAAAAAAATTGGTTTACGTCCTAGATTCAATGTTCAAATTCCACGCTTAGGGGGTAAAACAAAAAAAAATATATATTACAAGGGAAATCAAAAAAAAAATATATTATAGAGGGGTAAATCGAAACTCGTCTATATTGCAGAAGGTGTTGTATATTTAACCTTTAAACTATTGCGAGATCACTAATGTAGTTATATGATTATCATAAAAATGTATTCTTTTTTCAATTAAATCTAATCATTCTAAATTTAAGTTTGATCTAATTTAAATTAAAATTTATTAAACAAATTTCAATTTATTTTAAATTAAAAATGTTGTATATAAAGAAAAATAGTAACACTAAACTACATAAATTTGTACACCACTTAAAGTTTTTTTTTCTATGTTGAAAATTGATTATGATTTATATACACCACAATCAAAAAGCTCACCACAACGAAATACACACTGTTACAATTGAGTTCGAAATCCAGAAAAACACTTTGAACCCAAATTGATATTCAGAAGAAAAATATACATACCTTCATTATATGAGAAAACCATCTCAGAGCCGCGTACACCGCGAAGTGGCCGAAGGGTCGTCATCATCACTATCACCCCAAAACCGCGACCCAAGCACTTCATTGTTTACCATAGGTAACGCTTCCCCTATTTGACTTTGTTATTTCTTAATCGATTGTTGTTCTTGTGGAGTTTTTTATAGGTATTTTGGAGAAACTTGGGGAACGAGAAATCGCATGGAGAAGAAGAACGACGGAAAGTTAAAGAGATGAGGGAGAAGCGAAATGGACAAGGAAATCGGAGCTGGGAGAGAAGAAGGCGCAATCGGTGAAAAAGGGTTCAATTTGGGATCAGGGTTTTATTTTTTGTTTATTTGTTGTAATCCTATACCTGTATATACACTGCGTCACCATACAACTTCACATCACACACACACACCCCATGATCAGATCGAATCACACGGCCCATATCGCTGCGTCCCCACCATAACCCACACAACCTGTCGCATCAAATTCATCGCCCCCTTAATCACCTCATTAATCTCATTAAGAAATTAATCAACCATTAATCTGTTTTAATTAACCCAATCCTTACTTATTTTATTTTATTAATTAATTAACCCCAATTAATCCATTAATCAGCACTTAATATCAACTTGATTAATTTAACTATAACCTTAATCAACTTTTTTTTTATATAATTTGAACCAATAAAACCTTTTAATTAACTTTTTTTATTTAACCTTTTATAACCTTTTCTATAAAAAATCAATTAGTTTTTTTCCTATTTAAATCACCTTTTAATTAACCTTTTTAAAAGCATCTCAATATAATTCTTTTTTAATAATAAAACCCATTTCTTCATAATTTAAAAATAATCTATATATTATTTTGTTAAATTTAAAAACCCTTTTTTAATAAGAAGCTATTTCATAGTTTAGATGATTTATATTCACTAGTTTCACCAAAAATAAATGATAAGCATTCTTTTTTCAAATTAATTATTTATCTCTTTTTATAATAAAATCTTTTATAAAGAAACTCTTTTAATAAAAGTAATTTACACCATGACACCAACTTTCTCGTAGAAACTCTTTTAATAAAAGTAATTTACACCATGACACCAACTGCATAATTAATCTAATAAGCAACTTTTTATTAAAATTGAACAATTTCTCTTTTTTAATTAAAATTAACCCTTTTAGGTTCCTTTTAGTTAACTTTTAATCCACCTCAAAACTTTTATTAAAAATAATAAGATTAAATTAACTTTTTCTAAAATCATATCACTAATTAATTAATATCTCTCTTAAAAATCAACTCAACTAAAATAAATCAATGCTCCCCAACGTAATCCAATTGTGCACACTTCCGTCTCCGCTCCGACTCCGTTCACGTATTCACTTTCACTCACTTGCACTTCAGCACTTTCATGCGTGTGTATGCCTTTATTTTCCGCAATTTATCTTTATCGCAATTTATTTTACCTCATTGCATAACGTCCAAAGGAAGCACTTGCGCGTAACGTAAAACTTGCGCGTATGCATATCATTTGCATCGTATTCCCCCATGATCCTTGATCCCATTCAAGTCGATCACTTAAGATAGATCCTACCCATTAAGGAGGACCTTTTTCTTTTATCTTCTACAACTTAGATGAAACTAATTTAACAATTCAACACTATTCAAATATATTAGAGAATAAGATGTTAATCATCTTAAGCGAGATAAAACTTCCGCCCCACATCAATACATTTCTATAATTCGTGGTGGCCCCGTCAAGTAATCTTCCTTAAAATGACAACTCGTCTTTTCTCCTAGAATCAATCAATCAACTACCCTTATCCCGTAGGAACTTTGACCACAGTCAAAGAACTCCTCAAACCCTTTAGGGGAACTACAAATACTCTGATTTCACTCCCGTCAGGATATGTAGGTACAAGATGCGACGTCTTGGCGAGTATACATAGAATTAAACCACTAGGTCTTTTACCCTTAAGCAGATAAACCTTAGCAATAAACAACATAAAATAAGAGGTTCCTGTAGAGTACTACAGAAACTTAGGATGCTAGCACCTTCCCTAAGTTTAACCAACCCCCGAACCTATAACTCTCTAACCTTTGCATGTGCATTGCATTGTGGGTATTTTGATCTTTTTCCCTTCCTTTGGACAAATTAAAGACCGGTGGTGAAACTAAATGAATTAAGATTCAAATTAATTAATAATTTGACATCCAATTCTCACCGCGATAGAAATGGCGACTTCACTAGGGATAATAAATGGGTTTCCCTAACTTGTTTATTATGTTTGTTTATATCTACTTATTTGCTTATCTGTATAATTGCTCTTTATTGCTTTTAGGTTGATATCTTTGAGTGGTGAGAGAAAGTCCTACACCCAAACTTGAGTGAACTTAAGATAGGATGGTGACATATTCGACGAGGCTTATAGGGAGTCGAATCCCAACCAAGTTGACTCAAGAATCCCGCTCAATTGAGGCCCTCTCGAAACAATACTGTTAAACGAATAATCGTGAAAACATTCACTATTTTCGACCTTGGAGCCTATGATATTGAGGACCGTAGTTACCTTTAACCCCACTTTGGCCTTTATTAGGATGTAGTGCGGGACTATGAGGGAGTACTCCCGAAGTAGTGCTATACGATGCTACACTCAAAAGAAGTTCTCTTGAGAATATTATTAATCACCGATTAATTGGGAAATTGATAATATTCGAAAGATGGACTAATGACTTTGGGCACCTCTTTAGAACCTTGTTCTGCAGGTACGATCAATCTTTAGTCCACCTCCTTTGGGAATGGGTATACCATTGCTCCATGCTCGTTGCAAACTTAGGGTCCCCCTTGTTTGTTTATCTTTGTGTGTCCTTATGTGCGTACTTGTGTTTGTTGCATCCATATAGCATCATATTGCATTGATTTCATGGAATCTCGAGTTTTATTTATAAACATTACAGAAACCAATAAGGATTACAAAAGAAAATATTTTGATATATTCTTTTAAGAGTCCTAACTTGGATGGCCTAAGGAAGTTAAGGGCACCGATTGAAGAATCAAGAAAACTCAAATGACATATACAAGAGGCTTCCCTTATTATTAAAGATCAAATTAAGTTCAAAATATTTTCATCAATATTTAAGCTCCAAGTAAACAAGGGGTTCCTTTCTTACTTTCCAGCAAGAACAAAAGAAGAGATGGAGGATTTATTTTCCTCTATCAGACTAGTCTTTAGACGTTAATCCTCGACGAAACTTATATTCAAGAAAGTCCAACTAGAAGAGAAGATCAACAAGCGTGATGAAGGACTTCCTTAGGGTTGTATTAGCTTTTATTTAGCTATTGTGTCAGGACTCTTATAAGAATGTTTCCTTGTAATCCATTATTAAAAAAAATAGTAAATGAATTTTCTTTGGTATTCTGTAACGTTTATAAAAACTTGAGTTCCATGAAACCTTTCATTTCTACATTTTTGCATAGCATCCTGCATTTAGCATTTGCATGTGCATGTGTCTCGTCTCCGCTGCATCCTCATCCGGTCTTCTGTCTTTGTCTGTCAGCTGACATCTCGACCATTTGACCAAGCTCGGAGTATTATTAAAGGATAGCAAAGAGAACAAAGGATATGGATTCTATGACAGGCTTCAGAGTTGTGTCTAATCCGTTATTTGATCTTCCTTCCGATGACAATGTTCAACAAGTGGGTGTTCCAACACAACCTCAGCCTGTGTAAGATAAGCTGGTTGGTCAAGTTGATGAAAGAGTTTCCTGATTTCCACAGCCTATACCTAATCTTCAGAATGTCTGTATTGATAAAAAGATGGATGATCCTTGATTTATAGCAATTGAGAAAGGATTTCGTGATATCGAAGAGCAGTTGAAGATGATGAAAGGAGCTAACACATCTGGTCTTGATGCTCATGACTTATGTTTAGTTCCAGGCGTAATTATTCCTCTGAAGTTCAAGATGCCTGTCTTTGAAGTATACAAGGGTGTTAGTTGCCCAAGGTACCATTTGACGATGTTTTGTCGGAAGATGACTACTTATATTGACAATGATAAACTGATGATGCACTGCTTTCAAGAAAGCTTTTCTGGGGCGTCCTTGATATGGTATATGAAGCTACAAAGGAATCGTATACAATCTTGGAGAGATTTAGCTGATGCTTTTGTGAAGCAGTACATTTATAATTTGGACGTGGCTCCAAACAGTGACCAACTGATGAGCATGAGTAAGAATGACAATGAATCTTTCAGGGAATACGCGCAACGATGGAAAGAGTTGGCAGCCCAAGTTCATCCACCACTTCAAGAGAAATAATTAAGCAAGATGTTTCTAAGAACGTTGTCAGACTCTTATTCTAATAGGATGTTGGGCGTTGTGCCATTAGATTTCTCCAAAATTGTAGAAGTCGGAGTAAACATCGAGAATGCACTCAAAAGTGGAAGAATTCAGGATAACTTGAATGGCCAAGCTAATGAAGAAATTTCAGTTGATGATTCCCTAGAGGAAAGAAGCGTTGATGTTAATGCAGTTAGGGATCCCTCTCAAATCCTGTCAGATCCGGTTCCAGTACTTCATCCTCAACATCGGTATGCAGTGCCCGTTCACCATAAGCAGCGACTACCTCATAAGCGAAGGATGATATCTCCATATCAGCATCAGAATCGACAGGTTCGAAGACGGTTTCAGAGTCAGAAGGAACCTCTGAGTATTCCGAAAGAAGAAACTCGCTGGTTTGATCTTATCCCAATGAGTTACAGTCAACTATGGTCTTATTTCATCCGAAACTCGGTGATGACATCCAGAAAGACTAGAATCATGAATTCTCACCTACCGTTGTTCAACCCAAACGCCAGTTGTGAATTCCATGATGGGGTGTTGGGGCATTCGATTGAAGAGTGCAAAATTTTTCAAGAGAAAGTTCAAGAACTGATAGATGATGAAGTGCTAACTTTCAGGGGAGAAAACCCAATCGTGAATGGAACACTATTATGCTGATCACCTTTTTATTGTGTTTGCTTATGTGTACTTTTTATTTCTTTGATTTAAAGCATAATTGGCATGTAAGAACTTGTTATCTTGAACATTAACGCAATAACATGTTTGTCTTGAAGAAATCCATTTGTTTCACTCGTAAAATGTTTTTCATAATTTATAATGCCAACTTTACCCAAATTTTCTCACTTTGATGAAAAATCGAAAGGAGGATGACGAAATAAAACACAAGATCTCTTGTGATATGCTTTCGAATAAAACCTGCTGATGATGTAAGGCATTTTTTTCAAACCTCCTAAACACTAGATATAAAGCGGTTAATTCCTCTTTAACCATTTTTCAACCTCATTTTCAACCTAGGGAAATTTTCAATCAGCTTGATTGAACACTTAAACTTTCAAAAAGAGAATGAACATCCTTCAAAAATGGGTGGGTACAAATAAGCTTTGACCCTTATTCCCTTTGTTTTATAAATCGTAAACTAAGCCCAGATACCATCCTCAAAGTCCTAATTGAAGTAAGATTTAGTTCGAAAGCATACTCGATGAGATATCGTTTCTTGACTCCTATGAGCCACGCTCAATTTTTGTCAGCTTTATAAAAAAATTAATCTATATCCTAACTAGTGATTTCGGTCACAAGTTATTGTGATATCTATTTTCAAAACATCAAGCCAAACATATATGTTGTATTAACAGTTTCAGAATTAACATTTCTGACTCGCTGACATTGCTTGATATCTTAGAAAGATTACGTGACGACATCACCTATTTGAATTTGAAGACTTTGCTGACCTGGGGCAAGTTATTTTCCAAGAGGTTTGATCTCTACAAGTTTGGATTCACCTATAACACAAGTTTGAAGACTCAGTTATACCGTCAATCAGGGGCAGTTACGTCGAGATTCGACGAATCTCTAAAAAGAGTTTGAAGACATCGAAGCATTTCAGACGCCATGTTTTCTGTAAAATCCTCTTGAGAACGACTTTTTTTTTCTTATGAACCAGGTGACTTGAGGCATTTAAGAACTGATATTGTTGTACAATACTTTTTGTTTAGAATGACGACTACCATTACACAACTCATTAATACAGAATTTCATCGTAACTCTCCGATGGACCCTTTTCAATCTCAGTGAACCTCCGTAAACTTCACATTTCCAAGGAAGTAGATATTATTCAAATCCTCAGTGGATCTTCTACAACACCAGTCTCCTCCAGCGAAGCAGATGTTTATTTCATCCCCACTGAAGCTCCAACTCCAACAGCTAGAATGACCCAAGTTTCTCATTTGAAGAGGATATTTATTTTATCCCCTGTGAAACTTATGTTTGGGTATTCCCATCTACAGTTCTAGAAAGAATCTCTCCAGTGAAGTGGATATTTATTTTATCCGTGAAGGTCCTCCAGTTATGAGTTGGATCCCTCCTTGGTAGATCTTTATTTTCATCTTCAACAAGACAGCTATGATTCATCCTGACAATTCCTTCAATGTAAGATCAAAATGTTACGTCCCAAAGTGGAGTGTTTTCTGTTCCCCAGAGTTTTTGAAGCCTCGAATCAGGATTGTGATCCCATATTTGGTTCTCCGTCTATCCCCAGTGGCACTTCTATCTTTGAAGATTGGTCAAGATGTTTGTTTCGAGATGTTTATTTCATCTCCGGTTGCCTCTGTTTGTTTGTTTTGTCATCATGAGCACTCGCATAACATATAGATAGATATCATAGCATACGCATTTTGCATTGTTGTGTTTCTCTGTTCTGTCACTCTGGCCGTGTTATCCCCAAAGTGACTGGGTTTGTCTTCTCCTTCCAATTAGAGTTGTCAGCCCTAGGCAGAAAAAGCACAATATTTCTATTTTCCCCACGAAGTTCGATCCTCGTGGAATACGGTTGTTTTAGTACATTCCCAATTGAGTTCATACCTCAATAGTCGATTCTTGCTTGACAGTTTCTCTTCGGTTATTTCCCGAAGTGAACTTCGGTCCTTGGAAATCACATTGTGAACATCTTCAAATTTTGAATATTGGATTCAATGTGCATTTATTTTGCACTCGGCTCCCCAGGAAGGGTCTTTATGAAGATAACTATTAAAGATGGATTTTTCTCCAACAATATTACAAGGCTTCCTCAACAATTTACATCTGAATTGCAAGCAGCTCTTTATTTGAGCAACTCATTTCAATCAGGTTTTCTATCAGGATGACAAATGGCAGTCTCCTCAAGACAGTTTGTCCATCCCTAGTGAACTTATCAAGGTTATCAACTCGTCAAATGGCATCTCTCCAAAAATCCATCAGAGAAGTTTGCCGAAGACATTACAGATACTTCTCTTTATTTGAGAATTCACATAACTACAACAAGAATACTCCTCAGGAATGTATTTCTCTAGTGAGTCTATCACACAAGACTAATTCCATCAAATGGAATCTCTCCCGAGAAGTTTGGTGAAGTTTATTACAGTTAATCTCTCTTTATTTGAGAGGACCTATTTTACGAATCAACCGGCTTACATATCTTCCGAAGACCCTCGGTGAAGCTTTACAATCTCCAATACATTACGAATTACCGTTGAAGTTCTACAATCTACAATGATATTTTAATCCCCTGTGAAGATGCTCTCACGAGTTTTCATCATTTCAGGCAGAAACTGAGACCAGCTCATGGCATCCAGACCATGACACTCGGGGAGGTTTATTTCAAGAAACTGAGACCAGCTCATGGCATCCAGACCATGATGCTCGGGGAGCTTTATTTCAAGAAACTGAGACCAGCTCATGGCACCCAGACCATGACGCTCGGGGAGGTTTATTTCAAGAAACTGAGACCAGCTCATAGCATCCAGACCATGACGCTCGGAGAGGTTTATTTCAGGAAACTGAGACTCGTTCATGGCATCCAGACCATGAGGCGTGGGGAGGTTTGTTTATCCTTTCAAACAGTCATTCGAACATCTTACATTTCCTGGCTAATCTCGGCAGCAGATTCCCAGAAGAGCTCGGCAATAGGTATTTCCATTATATTTCCTGGCTAATCTCGGCAGTAGATTTCCAGAAGACCTCGGCAGCAGGTATTTCTATTTTATTTCCTGGCTAATCTCTGAAGTAGATTTCCAGAAGACCTCGGCAGCAAGTATTTCTATTTCATTTCCTGGCTAATCTCGGCAGCAGATTCCCAGAAGACCTCGGTAGTAGGTATTTCCATTACATTTCCTGGCTAATCTCGGCAGTAGATTTCCAGAAGACCTCGGCAGCAGGTATTGCTATTTTATTTCCTGGATAATCTCGACAGTAGATTTCCAGAAGACCTCGACAGCAGGTATTACTATTTTATTTCCTGGATAATCTCGGCAGTAGATTTCCAAAAGACCTCGGTAGCAGGTATTTCTATTTCATTTCCTGGATAATCTCGGCAGTAGATTTCCAGAAGACCTCATCGGAAGTATATCTCTAGCAGCTTCAACCTAGAATCTCGTCAGCAGATTCCCTAAAAGTGTTAACAGTAAACACTTTGGCAAAAGGATTCTCCAAATGAGGTACAAGTCTCGACAGTAGACTTCTCTAGTTGATAATTATATTTGACCTATACAGTAGGTTCTTCAAGTGGATTTCTCCCACAAAGTTCTTCACAACACGTCTGGATACCTTGTGATTATCAATCTTTCCCCGTGGAGTCTCGCTTGGTTGAGCTTGTTCTTCTCGTGTGTTGTGTCTAGTTTCTCCCCTGTGGCACCATTTCTCCACAGGACCCCCTTGTTTCTCTTGCATTTCATATCATTGGATATCATATGCATTTGGTGGCATCTTACAGCCAAAAATTCGTGCAATGTTTGTATTTAAGTCCCTCCTATCTCGTCGAGACGAAGATTTCAATCTCCATATCTCCGGATAGAAGTAACTTATATAGGGGCATCTGTCGCACCCTAATTTTTGACCATAAGATCCCGCTTCCTTGTGCTTATTTTATTTTTTATTATTATTATTTATTTAATTTTATAAGTATGATTAGTATGGCTAACCAACATGTGCAGATGCAGTAATTTCAAATGGAGATAGTACTCATTCTCATAGTCAAGCACTGCGGGACGCGACCAGTGGGTTCTAATTCATTTGGTTTTAAGATCCTTGAGCATCCTCTTATCAAGAAGGTCAACATTAGGCTCTTTAGGACTTCTTAGGGGTTGTCATTTGAGCATGGTCGTTGGAGGACTAATTGTGTTTTAAGAGTTGGGCCAACACTTGAGTTTCTTTTGGTTATAATGGAAGGATTTGGTTTTTCTTCCTCCTCGTCAGTGATTTATGGTTAGTGTGTTCTGAAATGAATTCAAGGAAGCTTTTGCGTCGTGTTTCAATGTTGAGATTCAAGAAATACAAACTTCTTTTAAGGAGAACACAAGGCTAAAGGATTTCCTTCGAGTCCAGGCAGAGTTTAAAGTAAAGGATACAAGAACGTCAAAATTGTTACAAGGCGCGGGTATCCAAATTTTCATCAAATTGCATTCTTAGCAAGGTTTTACCATGCAAATTCACCCTAAAAAAAGAGCTCAAGTTACAAAGAGACTTCGTCTGCATCATTTTTAATCCTAAGATCTTAATTTAAGATGGGGGGATGAAGTAACACAAGGTGGTCAAAAGGATTTATTATGGAAGAAAGACATCACGAATCCACTCACGTAATTGCCCATGGCTGAGGGAAGGGTAATAAGTTCATTATTGTCACCATCATAGAAAACTTCATTAGAATATTGAATTTCCTTCAATAATTGTTGTACACATCGTAGAATGACAAGGCAATGCTGCTTACATCCTTACTAACAGCGTATAAACCGTACCACTTTTTTTTAAATAGAAAGCAACTAGAATTATGAGCTTTTACAATGGTAAATGTTTACATGTTAAGGTTACAAGAATCTGAAAGGGAAAGTTAAGCCATTTCTTCATTGACGGACCACGTCCTTGATCTTCATTTGTGAAGTGAAATGTCCTTTGTGTAAGCTTCCGCAAACGCCAACATATCCTCCCGCCACGGTGATTCTGCCCTTCGGGAATTTCCGCAGCACGTTCCAAGCTCCCTACCATTAACACACATAACAAAAGGGAATGGTTAGTAAACTTCGCTTTCGTGACATCAAGGTTGTTCAGAAGAAGAACATATGTGCATTAAAGAAGAAATTATAATTATAGCAGACCATCACAATTCTTGAAAGAGGAGAAACATATAACCATATGGAGATGTAAAATAGACCTTCAAGTGGCGATATCTCCTGGTAATATTGACTTTTTGTGTTAGCCCAATCCAAGTTCTTTGGGAAGTGACGTAAAGATACCATTTCCCTACATTAAATCGACGGCTGTTATAACTGCAAACAACCTTGAATCATCCATACCAGAGAATAATAAAGGGAGCAACTTCATAATATCGATCTGGGAGAAGTGAATATATAGAGCGATTCCCAAACCATCTTAAACACATTGGAAGTATGCGGATAAGACAATCTTCCTCAATACTCCACCGTTCCACGAGTCTCCTCTGCCTCTCCCAATTTTCACCTGCAGAATAAGATAGGTTATCAACTCAATACGATGCTTGTTACCGACTTCATTCGTTACGACTTTGTAAGCTTTTCTTTGAAGCACCGCGCCCACGACTTCATTCGTTACGACTTTGTAAGCTTTTCTTTGAACGATCACAAAACAGCTCCAGATGTTGTTGTCAAGTATACATGAAACAAGAACCAAGAGGTTATAAACATAGAAACACTCAAACGGAATCTACATAATCAGTGAAGAACAAGGAAAGTCAGAACAAGCAACGTCTAAAAAAATAAACAGGAACGTGATTATGGTTGCAACCATTATTTCCCCTTTCCAAATAAGTTATCGGCACGTTGAAATTTGTTTCCAAAACCAAATCCCGGCAATCTAGGGACATGTTCACACAAAAAAGATACACCATCAATAGTTTCACTTGCAATCAGGCATATCAAAGCTGGCATTCGTACAAACCAACGAAATTAAAAGAATGCATTAAGGTGAGAGGGGAACATGTTCGAACATACAAGGAAACAACTTCATCATCGTTAAGTCACTGTCTGAGCGCATTTATTGCCTTCCATTTTGGCTTCAGAGATAGAAGTTCAAAAAAACAATTTAAATACAGATTTGAAGGGAATTATTTGGAGGGGAAAGACATCCGAGAACCTTCACATCACAGACACACACCCCACGATCAGATCGAATCACACGACCCATATCGCTGCGTCCCCACCATAACCCACATAGCCTGCCGCATCAAATCCATCGCCCCCTTAATCACCTCATTAACCAATTAATCAACCATTAATCTGTTTTAATTAACCCAATCCTCACTTATTTTATTTTATTAATTAATTAACCCCAATTAATCCATTAATCAACACTTAATATCAACTTGATTAATTTAACAATAACCTTAATCAACTTTTTTTTTATAATTTGAACCAATAAAACCTTTTAATTAACTTTTTTTATTTAACCTTTTATAACCTTTTCTATAAAAAATCAATTAATTTATTTTCCTATTTAAATCACCTTTTAATTAACCTTTTTAAAAGCAGCTCAATATAATTCTTTTTTAATAATAAAACCCATTTCTTCATAATTTAAAAATAATCTATATATTATTTTGTTAAATTTAAAAACCCTTTTTAATAAGAAGCAATTTCATAGTTTAGATGATTTATATTCACTAGTTTCACCAAAAACAAATAATAAGCATTCTTTTTTCAAATTAATTATTTATCTCTTTTTATAATAAAATCTTTTATAAAGAAAGTCTTTTAATAAAAGAAATTTACACCATGACACCAACTTTCTGATAGTTAGACTGTTAATCTTTTTTATAACAACTTTTATTAAAACTTATCTGCATAATTAATCTAATAAGAAATTTTTTATTAAAATTGAACAGTTTCACTTTTTTAATTAAAATTAACCCTTTTACGTTCCTTTTAGTAAACTTTTAATCCACCTCAAAACTTTTATTAAAAATAATAAGATTAAATTAACTTTTCCTAAAATCATCTCACTAATTAATTAATATCTCTCTTAAAAATCAATTCAACTAAAATAAATCAATGCTCCCCAACGTAATCCAATCGTGCACGCTTCCGTCTCCGCTCCGACTGCGTTCACGTATTCACTTTCACTCACTTGCACTTCAGCGCTTTCATGCGTGTGTATGCCTTTATTTTCCGCAATTTATCTTTATCGCAATTTATTTTACCTTATTGCATAACGTTCAAAGGAAGAACTTGCGTGTAATGTAAAACTTGCGCGTAAGCATATCATTTGCATCATACTCCCCTATGATCCTTGATTCCATTCAAGTCGATCACTTAAGATTGATCCTACCCCTTAACGAGGACCTTTTTCTTTTATCTTCTATAACTTAGATGAAACCAATTCAACAATTCAACACTATTCAAACATATTAGAGAATAAGATGTTAATCATCTTAAGTGAGATAAAACTTCCGCCCCACATCAATACATTTCTACAATTCGTGGTGGCCCCGTCAAGTAATCTCCTTTAAAATGACAACTCGTCTTTTCTCCTAGAATCAATCAATAAACTACCCTTATCCTGTAGGAACTTTGACCACAGTCAAAGAACTCCTCAAACCCTTTAGGGGAACTACAAATACTCTGATTCCACTCCCGTCAAGATTTGTAGGCACAAATGCGACGTCTTGGCGAGTATACGTAGAATTAAACCACTAGGTATTTTACCCTTAAGAAGATAAACCTTAGCAATAAACAACATAAAACAAGAGGTTCCTGTAGAGTACTACAGAAACTTAGGATACATTGTGGGTATTTCGATCTTTTTCCCTTCCTTTGAACAAATCAAAGAGCGGTGGTGAAATTAAATGAATTAAGATGCAATACTGCTAAGAGTTGCTTAAACACTTTAGAATGGCAGATGCAAAGTCAATTCACACTCCAATTCCCAATAACGAGAACTTAGATAAGTATGAAAGTGGTAAGGATGTTTACATCAAAAGGTATAAGGTGTGATCATATTTCTTTTATATCTTACTGCATCTAGACCTAGTATTATATTTAGTGTGTGCATGTGCACTCGGTATCAATCCTTTCCTAAGGGATCACATTTAGAAGTTGTAAAGCACAACCTTAGATACATTCGAGGTACATCTAAGTATGGGCTTTGGTTTTCCAAGGGTAGCGATTGTAGTTTGGTTGGTTGCTCCAATTCCGATATTTCCGATTGCAAATCTGATAGAAAAAGTACTAGTGAGACTTGCCACCTGTTTTCAAACTCATTAGTTAGTTGACATATCAAGAAGAAAGTCTTTATTTTTTGGTTTACTGCTAAGGTGGAATACGTCGCAGCTAGTAGTTGTTGTGCACAAAGTTTATGGCTAAAACAACAACTTCTCGACTTTGACATCAAAATTCAACGTATTCTAATAAAGTCTAATAGTACTAGTGCGATTAACCTAAACAAATAGTTGGTGTTACCCTCTCGTACTAAATACATTGAGAAACGTGACCATGATGAAAAAGCGATTTCGTTTTTGAACATGTTGATAGCAAAAATCAACTTCCGGACATTTTCATTAAACCTCTTGCGACTGACCCATTTTTTAATATTCGACGGGAATTGGACATTCTGAATATCTCAAATGTTGCCTAATTTTGTGTTGCATGCACTTCTTGCACTTGTTTCAACTTTCGTTAGAAAGTTCAATTTCATGTCTCATCGTATGAGGTAATATTATTTCACTTATCTATTTGTTCGTAAGTTTTTTTTCATATGTATTTGCGTGTTAATGTTAGAAAAACGTGTGATATATTTGGTGAATGATGCATTTCATGTATGCTCACTTTCAAATATTTCATTGTTAAACCATGTGTTTTCAATCTATATATTTATAATGACTTCATGTTATTATGTCATTATCATATGTGTTTCATGCTATTATATGTTCACATTAGAAGTATTTTTGAAGCTATTGTTATTTGAGAATGTTGTTATCGACTCTTGGATGAAAAATATGTTTTTGCATGAATTTTTCCAAGTCCGCACTGTATTCCTCAACTTATTACATTAGAGGTCGGCCTAACGCTTTCCAATCCCAAAATTTTTTCAATATGTCCTGCATGTGTCGACTTCTAATTTGTATTGGTCGACAAATACCCAACTATTTTTCAATTTTTTTTCTCTTTTAGACTTTTGAGATCGACTTCTTCATAGAGTAGGTTGACTCATACGATTTTTTTTCTTTTCTTTCCACGTGTCCCCTTGACTTCTCATTTATATCCCTTTGAAAATCTCTTCATTTCCTAGAAAACATATAACACTTTCTCCCTTTTCTAGAAAAACCTTTTCATTTCTTCGACTCCAATACAACACTTACTTCATTCTTCATAAAATCCTATCATCCCCCATTTCAAATTCTCACTTGTTTTCTTCTACTCTTTTCTTCTTTGTGTGTTTAGAAACAAATTTTCATAGTTTAGGTAAGAGGGTATCTCATATATCACTCAAACTCCTAACTTAGGTTTTACCCTTAAGTAGATAAACCTTTGCAATAAACAACATAAAACAAGAGGTTCCTATAGAGTACTACAGAAACTTAGGATGCTAGCACCTTCCCTAAGTTTAACCAACCCCCGAACCTATAACTCTCTAACCTTTGCAGTGGCATTGCATTGTGGGTATTTCGATCTTTTTCCCTTCCTTTGGACAAATCAATGACCGGTGGTGAAACTAAATGAATTAAGATCAAATTAATTAATAATTTGACATCTAATTCTCACCGCGATAGGAGGAGAAGATACGCATCCCACCTTGGGGCATTCAACATGCCCCAACCCCGATCCAAAAACAAACAAGAAAAACACGAGAAAGGAGAAGAAAAACTTACTATTTTGCGGTTTATGGCAGAATGCATGGCGACTGTCACGGCGGAGATATCAAACGGAAGCGGAGCAGCAGATCCTCGTGATTAAAAGCAGGAAGGCGAAAAGTGAAAATGGACGAGGACTCACTTAGTTATACCATAGCACGGGACTCGAAGCGTCACTAGGCACTCGAGTACCCTAGGGTAGCCGCCCTCATAGCCATCCAACGCACGACACGTGGCGAAGGCTGACAGTCGCGTCCCTTCATCTCTCCCCGCCAAGACGTGTCCTCCATCCCCAGACAACCGATGACGAGGAAGGACTCACGCACACGCCTCCCCGTGAAGTATGGGCCGATGGATTCTTTCCTCACGCCAATCTCTCCTCCCCGGCACAGCGTCATCAAGTCCTCGCTCCACCCCGTGAAGCTACGACTTAGGGGGCTCCTATTCTAGCCTGGGCCTCGGCCTGACCGAGAAGGCCCAGCCCAATATTACTTAGCAGGCCCAAACTGGCTTGGGATGCCACCGGGCAGACAATGCCCTCCTTCGGGCACGTTACTCCCACCGGCAGACAATCCCCTCCGCGGGCAGGATCTTCTCTCCTGTCGGGCAGAACAAATGTGTCCCTTGCATGCTCTCCACGTGCTCCCCTCTGCGGGGACACGTCACTTACCAACTGCCCACCTCCGAAAGAGAAGGTCAAACCCACTTTCCGGAGTTCACAGAGCTGTTGGTCTAGGGCGAAGACCATGGTCTGGTCCTCACTACACCATGTAAGCCCTAGCAGTCACTTGGGTTGGGTTTGGTCATCCAGCCCAACCCAAATGACCGTTGGCCCAGCGCTGGGGTCTCTCTATAAATACCCTCTTCCATAAGAGGGTCAGGTAGTCACTTCTTACCCTTTTTCTGTATTTGCTGTCACTCTGCCCAATCTCTTACTTTGGCATCAGAGTGTCTTGCATGTACACCCCCCATCCTCCTTCTCAAACATCGGTGAACAGACAGCAGTCTAGCAGAGTGTAGCCAGATAGTGATCCTCTTCTGATCAGATCAGATCAATTTCTAAACAAATAAATCTATTCCTAATTCAAATTCTATTTTAATAAAAAATCTATTTAATTCTAATACTAAAATGATTCTAAAAACAAATTAATTTTATGGTATAAAAATAATTTATTTCTATTCTAAATAAGAAAAAACTATTTCTAATAAAAATTCTAACTAAATTTCTATAAAAATTATAATTAAACTATTAGTACTATTAACAAACAATATATGTGCAAAACATTATATTTTGAAAAGAAAAGTCAGAAAAAATGGAATAAATATTTACAAAAATATCACCCTTAGGCCACGTGTCGTGCCCTCATTGGACGAAATAACAGAGATTTGAAAAACGTCCAATCGGGGGTGGACACGTGTCTAAATGGCATGAAATTAAGCAGGCAATGCAAAATTAAAAATAGAATCGAAAACGCAAAATATTTACAAAAAGGGGAGGACAAATTTAGGAATGACAACTCCTACCAACTATCAACGAGCGCCCAACGCTCCTGCTTATCAACAACCGAAGAATCAGGCACCTCGTCAAAATGTTCCCAATAGGAGACAGTACAAGCCCTGTCCTCCGATTCCGATGACTTTTACCGAATTGTACCCTTCATTAGTGCAACAAGGTTTGATGACTACTAGAGCTTTGGGTCCACCTCCTAATCTTCTACCAGCCAACTACAACGCCGCCGCTCATTGTTTATTTCATGAGGGTGAGCCCGTTCACGATCTCGAAAACTGATATGCTCTCAAGAACCTTGTCAGAGATTTGATTGATAATATCATGTGAATTTTTTTTATGTTATTTCATTGATAATATTTTAAACTATTACCAGATCACTAATTTAGTTATATGATTATCATAAAAGTTTATTCTTTTTTCAATTAAAACTAATCATTCTAAATTTAAGTATGATCTAATTTATTGAGAATTTGTTAAACCAATTTCAATTTATTTTAAATTAAAACTATTGTATATAAAGAAAAATAGTAACACTAAACTACATAAATTTGTACACCCCTTAAAGTTTTTTTCCATATTGAAAATTGATTATGATCTTAATTTGAAAAAAACAATAACAGATAGAAATTTCACTATTAGTGAGATATCTATCCTTGCAAATATCAAGTCATTCAATATATTAATAAGCGCAGATATTTATTTTACATTATTTGATGTCGAATATATATTAAAGATAAAATCATTTGTTGGATTTCAAACTATAATAACAATATAAAAATAATAATGTTAAACTTTTTTAGAAATAAAATAAAAACATGAATTTATTATATCAATTTAACTGATGCGATGACTAATATTAAGAAATTCATAAAGAAGAAAAATATAACTCTTGATTAACAATTGATATAAATATTTATATAATCCATATCTATTCATAAAAATTATATTGTACATTATAATTTAGGGTTTTGTTTCATCAACATTACAAACATTACAAGAGTGTGTTTCACAAAAGACATTTCCACATTGACATCCAAATTTGATCAGTCCATGTTCTGTGTGATCTTCATGTTTTTAAAGTCTTGGAGAGTTGTAGTAGTAATAGGAGAAAATACTTTGTTGACTGGACTTTCCGACGTAACATATTCTTTGATATTTGATTTAATCGGATGTTCTTTGAGAGATTCTACAAAACATTTTCCACAAATATTCTTGATACCAATAACATCATAGGTACCACACTTCTTATTAGTGCAAATTGGTGGAACCATGGTGTTTGATTCACTTTGATAGGTTCAAAGAATTTTAGGAGAACAAGAAGCTACGAGAATAATTGTTGTTGAATGATTGAATGAATGTAGGCAAGAGTTCTAATTTATAAGGAAAAAACTGTCACAGATATAAGATTTGATTCAACTAACTTTCGCAATAATTATGCCTCAAGTCTCTAACTGCATTAAAAACAAAATCTTTTTATTATCACAAGATTTGTTTTATAATATATTAAATATTATAATCAATCAAAGCCTAATCTTTTTAAAAGGAAAACTAACTTTCGCAATAATTATGCCTCAAGTCTCTAACTGCCTTAAAAATCTTGTGATAAATCGTTATTATCTATATCCATTAAGATATTGAAAAATAAATTAAATAAATAAAAAAAAGGAAATATTAAGTGTAAAAATAAAATATTCAAAGATAAACAAATGACTTTTTAAAAAAAGTTCAAAAATAAATTAAAAAGTTACTTGAAGAAACAAAATTCTACAATAAAAAAATATAAATATATCAAAATGAATTACAATGAAAACTATGTGGAAAAAAAATAAGATAACGTGTATTTGTTGTGATGTCCTTAATTAAGGGGTATAAAGTTAAGGACAAGAGTGAGAGCTGGCCTTAGTTGGGGTAATATGGACTTACAATAAGGGATAATTTAATAACAAGATTAAGAGCATTATTATTATTAATATTATTATTTCAATTATTATTAATAATAATACTAATAGGATTATGGTTATTATCATTATTATTATTACTATTATTATTATTAATTAAATTAAATGAATTAAAAATATGATTAAGAGGGTTTAGGGAGAGTTAGTGCAGTAGGCAGTTAGTGTACGTGAAAGAGGAAAAAGACAGAGAAAGGAGAACTAGGGCAGAGGAACCAATTCTCCATTATTGTCAAGGAAAAAGCTTCAATCCAAGGTAAGGGGAGAGAATGGATTTCAATATGTGTGAATTAACATGAGAGGGTAGGGAGAGGTCCTTTCTCTCATAGGATTTATGTCTGCTTTTGGTTCCTTGATCTGAATTTCGTAACATGATGAATTCCCTAAAATTACTGTTATTGTTGAATGATTATTACATGATGCTTGTGTGTACGAATCTGGGATTGATCCTGTCACACCCTAATTTTCGACCTTAAGATCCCACCTCCTTCGTTTTGATTCAACTAACTTTCGCAATAATTATGCCTCAAGTCTCTAACTGCATTAAAAATCTTGTGATAAATCGTTATTATTTATATCCATTAAGATATTGAAAAATAAATTAAATAAATAAAAAAAGGAAATATTAAATGTAAAAATAAAATATTCAAAGATAAACAAATGACTTTTTAAAAATATAGAATAAATAAAATTCTATTTTCTTATTAACTTGAATTTACTTTCCAGATTAAATTTCTTGAAACAATTCATCCGATTACTTCCAACGAATAAATTAATTAATTAAATTTACCCGACTAAATTCCTCCAATTAAATTCACCTGAATGAATTTGTCTGATTAAATTCGTCCAGCTTAATTCATCTGCTTAAATTCAACCGATTAAACTCGTCCGACTGAGTTCATTAGATTAAATTCACCAGATAATTCATTCGTTTAAAATCACCCAATTAATTCTTCTGCTTCAATTGTCCAACTAAATTCCCCTGATCAAGTTCATCTGACTAAAATCATTCAGTTAAACTCAACCAACTAAATCCAATTAACTAAATTTATTTGATTTAGCTCCTTCAAATAAATTCGTCTGAATAAGTTTATTCGATTAAATTTGTCCGATTAAATCTGTACCAATAAATTCATATGATACCATTTACCCGACTAAATTCTTCCAGTTAAACTCATCCAAATAAATCAAACCGATTAAATTCCTCTAATTAAATTTATCCGATTAAGCTATGACGCTCCAACTCCGAACCCGACGATTAATCATTTGCACGATTTAAATCTGACGTAACTGAGTTCAAACAAATCATCTTGCAAATTAATTCATGCTCGATATTAACAGTGAATATGGCCTTGAACGGATAAGCAGAGAAATTCAGTTGAATGGCAAAACGAATTGTCTTCCGTATTGAAAGTTACAAGTGAAAGAGCTCCTATGTCCCTTGTTATTTGGCCTACGGACATTACACTCAAAGATAAGCTCGTGTTCAAGTCAAGCTCTAAATTCAAGAATCCGTCTATCGCAAAGCCATCAGAATTTCAGAAACGGGAGACTAAGCTAGAGTTGGAATCATTCAAAGCGCTTTTCTCTTTGAGATGCCACGCACAACATGGGGGTTGCGGAACTAATTCACTATCCACTTTCACATCTCTAATCAAGTTTTACAGGGAAGTACACTTTGAGAATTAGAGAAGGTTGTTATTACATTTTTAAAGGACATAATGGACTAAGGGAATCCCCATGACCACGTTTCTTTTCAAAATAGTTGATATGGCCATTTGACCTCAAATATCACACAGTTACCCAACACTTTGTTTCATGAGAATATTGCTAAATAACTTTAAAGGGAAGAAGTTCCAGGTGAATACATTAATAACAAATTGAAATATATTTGAGTGTTGCACTACTTCGGCCAGGGTAATCTACAATCATTGATCCTAAATATTTAATATAGTACATTACAAAGCTTCACATAGTACTTTCTTGAAGCATTTTCTTCTGCCAACCAAGTTGGTGAGTTGCCCACCGAGGAATGTTGCGGAACCGTTACCACTTCAGAACATTCTTTTTTAAGGAAATCATCCACCTGCTACGGCAGAACCAAAAACCAAGTTTACAAGACGGATTCAAAGCTACACAAGACATTTCCGAGTTCACCATTACAATGTTCAGAACTAAAGATAAGAGATGTAGATAATTTCCAAATGCAAGGAGTAATATACATTCATTTCAAAGGCTACAAATTATGCTTTAAAGAGAACTCTAATTCAAATCCTAAAGAAGAGCTTACCGAAGGAGAATATTCTGATCTAAGTATAGAGGAGCGACTAAGTGCCCTTGTTGCATTGATTGGCGCAGCAAATGAAGGAGGTTCAATTCGTTTTTTTCTGGAGGATCAATTGGAATCAGCAAATGCTCTAAAAGGCAAGGGTGGACAGAAGAACAAATGGACAAAATTCTGTTAGGAGATAATTACCTGTCACTTACTGAATTAAATTCGAAGCATAAGTCATACCCTGCTGTTAAGGAAAACCATAGCTCCCGCTCAACATCCGTATTAACAACAGTAAGAATGAAAGCACATCACATCACTACAGAAAATCAAAGAGGAACTCCTTCTGCACTGAGCCTGTCTGGAAAGCCCTCATCAGGTCAAGATCTCTGCATAGGCCTTGATAATCCTCGGACTATGTTATCTGCACAGTATTCAAACGATCAAGACCTCAATTAAAATCTTATATATCCCACATAGAGAAGGAGATATGCATCTATAGATCCTTACCCCTCGGACAAGACCGCAGACATAATCGATATTGCCAATTTGTTGCATTTGCTTCGTGCAATGATCCTGGCTTAGGCATGAGTTGGACGACAACAAATGGAGGCTTATTGATTCTGAAGAGGCCTTTGACACACCTCTGAATTCGCTGGATTCACATGGGAGCAGGGAATCACATATGCGCCTAATATTGCTGAAGATTGATATTACATTTGAGGAAAATGTTCAAAAAGTGAAAAATATGCCAAATTGGAAACACAAGTGAAATATATGTTAAGAAAGGAAGTTGATGAAACAGATTCCAGTCCTGCTTGCGATACTAGTTCTGACAGTCCGAGCAGTACCCTTTGTGGCTTGAGCGCTGATACTTCAGAAGCTTCGTCTTCCTTCAGAATTGGGTTTGGAAAGTGAGAGCAATAAGAAGGCTACCTGGAGAGAATATCGAGATTTTCAACAGTGGATGTGGAAAGAAGGCTACAACCCGACAATATTATGTGCAATGAAATGTGGAAAAAGAGATGCAAACCTCAACTTACTCAGCAGCAGGAGCCATACAATAATTACTCTGACCATAGAAAGCAGTCCATGTGGTGAATATATTGAAGGAGAAGCGGTAACACTGTCACAATTGAACCTCATTGATCTAGCAGGTTTAGAGAGTTCAAAAGCTGAAACAATTGGCATGAGAAGGATCTTATATCAACAAAAGTCTTTTAACTCTTGGAACTGTTATTTCAAAATTGACTGAAGTTAAAGCTAGTCACATACCATATAGGGACTCCAAGTTGACTAGGGTGCTTCAGTCTTCCCTCAGTGGTCATGGACGTATATCTCTTATTTACACAGTAAACCCTTCATCAAGCAGCGCAAAAGAATCCATTTACAAGGCAAACTTAGCATCTGGTAGATGAATTTTTCAGAGCTCTTCTTCAATTGCAACTGCCAACTTAAATTTCAGCAACCATTACTACAACAAGGAAACAACATACATTTGTTCCATTTTCGAAGCAGCTCCCTGGCTCAACAGTTTTTTGGGAAATCTAACCAAAACCTTTTATTAGCAAAACATTTTCTTAATTAAATTAACCTTTTATGTAGTTATACATATTATAAAATAAATCGCTTCATATATTTATAAGGTAATAAAATCACTCTTTAGAATTTAGGTAATTCAAATCTAATTCTTTTATTAAAATAAAAACTAATCTCCCTTTAAGTCAATCTCAATTAATACAACTTTTCTCTAAGATCAACTCAACCTTCCTTTAAAAATCAATCTCCCTAAAATCAATTAATCGTGCACGTTCGCGTCCCTACTCTGACTCCGTTCACGTATTCACTTTTCACTCACTTGTGCACCTTAGCGCTTTCATGCGTCTGTGTATGAATTTATCTATATGCCGTTATTTTTCCGCAATTTATCTTTATCGCATTGCATAAGCGTCCAAAGGAAGAACCTGCGCATAACTTAAGCAATTGTGTGTATGCATCTCATTTGCATCATATTCCCCTATGGTCCTTGATCCCATTCAAGTTGATCTTCTAAGTTAGATCCTACCCCATAGGAAGGACCTTTATCTTTACAACTTAGATACAAACAAATAAATTCAACTCAAACTTTTCAAACACATTAGAGAATAAGATGTTAATCATCTTAAGCGAGATAAAACTCCTACCCCATAACAATTCAATCAATATGTAGGGACTTTGCCTTAAGAGAGATAAAGGCGTACTTGTTGACAATCCGAGTACTTGAGCCCTTCTCTTAAGACGATGCAAAGACTATTTTCCTACAAAGTTGTGGTGGTTAAATCAAGTAATCTCCCTTAAAATGACAACTCATCTTTTCTCCTAAAATAAATCAATCAACTACCTTTATCCTATAGGAACTTTGACCACAGTCAAAGAACTCCTCCAACCCTTTAAGGGAACTACAGATACTCTGATTCCACTCCCGTAAGGATATGTAGGCATAAGATGCGATATCTTATCGAGTATACTTAGAAATAAACCCCTAGGTCTTTCAAACTTAAGCAGATAACCCTTAGCAATAAACAAACATAAAACAAGAGGTTCCTGTAGAGTACTACAGAAACTTAGGATGCTAGCACCTTCCCTAAGTTTAACCAACCCCCGAACCTATAACTCTCTAAACTTTTGCATTTGCATTGCATTGTGGATATTTCGATCTTTTTCCCTTCCTTTGGACAAATCAAAGTTCGGTTGCAAATGAATTAGATTCAAGTTAATCAATAGCTTGGTATCCAAATTTCACTACGACAGATACGAAAATCGTGTGAAAATTCATTGATGCTGAAATAAAATTTTGATAGGTAACAGATCTAGAAAACAAGAGTTAGGGGTTAATGAAATTGAATTTAAATGCGAGAAATCTTGGAAGAATAAAAGGGTAGATGAAGTATAGAAAAGATAGAGAGGATTAAATGACATAAAAACTGAGATCTAGGATAAATTTGGTGGTAGAATGATAAGCATGGAGTGAAAATTCGTGAATTAGATGAAATCTGAGTTTTTGACAGTAGTTCTGGTGATACGCGTATGGGACAAGGCAATAAGCATAAGAGACAGGGCAATACATGTATGGTGGGCCTGACAGCAGGGCAATACGCGTATGGTGGGCCTGACAGCAGGGCAATACGCATTAGAGACATGGAAATACGCGTATGATGGGCCTGATAGCAGGGCATTACGCGTAACAGGCAGGGTAATACGCGTATGGGCAGGCCTGAGATGACTTTTTCCCATTTTCGCGATTTCTGCCCAGATTTCGCTTGAACGCAATTCCGTTTAATCGGTAGAATTAATATGACTAACATGAACCTAAGGAAGATTAGTAATGAATTTACTTAGAGAGAACATGGGAAATTACGTTTTTACCTTTAGGGGTGTGATTGATATGTGTGGGCCAGGATAGTCCAGTATGGACGATCTGGTGCGATGATGGTAATTCCCGAGAGGATTACGATGAGTGGATGGCTCAAGTGGGTCCCTGATGATCGTGGATTATGCTTGAAATTATTATATGTGCATAACTGTGTTTTCTTTTTTTCACATTCCCTGCATCTCCCGTTTCCTCAAACCTTTAACCGTAGTCCGAAGAAATACGATGCTCTGACTTTCCCATTTCACGAGGGAGTACATAGGCACAAGGGCCCCAATCCTTGGTGAGCACCCTATCTAAAAACCACTTTGTTCCCCTTAGTAAGCAAATCCTTTATAAGATAAACAAGCATAGCTAGCTTTTCTCACGAATCGAATCAAGAGGTTCCCGTTGGGTACAACGGATGTAGAGGGTGCTAATAACTCCCCTTTGCATAACCGACTCCCGAACCTAGAATTTGGTTGCAATGAGCATGTCTTATCTCTATAAAGGTTTTATCGATATTTTCTTATTCCTTGGAATGGATAAATTTCGGTGGCGACTCTGTTCGAACGTTTTTTCCGCGTCCATCGCGAGGATCGTATTTTTTGAGGTACGACAGTTATTATGTCATTATCATATGTGTTTCATGCTATTACATCTTCACATTAATAGTGTTTTCGAAGCTATTGTTGTTTGAGAATATTATTTATTGGCCTTGCATGAAAGATGATGTTTTTGCATGAATTTTTTCAAGTCTACACTATATGCCTCAACTCATTACATTAGAGGTCGATCGAACGCCTTCCAATTCCTAAAGTTTTTCAATCTGTCATGCAAGTGTCGACTCATAGGTGCTTCAAGTCGACACATTGCCATAATCCCTAAAAAAATTCTCTATTCAATATGCGTTGATTCCTAATTTCGTATGCGTCGATACATACCCAACTATTTTTCATTATTTTTCTCTTTCAAGCTTTTGAGGTCGACTTCTTCGTAAAGTAGGTTGAGTCATACAATTTTTTTTTCTTTTTCTCTTCTTTCCATACATTTTGTCCCCCTGACTTCTCATTTACATCCCTTTTTAAAAATGTCTTCATTTCCTAGAAAACCAAGAACACTTTTTCCCTTTCCTAAAGAAACATTTTCATTTCTTCCACTCCAATACACCAAACTTACTTCATTCTTCATAAAATTCCATCATCTTCCGTTCCAAATTCTCACTTGTTTTCTTCTACTCTTTTCTTATTGGTATGTTTAGAAACAAATTTTCATAGTTTGGATAAGTGAGTATCTCATATATCACTCAAGCTTCTAACATTCTCTTTCACATATTTTATCAAACACCTACTGTGCATACACTTTATCATAATCAGTAAATATTTAGTAATTTTTTTTCTAATTAAAATTCTTCTGATGTTTTTATCGCCAAGTTTAGTTTATTTTTATGACTAAATTTTTAGTATCGTGTGAATTTTTTATGACATTTCATTGATAATAGTTTAAATTAGGGTTAAATATACAACATCCCTGCAATATAGGTGAGTTTCAGTTTATCTCTTGAAAAAAAAAATCGAATCCCCTATTGAAATGTTAAAATTCTATGTCTTTCGCTTCCTAAACATCAAAGTTATCCCCCGTAAAAAAATTGGTTTACGTCCTAGATTCAATGTTCAAATTCCACGCTTAGGGGGTAAAACAAAAAAATATATATATTACAAGGGAAATCAAAAAAAAATATTATAGAGGGGTAAACCGAAACTCGTCTATATTGCAGAAGGTGTTGTATATTTAACCTTTAAACTATTGCGAGATCACTAATGTAGTTATATGATTATCATAAAAATGTATTCTTTTTTCAATTAAATCTAATCATTCTAAATTTATGTTTGATCTAATTTAAATTAAAATTTATTAAACAAATTTCAATTTATTTTAAATTAAAAATGTTGTATATAAAGAAAAATAGTAACACTAAACTACATAAATTTGTACACCACTTAAAGTTTTTTTTTCTATGTTGAAAATTGATTATGATTTATATACACCACAATCAAAAAGCTCACCACAACGAAATACACATTGTTACAATTGAGTTCGAAATCCAGAAAAACACTTTGAACCCAAATTGATATTCAGAAGAAAAACATACATACCTTCATTATATGAGAAAACCATCTCAGAGCCGCGTACACCGCGAAGTGGCCGAAGGGTCGTCATCATCACTATCACCCCAAAACCGCGACCCAAGCACTTCATTGTTTACCATAGGTAACGCTTCCCCTATTTGACTTTGTTATTTCTTAATCGATTGTTGTTCTTGTGGAGTTTTTTATAGGTATTTTGGAGAAACTTGGGGAACGAGAAATCGCATGGAGAAGAAGAACGACGGAAAGTTAAAGAGATGAGGGAGAAGCGAAATGGACAAGGAAATCGGAGCTGGGAGAGAAGAAGGCGCAATCGGTGAAAAAGGGTTCAATTTGGGATCAGGGTTTTATTTTTGGTTTATTTGTTGTAATCATATACCTGTATATACACTGCATCACCATACAACTTCACATCACACACACACACCCCACGATCAGATCGAATCACACGGCCCATATCGCTGCGTCCCCACCATAACCCACACAACCTGTCGCATCAAATTCATCGCCCCCTTAATCACCTCATTAATCTCATTAAGAAATTAATCAACCATTAATCTGTTTTAATTAACCCAATCCTTACTTATTTTATTTTATTAATTAATTAACCCCAATTAATCCATTAATCAGCACTTAATATCAACTTGATTAATTTAACTATAACCTTAATCAACTTTTTTTTTATAATTTGAACCAATAAAACCTTTTAATTAACTTTTTTTATTTAACCTTTTATAACCTTTTCTATAAAAAATCAATTAATTTTTTTTCCTATTTAAATCACCTTTTAATTAACCTTTTTAAAAGCAGCTCAATATAATTCTTTTTTAATAATAAAACTCATTTCTTCATAATTTAAAAATAATCTATATATTATTTTTTAAAAACCCTTTTTTAATAAGAAGCTATTTCATAGTTTAGATGATTTATATTCACTAGTTTCACCAAAAATAAATGATAAGCATTCTTTTTTCAAATTAATTATTTATCTCTTTTTATAATAAAATCTTTTATAAAGAAACTCTTTTAATAAAAGTAATTTACACCATGACACCAAGTTTCTCATAGTTAGACTAATAATCTTTTTTATAAAAACTTTTATTAAAACTTAACTGCATAATTAATCTAATAAGCAACTTTTTATTAAAATTGAACAATTTCTCTTTTTTAATTAAAATTAACCCTTTTAGGTTCCTTTTAGTTAACTTTTAATCCACCTCAAAACTTTTATTAAAAATAATAAGATTAATTAACTTTTTCTAAAATCATCTCACTAATTAATTAATATCTCTCTTAAAAATCAACTCAACTAAAATAAATCAATGCTCCCCAACGTAATCCAATCGTGCACACTTCATGCGTGAGTATGCCTTTATTTTCCGCAATTTATCTTTATCGCAATTTATTTTACCTCATTGCATAACGTCCAAAGGAAGCACTTGCGCGTAACGTAAAACTTGCGCGTATGCATATCATTTGCATCGTAATCCCCCATGATCCTTGATCCCATTCAAGTCAATCACTTAAGATAGATCCTACCCATTAAGGAGGACCTTTTTCTTTTATCTTCTACAACTTAGATGAAACTAATTTAACAATTCAACACTATTCAAATATATTAGAGAATAAGATGTTAATCATCTTAAGCGAGATAAAACTTCCGCCCCACATCAATACATTTCTACAATTCGTGGTGGCCCCGTCAAGTAATCTTCCTTAAAATGACAACTCGTCTTTTCTCCTAGAATCAATCAATCAACTACCCTTATCTCGTAGGAACTTTGGCCACAGTCAAAGAACTCCTCAAACCCTTTAGGGGAACTACAAATACTCTGATTTCACTCCCGTCAGGATATGTAGGTACAAGATGCGACGTCTTGGCGAGTATACATAGAATTAAACCACTAGGTCTTTTACCCTTAAGCAGATAAACCTTAGCAATAAACAACATAAAACAAGAGGTTCCTGTAGAGTACTACAGAAACTTAGGATGCTAGCACCTTCCCTAAGTTTAACCAACCCCCGAACCTATAACTCTCTAACCTTTGCATTGTGGGTATTTTGATCTTTTTCCCTTCCTTTGGACAAATTAAAGACCGGTGGTGAAACTAAATGAATTAAGGTTCAAATTAATTAATAATTTGACATCCAATTCTCACCGCGATAGAAATGGCGACTTCACTAGGGATAATAAATGGGTTTCCCTAACTTTTTTATTATGTTTGTTTATATCTACTTATTTGCTTATCTGTATAATTGCTCTTTATTGCTTTTAGGTTGATATCTTTGAGTGGTGAGACAGAGTCCTACACCCAGACTTGAGTGAACTTAAGATAGGATGGTGACATATTCGACGGGGCTTATAGGGAGTCGAATCCCAACCAAGTTGACTCAAGAATCCCGCTCAATTGAGGCCCTCTCGAAACAATACTGTTAAACGAGTAATCGTGAAAACATTCACTATTTTCGACCGTAGTTACCTTTAACCCCACTTTGGCCTTTATTAGGATGTAGTCTGGGACTATGAGGGAGTACTCCCGAAGTAGTGCTACACGATGCTACACTCAAAAGAAGTTCTCTTGAGAATATTATTAATCACCGAGTAATTGGGAAATTGATAATATCCGAAAGATGGACTAATGACTTTGGGAACCTCTTTAGAACCTTGTTCTGCAGGTACGATCAACCTTTAGTCCACCTCCTTTGGGAATGGGTATACCATTGCTCCATGCTCGTTGCAAACTTAGGGCCCCCCTTGTTTGTTTATCTTTGTGTGTTCTTAATTTGCTTACTTGTGTTTTTTGCATCCATATAGCATCATATTGCATTGATTTCATGGAATCTCGAGTTTTATTTATAAACATTACAGAAACCAATAAGGATTACAAAAGAAAATATTTTGATATATTCTTTTAAGAGTCTTAACTTGGATGGCCTAAGGAAGTTAAGGGCACCGATTGAAGAATCAAGAAAACTCAAATGACATATATAAGAGGCTTCCCTTATTATTAAAGATAAAATGAAGTTCAAAATACTTTCATCAATATTGAAGCTCCAAGTAAACAAGGGATTCCTTTCTTACTTTCCAGCAAGAACAAAAGAAGAGATGGAGGATTTATTTTCCTCTATCAGACTAGTCTTTAGACGTTAATCCTCGACGAAACTTATATTCAAGAAAGTCCAACTAGAAGAGAAGATCAACAAGCGTGATGAAGGACTTCCTTAGGGTTGTATTAGCTTTTATTTAGCTATTGTGTCAGGACTCTTATAAGAATGTTTCCTTGTAATCCATTATTAAAAAAAAATAGTAAATGAATTTTCTTTGGTATTCTGTAACGTTTATAAAAACTTGAGTTCCATGAAACCTTTCATTTCTACATTTTTGCAAAGCATCCTGCATTTAGCATTTGCATGTGCATGTGTCTCGTCTCCGCTGCATCCTCATCCGGTCTTCTGTCTTTGTCTGTCAGCTGACATCTCGACCATTTGACCAAGATCGGAGTATTATTAAAGGATAGCAAAGAGAACAAAGGATATGGATTCTATGACAGGCTTCAGAGTTGTGTCTAATCCGTTATTTGATCTTCCTTCCGATGACAATGTTCAACAAGTGGGTGTTCCAACACAACCTCAGCCTGTGTAAGATAAGCTGGTTTGTCAAGTTGATGAAAGAGTTTCCCGATTTCCACAGCCTATACCTAATCTTCAGAATGTTTGTATTGATAAAAAGATGGATGATCCTTGATTTATAGCAATTGAGAAAGGATTTCGTGATATCGAAGAGCAGTTGAAGATGATGAAAGGAGCTAACGCATCTGGTCTTGATGCTCATGACTTATGTTTAGTTCCAGGCGTAATTATTCCTCTGAAGTTCAAGATGCTTGTCTTTGAAGTATACAAGGGTGTTAATTGTCCAAGGTACCATTTGACGATGTTTTGTCGGAAGATGACTACTTATATTGACAATGATAAACTGATGATGCACTGCTTTCAAGAAAGCTTTTCTGGGGCGTCCTTGATATAGTATATGAAGCTACAAAGGAATCGTATACAATCTTGGAGAGATTTAGCTGATGCTTTTGTGAAGCAGTACATTTATAATTTGGACGTGGCTCCAAACAGTGACCAACTGATGAGCATGAGTAAGAATGACAATGAATCTTTCAGGGAATACGCGCAACGATGGAAAGAGTTGGCAGCCCAAGTTCATCCACCACTTCAAGAGAAATAATTAAGCAAGATGTTTCTAAGAACGTTGTCAGGCTCTTATTCTGATAGGATGGTGGGCGTTGTGCCATTAGATTTCTCCAAAATTGTAGAAGTCGGAGTAAACATCGAGAATGCACTCAAAAGTGGAAGAATTCAGGATAACTTGAATGGCCAAGCTAATGAAGAAATTTCAGTTGATGATTCCCTAGAGGAAAGAAGCGTTGATGTTAATGCAGTTAGGGATCCCTCTCAAATCTTGTCAGATCCGGTTCCAGTACTTCATCCTCAACATCGGTATGCAGTGCCCGTTCACCATAAGCAGCGACTACCTCATAAGCGAAGGATGATATCTCCAGATCAGCATCAGAATCGACAGGTTCGAAGACGGTTTCAGAGTCAGAAGGAACCTCTGAGTATTCTGAAAGAAGAAACTCGCTGGTTTGATCTTATCCCAATGACTTACAGTCAACTATGGTCTTATTTCATTCGAAACTCGGTGATGACATCCAGAAAGACTAGAATCATGAATTCTCACCCACCGTGGTTCAACCCAAACGCCAGTTGTGAATTCCATGATGGGGTGTTGGGGCATTCGATTGAAGAGTACAAAATTTTTCAAGAGAAAGTCCAAGAAATGATAGATGATGAAGTGCTAAATTTCAGGGGAGAAAACCCAATCGTTTATGGAACACTATTATGCTGATCACCTTTTTATTGTGTTTGCTTATGTGTACTTTTTATTTCTTTGATTTAAAGCATAATTGGCATGTAAGAACTTGTTATCTTGAACATTAATGCAATAACATGTTTGTCTTGAAGAAATCCATTTGTTTCACTCGTAAAATGTTTTTCATAATTTATAATGCCAACTTTACCCAAATTTTCTCACTTTGATGAAAAATCGAAAGGAGGATGACGAAATAAAACACAAGATCTCTTGTGGTATGCTTTCGAATAAAACCTACTGATGATGTAAGGCATTTTTTTCAAACCTCCTAAACACTAGATATAAAGCGGTTAATTCCTCTTTAACCATTTTTCAACCTCATTTTCAACCTAGGGCAATTTTCAATCAGCTTGATTGAACACTTAAACTTTCAAAAGGAGAATGAACATCCTTCAAAAATGGGTGGGTACAAATAAGCTTTGACCCTTATTCCCTTTGTTTTATAAATCGTAAACTAAGCCCAGATACCATCCTCAAAGTCCTAATTGAAGTAAGATTTAGTTCGAAAGCATACTCGATGAGATATCGTTTCTTGACTCCTATGAGCCACGCTCAATTTTTGTCAGCTTTATAAAAAAATTAATATATATCCTAACTAGTGATTTCGGTCACAAGTTATTGTGATATCTCTTTTCAAAACATCAAGCCAAACATATATGTTGTATTAACAGTTTCAGAATTAACATTTCTGACTCGCTGACATTGCTTGATATCTTAGAAAGATTACGTGACGACCTCACCTATTTGAATTTGAAGACTTTGCTGACCTGGGGCAAGTTATTTTCCAAGAGGTTTGATCTGTACAAGTTTGGATTCACCTATAACACAAGTTTGAAGACTCAGTTATACCGTCAATCAGGGGCAGTTACGTCGAGATTCGACGAATCTCTAAAAAGAGTTTGAAGACATCGAAGCATTTCAGACGCCATGTTTTCTGTAAAATCCTCTTGAGAACGACTTTTTTTTCTTATGAACCAGGTGACTTGAGGCATTTGAGAACTGATATTGTTGTACAATACTTTTTGTTTAGAATGACGACTACCATTACATAACTCATCAATACAGAATTTCATCATAACTCTCCGATGGACCCTTTTCAATCTCAGTGAACCTCCGTAAACTTCACATTTCCAAGGAAGTAGATATTATTCAACTCCTCGGTGGATCTTCTACAACACCAGTCTCCTCCAGCGAAGCGGATGTTTATTTCATCCCCACTGAAGCTCCAACTCCAACAGCTAGAATGACCCAGGTTTCTCATTTGAAGAGGATATTTATTTTATCCCCTGTGAAACTTATGTTTGGGTATTCCCATCTACAGTTCTAGCAAGAATCTCTCCAGTGAAGTGGATATTTATTTTATCCGTGAAGGTCCTCCAGTTATGAGTTGGATCCCTCCCTGGTAGATCTTTATTCTCATCTTCAACAAGATAGTTATGATTCATCCTGACAATTCCTTCAATGTAAGATCAAAATGTTACGTCCCGAAGTGGAGTGTTTTCTGTTCCCCAGAGTTTTTGAAGCCTCGAATCAGGATTGTGATCCCATATTTGGTTCTCTGTCTATCCCCAGTGGCACTTCTATCTTTGAAGATTGGTCAAGATGTTTGTTTCGAGATGTTTATTTCATCTCCGGTTGCCTCTGTTTGTTTGTTTTGTCATCATGAGCACTCGCATAGCATATAGATAGATAGCATAGCATACGCATTTTGCATTGTTGTGTTTCTCTGTTCTGTCACTCTGGCCGTGTTATCCCCAAAGTGACTGGGTTTGTCTTCTCCTTCCAATTAGAGTTGTCAGCCCTAGGCAGAAAAAGCACAATATTTCTATTTTCCCCACGAAGTTCGATCCTCGTGGAATACAGTTGTTTTAGTACATTCCCAATTGAGTTCATACCTCAATAGTCGATTCTTGCTTGACAGTTTCTCTTCGGTTATTTCCCGAAGTGAACTTCGGTCCTTGGAAATCACATTGTGAACATCTTCAAATTTTGAATATTGGATTCAATGTGCATTTATTTTGCACTCGGCTCCCCAGGAAGGGTCTTTATGAAGATAACTATTAAAGATGGATTTTTCTCCAACAATATTACAAGGCTTCCTCAACAATTTACATCTGAATTGCAAGCAGCTCTTTATTTGAGCAACTCATTTCAATCAGGTTTTTTATCAGGATGACAAATGGCAGTCTCCTCAAGACAGTTTGTCCATCCCTAGTGAACTTATCAAGGTTATCAACTCGTCAAATGGCATCTCTCCAAAAATCCATCAGAGAAGTTTGCCGAAGACATTACAGATACTTCTCTTTATTTGAGAATTCACATAACTACAACAAGAATACTCCTCATGAATGTATTTCTCTAGTGAGTCTATCACACAAGACTAATTCCATCAAATGGAATCTCTCCCGAGAAGTTTGGTGAAGTTTATTACAGTTAATCTCTCTTTATTTGAGAGGACCTATTTTACGAATCAACCGGCTTACATATCTTCCGAAGACCCTCGGTGAAGCTTTACAATCTCCAATACATTACGAATTACCGTTGAAGTTCTACAATCTACAATGATATTTTAATCCCCTGTGAAGATGCTCTCACGAGTTTTCATCATTTCAGGCAGAAACTGAGACCAGCTCATGGCATCCAGACCATGACACTCGGGGAGGTTTATTTCAAGAAACTGAGACCAGCTCATGGCATCCAGACCATGATCCTCGGGGAGCTTTATTTCAAGAAACTGAGACCAGCTCATGGCACCCAGACCATGACGCTCGGGGAGCTTTATTTCAAGAAACTGAGACCAGCTCATAGCATCCAGACCATGACGCTCGGGGAGGTTTATTTCAGGAAACTGAGACCCGTTCATGGCATCCATACCATGAGGCGTGGGGAGGTTTGTTTATCCTTTCAAACAGTCATTCGAACATCTTACATTTCCTGGCTAATCTCGGCAGCAGATTCCCAGAAGAGCTCGGCAATAGGTATTTCCATTATGTTTCCTGGCTAATCTCGGCAGTAGATTTCCAGAAGACCTCGGCAGCATGTATTTCTATTTTATTTCCTGGCTAATCTCGGAAGTAGATTTCCAGAAGACCTCGGCAGCAAGTATTTCTATTTCATTTCCTGGCTAATCTCGGTAGCAGATTCCCAAAAGACCTCGACAGTAGGTATTTCCATTACATTTCCTGGCTAATCTCGGCAGTAGATTTCCAGAAGACCTCGGCAGCAGGTATTGCTATTTTATTTCCTGGATAATCTCGGCAGTAGATTTCCAGAAGACCTCGACAACAGGTATTACTATTTTATTTCCTGGATAATCTCAGCAGTAGATTTCCAAAAGACCTCGGCAGCAGGTATTTCTATTTCATTTCCTGGATAATCTCGGTAGTAGATTTACAGAAGACCTCATCAGAAGTATATCTCTAGCAGCTTCAACCTAGAATCTCGTCAGCAGATTCCCTAAAAGTGTTAACAGTAAACACTTTGGCAAAAGGATTCTCCAAATGAGGTACAAGTCTCGACAGTAGACTTCTCCAGTTGATAATTATATTTGACCTATACAGTAGGTTCTTCAAGTGGATTTCTCCCACAAAGTTCTTCACAACACGTCTGGATACCTTGTGGTTATCAATCTTTCCCCGTGGAGTCTCGCTTGGTTGAGCTTGTTCTTCTCGTGTGTTGTGTCTAGTTTCTCCCCTGTGGCGCCATTTCTCCACAAGACCCCCCTGTTTCTCTTGCATTTCATATCATTGCATATCATATGCATTTGGTGGCATCTTACAGCCAAAAATTCGTGCAATGTTTGTATTTAAGTCCCTCCTATCTCGTCGAGACGAAGATTTCAATCTCCATATCTCCAGATAGAAGTAACTAATGTAGGGGCATCTGTCGCACCCTAATTTTTGACCATAAGATCCCGCTTCCTTGTGCTTATTTTATTTTTTATTATTATTATTTATTTAATTTTATAAGTATGATTAGTATGGCTAACCAACATGTGCAGATGCAGTAATTTCAAATGGAGATAGTACTCATTCTCACAGTCAAGCACTGCGGGACGCGACCAGTGGGTTCTAATTCATTTGGTTTTAAGATCCTTGAGCATCCTCTTGTCAAGAAGGTCAACATGAGGCTCTTCAGGACTTCTTAGGGGTTTTCATTTGAGCATGGTCGTTGGAGGACTAATTGTGTTTTAAGAGTTGGGCCAACACTTGAGTTTCTTTTGGTTATAATGGAAGGATTTGGTTTTTCTTCCTCCTCGTCAGTGATTTATGGTTAGTGTGTTCTGAAATGAATTCAAGGAAGCTTTTGCGTCGTGTTTCAATGTTGAGATTCAAGAAATATAAACTTCTTTTAAGGAGAACACAAGGCTAAAGGATTTCCTTCGAGTCCAGGCAGAGTTTAAAGTAAAGGATACAAGAACGTCAAAATTCTTACGAGGCGCGGGTATCCAAATTTTCATCAAATTGCATTCTTAGCAAGGTTTTACCATGCAAATTCACCCTAAAAAAAAGAGCTCAAGTTACAAAGAGACTTCGTCTGCATCATTTTTAATCCTAAGATCTTAATTTAAGACGGGGGGATGAAGTAACACAAGGTGGTCAAAAGGATTTATTATGGAAGAAAGACATCACGAATCCACTCACGTAATTACCCGTGGCTGAGGGAAGGGTAATAAGTTCATTATTGTCACCATCATAGAAAACTTCATTAGAATATTGAATTTCCTTCAATAATTGTTGTACACATCGTAGAATGACAAGGCAATGCTGCTTACACCCTTACTAACAGCGTATAAACCGTACCACTTTTTTAAAATAGAAAGCAACTAGAATTATGAGCTTTTACAATGGTAAATGTTTACATGTTAAGGTTACAAGAATCTGAAAGGTAAAGTTAAGCCATTTCTTCATTGACGGACCACGTCCTCGATCTTCATTTGTGAAGTGAAATGTCCTTTGTGTAAGCTTCCGCAAACGCCAACATATCCTCCCGCCACGGTGATTTTGCCCTTCGGGAATTTCCGCAGCACGTTCCAAGCTCCCTACCATTAACACACATAACAAAAGGGAATGGTTAGTAAACTTCGCTTTCGTGACATCAAGGCTGTTCAGAAGAAGAACATATGTGCATTAAAGAAGAAATTATAATTATAGCAGACCATCACCATTCTTGAAAGAGGAGAAACATATAACCATATGGAGATGTAAAATAGACCTTCAAGTGGCGATATCTCCCGGTAATATCGACTTTTTGTGTTAGCCCAATCCAAGTTCTTTGGGAAGTGACGTAAAGATACCATTTCCCTACATTAAATCGACGGCTGTTATAACTGCAAACAACCTTGAATCATCCATACCAGAGAATAATAAAGGGAGCAACTTCATAATATCGATCTGGGAGAAGTGAATATATAGAGCGATTCCCAAACCATCTTAAACACATTGGAAGTATGCGGATAAGACAATCTTCCTCAATACTCCACCATTCCACGAGTCTCCTCTGCCTCTCCCAATTTTCACCTGCAGAATAAGATAGGTTATCAACTCAATACGATGCTTGTTACCGAACAAAGAGAAACAGGAGATTACAACCTAGTAGACACCGCAACTGTGTTGATCCCCCTTCTTGATTTAAAGCCCAACCAACGTTGTTTCTGTTGAGCATGATAATGAAGCACCGCGCCCACGACTTCATTCGTTACGACTTTGTAAGCTTTTCTTTGAACGATCACAAAACAGCTCCAGATGTTGTTGTCAAGTATACATGAAACAAGAACCAAGAGGTTATAAACATCGAAACACTCAAACGGAATCTACATAATCAATGAAGAACAAGGAAAGTCAGAACAAGCAACGTCTAAAGAAATAAACAGGAACGTGATTATGGTTGCAACCATTATTTCCCCTTTCCAAATAAGTTATCAGCACGTTGAAATTTGTTTCCAAAACCAAATCCCGGCAATCTACGGACATGTTCACACAAAAAAGATACACCATCAATAGTTTCACTTGCAATCAGGCATATCAAAGCTGGCATTTGTACAAACCAACGAAATTAAAAGCAAGCATTAAGGTGAGAGGGGAGCATGTTCGAACATACAAGGAAACAACTTCATCACCGTTAAGTCACTGTCTGAGCTCATTTATTGCCTTCCATTTTGGCTTCAGAGATAGAAGTTCAAAAAAACAATTTAAATACAAATTTGAAGGGAATTATTTGGAGGGGAAAGACATCCGAGAACCTTCACATCACAGACACACACCCCACGATCAGATCGAATCACACGACCCATATCGCTGCGTCCCCACCATAACCCACACAGCCTGCCGCATCAAATCCATCGCCCCCTTAATCACCTCATTAACCAATTAATCAACCATTAATCTGTTTTAATTAACCCAATCCTCACTTATTTTATTTTATTAATTAATTAACCCCAATTAATCCATTAATCAGCACTTAATATGAACTTGATTAATTTAACTATAACCTTAATCAACTTTTTTTTATAATTTGAACCAATAAAACCTTTTAATTAACTTTTTTGATTTAACCTTTTATAACCTTTTCTATAAAAAATCAATTAATTTTTTTTCCTATTTAAATCACCTTTTAATTAACCTTTTTAAAAGCAGCTCAATATAATTCTTTTTTAATAATAAAACCCATTTCTTCATAATTTAAAAATAATCTATATTATTTTGTTAAATTTAAAAACCCTTTTTAATAAGAAGCAATTTCATAGTTTAGATGATTTATATTCACTAGTTTCACCAAAAACAAATAATAAGCATTCTTTTTTCAAATTAATTATTTATCTCTTTTTATAATAAAATCTTTTATAAAGAAAGTCTTTTAATAAAAGGAATTTACACCATGACACCAACTTTCTGATAGTTAGACTGCTAATCTTTTTTATAACAACTTTTATTAAAACTTATCTGCATAATTAATCTAATAAGAATTTTTTTTATTTAAATTGAATAGTTTCACTTTTTTAATTAAAATTAATCCTTTTACGTTCCTTTTAGTTAACTTTTAACCCACCTCAAAACTTTTATTAAAAATAATAAGATTAAATTAACTTTTCCTAAAATCATCTCACTAATTAATTAATATCTCTCTTAAAAATCAATTCAACTAAAATAAATCAATGCTCCCCAACGTAATCCAATCGTGCACGCTTCCGTCTCCGCTCTGACTCTGTTCACGTATTCACTTTCACTCACTTGCACTTCAGCGCTTTCATGCGTGTGTATGACTTTATTTTCCGCAATTTATCTTTATCGCAATTTATTTTACCTCATTGCATAACGTCCAAAGGAAGAACTTGCGTGTAATGTAAAACTTGCGCGTAAGCATATCATTTGCATCATACTCCCCTATGATCCTTGATTCCATTCAAGTCGATCACTTAAGATTGATCCTACCCCTTAACGAGGACCTTTTTCTTTTATCTTCTACAACTTAGATGAAACCAATTCAACAATTCAACACTATTCAAACATATTAGAGAATAAGATGTTAATCATCTTAAGCGAGATAAAACTTCCGCCCCACATCAATACATTTCTACAATTCGTGGTGGCCCCGTCAAGTAATCTCCCTTAAAATGACAACTCGTCTTTTCTCCTAGAATCAATCAATCAACTACCCTTATCCTGTAGGAACTTTGACCACAGTCAAAGAACTCCTCAAACCCTTTAGGGGAACTACAAATACTCTGATTCCACTCCCGTCAAGATATGTAGGCACAAGATGCGACGTCTTGGCGAGTATACGTAGAATTAAACCACTAGGTATTTTACCCTTAAGCAGATAAACCTTAGCAATAAACAACATAAAATAAGAGGTTCCTGTAGAGTACTACAGAAACTTAGGATACATTGTGGGTATTTCGATCTTTTTCCCTTCCTTTGAAAAAATCAAAGACCGGTGGTGAAATTAAATGAATTAAGATGCAATACTGCTAAGAGTTGCTTAAACACTTTAGAATGGCAGATGCAAAGTCAATTCACACACCAATTCCCAATAACGGGAACTTAGATAAGTATGAAAGTGGTAAGGATGTTTACATCAAAAGGTATAAGGTGTGATCATATTTCTTTTATATCTTACTGCATCTAGACTTGGTATTATATTTAGTGTGTGCATGTGCACTCGGTATCAATCCTTTCCTAAGGAATCACATTTAGAAGTTGTAAAGCACAACCTTAGATACATTCGAGGTACATCTAAGTATGGGCTTTGATTTTCCAAGGGTAGCGATTGTAGTTTGGTTGGTTGCTCCAATTCTGATATTTCCGATTGCAAATCTGATAGAAAAAGTACTAGTGAGACTTGCCACCTGTTTTCAAACTCATTAGTTAGTTGACATATCAAGAAGAAAGTCTTTATTTTTTGGTTTACTGCTAAGGTGGAATATGTCGCAGCTAGTAGTTGTTGTGCACAAAATTTATGGCTAAAACAACAACTTCTCGACTTTGACATCAAAATTCAACGTATTCCAATAAAGTCTAATAGTACTAGTGCGATTAACCTAAACAAATAGTTGGTGTTACCCTCTCGTACTAAATACATTGAGAAACGTGACCATGATGAAAAAGCGATTTCGTTTTTGAACATGTTGATAGCAAAAATCAACTTCCGGACATTTTCATTAAACCTCTTGCGACTGACCCATTTTTTAATATTCGACGGGAATTGGACATTCTGGATATCTCAAATGTTGCCTAATTTTGTGTTGCATGCACTTCTTGCACTTGTTTCAACTTTCGTTAGAAAGTTCAATTTCATGTCTCATCGTATGAGGTAATATTATTTCACTTATCTATTTGTTCGTAAGTTTTTTTTCATATGTATTTGCGTGTTAATGTTAGAAAAACGTGTGATATATTTGGTGAATGATGCATTTCATGTATGCTCACTTTCAAATATTTCATTGTTAAACCATGTGTTTTCAATCTATATATTTATAATGACTTCATGTTATTATGTCATTATCATATGTGTTTCATGCTATTATATATTCACATTAGAAGTATTTTTGAAGCTATTGTTATTTGAGAATGTTGTTATCGACTCTTGGATGAAAAATATGTTTTTGCATGAATTTTTCCAAGTCCGCACTGTATTCCTCAACTTATTACATTAGAGGTCGGCCTAATGCTTTCCAATTCCTAAAATTTTTCAATGTGTCCTGCATGTGTCGACTTCTAATTTGTATAGGTCGACAAATACCCAACTATTTTTCAATTTTTTTTTCTCTTTCAGGCTTTTGAGATCGACTTCTTCATAGAGTAGGTTGACTCATACGATTTTTTTCTTATCTTTCCATGTGTCCCCATGACTTCTCATTTATATCCCTTTGAAAATCTCTTCATTTTCTAGAAAACTTATAACACTTTCTCCCTTTTCTAGAAAAACCTTTTCATTTCTTCGACTCCAATAAAACACTTCATTCTTCATAAAATCATATCATCCCCCATTTCAAATTCTCACTTGCTTTCTTCTACTCTTTTCTTCTTTATGTGTTTAGAAACAAATTTTCATAGTTTAGGTAAGAGGGTATCTTATATATCACTCAAACTCCTAAATTTCTTTTTCACGCATTAATTTCATCAAACACCTATTGTGCATACACTTTATCATAATTTGTAAGTATTTAGTAAAATTTCTTTCTAATTTAAATTCTTCTAAAGATTTTATCGTGAAATATAGTTTATTTTTTTTAACTAAGTTTTTAATATCATGTGAATTTTTTTTATGTTATTTCATTGATAATATTTTAAACTATTACCAGATCACTAATTTAGTTATATGATTATCATAAAAGTTTATTCTTTTTTCAATTAAAACTAATCATTCTAAATTTAAGTATGATCTAATTTATTTAAATTTATTGAGAATTTATTAAACAGATTTCAATTTATTTTAAAGAAAAATAGTAACACTAAACTACATAAATTTGTACACCCCTTAAAGTTTTTTTCCATATTGAAAATTGATTATGATCTTAATTTGAAAAAAACAATAACAGATAGAAATTTCACTATTAGTGAGATATCTATCCTTGCAAATATCAAGTCATTCAATATATTAATAAGCGCAGATATTTATTTTATAAAAAAATTTACATTATTTGATGTCGAAAATATATTAAAGATAAAATCATTTGTTGGATTTCAAACTATAATAACAATATAAAAATAATAATATTAAACTTTTTTAGAAATAAAATAAAAACATCAATTTATTATATCAATTTAACTGATGCGATGACTAATATTAAGAAATTCATAAAGAAGAAAGAAAAGAAGAAGAAAATATAACTTTTCATAAAAGGAAAACTAACTTTCGCAATAATTATGCCTCAAGTCTCTAACTGCCTTAAAAATCTTGTGATAAATCGTTATTATCTATATCCATTAAGATATTGGAAAATAAATTAAATAAATAAAAAAGAAAATATAAAATGTAAAAATAAAATATTCAAAGATAAACAAATGACTTTATAAAAAAATTTCAAAAATAATTTAAAAAGTTACTTGAAGAAACAAAATTCTACAATAAAAAAATATAAATATATAAAAATGAAAACTATGTGGAAAAAAATAAGATAGCGTTAGTGGAAAAAAATACCTAGAAAAAATTAAGACAGTGTTTTGTATTGTTTTCAATGTTTTCACCTGTTGTGGTGAGAATAGGATATCAAATTATTAATTAATTTGAATCACATCTTTAGTTCACAACCGGTCTTTGATGTATCCGAAGGAAAAGGTGAAAGAAGGAAAAACCTAATTTTTGCATCGTAAAAAATGCTGGAAGAGCTCTAGGTAAGGGGTTGGTTAAGCTTCGAGAATGTATTAGCACCCTAAACTCCTGTAGTACTCTACAGGAACCTTTTGTTTGATGTTTACTATTTTGCTTGTCTATCGGCTTGAAGGTATGTAGTAGGGGTTAAAAGTGACAAAGAGACCTAAGGCTTAGTCCTAAGTTTACTCGCCAAGATTCGCATCTTGTGCCTACGTATCCGGGAAATCCTAAAACGGAGTGCGGCAACTCCTTAACCTAATGCTAGGGTAAAGGGTAATTCGGTCTGCGGCAAGACGCCTATGCATTTAGGGTTTGAAAAAGTCAAGGGTGAGGACTATTGACTCGACGGTTAAATGGCTAGACCTAATCCTTCGGAAGGGATTTAACGATAAATGATGCAAAATAATTAAACGGTAGTATGAAAATACAGTAAAGGACATACACAACGATGATATATTCGCATAAGTTGCAAACCATGAAACGAAATGAAAAAAATAAGGTGTTACAAACTGTACAACCGAAAAAACAACGAATGAAATGGCATAAAAATATAGACGAAATTAATGGGGCAAAGTCAGAGATTAAGCGACAGTATTATTCGAACCTGAAATTGAAAATGCTAAACAAATCGTTAAGAAAAGGATTTAATATTGTTGAAAGAATTTACAATAGGAATTTTTTCAAATTAAACTTGTTAGGAATTTATATTTAAATAAAACGGATTTACTTTAAAAGTTTCCTAAAAATGGTTTTTATTCTAAATTAAAAATAGTTCTAATTTAAAAAAATGGATTTTTATTTCTAAGTTAGTAAAATGTGGATTTTAAGTTAATAAAATGTTTTCACTTAATAGATATTAAAATTCTTTTAAAGATGTTTTACTTGATTAAAATTGGTTTTAATTTTAAAAATGGTCTTAATTAGAAAAAACTTTAATTAGGAAAAAATGTTTAATTCAAAAATATGGTTTTAAAAATGGTTTAATTTTAATTTATTAATTGAGGATTTTTTTTTTAAAAATGTCTTAACTTTTTTATTGAAAAGAAAACCAAAATTACTTTTACTTGTTTTACTTCCAGTTTTTTTTTTTATGATTTTAATTAAAACTTTAATTCTAATTATTAACTTACAAACTAAAATAACACACAATAATAAATTACACAATAATAAAAAAATAAATGAGAAAATAAAAAAATGAATAAATAAAGGGGAGGGGGAATTGTTGAGACATTTAAGGTTTAAGAACCTTATCTTCTCTTCACCAGCGGCGCGACATATATGAGTTTCTCCCGTCTGAGACCTTCTCTTCTTTCTGGCATTGTCCGTCCTTCTTTCTCCTTTCATGTGCATGTTATTTGTTCTTCTCCCTTGTTATAGAAACCACAAACTAATTAGAACCATGAGAAATTCTTACGGATTTGTGATTTTCTTGGTGGTTGTTGTTCAAGTCGCGGACGATGGTGGTGAGACGAGAATGCTTCACCTCTCTGAGTCTGGGGTTGTGATTTCCGCTTGGGATTCTTGGCTGCCGGCGGATAACTGATGGGCTTTTTGTATTTTGCTGCGGCTAGGTTTCTTTTATGAGCAACCGTATGTCCTTTCGATGATTAAACGCCGGATTCTTCTGATGGACTTTAGGGTTTTAAAAATTCCTCCCCTCTTTATGATTTATGATGATGAACTTATTAAGTTCTTAATTTGTGGGCTTGGATACATATTTTTACGTTCTTTACGTTTTGATGGTTTTGGAACGGAAATTACGGAGAAATTGTTGAGGCGTTTTTCTGTTAATTCTGTTGTTGTTTCACGATTTTATAAGCTTTTATTGCTGTTATAATTTTGGCTGAAGTTTTGGAGAGGTTGTTTGATCTTATTTGGGTTTGCGTTTTTCTTGGAGAAGTTGTTTGTTTGATTCTGTTTTGGTAGTAGAACTTTGGCTTTGATTATTTACAACTTGTGTCGTAAAAACCATTTTTTTGAAAATAAGTGCTTTTCCAAAAATCACTTTTTTCAAAATAACCTTTTCTCTCGCATGGCTAAATTGAACATATGTTGCCAGGTCTTGTGCCGAGGTCGGAAAAATAAGTCGGAAGCTGGCGACGACTTCGTCGTTGCCCTCCCGACATACCCAATGATGAAAAATAACTGAGGGTATCGGATCCGCAAAAAACCATTTTTCTAACCATTTAAAATTTCTTGCTCCGTTGTTGATTTTTCTTTGCATGTTGGGAAAAGTCGAAGCTCGAAGAATCAGACTCGAAGACATTTTTAGGACAATTAGGAATTTTAGTACTTTTTTGTAATTACCATTTTTTTTGTAATATTATAATATTATAATAAAAATATAGAATAAATAAAATTCTCTTTTCTTATTAACTTGAATTTACTTTCCCAATTAAATTTCTTGAAACAAATCATCCGATTACTTCCAACAAATAAATTAATTAATTAAATTTATCCGACTAAATTCCTCAATTAAATTCACCTGAATGAATTCGTCCGATTAAATTCGTCCAGCTTAATTCATCTGCTTAAATTCAACCGATTAAATTCATCCGACTGAGTTCATTAGATTAAATTCACCAGATAATTCATCCGATTAAAATCACCCAATTAATTCATCTGCTTCAATTGTCCAACTAAATCCCCTTGATCAAGTTCATCTGACTAAAATCACTCAGTTAAACTCAACCAACTAAATCCAATTAACTAAATTTATTTGATTAAGCTCCTTCAAATAAATTCGTCTGAATAAGTTTGTTCGATTAAATTTGTCTGATTACATCCGTACCGATAAATTCATCGAATGCCATTTACTCGACTAAATTCATCTGGTTAAACTTATCCAAATAAATCAAACTGATTAAATTCCTCCAATTAAATTTATCTGATTAAGCTATGACATTCTAACTCCAAACTCGGTGATTAATCATTTGCACGATTTAAATCTGACGTAACTGAGTTCAAACAAATCATCTTGCAAATTAATTCGTGCTCGATATTAACGGTGAATATGACCTTGAACAGATAAGCAGAGAAATTTAGTTGAACGGCAAAATAAACTATCTTCCGTATTGAAAATTCAAACCGCATCTCGACTACTTTAACTCGGTAACCTGAATTAACTCAACTAACAGTCATGATCAAAATAACAGATGTTCATTATAAATTCGATGGGCACCAAAATCCCACAGTTTCCTTAAAATCGACCGTTGGTTAGCAGAAAGCAGGAAAACGTGTGTCTATCACAATAAATTCCACAAAGCACATTCTCGCACCAATTTAATCTGAACCCACCGATATCTCAACACCTTCAGTTCCAGATGGTTTAGGAATCAAACAGCGTTTCTGAAATCTAACTAACGACTGAATCTCGTCTCTTGAATAAAATGTACTGTGTCACGAGACGTCCGATGTCAATATTGTCACAAACTTCAACTCTTCATCAAATAGGTCACCTTAGCGCGCTTCTGATGGCGCTTAGTGCGGTGCCACTTACTGCACTTTGGGCACTTCACTATGCCAAAAAAGACCTTTAGCAGCGCTTAAAAGCGCTGCCAAAAGTGGCGCTGCTAAAGGTAAAGGCAACGCTTTTTTATGGAAAAAGCGCTGCTAAAGGCTCCCTTCAGCAGCACTTTTAGCAGCGCTTTTATAAGCGCTGCATATTCCCCCCCCCCCCCAAACCTCCCCCCCCCCCCTTTAGCAGCGCTTTCACAAAACATTTTAGACCCCACCTTTAGCAGCGCTTTTACAAAGCGCTGTCATAGCCCCCCATTTAGCAGCGCTTTTTAGAAGCGCTGTCTTAGACCCCCCCTCCCCTTCCAAACCTATAGCAGCGCTTTTGTAGCGCTATGTTTGTAACCTTTAGCAGCGCTTTTTTGTAAAAGCGTTGTATAATGTCCCAGACTTTAAATTTTTTTTATTTATAAATATTCACACTGTTTTGTATATTTACCAACAACCTGCTTATATTACACAAACCTGCTTATAATTCAGGCCTTTATTTCAACACTTTGGCCTTATATATATAATTCAAAACTTTGGCCTTATATATACAATTCAAAACTTTGGCCTTTAAGTATACATTGTAACTTATCACTTTGCCCATAATCATTTTAATACACATAAACCTGCTTAAATATGTTACAACAAAATCCGATCCTCAGAATTACAACATCACAAATACAGTCAATTTACATATAATTACAATTCTTCCAATCCGATAACTTTATACAATTCTCAACTCAAGAATAAATTGACACCATTCCTCTTTAATTTCTTTCAATCTTGCTTTCGTGTAAGTAGCGCACTTGAATTCATCAAAATACTACATAATATAACAGAACATGCAAGATTTAATTTTAAAACTAATTACTCAGATGAAGTATTGGATAATTTTCAAAATGAATCATATAACTTATATAATGAATTGATCCATACCATGATTGGAACCTCTATTTGACCAGAAAGAATAATTTCCTTCATAAAGCGCAATACAAAATATCCGCAGTCAATCCCATTGCGCTGACGAGGACACTGTAAATGGAAAAAAGAAACGAACATTTATCAGGATATATAGTTTAAATAGTTTTATCAAGTAGAACCACTATAACAGTCAAACATGGGAAAATATACCTCCACTCTGATCTAGTTGATGTTGTTAGCCTTACTTTTTGGCACCGTTGCATCTCTTTATGCTCTGAATATTTGTATAACTCTAACATAATATAAACGCATATTTAGAACAATGTCACATAATAAATAAAGATATATAATTATTCAGAACAGTATATCTCGTCACTTACGTATCAACCATGTTCCTTAGATTTTCATATTTTGTTGCATCGCCATCCAATGAATCTATATAATACGTTATTTCTTTCCTCGGATTAATCGCGACCAACAACCAATGTCCACTATAAAATAAGACAATAGTTTAGACAGAAATGTCATATAGAAAGGCAAAAATCGAACAATTATAATAAATGAATTTAGAATAAAATCTAACCCATGGCCAGTATTATATGGCAACAAGAACAACTTCTCCGAAGTCGCGCCCATAAATCTCTGCACTGTGTACTCTTTGACTGCATCTGGTGTCTGGTCTATTGTCCGTAAGTTAACACAACTAGCAGATAAGAATGCGAATACTGAAGTCAAATCATTCGGGACCAACAACTTGTCATACAAGAGCCTAAGAAAACATAATCAACATTAGAATATTCAGTTAAACGAGCAAATTTTAAAATGTTCAATTATTTAATTAAAATGGATCGAAGTGCCTGATGTATGAATGCATAACACCGACGCCCAATTCAGAATGGTTGAAAACCTGGTCAAAATCCTCCTTAGCAATTGTTTCAGGATATTCAAAACCGAAAATACCTCCGTCCATATGTATTCGACGGATGCCACCCTCAGGCACATCTGATGTTCCCACATATGTTTCAAGGCACATCCTAAATCGAGGAACAGATGCTTTTCTGGGCACCTTGGAAGTTTCAGGCATCTTACCCTTGCTGACTTGTTGCTACTGCTGATCATGAACCTAAAAGTCATATATAAGTTCAGTAATTAATGTATAATAAGATAATCATGTAATTGTAGTAGTACCTGTTTCTTTGATGCAGCTGAATCGGTATCCCGCACAATAATTCTATCATCTTTTGATTTGGATTTTGTAGGAGTCTAAGATCATCATGTAAATAAGAAAATGTAAATGTAAGAATAACTTTCATGTATGGATCATAAAACATTTGAGTATTAAAAGGTTCAACCTACCTCATCATCTATGCAAATGAGATTTGTCGGCCATGCCACATACGCTCCTATTGCGTCCCCCACCACTGTTGCGCCTGAAACATCATCTGGTATAGGCAACAACGCACCCCCTCTAACTCAATATCAATAGATACTTTCAAAAATCCAGAAGGGAGCGGTTTATGGTGAAGTAAGTCTCCCAGAGTGTTATGCACCTTTCCCTTGCCAATCATTCGATGAGTTGGTGACGATAAATATAGCCGGCAAAGTGAAATGCCCTAAACAAATAATGATCAGTTAATGTGTCAATTAAGTAAACTGTGCTAAATTAATTTCAATGTAATATATACAATTACCTCTGGAAGCTTCTGCGGACAACCGATACTATCTTTGTCACTAGTAGCTTTACCCTCTAGAGCGCGCCTTTCCGACATGTACCTCTCCTTGCCCTTCTGTAATTCACGAATTTGCGCTTTCAATTCCTCCAAAGTATCCATCACTTCTTTATTGGTTGGATTTTTTTTCTCTGGCTGCTTATACAGTTTGGATGGAGTGACACCAAATCCCTTACCCCTCACACACCTAGAATACTCAAGAATATTCCACACCCGGCTCAGTAGGCTCCTGCAATCATCGTCCTCAGCGGAAGTTATGGTCTGGGATAGAGTCTCCTGAAATATAGATAAAAACATATATAAATATATTATACACTTTTGATAAGTTACTGACAAAGATAATGTTGTACTTACACATTGTTCAAAGACTTGTTGAACTTCTTCCTGAACGATTCCATCTCTTCCCACACGGGCAGCCTTCCATACAACATGGTCCGGAAGAGATGTCGCATCACTCTTCTCCTCTTCCAACTACGCATTAAGACGGATAATAAAGCATTATATCCTATTATATATACTTACTATTTTTTGTAAATATATCATATTAAAGCATTTATATGTACTTACTATTTTTTGTTCTAAGCGTGCATATCCCAAACGCCCTTTTCTGTATGGATATGCGGGATTTGATGCCCGTTGACGATTTACGCCACTAACAACCTGAAAAAACAAGTTTATCAGAACTCTTGTGGAAGAAGTATATATATTATACATAGTTCATGATAAGTTGTACTTACTTCGAATTCTTTTGTTCTTCGCTTTGCAACAAACGTCTCCCATTCTTCATCCGAAATCAAATCCGCGTACTTCATTGGACGCTACGAGTCAACAAAGTTTCCTTCAGAATCTTTTAGAAACTTGTTTGTTAAAAACGCTCTAAATCCCCTCAAGCGTTTTCCGGCCAATTGAATACAATATTTTCTCCTATGATCTTCAATATTAAAAGATCTCTGCAAACAAACACACATACATATAACATGTTAGTATAATTAATTTAAAGACGTAACTGTCAACATAATTAAAAATAATCAAATATCATACCTGAATCTCGCTCCAAATTTTATCTTTAGCCGGTTGTAATGAAAGAATTCTCCAATTATCGCAAGTAATCGGAACTTGCGAACGTACAAGTGCTCCGATGTAACTTGTTAGCAACGCACCGTTAGGCTCAACTAACTGATCTCTTTCATTCCAATGGACATCATACTTTACTCCTTTATCTCTCGCGCGGATGATTTTTTTCGTAATGCCTATAAAGAAATCACTAACTTCTAAGAATGCTACACAGTAGGATGCTTGAAAATGATCACAACTTTGATCTTCACAGGTAACCCCTATAGCAGACAAAATATAAATTTTATTAAAATCATATTAATAATTAACCAAAACAAAAATACTAGATAATCCACCAAAACAAATCATATTAAAAATACTAGATAATCCTTAAACCAAAATGACACCCTTACTAAACATTGAGAAATCCTAACTAAACATATAAAACCATAATAACATATCATATAAACATTGAGAAATCCATACTAACATATCAACATATAAAACCATCAACATATAAAACCATAATAACATATAAAACCATATCATATAAAACCATATTCATGTTGGCTACTCTCTTAAAAAATAGGAATTTCCAAACTATATTGAACATGCAAAATATAAACTCTTGTTTGTCAATCTAAAACATACAAAATATAAACTCTCTTAAAAAATATAAACTCTCTTAAAAACATATTCAACAGAGAGACTTAACATATAAACTCTCTGTTAAGACATACAAACTCTTTTATAAACTCTCTTAAAAAACTATCTGTTTATAAAAACTCTCTTATAAACTCTCTTAAAACATACAAAATATAAACTCTCTTAAAAAATATAAACTCTTGTTTGTCAATCTAAAACATACAAAATATCCGTAACAATGACAGAGAGACTTAACATGTAGATTAAGATACAAAATATATAACATGCAACAGAGAGACTTAACATGTAGATATCCATACAAATAATAAAAACATATTCAGTTTGTCTTAAAGATTACAGAAAATGACTTAACTTGATTGCATTCAAATAATAAAAACATATTCAGTTTGTCTTAAAGATTACAGCAACAATGGTGAAAATATAAGTAAAAAAGAAAACTAGAGTAAAACTTCAAATACCGTAACAATGGCGGAAATGCAATGCAGACGAGCAGAGGATATCGAAAACGAACTGTGAACAGCGGTGAAATGCAACAGAGGAGGCCGACGGTTGGACGGCGACGGTGACTGAATATGGGTTTATAGGGCAACTTTGTTTGCCAGAGAAAAAGAAAGAAAGAAATACGATGACGATGACTGTTTTGTTTCTTATAAAAATTTTGGTGGGTATTTTAAATTAATTCTAACTAAGCCTATGGCAGCGCTTTTTAATGGCTTTAGCAGCGCTTTAAAAAGCGCTCTCAAAGATCTTCTTATGTACCCTATATAGCAGCGCTTTATGGAAAAAGCGCTCTTGTAGACTAGACCTACAACAACGCTTTAGGAAAGCGCTTTCATAGGGTTGTCTTAGACCCTCCCCCCCCCCCCCCCCCCCCCCTTTAGCAGCGCTTTTTAGAAGCGCTTTCTTAGGTCCCCCCTTTAGCAACGCTTTTTAAAAAGCGCTTTCTTTGCGCTCCCCTTTAGCAACGCTTTTTAAAAAGCGCTGTCTTTGGTAAACAATTTTTTTCTTTTTTTTTAATGACTCTTTAGCAGCGCTTTCTCTAAAAGCGTTGTCTTTGTATGCGTTGCTAAAAGTCAATTTTGGCGTAGTGCTTGCTATAAATATCTTCCTTGGAAGATATTTTCACCAACTCTTATACTTTACATTTTTCCAGCATTGCTAGAGATATGAAAAATGATTTTTAGGTCACTAATTTAGTTATATGATTATCATAAAAGTTTATTCTTTTTTCAATTAAAACTAATCATTCTAAATTTAAGTATGATCTAATTTATTGAGAATTTGTTAAACCAATTTCAATTTATTTTAAATTAAAACTATTGTATATAAAGAAAAATAGTAACACTAAACTACATAAATTTGTACACCCCTTAAAGTTTTTTTCCATATTGAAAATTGATTATGATCTTAATTTGAAAAAAACAATAACAGATAGAAATTTCACTATTAGTGAGATATCTATCCTTGCAAATATCAAGTCATTCAATATATTAATAAGCGCAGATATTTATTTTACATTATTTGATGTCGAATATATATTAAAGATAAAATCATTTGTTGGATTTCAAACTATAATAACAATATAAAAATAATAATGTTAAACTTTTTTAGAAATAAAATAAAAACATGAATTTATTATATCAATTTAACTGATGCGATGACTAATATTAAGAAATTCATAAAGAAGAAAAATATAACTCTTGATTAACAATTGATATAAATATTTATATAATCCATATCTATTCATAAAAATTATATTGTACATTATAATTTAGGGTTTTGTTTCATCAACATTACAAACATTACAAGAGTGTGTTTCACAAAAGACATTTCCACATTGACATCCAAATTTGATCAGTCCATGTTCTGTGTGATCTTCATGTTTTTAAAGTCTTGGAGAGTTGTAGTAGTAATAGGAGAAAATACTTTGTTGACTGGACTTTCCGACGTAACATATTCTTTGATATTTGATTTAATCGGATGTTCTTTGAGAGATTCTACAAAACATTTTCCACAAATATTCTTGATACCAATAACATCATAGGTACCACACTTCTTATTAGTGCAAATTGGTGGAACCATGGTGTTTGATTCACTTTGATAGGTTCAAAGAATTTTAGGAGAACAAGAAGCTACGAGAATAATTGTTGTTGAATGATTGAATGAATGTAGGCAAGAGTTCTAATTTATAAGGAAAAAACTGTCACAGATATAAGATTTGATTCAACTAACTTTCGCAATAATTATGCCTCAAGTCTCTAACTGCATTAAAAACAAAATCTTTTTATTATCACAAGATTTGTTTTATAATATATTAAATATTATAATCAATCAAAGCCTAATCTTTTTAAAAGGAAAACTAACTTTCGCAATAATTATGCCTCAAGTCTCTAACTGCCTTAAAAATCTTGTGATAAATCGTTATTATCTATATCCATTAAGATATTGAAAAATAAATTAAATAAATAAAAAAAAGGAAATATTAAGTGTAAAAATAAAATATTCAAAGATAAACAAATGACTTTTTAAAAAAAGTTCAAAAATAAATTAAAAAGTTACTTGAAGAAACAAAATTCTACAATAAAAAAATATAAATATATCAAAATGAATTACAATGAAAACTATGTGGAAAAAAAATAAGATAACGTGTATTTGTTGTGATGTCCTTAATTAAGGGGTATAAAGTTAAGGACAAGAGTGAGAGCTGGCCTTAGTTGGGGTAATATGGACTTACAATAAGGGATAATTTAATAACAAGATTAAGAGCATTATTATTATTAATATTATTATTTCAATTATTATTAATAATAATACTAATAGGATTATGGTTATTATCATTATTATTATTACTATTATTATTATTAATTAAATTAAATGAATTAAAAATATGATTAAGAGGGTTTAGGGAGAGTTAGTGCAGTAGGCAGTTAGTGTACGTGAAAGAGGAAAAAGACAGAGAAAGGAGAACTAGGGCAGAGGAACCAATTCTCCATTATTGTCAAGGAAAAAGCTTCAATCCAAGGTAAGGGGAGAGAATGGATTTCAATATGTGTGAATTAACATGAGAGGGTAGGGAGAGGTCCTTTCTCTCATAGGATTTATGTCTGCTTTTGGTTCCTTGATCTGAATTTCGTAACATGATGAATTTCCTAAAATTACTGTTATTGTTGAATGATTATTACATGATGCTTGTGTGTACGAATCTGGGATTGATCCTGTCACACCCTAATTTTCGACCTTAAGATCCCACCTCCTTCGTTTTCTATGTGTTATCTTTATACTTTTGTAAGCGTGTTATTACGGCTAACCAATCCTTGCAGCTGCAGTAATGTCGAGTGTAAATCCTTACAGTCAAGCGCTTCAAAGTGTGCCATTTGGATTCTGGGAGATCTTGGGTTTATTCTGTTTCGTGGGAAGTTACAAGTGAAAGAGCTCCTATGTCCCTTGTTATTTGGCCTACGGAAATTACACTTAAAGATAAGCCCGTGTTCAAGCCAAGCTCTAAATTCAAGAATCCGTCTATCGCAAAGCCATCAGAATTTTAGAAACGGGACACTAAGCTAGAGTTGGAATCATTCAAAGCGCTTTTCTCTTTGAGGTGCCACGCACAGCGTGGGGGTTGCGGAACTAATTCACTATCCACTTTCACATCTCTAATCAAGTTTTACAGGGTAGTACACTTTGAGAATTAGAGAAGGTTGTTATTACATTTTTAAAGGACATAATGGATTAAGGGAATCCCCATGACCACGTTTCTTTTCAAAATAGTTTATATGGCCATTTGACCTCGAATATCACGCAGTTACCCAACACTTTGTTTCATGAGAATATTTCTAAATAAATAAAAAAAGGAAATATAAAATGTAAAAATAAAATATTCAAAGATAAGCAAATGACTTTATAAAAAAAGTTCAAAAATAAATTAAAAAGTTACTTGAAGAAACAAAATTCTACAATAAAAAAATATAAATATATAAAATTGAATTACAATGAAAACTATGTGGAAAAAAATAAGATAGCCTTAGTGAAAAAAAAATACCTAGAAAAAATTAAGACAGTGTTTTGTATTGTTTTCAATGTTTCCACCTGTTGCGGTGAGAATAGAATATCAAATTATTAATTAATTTGAATCACATCTTTAGTTCACAACCGGTCTTTGATGTATCCGAAGGAAAAGGTGAAAGAAGGAAAAACCTAATTTTTGCATCGTAAAAAATGCTGGAAGAGCTCTAGGTAAGGGGTTGGTTAAACTTCGAGAATGTATTAGCACCCTAAACTCCTGTAGTACTCTACAGGAACCTTTTGTTTGAAGTTTACTATTTTGCTTGACTATCGGCTTGAAGGTATGTAGTAGGGGTTAAAAGTGACAAAGAGACCTAAGGCTTATCCTAAGTTTACTCGCCAAGATTCGCATCTTGTGCCTACGTATCCGAGGTAGGGGATGGAATCAGAGTAATCGTAGTTCCCCTCGAAAGGAAGGTTAGAAAATTCTTGACTGTGGTCAAGGTTTCAATGGGGATAAGCGTTCTTAAGGAAACATTAACGTGGAGTGCGACGACTCCAATCTCTACGTTGTAATTGAATTGAAATGGAAAGGGTAAAAGAGGTACTCCACGGCGGGAAATCCTAAAACAGAGTGCGGCGACTCCTTAACCTAATGCTAGGGTAAAGGGTAATTCGGTCCGCGGCGGGACGCCTATGCAATTAGGGTTTGAAAAAGTCAAGGGTGAGGACTATTGACTCGGCGGTCAAATGGCTAGACCTAATCCTTCGGAAGGAATTTAACGATAAATGATGCAAAATAATTAAACAATAGTATGAAAATATAGTAAAGGACATACACAACGACGATATACTCACATAAGTTACAAACAATGAAACGAAATTGAATAGATGTTGTCGGGTCTTGTGCCGAGGTCGGAAAAATAAGTCGGGAGCTGGCGACGACTTCGTCGTTGCCCTCCCGACATACCCGATGATGAAAAATAACTGAGGGTATTAGATCCGCAAAAAACCATTTTTCTAACCATTTAAAATTTTTTGCTCGATTGTTAATGTTTCTTTGCAGGTTGGGAAAAGTCGAACCTCGAAGAATCAGACTCGAAGACATTTTTAGGACAATTAGGAATTTTATAACTTTTTGTAATTACCAAGGAAAATACGTACCTCGAAAAAATACGATCCTCGCGATGGCCGCGGAAAATACTGTTCGAAACAGAGTCGCCACCGAACTTTATTCATTCCAAGGAAGGAATAGGAAAATATCGATAAAACCTTTAAGGAGATAAGAATATGGTCATCGCAACCAATATTCTAGGTTCGGGAGTCGGTTACGCAGAGGGAAGGTATTAGCACCCTCTACGTCCGTTGTACTCAACGGGAACCTCTTGATCGATTCGAGAGTAAAGTTACCTATGCTTGTTTGTTTTCTTCTAAGGTTTCTCCTATAGGGGAAATGGGTGGGTTTAAGATAGGGTGCTCGCCAAGGATTGGGGCCCTTGTGCCTACGTATCTTCACTTGTAAGAAGTGGAAAATCAGAGCATTCGTAGTTCGTGGGACTACGGGTAAAGGTTTGGGAATTGTGCTCGCCAAGATCATCTCAATCTTGTGCCTACGTATCTTACATTCAAGAGGGAATGAAGAATCAGAGCAGCCGTAGTTCGGCTAACTACGGGAAAAGGTTTGTGTTTGACGAACGAGTGTTTAAGTCGCATTCTAACTGCTAAACATTGGCTTGTCTGCTCGCTAGGAGAGGCTGAAGCTCGAGTTTGTTATGCGCGGAAGAAGGGATTAAACAATGTTCTTTGGTAAAAGGTATGGGAACCTAAAGGTGGGAAAGAAGGAAAGGTGGAAAAGTGCTCGCTAGGATCATCGCAATCCTATGCCTACGTATTCTCAACGAATGTGAGAAATCAGAGCAGCCGTAGTTCGGCTAACTACGGTAAAGGGTTGGGAAACGAACGAGTGTTTAGGTCGCATTCTAACTGCTAAACGTTGGCTTGTTTGCTCGCTAGGGGAGGCTGAAGCACAAGTTTGTTATGCGCGGAAGAAGGGACTAAACAATGTTCTTGGTAAAAGGTATTTAGGTTGGAGATCGCACGAGGGCGAGGAATTTAGTGTTTATCGTATTGGATGTTTTGGTTAGAGGATACATTTAAATAGGTTTAAGGTTTCGATTGCACGGGGGCAAGAAAGAGTTGGAATGATTGGATATTGTAAGGGAGAATGACGACTATTCGATAAACGAGACGTCATTCTCGCAATCGATTAATCGGGATATCATTGGAATGCTAGATCCCAATAACACCTTGTTCATTCGAATAATTTCGAAATATGTTCGAAGTTGTGTTGAGAAACGAAAGATTGATTGACAAGCAACCTAAGAGCGTGCCTTAAGAGCTTGTTACTCAAGAATTCAAGGAATGCGAGATTCCAAGAACTCTATTCTTTCGGAAATAGTTGGGTTAGAAATCGCACGAGGGCGAGGAACTAATGTTTTGAAAAGATTCAATCGCACGGGGGCGAGAAAAGAGTTGGAATGGTTGAAAATTTAGGAGAGAATGACGACTGCTCGATAAACGAGACGTCAGTCTCGCAATCGATTAATCGGGATATCATTGGAATGCCAGATCCCCAATGATACCTTTTTCATTCAATTAATTATGAAAGTGTATTTGAATGGACAATGGCGATATTTGTCCAAATAGTTAGGGCACTTGTTTTATAAATGAAAGGTTGAGCGAACCACAACCTAAAGCGTACGCCCCAAGAGTAGTTACTCAAAAATTCAAGGGGTGCGAGACTCCAAGAACTCAGTTCTTTCGTAATTTGATTAGGAAAATAACTTGAATTTGATGTACGGTTTAGAGACATACTAGGGTTTAGACTCGACCGTACAGAGGTGAGAAACGAGGTTAGAGAGGTTGTATGTTTAGGAGGAATGACGACTACTCGATAAACGAGACGTCAGTCTCACAACCAATTAGTCGGGATATCGTTGGAATGCTAGATCCCAACGACAATCTTTTTCATCCCATTAGTTATGAAAGTGTTTGCTGGACAGTGAATACTTGTCCAAATAATTATGGAGATATTTTAGAAACGAAAGTTCGAATGATATACTGTTCGAGGTGTACACCTTGATCGCAATTATTCTCGAATTCAAGGAATGCGCGACTCCAAGAACTCGATACTTTCGTAATTTAATTATGAAAATATTAGCGTGTAGATTAAACTAGGGTGAGCGTATTGCTCGAATTAGGGTTTGTGACCTTTGGAAGGTTTAAACAAGGTTAGATATTTTTAAGGATGAAAGACGAAGTGACCACAACTCAAGGCGTGCACCTCGAGAGCGGTCGCTTAAGGATCCAAAGAGTGCTAGACTCCAAGGATCCACCACTTTCATATAAATTCAAAAGGGATTATGACTTATTCTATTCTAAAAAAAAAAAGATATTTTGAATTTAATAAAAAGAAAATAAGAAATAAATTTAATAAAATCCTAAATAGAATTTAAATAAATTCATATGGCAAAGCAAATATTAATTATAATAATTTAAAAATAAAATTTACAAAAATAATAATATCACTAATAATATACATAATAATTTAAACTATATGTAATTAGTTTCTAAAATAAAAGGGACCCTATTAAATTCCACTAAGTCCTAATTAAACTGAATAACACTAATCAAGTGGGCCCAATGGCCTTATCCATGCTGACCCGTGGCGGAATCAAGGGTTAGACTAAAAAAACCCTTCGCATGCGTTTCTCGGAAAAAAAACACCACAACAAGTTCTTACACAACAAAAGGGAGAAACAACAATAAATGTATGTTGTCTATTGGGATTTCCGATATTTAAAAAAAAGATTCATACGAAAATGTGAATTAAAACAAGCCAGGATATTAAACTTTCTCCCTCTGTATACTCGTACGCCTCACTCTTGAGATTCTCTCTCCAAACTCAACTACTTTCTAAGCCTCTCTCTCTAACCCCCAATTCCAATCGTCTCTCACCTCTCAAACCGCTCTCAATATCTAAGCTCACAAAGCCAACACGAGAACAATACAATCCCTAACTCTAAACGCTTAACCTCATGCGGAAATCACACAACAAGCAACAATCATCAAGTAAAGCGTTACAAATAAATCATCGAGACGACGTAAAGACATCGAAAAGCAAAAAAAGTTAAAGGTGATGAAGATTTTACCGACTTGGTTGCTTTAATGATGACGGTGAGCGATTTCCTATCTTTGCTTCGAGTCCCTTGTTCCTCTTCTCTTCCTTTCGAAACTCGCGTGTTTTGGTCTAGCTCAGAGTAAGCTCAGGTTCTAATATTGAACCTGAGTAACTCTTGAAAATTTTTTTTGAGCTCTAGTGATTAATGGGTTGGGGGTCAATTTTGACAGGGTAACTTTAGGTTTTTTTTTCGTCCCCTCTTGCCAATGAACAGGACCGTATTTATAGGTGAGTTTTAGGGTTTTTGATACGTGTGAGAATTTGAATTTTGCTGAAGGGAGTGCTTGATCCGTGTGAGGTAGGACAATGAGGAGCATTTGGGTAGTACGATTCTGTTAGGAGGTAATACCATTATTTCTGCTTTTCTGAGACTTGATAGTGACATCTGCATTTGTCTGTAGTGAATTAAAAAAATTGCTTTTTACCCTATTTTTAACTGTGTGAAAATGTTTCTTTTACTGCTTATCAATTTGCTGATGTGGGACTCTTTTTTTTTTGACTCAATGCTTTTTGTTCTTGCTGCCACATTCTGTTATAACTGTCATGTTCTTTTACAACTTTTTGCTGACTTTGATTTTTGTTCATATTTCTGCAGCTGTTCTGTAACCTTTTTGTAAGAATGAGGTGATAAATAACTTGTTTAGGAATTGGTCCAGTTACAGGGATCTGGCTGCAGGAGAGCAAAGCCCCAAGCAAATCATTTGTTATGACAAATCGGTGTTGAATATTCCCTCGTATTGTATCTGTGGTATGCTAAAGGAGACCTGGGTGATTCAATTTGATTTTTATTCTCAGGTACTTGGTCACATGAGTTAACCGTTTCCAGCATATGATCAGTAGGTGAACATTTACTGCTTTGGGCCGAGTTAACTTGAAAATTCCCCTCACAATGTTGGTCATTGTTATTGTTATCATTTTCCTTGAACAAATCTAAAATATCAACTCTTGAGACTGTTGTGCGCTGAACAGAAACTATTATACCAGGAAAAACTTTTTCCCGGCGAGAAATAATTTCACCCTCTGTTCCAAACGAGGATTTCAGTTTCTTGGCTTTGTCACTAAAGGAAGACCCACTAGCATCAGGTTTACGCTTGCCACTTCTCAAATCATCAGCTTCTCCAACACCATTAGCTTGGTGAAATTGAAAGTTCTCCCGATGAGATCAAAGCAAACAAATGAAAAGTGTCCCCGCATTGAAGATTTTCAGCAAGATCAGTCCCCATTACGTTGAGGTCTTTGTCCCTTTCCTTCAGCCACGCAGAAAATTTAACAGTTTGCTTTCCAGTTTCAAAAGGAAATGGTGACTGGGAAACACTGTGCAAAAACCGCTGTGATAGTTCAAATCGACTGTTGTTGCCTCCAACCATTATTTTTTCTCTCTAAGATAGTTAAAAGCAGCAAGTAGATCATGCTCTGAATAACGCCGAAGAATGTCTGCTAATAAATTTGGTGCCAGTGGACTGGTAGCGGTGCTTAAAAAAACAAGCTTAAATAGCTCCACGGCATTTGAAACAGCCAATGACTCATATACTTGTCCATAAACACTGGGTCTGTTGTTTAGAAACTTGGAAATTTTCATATCAAGACATGATCTTTGGGAAGAAAATGTTTGGGGTTTCCTGTGATGGCTCTGAATAATCTCACTATGAACAGCTGATGTAGTTTTTTTATTTTCTTGAGATTCATATCTATTTCAATTTTCATATTGCAATTGAACATTTTGTGAGGAGGCGTCCAACTTGGCCATCATCTTGCAGCGAAGAATCTCCTCAAGGGTTGTCTTAATACTTTTGTTCTCGAAGTCGTCCCAGGCTTCTCCATTTAGACTACCCTTTTTGAATTTCAACATCTGGAGTAAAGCTATTGTGAACACCTTCACTAGACTGGGATTGCACAAACAGTCTGCAATCATCTGTATTTGATGACAAGTTCATAGCCTTCTCCAGCTGTTTTGCATAGCGTTCACTGAGCATGCTACAGAGGCTATTCACAGCTTTCCTAAGTCTTAAGTTACCATTCAGAATAGCCATTCTTCTCCTACAAGCATGTGGAGGGGCCGGAAGATCAGTAAGTGAGGTCCAATCTGTGCGATAATAATTCGCACCAAGAACAGCACGGTGTCTAACATATTGGATCACCAATTGCCTGTCAGTTTTGTCTGACCATGTAAATCTGCTTTGGCGTAGTGGCCTTATTGCAGTCATTGAAGTTAAGATAGACTGGCTAATAGATGGAGAACAGTCTTGAGAACCCTCAATTTCATAATTACCCTCCTCAAACTCTTGCACATGGGTCACTAGCTCCTCTGAATGAATGTCCACATTATGTTGTTCATCAATGTGTTTGTCCATAATATCTGCATCAATTCTTGCATATTTTGATGGCCTGAATTCAAGAGAATCTTTCTTCCTGCGACAAGATGAATTACCTTTGCGTTGAAGTGAATTATTTTCACTCTCTTCATCATTTAATTGATTAAGGCCTTGACGATGTTTACTATAATACATGCTAAGTACCTGCTCCAAGGTAAGATTTAGATCTCTTGCAATCTTCTCACAATCCTTGTATGGAATTTTTTCACTAAGATCATGTTTAGATACATGCTTTAAAAGCTCAGCACGTTGTTCAGCTGTCATTACGCGATTAGATGCCCATGAACGGAAGCGGAAAACCTCGTGGACCACAGATCCAGGAAATGCATATAAAGCAGCTTTTTTATTAGCAGCAGCATAATAGTACTCCGATGTTCGCCAATATTCATCAACTGCGTATCTATTAGACAAAATAAAATCATGCCTAATTCTTGGTCGAAGATCATGAGACATAAAATTTAAATATGCTTCATCATTTGAAAGGGGTACGTGACGGTGGTATGGATTAGCCTAAAACATCCTGAAAAATTCACAGCTTTGTTGTTGGAACAGCCTTATGGGATTTGTCGAGGACTCGCAGTACCTGCAAGTAGCAAGCGTCTCCTAATGCCCTATCCTTGTGTGTAATTTGAAAATGTACAAGTTATCATTGTATTATTTAATATTTGCGGAAATCAAGAATGTCTTTGTCCTTGTAGGTTTCACAACTTGATGAATCTTGGCCTAACTTTTCTTCATGTTATTATCCTTATTTTGTGCAGGTTGGGTTCACTATGAATTGTGTGATACTTCTTTGTATGCCGTCACTGATAAATTGTATTAACCGCTTCTTGTTTCTTTTTCTTTTCATGCGAATGGCTCGGTCTTGATGTTTGTACTGTGGTGAAAAGGGGAATGGATCTTGGACGAGTCATGTTTGGAAACGGTGTATGCATCGTGAAAGCTAAATCTCTATGGAAACAAAGTTGTATTCGCGGCTTGGTTTGGAAGTTGCTTGGCAAGAAAGTTAATTCCAAGGTTTTGTATTGTGACTTCAATTATTTAAGTTTCCTTAAAAGCTAACTGTGACTTTTGCTTGTTTTGTTCTTGAACTTTATGTGGCTATTCTTCTCTCGTGGCAGAGCTTGGATTTGGAGACTTTGGTATGGACGGCAAGTACACGAATCATAGCTCAATACCTCGAATGATTTAGCCTATGGACAACTTGAAATAACTTGGCCCTTGTCAAGGCAACATTCATCCGTCTTATATCAGTAACAAAGCCAATAGAGCTCGAGTTTATTTGAGATGTAGTAGTGCTTGAATGAGCTGCTCTTACCGTAGAAAGTAACAATATATCGACCTCTCTACTTTGGAAACCATCCACAGTGTTAAATTCAATGTTAGCTATGGTTGAAGATCCAAATGCATTAAGAAAACGAGACGGCAGAAGAGAAAGTTGACATTTGTATGGAGTAATAATGCCAATTCTTCCACCATTTTGCTCAGCTGGGTATCTTTGAAAAATCTTAGTATTTCAACCGCAGCATCAGCTTCATGTTCATTACAAAGCGACATTGCACCAGAGTTTTTTCCATGAGCCTCCCGACCATCAATAATATCATAGAACGCATAAGGCCCAAGACCCTCGGTCTGATGAAATGGTGCTGATTTGCTAGACATTTGGCTACCATTTAGTAATTTGTTGTCATAGAAATGCAACGAAGGAAACTTGCATATCTCCGGATGCATTCTATACTGCTCAGTAAGCATAATAACAGGATGCCCAGCCCTTTGTAAACGTTCAAACATGCTACACTCATAATGAAATTTACTTGCAACATTTGATAAGACAGTCGCAGGAAGCTGCTTTGGGTCACCGACCATAATACATTGGGTTCCATTTGATTTTAAAAGATGAAGAGGAATTAGAGTAGCTGGCTCAAGAGCTTGGGCGGCTTCATTAATTACAACAGCATCAAAAAGAGTATGTTCAAAAGGAACCCGAAACTTGGAGCATAACATTCTCTCAGAGCAAACTCCATAAAGGTCTCCACCACATCCACTCAATGTAGTTACCACTATCTCAGCTTCCCTTAGTATAGACTTTCGCAGCTGATGCCTAAGAGTTTTGGTTTGAAAACAGACTAAGGACCTCTTCTTTTAATCACTGTCACCTGCTGCAAAGATCTTGGATAATCATCACTGAGTTGGCTGATGGAAAACAAATTTTGTTATGTCTTTGTTTGTTTATGCTGATAGGCATTTCGGTTTTGTAAATTTTTCTAATCAAAGTATCTTCTGATCTTTGTAGGTACACCACTAAAACATTGAAGAGGCATACTCGCATAGTTTAAGTGTGTTTACGCGGTGATGAAGCAGCTAGCCGTGAAGGTGTTGAGTTACAATCTTAGTCACTCAAGTGACTTCTGCTTGTTTTAATCTGATATTCATGTGACAGGGCTCGACCTCTTCAATATGATCTTGGCCTTGTTGGTACATAACAAATGCAACTTGGAGAGATTTTGCAGAACTAGGAGGATAGGGGTATTGTTGCAGTTGTTACGGCATAAACACGCAGAGCATGGAACGTAAGGTGTACACAACTTCCAAGTCACGGTCTAATCAAAGCCTCAATATTTGATAAATTACAGGTACAAATGTGAGTCATTTTGAATTTATTCGGGCTTGTGAGTTTCTCGTGTACACTGTATTTTTGCTGAGATTTTCATTCTACAGGTGACACGAATTTTTCCTGGCTCACATGACTCATTTCAATTTATACTTCCACAACTACTTCTCCACCTTCTCCGAATAGAAGTTTAAGAAACGAGATATTGTCGCTGCAAGATCATGATCCTTGGTGTCTCTCGACAAGTCCTTGATAACATGCTTTGCTGATCTGATGATAATCTCATTATTAAAGAGATCCCATAGATGAGGTAAATGTTGAGTCCCCTCCGCCACATTAACAACATAGGTGTAGTGCTTCCGTAAATGTTTAAACATCCATAGACGAAAACTCCTAGTGTGCATAAGTCTTGTACAAACTTTGGAAATACAACATCAGTAGGATATTGATTAACTTTTCTCACATTATCTTCATTAGCTGCTATTTCCTCTGCTTTATGTGTTGCTGCTTACTAACCAATTTCATCCTTTTTGTGCACTCCACTAGTTTTGGAGATGGATAAATGAAGGGGTTTAGTTGATGCTTATGCCAAGGCCTATGGACGGAACTTCGACATGAACAACCAGCCTGGTACAAATCTGATGAATTTGATCTTGGTTTGGTGAATTTTGGAGATTGACCATGCGTACAAGCATGCTGAAGTTTGGTGCAGGCTTGTCACTTTCAAGTATGCATCGAAACTTCTTTTTACTCCACGTCCTTCATAATGATAAGCATTAAGTCTTGCCGCATTTTTTCCTAACTTGTTTATTGTTTTGACAGAGATGGCAGGTCTTTCTAATTTGATTTCTTTATTGGCTACACATGTACCCGAAGAATGATCCAGGCTGTACAACACAATCCTCTCGTCTGCAGCTCCTGAGATACCGTCTTTGCAAGACCGAAGCATTGATGAATCTTCATATCCAGCTATGACATTTGATTCACTTTGATAGGTTCAAAGAATTTTAGGAGAACAAGAAGCTACGAGAATAATTGTTGTTGAATGATTGAATGAATGTAGGCAAGAGTTCTAATTTATAAGGAAAAAACTGTCACAGATATAAGATTTGATTCAACTAACTTTCACAATAATTATGCCTCAAGTCTCTAACTGCATTAAAAATCCTTTTAAAAGCCTAATCTTTTTAAAAGGAAAACTAACTTTCGCAATAATTATGCCTCAAGTCTCTAACTGCATTACAAATCTTGTGATAAATCGTTATTATCTATATCCATTAAGATATTGGAAAATAAATTAAATAAATAACAAAAAGGAAATATAAAATGTAAAAATAAAATATTCAAAGATAAACAAATGACTTTATAAAAAAAGTTCAAAAATAAATTAAAAAGTTACTTGAAGAAACAAAATTCTACAATAAAAAAATATAAATATATAAAAATGAATTACAATGAAAACTATGTGGAAAAAAAATAAGATAACGTGTATTTGTTGTGATGTCCTTAATTAGGGGGTATAAAGTTAAGGACAAGAGTGAGAGCTGGCATTAGTTGGGGTAATGTGGACCTAGAATAAGGGATAATTTAATAACAAGATTAAGAGCATTATGATTATTAATATTATTATTTCAATTATTATTAATAATAATATTAATAGGATTATGGTTATTATCATTATCATTATTATTATTATTATTATTATTATTATTATTATTATTATTATTATTAATTATATTAAATGAATTAAAAATATGATTAAGAGGGTTTAGGGAGAGTTAGTGCAGTAGGCAGTTAGTGTACGTGAAAGAGGAAAAAGACAGAGAAAGGAGAACTAGGGCAGAGGAACCAATTCTCCATTATTGTCAAGGAAAAAGCTTCAATCCAAGGTAAGGGGAGAGAATGGATTTCAATATGTGTGAATTAACATGAGAGGGTAGGGAGAGGTCCTTTCTCTCATAGGATTTATGTCTGCTTTTGGTTCCTTGATCTGAATTTCGTAACATGATGAATTTCCTAAAATTACTGTTATTGTTGAATGATTATTACATGATGCTTGTGTGTACGAATCTGGGATTGATCCTGTCACACCCTAATTTTCGACCTTAAGATCCCACCTCCTTCGTTTTCTATGTGTTATCTTTATACTTTTGTAAGCGTGTTATTACGGCTAACCAATCCTTGCAGCTGCAGTAATGTCGAGTGTAAATCCTTACAGTCAAGCGCTTCAAAGTGTGCCATTTGGATTCTGGGAGATCTTGGGTTTATTCTGTTTCGTGGGAAGTTACAAGTGAAAGAGCTCCTATGTCCCTTGTTATTTGGCCTACGGAAATTACACTTAAAGATAAGCCCGTGTTCAAGCCAAGCTCTAAATTCAAGAATCCGTCTATCGCAAAGCCATCAGAATTTTAGAAACGGGACACTAAGCTAGAGTTGGAATCATTCAAAGCGCTTTTCTCTTTGAGGTGCCACGCACAGCGTGGGGGTTGCGGAACTAATTCACTATCCACTTTCACATCTCTAATCAAGTTTTACAGGGTAGTACACTTTGAGAATTAGAGAAGGTTGTTATTACATTTTTAAAGGACATAATGGATTAAGGGAATCCCCATGACCACGTTTCTTTTCAAAATAGTTTATATGGCCATTTGACCTCGAATATCACGCAGTTACCCAACACTTTGTTTCATGAGAATATTTCTAAATAACTTTAAAGGGAAGAAGTTCCAGGTGAATACATTAATAAGAAATTGAAATACATTTGAGTGTTGCACCACTTCGGCCAGGGTAATCTACAATCATTGATCCTAAATATTTAATACAGTACATTACAAAGCTTCACATAGTACTTTCTTGAAGCATTTTCTTTTGTCAACCAAGTTGGTGTAGCTGCCCATCGAGGAATGTTGCGGAACCGTTACCACTTCAGAACATTCTTTTTTAAGGAAATCATCCACCTGCTACGACAGAACCAAAAACCAAGGTTACAAGACGGATTCAAAGCTACACAAGACATTTCCGAGTTCACCATTACAATGTTCAGAACTAAAGATAAGAGATGTAGATAATTTCCAAACGCAAGGAGTAATATACATTCATTTCAAAGGCTACAAATTATGCTTTAAAGAGAACTCTAATTCAAATCCTAAAGAAGAGCTTACCGAAGGAGAATATTTTGATCTAAGCATAGAGGAGCGACTAAGTGCTCTTGTTGCATTGATTGGCGCAGAAAATGAAGGAGGTTCAATCCGTTTTATTCTGGAGGATCAATTGGAATCAGCAAATGCTCTAAAAGGCAAGGGTGGACAGAAGAACAAATGGACAAAATTTTGTTAGTAGATGATTACCTGTCACTTACTCAACTAAATTTGAAGCATAAGTCATACCCTGCTGTTGAAGAAAACCATAGCTCTCGCTCAACATCCGTATTAACAACAGTAAGAATGAAAGCACATCACAGCACTACAGAAAACCAAAGAGGAACTCCTTCTGCACAGAGCCTGTCTGGAAAGCCCTCATCAGGTCAAGATCTCTGCATAGGCCTTGATAATCCTCAGACTATGTTATCTGCACAGTATTCAAACAGTCAAGACCTCAGTTAAAATCTTATATATCCCACATAGCAGAGGAGATATGCATCTATAGATCCTTACCCCTCGGACAAGATCGCTGACTGATGGGCTATAGACGTGTCTACTTATGCGTCTAGCGGTATCTTACTGCAAGTGCACAGCCTATCGAAGTAATATTTAAGATTATCGATCCACAGGGATTCTATGGTTACTTAGTGCTAGATGAACTGCTAGTTTAGCTAAGGTTAATGATTGTCACGATTTTTGTTGGTCTTTAAGACTGTTAAAGGCGGAATTAAGTTTAAGTTTAAATAAAGTAATATTAAGGCGGTCGGTATGTAATTATACTAACTTAGGTGGGTCAATCTAACCTAGGCTTATAAAGGTGTTCACTTAATCTATTCGGTAGAGATTACCAGTTTAAATACCCTCAACTCACACTCTCGTGGTCTTATATCAGATCTTATCCCTAAAGCCCTATGCCTGCTCTCGCTAGCCCATAAGTGTTTAGAGGTAATATTTGGAAACTTAGTAATTCTAATTTATCTTAAAGCGCTCTCGCTGTGTTTAATTCAAATGCCTAACTTTAGCTATCTGGTTAAAATCTCACACTCTCGTGGTCTTGACCTAACCTAATACTCTTTTCTTACTCTCGTAACGAAAAGATCTATATCAATTAAAAAGTATCAGCCAGAATGTTAAGTGATTAATTATTTTCAGCCTATGGTTATATTTACCGGTTAAGTTTGTTATAACTACATACCGCCCTAAGGTGTTTAGCTACTCATCGACGTTGAGCCAGACAAAGAATTTAATAATAACTTACTCATGGCAGAAAAATAAATAGACATTATAATTAAATTAAATTGCAATATAATGAAAAACCTGGTTAACAAATCTTCGAGCAGACTCCTTCTTCCACAGACCGGAAAGCTTGGAGTGGGCGGAAATTTAAAAATAACCGAATGCTGAAGGTTTAGAAACAACTAAATGTATAACAATTCCCTGGTGTTGGAAATTGTTATAGGGTTGGTTTGGATACAAATAAAAATGAAACAGAAAACTAAAATTAATGCAGGAATGTAAATGCTGGTTCGTAAGGCAGTTTGGCAGAGCTTCCGCAGGAATTTTGAATAAAGAAGTCTGTCGCTTGTGTTCACAGAGCTTGTGCTATTTATAGAGTCCTTAATGGGCTGGATTCTTGGTCCTTTGTTGCATGGGCCTTGCTGAAGTTGTTGAAGGAATGCTGGAACGTGGCAACAAAATGGGAGAAGTGGTCTTCACGTAATGCCTTGAGGAGAAATAAGAGGAGAAGTGGTCTTCACGTAGTTCCTTGACGTAGTCTGAGTCAAAACCAAGTTTTATCCTTGTCACGGGCGTGACAAGGTCTTCACGTTCGTAATTTGAGGTTTTTAAGTGTCACGGTCGTGACCACTCTCTTACGGTCGTGATGGCCCAAATTGGGGTGTCACGGTCGTGACACCCTTGTAACGATCGTGGCTGCAACAAATTATGCAGTCTTTTTGCAGGCTTATACATTTCTTCATCTCCTTGTGGTCTCTTTTGTTCCTTTTTCTCTTAATTCATGATTTAGCTCCATATAATGATGTACCTGCAAAATAGTAAGAAAAACTCGAGAAATCGAGTGTTAAAACGGTGAATATGCGATAAAACGTCAATGAAATCTAGCGATATAATCGATGCGTTTTCTCGTTATCAAACTTCCCCAAACTTAAACCTTTGCTTGTCCTCAAGCAAATAGTCGGTTGAAAATCGGCGGACAAGAATTTATTCACGCATACTCATAACAAACCGTACGGTGGATCGTTTTGTCGGATAATCCAGTACTTTGATAGAACACTACCGATACACTAATGACACAAGCAACAAGCTATGTCGTCGACTTCCCGTTAAACGAAACAATCGACAATTACATTACGATTTCACCTGGAGTTCTTCGATCTTGTTTCGCCCGGTTTCATTCCAGCGCAGTCACATTAAGCCCTTTGCCTTAGCACGCACGTAGCGGAGTAGCCGGTTAGCGATTTTGATCCTTTTTTAGCACGGGGTCTGGTACACGAGTGTGGTAACCCTACATGTTTTATCCGATTTGGAGGTTGTGGGGGATCGAGCCGTAGCACGCCCTACCGAGTTCAGAACCAGTACCTCTGAACCAACTCGCAACGGATTCCTTCTCATATTTCTCGTTTCTTATATGCGACCGTGTACTTTGGTGCAATTTCTTTTCATTTTGCATCGAGATATGAAGGATCATTATTGATTAGGTATCAAACACTTATATTCATCGGCTCCCCACGTGGTTTGTGTTCAGACGGTGCTGACTGCTAGTATAAACTACTAGGGGTTACTTTTGAACTGAAACTAAAAGTGTACTCGTAATGGTAATCGGGATGGAATTGCTTAAGTAGGGAGTCGAAGATGTCAAGATTGTATTGATCTTGTTTAATCGTTCTCGGCTTCCTAATTACGATTCCGTAGGTAAGTCGGGTAATGCGAATAATTAGAGATTTTTTTCCTGGTACAGCTAAATAATCGGGGAAAGTTCGAGATTAAAGAAAATAGCACAAAGATTTGCTCATTTCATTAACGTGCGAAAAGAAATACAACGGAATTGAAAGTACAACGAAATGGAAAAGTGCGGAAATGAAAGGTACCTCTCCCACACTATATCAAACATTGTCCTCAATGTTGTGATATAAATGTGGTACAGATACAGTACAACGACAAAAACGAAAAACAAACATAAACAACTAAACTATGGCTGCTGAGGACCGCGGGCTCGGCCTCTGGTGCGGGAGCGGCGTCTGGAAGGAGTCGCTTCAGGATCAGAACCGGTGCCGGAGGCAGCAGTGACGCTAATGCGGAGGGCTTCTAGCTCGCTGAAAATTTCTCCAAACCTCTCGTTAGTAGCCTCCTGGTTTGCTGCAATAGTGCTGAGTAAAGCATCATACTGCGCCTTCTGCCTTCGCTCCAGTGCGGCGTTCATCTGGTTCTGCTGATGAATCGCAAGGAGGACTTCCTCAAGTGTGATTGCGGGAGCAAGGGGCTGTCGGGTAGATGTCTCTGGTATATCCTGGACAGGCTCAGCTGCATCCATAGCGTCCTGCATCTCGTCCGCTGGAGGGTCTGCCTGATCATCATGAACAGGGACGTGATCGACAGCAGCAGGTAAAACAAAGAGCCAGTTGGCTCGGTTGGATGGATCGATGCGGTTTCGGGACGGCAGAATGATGTGATGGAAAATGGTGCCGTTGACAACAGGGCTATACCTGCCATCCTCTCGCTGCGCGATCAGGTGAGCGGACCTGCAATAGCTCTTGGTGAGGAATTCTGCGGCTAGGTGAGGCTGATTAACGAGCGCGTCACCAAGCCCCAACTGAATGGCGAGGGCGGTGACAATGCCGCCTATGAAGAACGGGGAGGAGCCTCTGTGTGCAATGGCCTGGATATGATGAAGCATGAAAGGGGCAGCGTTGATCGGCTCGTCATTAAGAGCGCAGTGTAAGAACAGAAGCTCCTTGGAGTTGAGCTTATGGTTGCTTTCTCGAGCGAAGATGGTGTTGCATATGACACGGTGAAAATAGCGGATTGCCGGGTTGTGGATGTGTGTAGCGTTGAGGCTTTGGAAGGTGGATGCATGGGTGTTGGTTAACTCGTGCCATAGAGTGAAAGCTTGTTCACTGAAATTATCGGGCACGCGTCGGTGAGCTTCAGTTCCGTGATTGAAGCCTAACAACTCGGCTATCCTGGTTTGCGAAAGGTTGAACTCTTGGCCATGCAATCTGAATGTTGCGATGCCGGTAAGCTGACTCTGAGAACCGGGAGGGGTGATGTAACTGAAAGAGCTTAAGAACTCCAGTGTCAGAAGTTCGAATGTGGGCTGAGGTTGACGACAGAGATCCCACAGACCGACCTTTTGCAGCAGGCTTTGAACGCTGGCAAGCATTCCGAGTTCCCTCAAACAGTCAGTGGCAATGTAGCGGGTAGGTTGCACACCGCGGTTTTGGAATCGGATGAAACGTTCTCTCTGGGTTACTCCAGCATCACCTTCTCTAAAAGTGATGGAATCCATAGCATGCAAGAGGTTAGAGTGAAGAAAGAAGAGTTTTTGAGGTTTTGTGGAAAAAATGGTAGAATGAAGGAAATCTTGATTCAGGTTAAGTACTGGAAAGTGAGAATGTGATATGGTATGATAATGGGGGGTTAATGTTGGTAATGGGGAGGTTACGGAGGTTATGGAGAAAATGGGTAGTTTTGGAGAAGTTATGGAGGAGGAAGAAGAAGAGACACGATGAGAAACAGTTCTGTTTCTCACGATTCCTGTAATAGGGGTTGTCACGGTCGTGACAGGGGGGTGACGGTCGTGACACGCTATTTAAGCACGTCACGATCGTGAGATGGGTGTGACGACCGTGAGGGTATGCTTCGCTGAATAATTTCCAGAAAAAACATTTTCATAATAATAATCTATTTACTTCACTAACACTCATATTAAATAAACACCATATCGTTATATAATTGCAACACAATATTATACTAATTTGCATGAGAGATTGTATATAATAAGAAATAATGCAAGCATAACAGTACATAGAATAAAAATATATAAATTTCTAAAAGTGGAGAAATTTTGGAATTAAAGGTGCATTGCATAAAGTAATCGAAAATGAAGTTACATAAACTGAAATTACGGTATGAAATTGTTGCGAAAAATAAATCTAACTAGAAACGAAAACAATGAGAAAAATAAACTAAATCACTTATAGCATTTTCAAAAGCGTTTCTTCAAGTCTTCGATGGCGGAGTTCAAGTGATAGAATTGTTCGCAGGTTATGTCAGTCAATCCTATGATGTCCAATCGCATGCTCTTAATGTCTTCTTTAAATATATTAATATCAGTTTGGTAGGCATCGAGAGTGTTCATGATGTTTTGTAAGTTGTTAGCATAATCTCCTTGATTCACTTCAGGGGTTTCATGTACTGCTCCAGTGGGGTCAATGTTATGGTAACCGGGAGGTGTCTCAGGGTCAGTTTCGACATTGGTCATTATATCATCGTTTATCCTGTAAGGCTGAGGTGTTTCAGGAGTAGATGGATAATCAGGTGGGTTTAACTCATAAAGCCAGTTATCCTTATTGTGAACACTTACTTTAGCATGATTAGGCAATGTGAACAGGGTTAGGTACTCAAAAGGTGGATGTCCTAAATTCCTTATGATATGTCTATTGAAGCAGAAATTAAGGTTCATAGGGCGGATTGTTCCTAGACGGTTGCACCTGTCCAGTTGGTACCTAAGTCCTATGGCATCAGCAATCATGGTTACAAGACCTCCTACTAATATAGGTAATTCAGGTTCTTCTTGGATACGGGTGAAGGTTTGCATCATGAAAGGTACACCATTAACAGGCTGTCCAGTAGTGAAACATGACATAATAAATATTTCATCTTTAGAAACTCCGGTAATGTTTTCTTCTTTTCCAAAGAAGGTGTGGGCAAGGAATTTATGGAAGTAACGGAGAGCAGGGTTATGGATCTCATCATTATTCATGTTATTTGGTTCAGGGTGGTAGTTTCCGGTTAAAGTTCCCCAAAAGAAATCTAGCTCCACATCCATCAATTCTACCTGTGTGGTAGTAAAAGCAAATGGTCCACTAGGGAATCCTAACAAGTCAGCTAGTTCTTTATGGTTAAAGTCATATTCTATTCCAAATAGGCGGAAACTAATAAATCCTTTCCTAAATCCAAAACCGCGCTCAGGTAGGTAAAGTAAGGAGCTAAGGAACTCAAGGGTGAGCTCGCGGTAAGTCGCAAACTTATGTTGGATCAATGCATTCTCCCATCCGAGTCGGTTGAACAGGTACATGACACTATCATGTATACCTAGGGTTTCCATAGTCTTATCATCCGGGTACAGGGTCAAATCCATTTGCCTCTGTGATAACTCTTCAAACTTCATTCTTTGGTTCCTACCTCTAAATTTGGTTTCCATATGGTTAATTGGTTGGTTAGCCATGGTCAGTGCAAATATGGGGGAAACAAATCAGTGGAAAAGACTTTAGAAAATCTGTAAAAAGTGATTTTAAAAAATAAGAAAATGAAATGCATAATGTAATGGCGATAATAGTAATGTAAAATAAAACTGACAAAACAATTAAACAAATAGTAAAAACGATAAATAACAATGTGCTAAAAGAAAAGAATAGTTTAAATAATTAAATAAGTAAATGGGTTGCCTCCCACTAAGCGCTGTTTTAATCGTCAAAAGCCTGACGTAGTGCTTAGGTTTAGATTAATCAGGAGAATTAGTGGACAATTCTAAAAGCTTTAGATTATTTGCATAATCTCTATTTTCAACTTTATGATAGTGTTTTAGACGTTGTCCGTTTACTATGAATGGTTCACTATTCTTACCCTTAATTTCTATTGCTCCACTCGGGAATACTTTAGTTATTTCAAAGGGTCCTGACCATCTAGATTTTAATTTTCCAGGGAAAAGCCTAAGTCTTGAATTAAAGAGGAGTACAACGTCTCCCACACTAAATTCTTTCCTAGATAGGCGTTTATCATGCCATCGCTTAGTTCTTTCTTTATATATATTACCATTTTCATATGCATCTAACCTTAATTCTTCTAATTCGTTAATGTCTAGGATTCGCTTTTCTCCTGCAGCATTATAGTTTATATTGAGAGTTCTGATCGCCCAATAAGCTTTGTGTTCTAGTTCTACTGGGAGGTGACAAGATTTTCCATAAACTAGTTTGAAAGGTGTAGTACTGATGGGTGTCTTGTAAGCGGTCCTATAAGCCCATAGAGCTTCATTAAGTTTAGATGACCAATCTTTCCGAGATATGGCGACAGTATTTTCTAAGATTTGTTTAATTTCTCTGTTTGAGACTTCGACTTGTCCACTTGTTTGTGGGTGATATGGCGTAGCCACACGGTGTCGTACTCCATATTTAGATAGTAACTTGTCAAAGATTTTTGAAATGAAGTGCGAGCCACCGTCACTTATGACGAGTCGAGGCACACCAAATCTGGGAAAGATTATATTTTTGAAAAGCTTTATTACTACTCGTGTATCGTTTGTAGGAGAAGCTATGGCTTCAATCCATTTCGAGACATAATCAACAGCTACGAGTATGTAATTATTACCGAAAGATGATGGGAATGGTCCCATGAAATCTATTCCCCAGACGTCGAAGATTTCTACTTCTAAAATTCCCTTTTGGGGCATTTCATCCCTTCTTGAAATATTGCCAGTGCGTTGACACCGATCGCAATTTATAACAGCGATGTGGACATCCTTCCATAGATTAGGCCAGAATAAGCCGGCTTGCAAGATTTTTGCACAAGTCTTGGAAGTGCTTGCATGTCCACCATAAGTAGATGAATGGCATTGAGCAATGACATCTTCTATTTCTTCTTCGGGAATACATCGGCGAAAGATTCCATCTGGTCCTCTTTTGAACAATAATGGTTCATCCCAATAGTAATGTTTCAGATTATGAAAGAATTTCTTTTTCTGCTGATAGGTTAGATCGGGTGGAAGAGCTCCTGCGGCTAGGTAGTTGACAATGTCAGCGTACCATGGCAGTCCTACAGTTGTCTGGATTGTTTCCACGGATTCTGGTTCATTTATATCTAACCGAGCTAGGTCGCTTCCTATTTGTGCTATAAGCTGTTCATACGGAAAATCATCGTTAATCGGCACTTGTTCGGGTTTAATACCTTCTATTCTAGATAAATGGTCCGCTACGACGTTCTCAGTACCTTTCTTATCTTTTATTTCTAGATCAAATTCTTGTAAGAGTAAAATCCATCTTAAGAGTCTTGGTTTAGCATCTTTCTTAGTTAACAGATATCGGATAGCAGCATGGTCTGTGTAAATGATTATTTTCGCTCCAACTAGGTAAGAACGGAATTTGTCAAGCGCAAAGACAACTGCTAACAATTCTTTTTCTGTAGTAGCGTAGTTCATCTGGGCAGAATCTAAGGTTCTACTGGCATAGTAAATCGCATGAAGTTTCTTTTCCTTTCTCTGGCCCAGAACTGCGCCTACAGCATAGTCACTCACATCGCACATGATTTCAAAAGGTAATCTCCAGTCAGGGGGTTGCATGATTGGTGTGGTGATGAGGGATGTTTTTAGAGTTTCAAATACTTTAAGACAATCTTCATTGAATATGAACTCAGCGTCTTTCATTAATAAACCAGTAAGAGGTTTAGTGATTTTCGAGAAATCTTTGATGAATCGTCGGTAAAAACCGGCGTGTCCTAAAAAGCTTCGTATTTCTCGAACGGTTTTAGGGGGTTGAAGATCTTTTATTACTTCAATCTTAGCTTTATCGACTTCAATTCCCTTGTCGGATATTACATGACCTAATACTATTCCTTCGTTGACCATAAAATGACATTTCTCCCAGTTAAGCACGAGATTTACTTTTACACATCTTTCTAACACCATTTCTAAGTTCGATAAGCATCCTTCAAAACTTTGCCCGCATACAGAGAAGTCGTCCATGAACACTTCCATGATGTTGTCTATAAAATCTGCGAAGATTGACATCATACATCTTTGAAAGGTTGCAGGAGCGTTGCATAATCCAAAGGGCATTCTCCTATAAGCGAATGTTCCATAAGGACATGTGAATGTAGTCTTCTCTTGATCATCAGGATGGATAGGGATTTGGAAAAATCCTGAGTAACCGTCAAGATAACAGAAGTAAGAATGCTTGGCTAATCGTTCTAACATTTGATCTATGAAAGGTAGTGGAAAATGATCTTTACGAGTGGCTTTGTTTAGTTTACGATAATCTATGCACACTCTATATCCCGTCACTACTCTTTGCGATATCGATTCGCCTTGAGCGTTTTTCACAACAGTGATACCTCCTTTCTTTGGCACTACATGTATTGGACTAACCCATTCACTATCAGAGATTGGATATATTATCCCGGCATCTAATAATTTCTTAACTTCTTCTTTTACTACAGTGCTAAGGGTTGGGTTAATTCTTCTTTGAGATTCTCTGGAGGTTCTGCAATCTTCTTCTAGCAGAATACGATGCATGCAAACTGAAGGACATATTCCTTTGAGATCAGATATGTTATATCCTAATGCAGTTGGATATTTCTTCAAGACATCTAAAAGTTTCTTTGTTTCTATAGTTCCTAAACTGGAATTTACTATAACTGGTCTTTTACATTCAACGTCTAAGAATTCGTACCTTAGGTTATGAGGTAAAGTTTTTAATCCTAATGTAGGTTTATCTTTACTTGGCATGGGATCCGGTGTAAGTGCTAAACTTTCGCTTAGACTATCATCCTGATACGATTTTTGCCAATTATCATCTTCGAAAATCGGAGGGATTTGAATTTTCATTATTTCAGAATAAGTGGTTGTTGCGGTGGAAATAGGATCACAAACTATTAATGAGTTTGAATCGCAATTCAATTCACAACCGCTCTTTGATTTATCCGAAGGAAAAGGTCAAAAGAGGGAAAACCTATTTTTGCATCGTAAACACAATGCGGGGAAAGATCTAGGGTTCGGGGGTTGGTTAAATTTAGGGAAGGTATTAGCACCCTAAACTTCTGTAGTACTCTACAGGAACCTTTTGTTCAAATGTTTACTATTTGCTTTATTTATTTGCTTAAGATATATGTACAAAGGGATTAAAAGTGAGAAAATAAACCTAAGGGGTTAATTCTAAGTTTACTCGGCAAGACATCGCATCTTGTGCCTATGTATCCTTACGGGAATGGAATCAGAGTAATCGTAGTTCCCCTCAAAAGGGAGGTTAGAGACTTCTTGACTGTGGTCAAGGTCTCAAGGGGAATAAACATGTCTTAAGGACACGCTTACGTGTAGTGTAGAAACTCCAAATCTCTATGTTGAATTGTTAAGTTGTAATTAGGGTTAAATTAGGGATTCCACGGCAGGAAACCCTAAAATGAGCGCGACGGCTCTTTGACCTAATGCTAGGGGTAAAATTGTAATTTTGCCTGCGGCGAGGCATTTGTGAAAATTAGGGTTTGTAGTTTGTAGTTTTGAGGATTTGAAATTGAATGTGTGAAGTTTTACGGACTATTGGCGCGGCGGCCAAACAGTTAGACCTAACCTTCGGATGTGTGCAACGTGACAGAAATAATGGTAAACGCGTGAGATAATTGAATCATGCAAACAGAGAGATAATGTCATAATTTAAACCATGCAAGCAGAAATTTAAAGGCAGAATTTAAAGAGCGATTGTTAAGTTCGCGAGGTTACATGAGAGGAGCAGATACAATATGATAATGAAATTTGAATTGAACAATAATAAAATAAAATAAATAACGGTTCTAGTTATTATTTAAAAAAAAAGATTTTAGTTATTATTTTAAATTTTTCTAAAAAAAAGTTTTTCTTAAAAATAATAGGTTTTCATATTAATTTGGAAAAGATGTTAATGTTATTTATTTTAAAAAACAGATTTTTATATTATAACAAGTTTTAATAAATTAATGATAACAATAATAATAATAATGGTAATAATAATGATAATAATGATAATAATAATAAATAATGATAATAATAATACTAATAATAATAATAATAATAATAATAATAATAATAATAATAAAGCAATAATGAATTTTAAATGTGCCAAATAACCTAACAATGTTGCTAACGCAGAAATGCGCTCATCGCAACCAGATCTAAATCGGACGAAACAAAATTTATCGCAAAGAAAAAGAAATTAAGCAAAAAATAGTATTATTGCTCACACAAAAATGCGATCATCGCAACCAGATCGAACTAACACAAATGTCACGCGTCATGCACACAAATGTGCAAACATCGTATCGACATAATTCGATCAAAAATTAATCTTATATATATAAACTCTAACAATTTAAAAATTATATATATATAAACGTAACAGTAATAGATAAAGAAAAAGAAATAACGGTAATAGATGAGGAAAAAGAAATAACGGTAAAAGATGAAGAAAAAGAAATAACGGTAAAAGATGAAGAAAAAGAAACAACAGTAATAGATGAAGGAAAAGAAATAACGGTAAACGATGAAGAAAAAGAAACAATAGTAATGGATGAAGAAGAAAACTAAATAACGGCAAACGGCACTCACTCCTCTTAGGTTTTTTTCATTCTCCCCTTTTTTCCAACAAGGCAACACATGTATATATAGGGAACAAATTAGGGTTAACACCAAATTGTCAATAATGTTCCTAAAGCCCATTTTAAAGCCCAAACTAAATAATTAGTTAAGAAAAAATAAAATTTAAATAATTTAAAATAATTAAAATAAACTTAAAATAAAAACTAATAATCCTATTGATTCCTAAAATCAAAAATATTATAAAAAGAACAAAATTTTTTCAATATTTTTTTATTTTATGATTTTTTGGATATTTTTATGAATAATTTAGAAAAAAGTGAAAAAAATAATATTTTAAAAAATGATTTAATTAAAATACGAAAATAATAATTAAATAATAATAAAAAACTATTTTTGTTATTTTTTTAATGAAAGATAGAAAAATTTAGAGTAAAAATAATAAAAAACAAAAAAAGTGACGAAGGTGAGATTCGAACTCTCAACCTCTCACACTCATAACTCCTTACACATGTCCTCCTGCCAATTGTGCCATTTTTACTTTTTAGAAAAAAAATGCATGCCATATGATATTTACCTGCAAAAAGTCAAACGACTACACAAATTTGTTAGTAATTGATTAAATGCAATAAAAATGTAATGAAATGCGACGACAAATCTTAGGGCAAAATTTGGGGTATTACAATTGCCCCTATTTAAATAACTTCACCGGGTGATTCGAGTGGCGGAGACTCGAGGAATCATGGTGGAGGGATTTAAATATAGATAACCGAAAATTTTGCCCTTATATGTGGCGATATGCAATGTTATGGACCAAACAAGACTAATGCAGACAATGCCATGAATATGATATGATGTGTATGCTGGAATGATGAATATGACGACACAGGGACGGACGCTACGAGAAGAACACACTGGGGAAAACGACGCGCTGGGACACAGTACAACACTGGGGAATTCTAAAATGATGGTCAGCTGGTGCGAACACGACCAATTATCATTTTTAGACCGGGAACGAGATTCTCAAATGGAGATGGCACCTATGAGACGGCCTCCACTGGGGAATCTAAAAGTAAAACTGGATCATGTACGACTGCAAGATCGATTACAGAATGCTGGAGCATTGAGCAAAGAATAACATCCAAGCTTCTGTAAACTATCTCTCGTGACAGGATCAAACGGACTTTTCGGGAATCCGTAGCAAATATACAGGGTAAAAAAGAACCGGCTGTATGCCAAAATAAATGGACTTTTAGAATAAGATCCTTAAATGGAGATGGCACCTATGAGATGACCTCCACTTGGGAATGTCTAATAATAATTGGACCTACACGATTGCAAGATCGATCACAGAATGCTGGAGCATTGAGCAAAGAATAACATCCAAGCTTCTATAACTTATCCCTCGTGGTGGGATCGAATGGATTTTCGGAAATCCGTATCAAATATACAGGGTAAAGACCGGCTGTATGCCAAAGTAAATGGACTTTAATGGGAAATGCCCCGATAAGCTTCTCGAGGGAGAACTGTCACTTATCGTTGGAAGGGACTTACATGCCAAAACGGATAAGCACTCAAATAAAGAGGCTGCTGCTTATCTGATATATAAATCTTCTCATATTTAAGGTCGGTGCCTGGAATACGATTCTGATTTTTCTTAAAGGGTAAACTGAACTTCCTCATACTTCAAGATCGTGCTCTCCTGAATATGATTCTGCTCCTTCTTTTACTAAAGGGTAAATGAACTTCCTCATACTTCACGATCGTGCTCTCCTGAATATGATTCCGCTCCTTCTTTTACTAAAGGGTAAATGAAATTCTTCATACTTCAAGATCGTGCTCTCCTGAATATGATTCCGCTCCTTCTTTTACTAAAGGGTAAATGAACTTCTTCATACTTCAAGATCGTGCTCTCCTGAATATGATTCCGCTCCTTCTTTTACTAAAGGGTAAATGAACTTCCTCATACTTCAAGATTGTGCTCTCCTGAATATGATTTCGCTCCTTCTTTTACTAAAGGGTAAATGAACTTCCTCATACTTCAAGATCGTGCTCTCCTGAATATGATTCCGCTCCTTCTTTTACTAAAGGGTAAATGAACTTCCTCATTCTTCAAGATCGTCCTCTCCTGAATATGATTCCGCTCCTTCTTTTACTAAAGGGTAAATGAACTTCTTCATACTTCAAGATCGTGCTCTCCTGAATATGATTCGGTTCCTTCTTTTACTAAAGGGTAAATGAACTTCTTCATACTTCAAGATCGTGCTCTCCTGAATATGATTCGGTTCCTTCTTTTACTAAAGGGTAAATGAACTTCTTCATACTTCAAGATCGTGCTCTCCTGAATATGATTCCGCTCAAACCTCCCCGTACTTCAAGATCGTGCTCTCCTGAATACGATTTGGTTCAAAACCTCCCTATACCTCAAGACGTCAGGAAAAATGGAAGCCCAACTGCTCAATGGGGATGGCCATTTGCTGCGAGTCATAACGAAGATAGGATCAGCTTCTTAGGTGAGAAATGTCGCATACCGATGCTGTAAGATGTAGGATTGTAAAGTGTTGTACTGATAGATTTTCCAGGCGTGAACTGGCGTGCATCTGTAAAGGATTAGTTGAAAGATAGTGCAAAATAAATGCATGTCCGGGTACAGTGATAAACTTCTCGGGCGAAAACAGTCGCGTATCTGCCATGGTATGGTGAAAATCTTTAGATGGTGCAAAATAAATGCACGTCCGGTTAGGCTTGACGACCGACAAGACTGAGATTCAATCTAGGATCGAGCTAGAAAGAAGACTGGTAATCAAAACTCCATCGAGGGAATGAACTCGAAGGGTAAATATCTTATCCTGGTGAGGAAAGATAGCTGAAGTAACCGTCATCCACGAGGATTGAGCTCTGTGGGGAAACTGGAAACAAGTAATCATTTTATGCTTATGGCTGACAATCTATTTGGAGAGAATGGACCAACCCAGTTACTCGGCGATAACAACCAATGATGGAGACACAATGAACCTGTGCATGCTAACGCGTATGTTAATGAATATGTTAATATGAATGTATGTTAACGTCTATGTAGTTGAATATGCAAGATGTTATGAAATGAGTATGTAATGAGTATGTAATGAATATGTAATGAATATGTAATGAATATATAATGAATATGTAATGAATATGTAATGAATATGTAATGAATATGTAATGAATATGTAATGAAATAGGCATGTGATGCTTATGCCCTTGCGTATACTGACGAACAGACTAGAGACGGGACGAGAGATGAAATAAACATCTCGACGGAGATACCCTGCATTCTCTGCAACCAATACATCAATCATGGATGAGACGGATCAATGGTAGAACCGAATCTAGTTTTAAAGTTCTGAATTCTATGGGGAGAAGGTAATCTGCTTGGGTGCACAGTATCATGTCTTCACATGGGGAGAAGAAAACCTTAGGGACACTTTCGAGTTACCCCAGAAAAAGTTGTCAGCTTATAGTCTCTCTGGGGACTGTGATGAGGCAATAGTTTAAGAGCCTGTTGCAACACTGAGATTTACTGGGGAATGAAGGCCGCTGTGAGTAAAATCCCTCGGGTGCACGAAAAAAATTGTGAAATCCCATGGTTTTGATCTTGCAGGACCTTATAGTAGTCGCCATTTGTTTCTTCAAAAACATGGTGCCTCGGGATACTTGTGTCGTGAGGTAGGGTCATCTCAAGAGGATTTTATAGAGAACACGGAGTCTGGTTGCCCCACTGTTTTCAAACTCTTTGAGAGATTCATCAGGTCTTGACGTAACTGGCACAAAATTAATCGTGTTACGACGAAATCTTTGAGAGACAGCTCTTCAAGAATGTCAGACTCGCGTTGGTAAGCGAACTGGGAAACTGCCTGCCCCTGTTTAGCAGGATCTTCAAGTTCCACGGGTTATGTTCATATGTAGATCTCTAAGATATCAAGCAAAGTCGTCATGCTGGAAATGCCTATCCAGAGCTTGTCAATGCGCACATATATTTGTCTTGAATTTTTGTTTTGAAAAAGATATCGCAATAACTTGTGACCGAAATCACTAGTCAGGATATAAGTTTTAATTATAATGCCAACATGAATTTTTCTGAGCATAGTTCGTAGGAGTCAGGAAACGTGATCTTGTCGAGTATGCTTTCAACCGAAGTCCTACTTCAATTAGGTCTTTTAAAGGTTGTATCGTGGCTCGGTTCACGGTTTAAGAAACAAAAGATATAAAGGCTCAAAGTTATATTTGTACCCACCCCTTCTTCGTGATGTTCTCCAATCCTAATTCAGTTAATCGGATACGAACGCTCATATCTCAAGCGGATTTGCTATGGTCGAGAACTTATCAAGGCTTTGGCCATGGCAGTCACTCACCTATTTCTAATGGCAATTCGATCACACGACTTTGTTCTTTATAGGGATTCTAAAAAAACTACTGGTTTGTTGCTCTTATTCCCTAACTTTTGCCTAGACAACGTCTTTTGATCTGACTTTGGAGTCCAGCGGGATGCCCCAGTTTTGCCTAAGTCTCCTTCGTAGGTTTTGACTTAGCGGGCTTTTATTATTTTTTTTGAATATTCTTTTATGCACAAGTTGTGTAAATCTTTCGAAAGGCTCGTGACTGCCCCACTCCTTAGGTAACCGAGGGATAGTCATTGTATTGGACTTCTTAAGATGCTAAGGATAAATTCTCGAAGGTTTGCTCTTCCTTTTTAAGAGTCTAAGTGCTCGATCGGTTTAACTGAAACCTACCCTGCCCCAGGTTAGGATGAAGGTTCTTAAAAAGAAAGAAAAACTCCTACTTCAAGGCTCAAAGGGTTGACTAGGGATTAACATCCTTATATCTCCAGTGTTTGGGATTTGAAACAATGCCTTACATCATCAGCGGGTTTCAATCGAAAGCATACGACAAGAAATCTGACGTTTTGGGTTCGTCATCCTCCCCCTAATTCTCCATCAGAACAAGAGATCGGGTAAAGTTGGCATTATGATTTATGAAAATGTTTTTTTTTTGAATGAGTGAAACGAATGGATTTATTCAAGACAAACATATGCGTTGCATTAATTAATCGAAGATAAACAAGTTCGTACATGCTAAATATGCTTAATCAAAGAGAAATACATATAAATGAACTGTCGGAAAAATCCTTCTAAATGTTTATGAAATCTTGCATTCAAACGTAACAGTTTCCTTTGGCGGAGCCTCAATGGAAAGGACGCCTGGTTCATGATCATTGTGAGTCGTCATGGCTTGCCCCAGTTACGCTGGTCACATCTTCAACAGTTTTCAGTCGTTGCTTCAAAATAAATTTCCCAGATTCTTTGTTGATCCCGGTCATATCATCTTGAGGGTTACTGAGATGAAGCGAGCTAGGCCTTTGAATAATTACTGGATTCGGCTGATTTGCTGAGGGGACAGCATACTTTGCAGAATTTAGGCTCGACAAGCGGGGAACCCCGAGAGGAGTCTCGATCTTCATCTGAGCATCGCTAAAAGACAACTTCTTCGCTTCTAGCAAATTTCTGACACAGTTCTTAAGAGCGTAGCAATTCTCTAGATCATGGCCGGGTGCACCCTCATGAAATAAACAATGAGCGGCAGCGTTGTAACCTGCAGGTAACGGATTAGGCGGAGGACCCAAAGCACGGGTGGTAATCAGACCTCGTTGTACCAAATGGGGGTATAACTCAGTGAAGGTCATCGGAATTGGAGGACAAGGCTTATACTGACTCTTACGGAGATAAGGAACCTGATCCTGTGATTGCTGATGAACAGGAGCGTTGGGCACTCGTTGACGGTTGACAGAAACTTGCATGGACGGATAACCGGAAGGTTGTTGATGAACCGACGCTTGATATACCGGAGCTGACTGCACAGGCTGGTATGTAGGAAACTGCTGATCAAAAGGAGGCGCAACAGTAGCTACATAGGGTTGTTGAACATATAGAAACGAATAACCTTGAACATAACTCTGCTCATATTGTAAAGGTTGAGGAGTAGCCTTTTTGCGGTTCCTTGAACGTGTAGGTCCTTTACCATGGTCGGAGTTAGGAGTTTTGCACTTTGGAGGGGTAGCTCGTCGAACTGGTTGAGCACTAGGAGGCACCAAACCGGATTGAAGACCATGAGGAGGTACATTCTTGACAGTAACAGCTGGTTGAGATTCCATAGCGGTATTAATAGTCTCAGAAACAACAGTAGACTGAGCGTCCACCTTCACACTAAGAGCTTGTAGCATCTCCAAAATCTGCCCTACACTTCCTCGAAGATCTTCGATTTCATGGATGACACGGTTGATCTCTTGGTTTTGATCTTCCATTCTTATGAAGGGTCGTATTGATGCAGAGAACTCAGGGTGACAAAACTGGAAAGTGAGGGAACCGAGTATGAGAAATCGGGAGACACATGCAATGCAAAAGTATGATGCTAAAATGTGAATGCAAATGAAGATTTCATGGAATTCAAATATTTACGAATATTGCAGAATACCAAGGAAACTTTTAATTTATTGAAGACAAATTACAAATAATATTCTTGCAACCAAAATAGCTAAATAAAAGCCTAGAAAATCCTAGAGAAGCATCTTCCACAACTTCAGTGAGCAGACGGAGATCCGGAGGAAAATAAATATTCGCAGAGCCTTCTCTTCTTGTAGGATTGTATCTCATCATTCTTCGACTGAATCTGCTTTTGAAGTTCTTCGTACTCGCTGGCCATCACATGGTATTTGTTCTTCCATGCTTCTGTTTCATGTTGTGATCTCTTCAAAGCGATCTTCAAAGTCTCAGCTTCAGTCATGAAATACTGGACAGGTTCTTCTCTTTGAGGTAAAGGATCTTGGTGAGAGTAGGGCATCTTCAACTCAATAGCTCTTCCTCGGACCCATTGAAGGTATGGTTCCATGGACGCACAATTAGGTCTTCCCAAACTTTCTTTGTCTTTCCTATGCAGATGATTCCAAGAGGATAGAATCTGATCTTGAAGCTTTTTGTCGTCTTTGAAAAATATTTTCTCCACATGAATACCTTTAGGCGGTTCCTTCAAGGGGTATCCCAATTGTCGGCGAGCTAAGACTGGATTGTAGCTAATTCCTCCATTAAAACTGAGCAAAGGCACATTGTCGAAGTTTCCACAACCCACAATGATCGATATCCCATCGTACATGCGATTATACCAATCAATATCAGAGTGAGTTAAAGCCATAACCTTTTTCGACCAACGCTCTTGGTTAGGTTTCCAGAACTGACCGGACTTGGGTAAGTGAGAAATAAACCACTTGTATAGTAATGGCACACAACATGTAATCATTCCTCCACCATGAAAGTTTCGAAGATGTACTGAATGATAAGTATTACCCAATAGCGTTGGAACTGGATTTCTCCTCATGAAGGTCTTAATTGCATTAAGGTCCACAAACCCCTCAAAACTAGGAAAAAGCAGCAACCCATAAATAAGCAAAGCAAATATTGTCTCAAAGGAAAACATGTCTTTATGATCGGCATAAAATTGGGCTTTCTTAATTAGGAAGTCCCTGGGAAAACCGGAGGTCCCCCCCTTTGGTGATCATATTATTTTTGACATCGGATATCCTTAGACAAATGGCTTTAGCAATATCTCGTTCTTTAGGGTCTTCCTCCAAGAAAGGGAATGGATACTTATCCAAGATAAGTAATCCCATCAACTGAGAGTACTCTTCTAAGGTAGGTAAAAGCTGATAATCTGGAAAGGTGAAGCAGTGATAATCTGGATCATAAAACTGTAGCAAAGTTGCAAGAAGTCCTTCGTTTACTTGAATCTTCAACAAAGACAATAGCCTTCCATATCTGTTTTGGAACTTTTCTTGATCTTGAACCAAATCTCTTAGCTTCTCTAGGACTTCCAAATTAAAACCCTTAAAAGTAAATTTCAAAGTATGCCTTCTATGGTGATCCATGGTATCCTGCAATGTTCATAAATAGAGTTTGAATTCCATGAAATCTTAATGCGATATGATGTTTTATGAATGCAATGCATGAAAACACACAAAGTCCTAGGTTAAAGGTATGTGAGCGGAGTCAAGGTCTACCCATCCAGAAAGGAGTGTACTATAGGTTAGTTGTACCTGCAGAACAAGGTTCTAAAAAGTGCCCAAAGTCATCAGCCCATCTTTCGGATATTATCAACCTTCCGATTGACTCGGGGGTTAATAATATTCTCAAGAGAACCTCTTTTGAGTGTAGTATCGCGTAGCAACCGTTGTAGGATTACTCCCACATAGCTCCCGCACTACGTCCTAAATAAGGCCAAGGTGGTGTTAAGGTACTACGGTCCCCAATATCACAGACTCCAATTGACCATGAAAAAAGTTTTTACGATTACTCGTTCAACCGAACCATTTTCGAAAAGGTCTCAACTGAGCGGTGATTCTCGAATCAGCTTGGTCGGGATTCAACTCCCTATAAGCCTCATCGAATATATCCCCATCCTATAATAATGTCACTAGTCCGGGCGTAGGACTTATCTCACAACACAAGGAACAGTCCCCCAGTCAAAGTACAATATATACATGCAAATGAATAGCAAAGCAAATGGTAATAAATATGAACAAATTAGGGATAACCCTCAAAAGTTAAGACATCCCCAGTGAAGTCGCCATTTTCTGTTGCGGTGGAAATAGGATCACAAACTATTAATGAGTTTGAATCGCAATTCAATTCACAACCGCTCTTTGATTTATCCGAAGGAAAAGGTCAAAAGAGGGAAAACCTATTTTTGCATCGTAAACACAATGCGGGGAAAGATCTAGGGTTCGGGGGTTGGTTAAATTTAGGGAAGGTATTAGCACCCTAAACTTCTGTAGTACTCTACAGGAACCTTTTGTTCAAATGTTTACTATTTGCTTTATTTATTTGCTTAAGATATATGTACAAAGGGATTAAAAGTGAGAAAATAAACCTAAGGGGTTAATTCTAAGTTTACTCGGCAAGACATCGCATCTTGTGCCTACGTATCCTTACGGGAATGGAATCAGAGTAATTGTAGTTCCCCTCAAAAGGGAGGTTAGAGACTTCTTGACTGTGGTCAAGGTCTCAAGGGGAATAAACATGTCTTAAGGACACGCTTACGTGTAGTGTAGAAACTCCAAATCTCTATGTTGAATTGTTAAGTTGTAATTAGGGTTAAATTAGGGATTCCACGGCGGGAAACCCTAAAATGAGCGCGGCGGCTCTTTGACCTAATGCTAGGGGTAAAATTGTAATTTTGCCTGCGGCGAGGCATTTGTGAAAATTAGGGTTTGTAGTTTGTAGTTTTGAGGATTTGAAATTGAATGTGTGAATTTTTACGGACTATTGGCGCGGCGGCCAAACAGTTAGACCTAACCTTCGGATGTGTGCAACGTGACAGAAATAATGGTAAACGCGTGAGATAATTGAATCATGCAAACAGAGAGATAATGTCATAATTTAAACCATGCAAGCAGAAATTTAAAGGCAGAATTTAAAGAGCGATTGTTAAGTTCGTGAGGTTACATGAGAGGAGCAGATACAATATGATAATGAAATTTGAATTGAACAATAATAAAATAAAATAAATAACGGTTCAAGTTATTATTTTAAAAAAAAGATTTTAGTTATTATTTTAAATTTATCTAAAAAAAAGTTTTTCTTAAAAATAATAGGTTTTCATATTAATTTGGAAAAGATGTTAATGTTATTTATTTTAAAAAACAGATTTTTATATTATAACAAGTTTTAATAAATTAATGATAACAATAATAATAATAATGGTAATAATAATGATAATAATGATAATAATAATAAATAATGATAATAATAATACTAATAATAATAATAATAATAATAATAATAATAATAATAATAAAGCAATAATGAATTTTAAATGTGCCAAATAACCTAACAATGTTGCTAACGCAGAAATGCGCTCATCGCAACCAGATCTAAATCGGACGAAACAAAATTTATCGCAAAGAAAAAGAAATTAAGCAAAAAATAGTATTATTGCTCACACAAAAATGCGATCATCGCAACCAGATCGAACTAACACAAATGTCACGCGTCATGCACACAAATGTGCAAACATCGTATCGACATAATTCGATCAAAAATTAATCTTATATATATAAACTCTAACAATTTAAAAATTATATATATATATATAAACGTAACAGTAATAGATAAAGAAAAAGAAATAACGGTAATAGATGAGGAAAAAGAAATAACGGTAAAAGATGAAGAAAAAGAAATAACGGTAAAAGATGAAGAAAAAGAAACAACAGTAATAGATGAAGGAAAAGAAATAACGGTAAACGATGAAGAAAAAGAAACAATAGTAATGGATGAAGAAGAAAACTAAATAACGGCAAACGGCACTCACTCCTCTTAGGTTTTTTTTCATTCTCCCCTTTTTTCCAACAAGGCAACACATGTATATATAGGGAACAAATTAGGGTTAACACCAAATTGTCAATAATGTTCCTAAAGCCCATTTTAAAGCCCAAACTAAATAATTAGTTAAGAAAAAATAAAATTTAAATAATTTAAAATAATTAAAATAAACTTAAAATAAAAACTAATAATCCTATTGATTCCTAAAATCAAAAATATTATAAAAAGAACAAAATTTTTTCAATATTTTTTTATTTTATGATTTTTTGGATATTTTTATGAATAATTTAGAAAAAAGTGAAAAAAATAATATTTTAAAAAATGATTTAATTAAAATACGAAAATAATAATTAAATAATAATAAAAAAACTATTTTTGTTATTTTTTTAATGAAAGATAGAAAAATTTATAGTAAAAATAATAAAAAACAAAAAAAGTGACGAAGGTGAGATTCGAACTCTCAACCTCTCACACTCATAACTCCTTACACATGTCCTCCTGCCAATTGTGCCATTTTTACTTTTTAGAAAAAAAAATGCATGCCATATGATATTTACCTGCAAAAAGTCAAACGACTACACAAATTTGTTAGTAATTGATTAAATGCAATAAAAATGTAATGAAATGCGACGACAAATCTTAGGGCAAAATTTGGGGTATTACAGTGGTCTCTTTCAGTTCCATTTCTCTTACACATTCGTCAATTACGTCCATTAGATAGCATGTATCCTCTATAGCTGGTGATTGTAAGAATTGTGTTAAAACAAACTCAACTTTCTCTTCACCTACTTCAAAGGTTAGCTTTCCTCTTTTTACGTCTATTATAGCTCCGGCGGTAGCTAAGAATGGTCTTCCTAGTATGATCGGTGTAGTGGAGTCTTCAGAGATGTCCATGATTATAAAATCAGTAGGGATGTAGAATTGTCCTATATGTACTGGGACATTTTCTAGTATGCCTACAGGATATTTAACAGAGCGATCGGCTAGTTGAACAGACATTTTAGTTGGTCTTAGGTCTCCCATGTCTAGCCTTTTGCAAATCGTTAAGGGCATAACACTGATACTGGCTCCTAAATCGCATAGAGCTTTGTCAATGACGAATTTTCCTATTACACAGGGTATAAAGAAACTTCCTGGATCTTTTAGCTTAGGAGGCATGTTATTTTGAATTATGGCGCTACACTCGGCAGTAAGTGTAACTGTTCCGTTATCCTCTATCTTTTTCTTATTGGATAAGATCTCTTTTAAAAACTTAGCATACGAGGGTATTTGGGTAATTGCTTCTGTAAACGGAATAGTAATATTCAACTGTTTCAGAAGTTCGACAAATTTCTTAAATTGACCCGTCGTCTTGGAATTTATTAATCTTTGAGGGTACGGAATTGGTGGTTTATAGGGTGGTGGAGGCACATAAGGTTGTTCTTTCTCCACTACCTCTTGATTGTCATCTTCCTTTTCTTCTGGATCATTCACCACTTCAGTCGGGTTATCCGGTTTTTGGTACAAGGCTGGATTGTCAAGTCTTGGATCGGTAGGTCCGTCAAGTTCCTTGCCACTTCTTAATATTACAGCGTTAGCATGTCCTTTCGGGTTAGGTTGAGGTTGTCCAGGGAATACTCCAGCTGGTGCAGCAGTAGGTGCTTGTTGTTGAGCTACTTGTGAAATCTGAGTTTCAAGCATTTTGTTATGTGTAGCTAATGCATCTACTTTGCTCACTAATTGTTTAATCTGCTCAGTAGTGTGAATGTTTTGGTTTAAGAAGTCCTTGTTTGTTTGAGATTGGTTAGATATAAAGTTCTCCATCATCAATTCAAGGTTCGATTTTCTAGGGATATTAGGAGCAGTCTTTTGATATCCTGGTGATGTAGCTGGTGCTTGACCTGGTGCGTAATAAGCATTGTTATTCTTATAGGAGAAGTTCGGATGATTCTTCCAACCTGGGTTGTATGTGTTTGAGTAAGGGTTTCCTTGAGCATAATTCACTTGATCAGTGGGAGTTCCTGCCAATAGTTGACAATCAGAAACTTCGTGTCCTGGGACTCCACATAACTCACAGTTAGGTGTTACTGCAGCCACGGTGGCTGTAGGTGTTATGGCCAAGTTATCGATCTTTTGGCTTAGTTGATCAAACTTCGCATTGACTTGGTCCATACTACTTACTTCGTACATACCTCCCTTTGTTGGTTTCTCAGTTGCGACTCTCTCGCTTCCCCAAAGGTAATGATTTTGAGCCATACTTTCGATAAGTGCATAGGCATCACGATATTCTTTGTCCATCAATGCACCACCCGCGGCAGCGTCAATTGTCATTCTTGTATTGTACAAGAGTCCATTATAGAAGGTATGGATGACCATCCAGTCTATTAATCCATGATGTGGACAAAGTCTAAGTAGATCCTTATAGCGTTCCCAAGCTTCGAATAATGATTCACTTTCTCTTTGCTTAAATCCGTTGATCTGAGCTCTCAGCATAGCTGTCTTGCTAGGTGGAAAATACCTATTCAAGAAAACTTTCTTAAGTTCTGCCCACGTAGTTACTGAGTTCGAAGGCAGAGATTGAAGCCAAGCTCTTGCTCTGTCTCGAAGCGAAAAAGGAAATAAACGTAGTCTAATAGCTTCTTGAGTAACTCCATTGGCTTTTACGGTATCTGCATATTGCACAAAGATCGAAAGATGAAGATTCGGATCCTCGGTAAGATTTCCGGCGAATTGATTTTGTTGCACGGCTGATATCAATGAAGGTTTTAGTTCGAAATCGTTTCGGTTGATAGCCGGTGCTGCAATGCTTGAATGCGGTTCACCTTGCGAAGGATTAGCGTAATACTTGAGTGGGTGAGTTTGTTCTTCAGCCATCTCTGCGTCCTCTGATTTTATGACTGGTTTAGGCGGATCTAATTGAAGATCTGGAATATTGGAATTATTTTCGAAATCGAATATACGCCTTCTTACGTGTAAGAAGCGTTCCGATTCAGGGATTAGAGGTTGCAAGTCTTCGCTTTTAGAGCGAGTACTTGGCATACACTCGGAGATTAGATTAAATCAAATAGTTGATACCTTAGTCTAGACAATTCTACCTAAATGCACTAGTAACTAAATTAAGGAATCCCCGGCAACGGCGCCAAAAACTTGATGGGCTATAGACGTGTCTACTTATGCGTCTAGCGGTATCTTACTGCAAGTGCACAGCCTATCGAAGTAATATTTAAGATTATCGATCCACAGGGATTCTATGGTTACTTAGTGCTAGATGAACTGCTAGTTTAGCTAAGGTTAATGATTGTCACGATTTTTGTTGGTCTTTAAGACTGTTAAAGGCGGAATTAAGTTTAAGTTTAAATAAAGTAATATTAAGGCGGTCGGTATGTAATTATACTAACTTAGGTGGGTCAATCTAACCTAGGCTTATAAAGGTGTTCACTTAATCTATTCGGTAGAGATTACCAGTTTAAATACCCTCAACTCACACTCTCGTGGTCTTATATCAGATCTTATCCCTAAAGCCCTATGCCTGCTCTCGCTAGCCCATAAGTGTTTAGAGGTAATTTTTGGAAACTTAGTAATTCTAATTTATCTTAAAGCGCTCTCGCTGTGTTTAATTCAAATGCCTAACTTTAGCTATCTGGTTAAAATCTCACACTCTCGTGGTCTTGACCTAACCTAATACTCTTTTCTTACTCTCGTAACGAAAAGATCTATATCAATTAAAAAGTATCAGCCAGAATGTTAAGTGATTAATTATTTTCAGCCTATGGTTATATTTACCGGTTAAGTTTGTTATAACTACATACCGCCCTAAGGTGTTTAGCTACTCATCGACGTTGAGCCAGACAAAGAATTTAATAATAACTTACTCATGGCAGAAAAATAAATAGACATTATAATTAAATTAAATTGCAATATAATGAAAAACCTGGTTAACAAATATTCGAGCAGACTCCTTCTTCCACAGACCGGAAAGCTTGGAGTGGGCGGAAATTTAAAAATAACCGAATGCTGAAGGTTTAGAAACAACTAAATGTATAACAATTCCCTGGTGTTGGAAATTGTTATAGGGTTGGTTTGGATACAAATAAAAACGAAACAGAAAACTAAAATTAATGCAGGAATGTAAATGCTGGTTCGTAAGGCAGTTTGGCAGAGCTTCCGTAGGAATTTTGAATAAAGAAGTCTGTCGCTTGTGTTCACAGAGCTTGTGCTATTTATAGAGTCCTTAATGGGCTGGATTCTTGGTCCTTTGTTGCATGGGCCTTGCTGAAGTTGTTGAAGGAATGCTGGAACGTGGCAACAAAATGGGAGAAGTGGTCTTCACGTAATGCCTTGAGGAGAAATAAGAGGAGAAGTGGTCTTCACGTAGTGCCTTGACGTAGTCTGAGTCAAAACCAAGTTTTATCCTTGTCACGGGCGTGACAAGGTCTTCACGTTCGTAATTTGAGGTTTTTAAGTGTCACGGTCGTGACCACTCTCTTACGGTCGTGATGGCCCAAATTGGGGTGTCACGGTCGTGACACCCTTGTAACGATCGTGGCTGCAACAAATTATGCAGTCTTTTTGCAGGCTTCTACATTTCTTCATCTCCTTGTGGTCTCTTTTGTTCCTTTTTCTCTTAATTCATGATTTAGCTCCATATAATGATGTACCTGCAAAATAGTAAGAAAAACTCGAGAAATCGAGTGTTAAAACGGTGAATATGCTATAAAACGTCAATGAAATCTAGCGATATAATCGATGCGTTTTCTCGTTATCACTGACATAATCGATATTGCCAATTTGTTGCATTTGCTTCGTGCAATGATCCTGGCTCGGGGATTAGTTGGACGAGAACAAATGGAGGCTTATTGATTCTGAAGAGGCCTTTGACACACCTCTGAATTTGTTGGATTCACATGGGAGCAGGGAATCACATATGCGCCTAATATTGCTGAAGATTGAGATTACATTTGAGGAAAATGTTCAAAAAGTGAAAAATATGCCAAATTGGAAACATAAGCGAAATATATGTTAAGAAAGGAAGCTGATGAAACAGATTCTAGTCCTGCTCACCATACTAGTTCTGACAGTCCGACAATATTCAACAGTGGATGTGGAAAGAAGGCTACAACCCGATAATATTTTGTGCAATGAAATATGGAAAAAGAGATGCAAACCTCAACTTACTCAGCAGCAGGAGCCATATAATATTTACTCTGACCATAGAAAGCAGTCCATGTGGTAAATATATTGAAGGAGAAGCGGTAACACTGTCACAATTGAACCTCATTGATCTAGCAGGTCCAAAGAGTTCAAAAGCTGAATTGGCATGAGAAAGAGAGAAGGATCTTATATCAACAAAAGTCTTTTAACTCTTGGAACTGTTATTTCAAAATTGACTAAAGTTAAAGCTAGTCACATACTATATAGGGACTCCAAGTTGACAAGGGTGCTTTGTTAGAACACAGATTGGTTCTTAATTATATCTCTATGTTTTGATGATAACTCTTATGAAATTTTGTATTAAAGAATTATATATCCTAAAATTTGTTCAAGAAATTTTTGCTGTAGATATTAAAGTAAATATTATTCTGGAAGCAAATTAGATCTGAACATGAAAATATGAAAGGCTCTGAAGCGTCAGAAGCATCTCTTAGAAGAATTTGAACGCTGCCTACAGAAGGTTATGAGCGCTGTCTACAGAAGGATCTGAAGCATAAGCCAGAAGCATCTGAAGAATTGAAGACTTTTGTATGAAAAGTTTCAAAGCACAGTTTTTCAGAAGACTCTGATAGTACTACGCTGCCAGTACTGAGGATCTGATTCATAAAACTCTGCTCAAATATTATTACACGCTGAAAGCACACTTGCTGCATTGCTCTGATTCAGCAAACTCTGATGAACATCAAAAGACTCTGATCACTCAAGGATCTGATGTTATTTGCTGAAACTTGTTGAAGAAGAATTCAAAGTTATGTCTGTTGGTGTGGCCAAACGACTCTTTCCTCATTTATGCTAGACATAAGAACACAGACAAAAAGGATTTATCTATGCATTCTACTTCTAGGAAAGGTCATGTGATGTGAAGACAAAAAGGCTTAGACCTTTTTAGTACACAGCCTTCAACGTGAAAGCTACTTGGACCTCTGTGCCTATAAAAGCAAGACTCCATCTCTCTTCTTCAGTTGACGAAACACTGAAAGAATTCAAAGAAAGCTCTCATACAATTTATTCTCATTACTGAATTTATTTCATAGTTCTTAAAACTTAAGTGTAAAATCACAGTTGTGATATAGCTTAATTAGAAGCATTTAAACACTTGTTTTATTCTTACATTTGTTTGTAAAAGACCCTTAAGAAGATCCAGTTGGGATCAGTAGTTCTTGAGAAGACTAAGAACAGTTGCTCTTAGTGCTTGCTATTGTAATCAGTTGATTAATAGTGGATTAAGTCCTTGTTGAGAAAGGCAAATCACTCTTGATAGGGTGGACTGGAGTAGTTGAGTTCAACGAACCAGGATAAAAATCTTTGAGTTTTTATTGCTATAAGTTTTTCAATATACTTATTCACCCGCCTTCTAAGTATTTTCTTACATTCAGTTGGTATCAGAGCTCCGGTTCTGTGTGTGCTACCACTTCACAGTGACAGAAAAGGTCCAGTGAGAAAACTTTGATATATATTTGGTTGTTATTATGGCTGAAACTTCAACAACTAACAGTAACAACAAATATGAAGAAAGGGATAGAATCAACACAAAACCCCATATGTTTGATGGGGAGAAATTTGATTATTGGAAGGACAGAATATAAAGTTTCTTCCTTGGTATTATGGGACTTGGTCATAGATGGGTATGTTCATCCCACTCTTGGAATGGAAAGAAAATAGATAGAAAATCTATGACTGAAGCCCAAAAGAAGGAGTTCAGAAATCACCACAAGGCTAGAACAATCTTGTTAAATGCAATATCTCATATTGAGTATGAGAAGATCACAAATAAAGAAACTGCATTTGACATGTTTGAGTCTTTGAAGATGACTCATGAAGGAAACCTTCAAGTTAAAGAGACCAAGGCTCTGGCGCTAATACAGAAGTATGAAGCGTTCAAAATGGAAGAATCTGAGTCTATAGAAACAATGTTCTCTAGATTCCAGATCCTCACAGCTGGTCTAAAATTGCAGGACAAAGGCTACTCAACTGCTGATCATGTGAAGAAGATGATCAGAAGCTTGCCTATCAGATGGAGACCTATGGTCACTGCTCTGAAGCTTGCCAAGGATCTGAACAAGATCACTTTGGAGTAACTAATCAGCTCACTAAGGAGCCATGAAATTGAACTTGCGAAAGATGAGCCTCAAAAGAAAGGTAAGTCAATTGCCTTAAAATCTAACAAATTTGTGAAAGCTTTGCAGGTGTTAGAAGAGAGTTCTGAAGAAGAAGATGAACTGTCCTTGTTGTCCAGAAGAATCAACAGACTCTGGAAGCACAAGCAGAGGAAGTTCAAGAACTTCAAGAAGCCAGATCAGCGCAAGGAGTCCTCTGGACCAAAAAGATTTGGAAAGAAGGAAGTTGTTTGTTTTGAATGCAAACAACCTGGCCATTACAAAAATGAATGTCCAAAGCTTCAGAAAGAAAAGCCTAGAAGAAAGCCTGGGCATAAGAAGAAGGTTCTAATGGCAACATGGGATGATTCAGATGAATCTGGATCCTCATCAGAATCTGAAGATGAATGCGCCAACATGGCTCTGATGGCTGACATGGAAGATCAGAATGAAGGATCATTTGGATTTGAATCTGATTCTGAATCTGACTCAGAAGAGGTACTTTCTGATCTCACTAAGGAAGAGCTTATTAAAGTCTTATCAGAAGTCCTGAAAAATTATAATCAGATTAAGCTCAAATGCAAGAAGCTTAAATGCAATCTTGGATCTGAGAATAATCTGTTAAGATCAGAAGTTGCTGAGCTAAAAGAAAATAATTTGAAAATGAAAGCCAATTTTGAAATAGCTCAACAAAACTCTGAATCTGAAAGTAAGTCTAAATGCAAAAATATTTTAGAAGAATATGACTTCAGCTTTCATAAGTTTCTGGATAAAAGCATAGATAGAAGCAAGATGGCTTCAATGATCTATGGAGTTAGCAGAAACAACAGGAAAGGAATTGGATATGAATCTTCCTCTGGAAAGGATTTAAATCCAATGCCTGTTGATAAACTAATCATTAAAAAGACTCCCCTATACTCTCATTTCAAGTTTGGTCATCTAAATGATATTAAACACACACGTTCTGATCAGAATGTTCCTGTGTTTAAGCCAAAAGTCAATCAGAACAGAACTGTCATAAAAAGACAAAAGTTCAGACAGACTTTCAAGGCAACTAACCCTAAAGGACCCAAAAAGATCTGAGTACCTAAGGATAAGATAATCCCTATTGAAGATGTATTTAGCAGAAAAGTCAAGAAGCCAGTCATGGTACCTAGACTCTGGCTTCTCATGTCACATGACGGGAGAAAGGTTTATGTTCCAAAGCCTGGAGCTTAAATTTGGAGGAGAAGTGAAGTTTGGAGGGAATCAGAAAGGCAAGATCATTGGCTCTGGTACTATTGGAAATGGTAACCTTCCCTCTATATCTAATGTTCTTCTTGTAGAAGGATTAAAGCATAATCTTTTGTCCATAAGTCAATTACGTGACAATGGTTATGATATAATCTTTAATCAATAATGTTGTAAAGCTGTTAGTCAGAAGGATGGCTCAATCCTATTTAATGGAAAGAGGAAGAACAACATTTACAAAATCAATCTTTCAGAACTTAACATTCAAAATGTTAAATGCCTTTTGTCTGTTAATGATGAGCAATGGGTCTGGCACAGAAGATTGGGGCATATTAATATGAGACGTATATCTCAGATTAATAAACTCAATCTGGTCAGAGGACTTCCTAAGTTGAAGTTCAACTCAGATGCTTTTTGTGAAGCATGTCAAAAAGGAAAATTTTCAAAATCTTCCTTTAAAATCAAAAAATGTTGTTTCAACTTCAAGACCATTAGAATTACTTCACATTGATCTGTTTGGACCAGTGAAAACTGCATCCATTAGAGGCAAGAAGTATGGATTAGTCATTGTTGATGACTATAGCAGATGGACATGGGTAAAGTTCTTAAAACACAAGGATGAGTCACATTCTGTGTTCTTTGACTTCTGCAAACAAGTCCAGAATGAAAAAGATTTCAAAATTATTAAAGTCAGAAGTGATCATGGTGGTGAATTTGAAAACAAATATTTTGAAAAATATTTTAATGAAAATGGCATTGCTCATGATTTCTCCTGCCTTAGAACTCCACAACAGAATGGAGTTGTTGAGAGGAGAAATAGAACTCTGCAAGAAATGGCCAGAACCATGATCAACGAGACTAATCTGGAAAAACACTTTTGGGCAGAAACAATCAACACAGCATGTTATATTCAGAATAGAGTGTCTATAAGACCTCTTCTGGAAAAGACTCCCTATGAATTGTGGAGGAACAGAAAGCCCGACATTTCTTATTTTCACCATTTTGGATGTATTTGTTATATGTTGAACACTAAAGAGAATCTTAACAAGTTTGATTCTAAAGCATAGAAGTGTTTCATGCTTGGCTATTTTGAACGCTCTAAAGGCTATAGAGTATACAATACTGAAACACAGATTGTGGAAGAATCTATACATGTTAGATTTGATGATAAGCTTGGCATTGAAAAGTCAAAGCAGTTTGAAAGTTCTGCAGATAGAGAAGTAATTCTCACAGACTCTGAAGGCTTAGAGGCAGAAAAAGCTCAAGTGAACGAACCTGAAGCAATGCCAGATGCAATTCCATTAGCTTCTCAAATGAACAACTTGAATATTTCTAAAGAATCAAATATTAGAGGATCATCTTCCAGAATCAAGGCCTCTCACCTAGAGGATGTGATCATTGGAAAGAAGGATGACCCAATAAGAACAAGATCCTTCCTCAGATCACCTGAAGCATCATTATTTGGGTTGGTGTCAGTTATTGAACCAACTTCTGTAGATAAAGCTCTGCAAGACAATGATTGGATAATTTCCATGCAAGAAGAGCTCAATCAATTCACAAGAAATGATGTTTGGGATTTGGTTCCAAGACCAAAAGGATTCAACACAATTGGAACTAAATGGGTCTTCAGAAACAAGTTGAATGAAAAGGGAGAAGTTGAAAGAAATAAAGAAAGGCTTGTTGCTCAAGGTTATAACAAGCAAGAAGGAATTGATTATACAGAGACTTATGCTCCTGTAGCCAGGTTAGAGTCTATTCGTTTACTCATTTCTTTTGATGCACAGAATAATATCACTCTATATCAGATGGATGTTAAAAGTGCTTTTCTAAATGGAATTATAGAAGAAGAAGTTTATGTTCACCAACCTCCTGGTTTTGAAAGTGAAAAATTTCCAAAACATGTTTTCAAACTAAAGAAATCTCTTTATGGTTTAAAACAAGCTCCCAGAGCTTGGTATGAGAGATTAAGCAATTTTCTTCTGGAGAAAAATTTCATCAGAGGCAAAGTGGACACAACTCTCTTTTATAAAACATTTAAGAAAGATCTTTTAATTTGTCAAATATATGTGGATGATATTATATTTGGATCTACCAATGTTATGCTGGGAAAAGAGTTTGCTCAATGTATGCAGGCAGAATTTGAGATGAGCATGATGGAAGAATTGAGATTCTTTATGGGAATTCAAGTCAACCAGACTCCAGATTGCACTTACATTCATCAGACCAAATAGGTTAAAGAGCTTCTGAAGAAGTTTAACATGACTGATAGTAAGATGGAAAAAACTCTCATGCATCCAACAAGTACTCTTGGTAAGGAAGAGGTAAGTAAGAAAGTAGATCAGAAACTCTACAGAGGTATGATAGGATCTCTTCTCTACTTAACTGCTTCTAGACCTGATATTTTATTCAGTGTATGCTTGTGTGCAAGATTCCAATCAGATATTAGAGAATCACACTTAACAGTTGTTAAGAGGATTCTAAGGTATCTGAAAGGTACTTCTAATGTAGGTTTGTGTTACAGAAAATCTGATGATTTCAAATTAGTTGGATTCTGTGATGCTGATTACGCTGGAGACAGAGTGGAAAGAAAAAGTACTTCTGGAAGTTGTCAATTTCTAGGAAGAAATTTAATCTTCTGGTACAGCAAGAAGCAACCTACAATTGCACTATCAACTACAGAGGCATAATATATTGCTGCTGCTGGATGTAGCACGCAGATGCTCTGGATGAAAAGTTAGTTAGAAGACTATCAGATCTCTGAGAGTAACATTTCTATTTTTTGTGATAATACTTCTGCTATATGTTTGTCTAAAAACCCTATTTTACACTCTAAGACAAAACATATAGAAATTAAACATCATTTCATCAGAGACTATGTTCAGAAGGGTATTATAAATTTAGCCTTTGTTAATACAGATCATCAGTGGGCTGATATTTTCACAAAACCCCTTGATGAAGATAGGTTTAAGTTTATTCTGAAAAATGTTGGTATGGATTTTTGTCCAGAATGATACTTATCAGAAGCAAAACTTCTCATATGCAAAATGTTTAAAACTCTAAAGTATTTCATATGTCAATTATTTGATTTCTTAATTTATTATTATTATTTGTGTATCTGAACTAACAAGTCTTAGAGGATCTGAACATTGGCTAATGTTTCATTTCTCAAGAGAATTCAGAAGCACATGCAAGCAAACATGTGTCACTCTGAATCTGAAAAGATGGCGTGCACATTACTTAAGAGACATTTGAGGTATTGTTTGAATAGTGAAAATCTTGGTTTTCCCCCCAAATTGTCAGAATCAATTAATGTTTTGAAATGATTTTTATTCTTTTCTTTAAATGCCATTAATTGCTATGTGAGAACGTGCTATTTGTGACTGTTTGTGTGCCATATTTTCTCTCTATAAATACCACATATCACACCATTTCACATTTTTCACTTCACAAACATTTTATGCATTTCTGTTTGCTCTTTGCTCTTCATAAAAACCCTAAAACTTCGTCTAAATCTTCTTCATCTTCAACAATGACAACATCATCCTCAACATCAGCTCAGTTTCAATCATCTATGGCTGCAGTTTCGTCAGCAAACATGGGTGTTACTCCCTCTAAGAGAACATTGTTAACCCCTATGGACAAGCTTGAAGTTCTTTGTGAATCCATGGTGGAATTTGACTCTCTGGCTGACAATGGGTTTGAGTTGCGTTCTATTATTGATGCACAAGGTTGGGTCAAGTATTTTGACAGGTTGTTTGGTCCAGTATATCCACACTTGGTGAAGGAATTTTGGATACATGCATCTGTTTACCCAAAGTTCATCCTCTCTTCTGTTCTGGGAAAAGAGATCATCATCACTGAAGATCTCATCAGGAAACTCATAGGGTATGAGAAAACTGATGGAGTTTGTCATCTGCCAGCTGGGCGTGTTGACATGGAAGAAGTTTATGAGGAAGTTATTGCATCTGGATAGGCCTCCACCAAATTTAAGGCTCTGAAACCTGACTATAAAATCTGGGCAAATATTTTTCTGGGATGCATCAATCATAGAAAATCAACAAATTCTCCAGATTCTGTAAATAATGAACAACTCTATTTTATGTACTGCTTGAGTCAGAGTACAAAGGTAGATATGCCATACATTCTCTTTATGCATCTATGGAATCACATCAATGCACCCAGAGAATCCATAAAGGATAAGGGACAGAAGATCAGGACGTGGATTCCTTTTGAAAGATTGATCTCAGACATTCTGACACAGAATGGTCTGATATCTGCTCTTTATGAAGTTGGAGTTAAAGAAGAGCTTGAATCAATTGTTGGAAAACCCTTAAATGGAAAGAGTCTTCAGAGGCTAAAAATTGTGGATGAACTCACAACTACTCCTAAGAAGCTGAATGTTACTGAAGTAAGTCAGAGAAGGATTTCAGTTCAAGAGTTTTCACTCTTTAGTGCTGAAGAACCTAAGGATATTATTCTTAGGTATATTGATGCGTGCAAAGCAGATGGAACACCTATTTCTGCTTATATTCTGATTTGTGCTAAAGAACCTATGCCAGATGTTTATAATGAGAACATAAGGAAAAGAAAACAATTAGAGGCAAATGAAGTTGCTGCTCAGAAGAAACAGAGAGTTGCTGACAAACCACAGAAGCAGATTAAGAGAAAAGCTTCTGGAGAAGTCCCCTCTGTTCCTACCAAGCGCATCAAAACAAAAGGTACTAAATCATCTTTACCTTCTATTTCTAAACTTTTTGTAAATGTATAACAATTAGTTCTATGCCTGAACCTCCTCCCACTCAAAATCAAACTATTCCTGCTCCATCTCAAACCTCTGAACCACCAAAATCATATGATCCTGTTTCCACAACACCATTAAAATCATCTGACATTTGTCAATCAGAACCACAAACAAAACCAACAGAACAACCTACAACACAACAACAACTTGAAACTCCACAGCCAACTGCATCTGAACCCATATAATCTGACCCAATTACATCTGAAAACTGTTGCATCTGAACAAGTTGCATCTGAACCAGTTGTATCTGAACCACCAACATCCAAACCTTCTGATATTCAACCAGAACCATCCAATCCTCTTGAAACAAATATACCTGACTCTGAGGTTCTGAACATTAAACCTCTCAAGACTGTATTTGAAGTTTCTTCTACATCTTGTACCCCAACCACCTCATCTGATTCATCTGAATCTGATGTCCATCCTGATGTTATCTCACCTCCCTCTCTTAGAGAATTTGAATCTAAACAACCAGAACCACCTGTTTCATCTGAAACTCTCATTCCTAAAACCATTCCAAAACCTAAACCCAGGACATTTGAGTTTGTCTCATTTGCTTCCTTTAAACCACATCCCTCTGATCCCCTTCCTTTTGGTTTAAAGCTTAAACATTTCTATAATAGAATAGAACCATCTGACTCTATCACTCCATTTAAACCTAAGACTTCAACTATTCTACTATCTGTTCTTCAAACTTACTTAAAAGAACTGCCAGATATGATTTCATCAGAACCTCTGTTGTCTGATAAATCTGTTTTCATTCCTTACTCTTCCACTACATTTGATGTTGTTTCCTATGCATCACATGTAAAACCATTTTTGGTTAATGCCTTATCTAGATCCAAAACTACCACTTCATCTGACATCCATCTTTTCCTTTCTACCCTCGTCCTCTGATCATCATTCCAAAATTTACCATACCACCTTCACCTCAACCCAAGCCATTCACTTTGGAAACCCTTCTCAAACCAAAAACTAGGCTGAACGTTGATACTTTATTTGCTAATTTTCTGAAAGAGATAAAGATGCATTTAGGCTCTGTACAGAAGAGATGCTTGTCAACCATGGATGCAAATGAATCTGATGCTATCTGGAATAGCTTAATTACAAGATTCAATACTGTTGCCTCAAATATGAAGAATGTATGTTCTGATGATGCAAAGCTCAGATTTGCTGAGACTGCCAAAAGCATGATATGGAATGTGAAAAGATCTGCACCTTTGCTTCTTGAAGATGTACCTTCATCTTCTGGAGTATCTGCTACAGAAGATTTTGCAGAATCTGCTTTTGAAGAAAATCCACTGGCTATGATAATTGTGGAAAATCTCTCTGGATCTGTTGTTCCTGACTCTGCATCTCCAATGGAAGTTGACTCTGTTTCTATTCGTGCACAAGAATTTTCCCCATCTACATCTACTGAGATCAAGAAAGAAAATCCAAATCTAGAAGATAAGATTGCAGTATTGGAAGCTGGGCAATCTGAGATCAAGTCATGGATGGCCAAGCAAGACCAGAAGAATGAGAACATGGCACAATGGATGTCTAAGCAAGATCAGAAGAATGAGACCATGGCAAAATGGATGACAAAGCAAGAAGAATCTTTATCTGAGATCACTCAACTTCTGAAGATGATTCTGTCCAAGCAAACCTAGTTATATGTTTTTCTGTATCTGATGTTTGTGCACGTGTACTTGAATTCTTATCTGATGATGTGTCTGTTTATTATCTGAATGAATGAATGACTCTGCTATTTTCTCTACATGAATATATCTTTTCTGTATTTCCTTTTATTTGTCTTTAAAAGTTTTACTTTTTGATTATGACAAAAAAGGGGGAGAAAATGGATCTGACTGTTCAAATAAACTCTACCTAAATGAAACTTAGACATATCTAATTATAACTAACGTGAACTCTTAGTATTTCAGATCATTTGAAAATTCTGACAAATTCTTTAAAAGTAACTCTGAGACTCCCAGATCATATTTAACCAATTAGGCTCTGATTCTGAAACGTTTATCCAAGTCAAGATCTAATTTTTGGAAAAATCAGGCTCTGATTCTGTAAAGAATACTCATGCAAAAAGGGAAGTTTCTATTCCTTCTAAGTATTCAATTCAGGGGGAGATTCATAATCTCAGGGGGAGTTATAATTATATTTTTTATTGAACAAAATTTCTTATGTTTTTGTCATCATAAAAAAGGGGGAGATTGTTAGAACACAGATTGGTTCTTAATTATATCTCTATGTTTCGATGATAACTCTTATGAAATTTTGTATTAAAGAATTATATACTCTAAAATTTGTTCAAGAAATTTTTTCTGCAGATATTAAAGTAAATATTATTCTGGAAGCAAATTAGATCTAAACATGAAAATATGTAAGGCTCTGAAGCGTCAGAAGCATCTCTTAGAAGAATCTGAACGCTGCCTACAGAAGGTTCTGAGTGCTGTCTACAGAAGGATCTGAAGCAGAAGCCAGAAGCATCTGAAGCATTGAAGACTTTTGTATGAAGAGTTTCAAAGCACAGTTTTTCAGAAGACTCTGATAGTACTACGCTGCCAGTACTGAGGATCTGATTCATAAAACTCTGTTCAAATATTATTACACGCTGAAAGCACACTTGCTGCATTGCTCTGATTCAGCAAACTCTGATGAACATCAGAAGACTCTAATCACTCAAGGATCTGATGTTATTTGCTGAAACTTGTTGAAGAAGAATTCAAAGTTATGTCCGTTGGTGTGGCCAAACGACTCTTTCCTCATTTATGCTAGACACAAGAACACAGACAAAAAGGATTTATCTATGCATTCTACTTCTAGGAAAGGTCATGTGATGTGAAGACAAAAAGGCTCAGACCTTTTTAGTACACAACCTTCAACGTGAAAGCTACTTGGACCTATGTGCCTATAAAAGCAAGACTCCATCTCTCTTCTTCAATTGACGAAACATTGAAAGAATTCAAAGAAAGCTCTCATACAATTTATTCTCATTGCTGAATTTATTTCATAGTTCTTAAAACTTAAGTGTAAAATCACAGTTGTGATATAGCTTAATTAGAAGCATTTAAACACTTGTTTTATTCTTACATTTGTTTGTAAAAGATCCTTAAGAAGATCCAGTTGGGATCAGAAGTTCTTGAGAAGACTAAAAACAGTTGCTCTTAGTGCTTGCTATTGTAATCAGTTGATTAATAGTGGATTAAGTCCTTGTTGAGAAAGGCAAATCACTCTTGATAGGGTGGACTGGAGTAGTTGAGTTCAACGAACCAGGATAGTAATCTTTGAGTTTTTATTGCTATATGTTTTTCAATATACTTATTCAACCCCCCCCCCCCCCTTCTAAGTATTTTCTCACCTTCAGTTGGTATCAGAGCTCCGGTTTTGTGTGTGCTACCACTTCACAGTGACAGAAAAGGTCCGGTGAGAAAACTTTGATATATATTTGGTTGTTATTATGGCTGAAACTTCAACATCTAACAGTAACAACAGATATGAAGAAAGGGATAGAATCAGCACAAAACCCCCTATGTTTGATGGGGAGAAATTTGATTATTGGAAGGACAGAATAGAAAGTTTCTTCCTTGGTATGATGTTGATTTATGGGACTTGGTCATAGATGGGTATGTTCATCAAGCAGCACCAAAGAATCGATTTACAAGGCAAAGTTAGCATCTGGTAGATGAAGTTTTCAGAGCTCTTCTTCAATTGCAACTGCCAACTTATATTTCAGCAACCATTACTACAACAAGGCAACACCATACATTTGTTCCGTTTTCGAAGCAGCTCCCTGGCACAACAGTTTCTAAATATTCATTACCTCAGGCAAATAATGATATCCATAAAAAGCAACCACTGTCAAGATAGAGCGCAATGCATTACCTGCTGGATATTTGTGACATTTGTTAAGTTCATGATTCACAAGTGCATGCAATGAGAGCACACCAGGTCGAAACCAAAACCTGCACTCCTGACTTAAGCCAAAGCAACCTATACTAACGTGAACTGACGCCTATCACTTCCATCAACTTCAAGACTACTGAAGCACTCTCAACCAGGAGGGAAGACCTATTGAAAACGTAGAAGATAAGACAATGTCATAAAGCCAAGAACCAATTCTCTAAATGTGTTAACATGGAAATTCATTTTTTAAAACTCTTACCAAAATTCCCGTTGCTTGGTTCCAAAGAGTTTCACGAGTTCCCTGTTGGAGCAATCGACCGTAGGAAGGATGTTGAATCAATTTGGAGAAAGTTTGTGTAATTATCAAATCTGCCCTCATCATCATATTCAAACCTGCCAAACCAAGCAAACCAAGTTCCTCACATTAATCACCAAATCAATTCGTTGCTAATTGGAATAATAAGACAGCAGGACATTTTGAAACATTTCCAAAACAGGGTTCAGACAGAAATCGCCAAGTTTGGGAGGTTTTTTATCGCACATTAATTCAAAATTGAATGGAGAAGAAGACCATTTCGCCTATAAAAGAGAGGATTTGAGATGAGAAAGAGGACAATTAGAACAGAATCCGCAATCACTACAAAAATCCCAAATTTCAAAACCCTAGAGATCGAAGGAAGAACTTATCTATTCTTCCGTCAAAATTATTGGAGCCGTCACCACCCGCCGTGAATCCCCGTACCGACGAAGCTTCCACCTTGTCATCTAGAATCTGCTGCCGTCCCCAATTTTTGGTAAATCCTTATACATGTTAAGATTATTGAACTATTGATGTTTGGATTTGTGTTTCAGGTTTAAAACGGAGAAATAATGGAAGAAAGAGGTGAGAACAAAACGATGAAGGGTTGAGGAAGATTGAAACGGAGAGAGGTGAATCGAGGGAAGAGGCCGAGCGATTTGGGATTTTTCTGGGAACTTAGGGTTCTTCGTTGTGTTTGTTTTCTTTGTCTTATCATCATGTAATTATATGTAACTGCAGCACACACACCCATGTTGTGCACCCTCACTCACAGCTACACGATCTTCAACAGATCACCATCATACGATACACGCGTCGCAACCCACGATAAGCCCTACACCCGCGCTATACCAAATCTCACGTCCCCCTTAACCTCCATTTAATTGTGTATTAACCACTAACCTGTCACTTAATCAATTAACGTTTTAATTAACTAATTAACCAATTTAATTATTTTTTTTACCCACTTTAAATTAAATAATTTAATAATCTCCTTTTTTTAAAAAATTAACTAATATTTCTTTTAATTAATCCTTTTTTTAATTAACCTTTTTTTATATAATTTAATAACTTTTAAATATACATAATTTGTTTAATATAAATCTTTTTCATAATTTAATAACTTGTGTCTATTTAATAAATAAAAATTATTTTTTATTTAATAGGAAAACCATTTCATAATTTAATTAATGTACTTGTCAAACCTTTTTTGAGAAATCTAACCAAAACCTTTTATTAGCAAAACATTTTCTTAATTAAATTAACCTTTTATGTAGTTATACATTTTATAAAATAAATTGCTTCATATATTTATAAGGTAATAAAATCACTCTTTAGAATTTAGGTAATTCACATCTAATTCTTTTATTAAAATAAAAACTAATCTCCCTTTAAGTCAATCTCAATTAATACAACTTTTCTCTAAGATCAACTTAACCTTCCTTTTAAAAATCAATCTCCCTAAAATCAATTAATCGTGCATGTTCGCGTCCCCACTCCGACTCTGTTCACGTATTCACTTTTCACTCACTTGTGCACCTTAGCGCTTTCATGCGACTGTGTATGAATTTATCTATATGCCGTTATTTTTCCGCAATTTATCTTTATCGCAATTTATTTTATCGCATTGCATAAGCGTCCAAAGGAAGAACCTGCGCATAACTTAAGCAATTGTGCGTATGCATCGCATTTGCATCATATTCCCCTATGGTCCTTGATCCCATTCAAGTTGATCTTCTAAGTTAGATCCTACCCCATAGGAAGGACCTTTATCTTTACAAATTAGATACAAACAAATCAATTCAACTCAAACTTTTCAAACACATTAGAGAATAAGATGTTAATCATCTTAAGCGAGATGAAACTCCTACCCCATAACAATTCAATCAATATGTAGGGACTTTGCCTTAAGAGAGATAGAGGCGTACTTGTTGACAATCCGAGTACTTGAGCCCTTCTCTTAAGACGATGCAAAGACTATTTTCCTACAAAGTTGTGGTGGTTAAATCAAGTAATCTCCCATAAAATGACAACTCATCTTTTCTCCTAAAATCAATCAATCAACTACCTTTATCCTGTAGGAACTTTGACCACAGTTAAAGAACTCCTCAAACCCTTTAGAGGAACTACAAATACTCTGATTCCACTCCCGTAAGGATATGTAGGCATAAGATGCGATATCTTATCGAGTATACTTAGAAATAAACCCCTAGGTCTTTCAAACTTAAGCAGATAACCCTTAGCAATAAACAAACATAAAACAAGAGGTTCCTGTAGAGTACTACAGAAACTTAGGATGCTAGCACCTTCCCTAAGTTTAACCAACCCCCGAACCTATAACTCTCCAAACTTTTGCATTTGCATTGCATTGTGGGTATTTCGATCTTTTTCCCTTCCTTTGGACAAATCAAAGTTCGGTTGCAAATGAATTAGATTAAAGTTAATCAATAGCTTGGTATCCAAATTTCACCGCGACAGATACGAAAATCGTGTGAAAATTCATTGATGCTGAAATAAAATTCTGATAGGAAACAGATCTGGAAAACAAGAGTTAGGGGTTAATGAAATTGAATTTAAATGCGAGAAATCTTGGAAGAATAAAAGGGTAGATGAAGTATAGCAAAGATAGAGAGGACTAAATGACATAAAAACTGAGATCTAGGATAAATTTGGTGGTAGAATGATAAGCATGGAGTGAAAATTCGTGAAGTAGATGAAATATGAGTTTTTGGCAGTAGTTATGGTGATACGCGTACGGGACAGGGCAATAAGCGTAAGAGATAGGGAAATACACGTATGGTGGGCCTGACAGCAGGGCAATACACATATAGTGGGCCTGACAGCAGGACAATATGCATTAGAGACAGGGCAATATGTGTACGGTGGGCCTGACAGCAGGGCATTATGCGTAACAGGCAGGGTAATACGCGTATGGGCAGGCCTGGGATGACTTTTTCCCATTTTCGCGTTTTCTAGCTAGATTTCGCTTGGAACACAATTCCGTTTAATCAGTAGAATTAATATGACTAAAATGAACCTAAGGAAGATTAGTAATGAATTTACTTAGAGAGAACGTGGGAAATTACGTTTTTACCTTTAGGGGTGTGATTGATATGTGTATGCCAGGATAGTCCAGTGTGGACGATCTGGTGCGATGATGGTAATTCCCGAGAGGATTACGATGAGTGGATGGCTCATGTGGGTCACTGATGATCGTGGATTATGCTTGAAATTATTATATATGCATAACTGTGTTTTATTTTTTTCACATTCCCTCCATCTCCCGTTTCCCCAAACCTTTAACCGTAGTCCCAAGAAATACGATGCTCTGACTTTCCCATTGCACGAGGGAGTACGTAGGCACAAGGGCCCCAATCCTTGGTGAGCACCCTATCTAAAAACCACTTTGTTCCCCTTAGTAAGAAAATCCTTTATAAGATAAACAAGCATAGCTAACTTTTCTCACGAATCGAATCAAGAGGTTCCCGTTGGGTACAACGGATGTAGAGGGTGCTAATACCTTCCCTTTGCGTAACCGACTCCCGAACCTAGAATTTGGTTGCGATGAGCATGTCTTATCTCTATAAAGGTTTTATCGATATTTTCTTATTCCTTGGAATGGATAAATTTCGGTGGCGACTCTGTTCGAACGTTTTTTCCGCGTCCATCGCGAGGATCATATTTTTTGAGGTACGACAGTTATTATGTCATTATCATATGTGTTTCATGCTATTACATCTTCACATTAATAGTGTTTTCGAAGCTATTGTTGTTTAAGAATATTATTTATTCGCCTTGCATGAAAGATGATGTTTTTGCATGAATTTTTTCAAGTCTACACTGTATACCTCAACTCATTACATTAGAGTTCGATCGAACGCCTTCCAATTCCTTAAGCTTTTCAATCTGTCATGCAAGTGTCGACTCATAGGTGCTTCAAGTCGACACATTGCCAGAATCCCTAAAAACAATTCTCTATTCAATATGCGTCAATTCCTAATTTTGTATGCGTCGATACATACCCAACTATTTTTCATTATTTTTCTCTTTCAAGCTTTTGAGGTCGACTTCTTCGTAAAGTAGGTTGAGTCATACAATTTTTTTTCTTTTTCTCTTCTTTCCATACATTTTGTCCCCTTGATTTCTCATTTACATCCCTTTTAAAAATATCGTCATTTCCTAGAAAACCAAGAACTCTTTTTCCCTTTCCTAAAAAAACATTTTCATTTCTTCCACTCCAATACACCAAACTTACTTCATTCTACATAAAATCCCATCATCTTCCGTTCCAAATTCTCACTTGTTTTCTTCTACTCTTTTCTTATTTGTACGTTTAGAAACAAATTTTCATAGTTTGGATAAGTGAGTATATCATCTATCACTCAAGCTTCTAACATTCTCTTTCACATGTTTTATCAAACACCTATTGTGCATACACTTTATCATAATCAGTAAATATGACTAAATTTTTAGTATCGTGTGAATTTTTATGACCTTTCATTGATAATAGTTTAAACTAGGGTTAAATATACAACATCCCTGCAATATAGGTGAGTTTCAGTTTATCTCTTGAAAAAAAATTCGAATCCCCTATTGAAATGTTAAAATTCTATGTCTTTCGCTTCCTAAACGTCAAAGTTATCCCTTGTAAAAAAATTGGTTTACGTCCTAGATTCAGTGTTCAAATTCCACGCTTAGGGGGCAAAACAAAAAAAATATATTACAAGGGAAATCCAAAAAAAAATATTATAAAGGGCTAAACCGAAACTCGTCTATATTGCAGAAGGTGTTGTATATTTAACCTTTAAACTATTACGAGATCACTAATGTAGTTATATGATTATCATAAAAATGTATTCTTTTTTCAATTAAATCTAATCATTCTAAATTTAAGTTTGATCTAATTTAAATTAAAATTTATTAAACCAATTTCAATTTATTTTAAATTAAAAATATTGTATATAAAGAAAAATAGTAACACTAAACTACATCAATTTGTACACCACTTAAAGTTATTTTTTCTATGTTGAAAATTGATTATGATTTATATAATCCATATCTATTCATAAAAATTATATTTTACATTATAATTTATCCCGAACACATTTAGGGTTTTGTTTCATCAAAATTTGACGACCAAGACCTTTTTTAATCGACATTACTCGACGAAACTCCAACAAGAAAAGTGTTGCACGTATAATTTTTAGCCCATTTCAGTGGCGACCAATTGGGGTTCTGAGAGATTTTTAGTTGTCACCACCACACTTAAACCTGACACTTTCCCCTTTTGAAATGTTAAAATTCTATGTCTTTTGCTCCCTAAACATCAAAGTTACCCCTGTAAAAAAAGGTGGTTTACGTCCCAGATTCAGTCTTTAAATTCTACGCTTAGGGGGGTAAAACAAAAAAAAATATTACAGGGAAAATCCGAAAAAAAAATATTATAGAGGGCTAAATCGAAACTCGCCTATATTACAAAAGGTGTTGTATATTTAACCTTTAAACTATTACGAGATCACTAATGTAGTTATATGATTTTCATTAAAATGTATTCTTTTTTCAAATAAATCTAATCATTCTAAATTTAAGTTTGAACTAATTTAAATTTAAATTTATTAAACCAACTTCAATTCATTTTAAATTAAAAATATTGTATATAAAGAAAAATAGTAACACTGAACTACAGAAACTTGTACACCACTTAAAGTGTTTTTTCCATGTTGAAAATTGATTATGATTTATATAATCCATATCTATTCATAAAAATATATTCTAAATTATTATTTATCACGAACACATTTAGGGTTTTGTTTCATCAAACTTTGACGACCAAGACCATTTTTAATCCACATTACTCGCCGAAACTCCAACAAGAAAAATATTGCACATATAATTCTCAGCCAATTCAGTGGTGACCAATTGGGGTTCTGAGAGATTTTTAGTTTTCACCACCACATTTAAACCTGACACCTCCCCTTATTGAAATGTTAAAATTCTATGTTTTTTGCCCCTGAAAACATCAAAGTTACCTCCTGTAAAAAAAATTAGTATATATATATATATATATATATATATATATATATATATATATATATATATATATATATATATATATATATATATATATATATATATATATATATATATATATATATATATATATATATATATATATATATACATATATATATATATATATATACATATATATATATATATATATACATATATATATATATATATATATATATATATATATATATATATATATATATATATATATATATATATATATATATATATATATATATATATATATATATATATATATATATATATATATATATATATATATATATATATATATTACAGGGGAAATCTATAAAAAAAATATTATTGAGAGTTAAACCGAAACTCGCCTATATTACAAAAGGTGTTGTATATTTAACCTTTAAACTATTACGAGATCATTAATATAGTTATATGATTATCATAAAAATGTATTCTTTTTTCAAATAAATCTAATCATTCTAAATTTAAGTTTGATCTAATTTAAATTTAAATTTATTATGCCAATTTCAATACATTTTAAATTAAAAATATTGTATATAAAGAAAAATAGTAACACTAAACTACATAAACTTGTACACCACTTAAAGTTTTTTTCCATGTTGAAAATTAATTATGATTTATATAATCTATATCTATTCATAAAAAGTATATTCTACATTATAATTTATCATGAACACATTTAGGATTTTGTTTCATCAAAATTTGACGACCAAGACCAAGAAAAATGTTGCACTTATAATAATTATATCATTCAGTGGCGATCAATTGGGGTTCTGAGAGATTTTAAACCTGACACCTCCCCCCATAATACTCACAATACCCTTGTTTTAATTTAACAAAAAGAACATAGGAAAAATCCAGTAGAGCAATTGAAGTAGGAATAAAAAATTTTGGTAGTATATTCTAAAAATCTGATATGCATTTTTATCGGATTTAAAAAACACTGGAATAAAAAACTTATCGATTTCTTTAAAAAATCTAGTAGATCATATCGAGTAGGCCTATAAAAAAACGAAGTTAACACTACAAGGTTTTTGATAAATCCGATATAGTTTGTAATTTCTTTGATTTTTTAAAAATTCAGTAATTCATTTTGAATATATAAAAAACGAAATTAACACTATTTGATTTTTTCGAAAAAAATAAAAAAAACTCATAGATTTTTGAAAAATTCGGTAGTATGTTTGAACAGTTTGGTAAAAACTTATTAATTTTGAAAAGTCCATTAAAAACTCATAGTTTTTTTAAAAAACAATCGATAATATATTTGAAAAATATAGTAAAAATTCATAGTTTTTTTGAAAAATCAGATAAGAACTCTTAGATTTAAAAAAAAAACTGATAATATATATGAATAACCCGATAAGAACTAAGATTTTTGAAAAATCCACTAATTCTAAGGTGAAAAATATGACTTTACGTCGTTTTTTTTAATTTAGTAAAAACTTATAGATTTTTGAAAAATCCAGTAACAACTCATGAGATTCTCCAAAAATCTAGTAAAAAATTATAGATTCCAAAAAATATGATAATTCATGAAGTTCTCCAAAATTCCAATAAAAGTTTAAAAAAATTTCAAAATTCCAAAAAATACAATACTTTTCTCGAGAACTGAACATCATAATCAAAGAATCACTTGCAAGCTTGAAGACTCCTCAGATTGTTTCAAGAACTACAACGCCACCGGACTCTAGCTCGAAGACGCCTAAGATTGAAGCAAAAACTGATAAAGAGATGACAACCATGCTCGAGAATACAATCAAAGAAACCCCAACAGAAGCGACACAAGCTCAACTGGAGGATCGTAAACTATGGGTGGATATTATAAACGACAACCGAAACCCTGCCAAGGGACTGACAATGGAATACGTCGCGCCAAAAGTAGTCAACGGGATGATTAAAATTGATATCGAACAAGAAGACATCGAAACGGAAATACGTTTTTGGGATAATGCCCTTATTCTTTATGTTGTAGAAGATGATTTGAGTATGAACACGGTGAAGAACTTTATGCAGAGAACGTGAAATTTCGTGAAAATACCAGATCTTTATTACCATGACGACGATTATTTTCTGCTCAGATTCAACTCCCAGAAAGACAAGGAAACCGTGATGATGAGAGGCCCATACACGATTCGAAATATACCCATGATACTGAAGGAATTGCAAACTGGTTTCAATCTAAAGAGGGACCTGCTAAGAACTTTACCAATATGGGTGAAACTCCCCCAACTTCCCCTGCATCTGTGGGGGGCAAAAAGTATGAGCAAGATTGGAAGTGCCATTGGAAAACCCTTGGTGACTGATGAATGTACGGCGAACAAGCTCTGTGTATCATATGCAAGGCTACTGATTGAAGTGGATATTACACAACAATTGATTGATGAAGTAGCCATCAAAAATGTTGAGTGAGATGTGATAATGCAGCCTGTTAAGTACGAGTGGGGACCAACATTCTGCGAAACATGTCAAAAAGTGGGGCACAAATGTGAAGACCAACGACAGACTCAACAATGGAAACCAAAACCCAAGCCACTAGAAACATCCAAGAACATCACACCCTCAAAACAACCAGAAAAAGAGGAAGCAACTGGCCAAGCAGGTGAAGCATGGACAAGAGTGATAAAAGCTGTACGAGATAAAGGTAAGAGCATTTTGCTTGATACTAAGAGCAACATCAACTGTAACAATGGGCTTGAAGCTCTTGAGGTTATGAATGACCATCAAGGGGTAATAAACCTTGAACCATGTTAGTCTCGTGGAACATAAGGGGACTTAATAAAGTAGGTAAAATTCGTGAGATTAGGTCCCGTCTCCAAGAGCTAAAGCCTGCTATTATCATATTAATTGAAACTAGAGTTAAAGAAGCTAAAGCCAAGGCCGTTCGTGAGAAACTGATGATACACGAAAAGCACATTCATAACTACAAAGACCATACAAATGGTAGAATTTGGATTCACTGGGATAGTAACAGGGTGGAGGTGAGATTCATTCAAAGCAGCAGCCAATTTATACATTGTGGTGTTTATTATAACTGTGGAGGTTTCAAGTACTTGTTAACTGATGTATATGCTCACAACCAACTTAACAAGAGAAGAGTCCTTTGGAAGGAGATAGAACACATGTCTGTTAACATCTAAGGATCCTGGTGTGCTGTTTGAGACTACAATAATGTAACTAAAGCCCAGGACAGAATGGGAGGTAATCTAGTGACTGAAAAGGAATATGAAGACCTGCAAAAAATGATGTGGAATACTGGTTTGAGTGAAATGGACAACATTGGGGATCATTTCACATGGTCCAATGAACAAGCTGCTGGGCCCATCTAGTCTAGGATTGACAGAGTCCTGGGTAATACAGACTGGTTTCTCAACAATATGGAGACTATGTTGAAAATTCTCCTACCTAATATTTATGATCATGCCATGCTTTATCTGGAGGAAAAACAGGAGCAGAGGAAACCATCTAAACACTTCAAGTTTAGCAACTTCCTTATTGATCTGCCAGGCTATGATACTGTGATAAAGAAGAATTAGGATGCTCATATCAGGGGCAGCCCAATGTATGTTCTTTGGCACAAACTCAAGAGACTGAAGCATGAGTTAAAATAGTTCAACAAACCTCTGTCTGATATTAAAAGAAAGCTGATGTCAGCTAGGGTAAACCTTAAAGAAACACAAGGAAAACTGATTGAGGACAGATTGAACAACACTTTGATTGAGGAGGCAAAAAATCTGACCAAGGAAGTGATTTCCATGAACGAGCTGGAATGGAAAATCCTACAGCAAAGGGAGAAAATTGACTGGATTAGAAAAGGAGACGATAACAATCATTACTTTTATGCTGCTATCAAAGCTAGACAACATTCCAACTGCCTTACCAATCTAAGAAAGAATGACGATAGCCAGTTAACAACCAAATCAGATATTGAAGAGGAAGTGATTAACTTCTACAGAAACCTGATGGGCAAGGATGTTGACTGCATTAACCACATTAATGTTGAAGCCATGAGGATGGGAAAGCAACTTAACATGGAACAAAGGGAATACCTCACCAGACCCATTTCTGAAGCTGACATCACCAAAGCCCTCAAATGAATAGGAGACCTAAAAGCTCCAGGACTAGATGGCTATGGAGCCAAATTGTTCAAAGCTAGCTAGGAAATTGTAAAAACTGATGTGATTGCAGCAGTAAAGGAGTACTTTGAAACAGGTAGAATTTACAAAGCTTTCTACAGTGTTGTAGTTTCCCTAATTCCAAAGGACCATACTGCCTGTGAAATAAAAGATTACAAACCTATAGCTATGTGTACCACCTTTTATAAAATCATCTCCAAAATTCTGATAGACAGACTAGGAGTTGTTCTCCATTGTATGGTAAGCCACAATCAAGCAGCTTTTGTGCCGGGCCAAAACATTCATAATCACATCATGCTTGCAACTGAACTTCTTAAGGGTTACAACAGGAAAGGGGGCACACCTAGGATCATGCTGCAAATAGATCATCAAAAAGCCTATGATATGGTGAATTGGACTGCTTTGGAATGTATCGTGAAAGAAATAGGGTTCCCTAACAAATCCATTCAATGGACTATGCTAGGCATCACCATAGTTTCCTACAAATTTAACATAATGGGAGAGTACACTGGAAGTTTGCAGGCCAAAAGAGGGATTCGACAGGGTGATCCCTTTTCCCCTATGCTCTTTGTCCTCATGATGGAGTACATGAACAGGCTCTTGGTGAAAATGCAAAAGGATCCAAACTTCAACTACTACGCCAAATGCGAGAAGCTGCAAATCACAAATCTCACTTTTGCAGATGATGTGCTGCTGTTCTGTAGAGGTGATGACATATCTCGACAAATGATTTTAAATACTTTCAAAAAGTTCTCCAATTCCACAGGTCTGATATTGAATCCTAACAAGTGCAAAATCTATTTTGTGGGGTTGGATAGTGAGAGGAGAAAGACTTTGAAAGATCTGTCGGGCTTCCATGAAGGATCGATTATGTTCAAATATCTAAGTATCCCTTTATCTAGCAGGAAGCTAAACATTAACCATTTTATGCCTTTGGTGGATAAAATTGTGGCTCGAATCCATGATTGGTCCTCTAGACTCCTTAGCTACGCAGGTAGAATTCAATTAGTGAAAAGCGTAACTGTTGCAATGGTGCAATACTGGATGCAATGCCTCCCTATGCCTAAAGCTGTGATCAAGAAAATAGACTCTATCTGCCGAAGCTTCATATGGACCGGTAAGAATACAATTAGCAGAAAATGCCTCGTGGCTTGGGATCGCACCTGCTGCCCGACTGCTCAGGATGGTTTGAATATGCTGAATCTTCAGGTTTGGAACAATGTGCTGCTCCTGAAATGTCTATGGAATCTGTGCAACAAAATTGATAATTTGTGGGTTAAATGGATCCATACTCATTACCTGAAGGAAAACAGTGTGCTGAATTACGAAATCAAAGCATACAATTCTTGGATTATGCGTGGTATTTTGAAATAGCGTGATAACATGGAAGTAATCCAGAATGAATGGGATCAAATTATAAATGCAAAAAAGTTTAAAGCTTCGGTTTTTTATAAGGTGCTGATTGATGATGGCACAAGGGTGCTTTGGGGAAATTGATAAAGTTCAACAAAGCCCGGCCGCGTGCAATTTTTTTCTTATGGCAAGCTTGTCATGGGAAGCTTGTGACCAAGGATAGGCTGAAACGTTTTGGGATGATTGAGGACAGCAGCTGCAACTTATGCCAGTCTGACGATGAAACGCTGAATCATCTTTTTTTTTCTCCTGTCAAGAGACAAGACACATATGGAAGGAAGTGCTTAAATGGTTTAACATTTCTCATGAACCTTAACCATGAGATGCATAACTGGTTTGGATCAACAATATCACAAAGGGAAAGGGTTGGAAAGTCGAAGTTTTGAAGATGTTAGTAGCTGAAACCATTTACAACATCTGGGGATATAGGAATGGCAAAACTTTTGGAAGCGCTGTAGATAATACAACCACGATTACTAACATCATAGATCATGTGATCTACCGAGGGTGGAACAACATTAGGATTAGAAAACATCTTGTTAGTTTTATGATGTAATTTTGAGTCCTTTTTGTTGGTTGGATCCCCTTGGATCACCTAACTCTATACTCTCGCCGTTTGAATTAATATACTTGTTCCCTTGATTAAAAAAAAACTTGAATTCAATTTAAAATTTAAACATCAATCTTTTAAATTTGATATTTTAATATCCACACTTATCTCAATCGTGAAAGAACAAATCTAAACTAATTTATTTTAATATCCACACTTATCATAATAACACTAAATATTTTAATTTTTTAAGATAGTTTCCTCACTATTTTTAAGATATCTTTCTAGAATAATTTTTAGATAATAACCTTAGAAATATCCTTTTCATTTGCTTTAATTCGATATAGTTGCATTGTGTGATAATATCTTTAGTATATTTTATATGCAATTTTTGTTATTTTTACTTTATATAAATGTATGGTTTCTTTCCCCGCATTGTATGGTGCATAGTTGTATGGTTTCTTCTTGTGTGGTGTATGATTATACCCCCATTGTGGGTAAAATATTTTCATTCCCCATGAAAGTGTAATAGCTTAGTGATCCATCCCTCCATGATGGGTAAAATGCTTCCCTCATCGCGTGGACATGTAATAGCGTAGGATTTGTCATTCTTTAACATTTTCCTTTGCATGTTAATAACCAAGATAAAACAAAAATGATTAAAAAAATCAACCTTTTTCAAAATACCAAAATACACTTGATCCAACGTCAAGTGTTTTTCAAAATCAAATTCAATTGAATGCAACACGAGTGCTTGATCCAACCTCAAGTATCTCTTCCATTTGATTCACACTTACTGAAAATTTTGACTTCTATGCGTTGACACACAAGCTTCTCAGGTCGACACATTTTGATCATATGGCTTGAAGTCGACGCATGCCCACTGCCTGCTTGAGGTCGATGCCTAGGCTTTGTATGTCGACACATAGAAGCAAAAATTATTTTATGTATCGACACATTCATGACATAGGTCGACACGTGCTGTTTGAAAATGCCAAATACTTCAAAGTTCAGTTTTTCTGTTATTTTTCTCTCTTACACACGCACGCACACGCACACACTCACACACACACACACACACACACATACAGATATATATATATATATATATATATATATATATATATATATATATATATATATATATATATATATATATATATATATATATGTTATTCATGCATCTTTTTAAAAAGATGAAACCAAAGAATATGTAAATCCAATTGGGTTTAGATTACTTTGGGCGTTTCATTGATAAAACTAGTTGGGTTTTTCCTCAAAGATCAAGGGTGATTTGGGGGTTTTGGCACAATAGTTTACAACCAAAATTCAACCAAGTGAAAGCTTTGATCAAAGAGGCTTCTGTCAAAGTTGTGAAATCAGAGGATCAAATTGAAAATCTTGGGACACTTGATCTTTCTTAAGATGAAGGGAAGAGAAGAAGATAGAAATCAACATCAAATTTTGGGATTTGGGGGTTTGAGTTTCTATTTCTCTCTTATAATTAACATTTTCCAAAGATTATTGAATATCTAAATTCCGTTTGAAATTGGAGGTAGACTTACCCATAGTGAGGATAATTGGGTAATTTCCCAAATAAAATCTTGTGTTCTCTCTGTTTCTCTCTCTCTCTCTCTGTTTCTCTCTCTCTCTCTCTCTGTTTCTCTCTCTCTCTCTCTCTCTCTCTCTCTCTCTCTCTCTCTCTCTCTCTCTCTCTCTCTCTCTCTCTCTCTCTCTCTCTCTCTCTCTCTCTCTCTCTCTCTCTCTCTCTCTCTCTCTCTCTCTCTCTCTCTCTCTCTCTCTCTCTCTCTCTCTCTCCCCCTCTCTCTCTCTCTCTCAAAATTTGTGAACTCATTTAGTGTAAAATCTCATATATTGATAATTCTGTTTATGTGAATTTAAACAAGCTAGAATCAATACTTTAAACCAAGAGTTTGAATTCTTTCATATAAGCATGGTGAAATAATTGTCGATAAGTAAAAGAGGTTCACTCATCTTATAAACCGTTTGCATGCACTTGATAAGCCCATATCCAATGAAATTTATACTAGAAAAATTATGATATGTCTTAATAAGGAATGGCAACCAAAGGTCAGTGCAATCAAGGAAGCTAATAATCTTTTAACATTAGACATTACTATTTTGTTTGGAAAGCTTGAAGAACATGAGTAAGAACTCATTTTCTTGGAGAAGCATGAGAAAAAGCTTTAGAAAGAGAAGAACAAAAAAATGAGATAAACAAGAAGTCAATTGCTCTAGTGGCTTCTAGTTCTAAGTGTTCCGATGATGAAGAATTGGGGTTGTTTGTTAAAAGTTACCATAAGTATATTAAAATAAATGGAGTGAAGCATTCCAACAAGAATCTCAACAAATATAGAAGGCAATCAAATACCTTAAAGCATGAAGAAAGCGAGAAGGAAAAATCTAAAGGTTCATGCTATAATTGTGGAAGAGTCAGTTATTAAAAGCCGAATTGTTCATTTCTTAAAAAGTATAAAGGAAAGGGCCATGAAAAAAATTCTAGCAAGTCCATAAGAGCATACAACACATGGGTAAGTGATAGTGAATCCTCAAATGAGGATAGCTCAAGTGAAAGTGATGAAATGACAAATCTTTGCCTCATGGACAATCACAAGAAAAAGAATGTAAGTCATTCCAAATATGAAACTGTTGATAAAATGTATTATTATGATTTACAAATTGCTTTTGAAAATATACGTGGTGAAGCCATATAAGCTTTTAGAATGCTGACTTCAAATAAAAGAATACTTTCATACTTAGAAGCCAAATTTTTGGAAACAGAAAAATAAATGGAAGCTCTTAAGCAAACCATGTTACCTTCGCAATTGATCCAACAAAATATAAAAAGATATTTAAACTTTCCATACAAAAAGTACAAATTTGTTGTAAAGCAATCAAGTAGAAAAAGTCACTCTACCATCACTTGACTTATCGCTATGGTTGCAAGAAAGGTCATACCATTGCAAAATGAAAATTTAGGAGATAAATTGTTCCTAAAGGTGTATTTCAATGGTTTCTCAAGTGAAACAATTTTTTCACTCACTCTTAAGGATCGAATGAAAGTTGGGTACCCATCACTCTTTTTTTATCATGTAGGTTGAATGTCTTGGCTCCACGAAAAGAATGTGGTTTCTCGATAGTGGATCAAGGCATATGATGGGTGATGTTTCCTTACTCATTGACTTCATGACATATAAGAAGGGTTATGTGACCTACCTAGACAATAATAAGTGTGTTGTACTTAGTAAAGGTAGTGTAGGTAATCCCTCTTCTACAACTATCTCTAATGTTATATTTATTGAAGGTTGTAAACATAATCTACTTAGCATTAGTCAACTATGAGACAAATGCTTTAAGATAAATTTCACAAATAATTATTGCATGATTGAACATAATGAAAAGAAGGATTACTCGTTTAAGGTATTAAGCTAAACAATATTTATACGCTTAACTTAAATGATGTATCATTGACAAGTATTAAGTGTTTAGTAACCATGAGTGAAGACTCTTGGTTATGGCATAAACCCTTAGCCCATGTCAACTCTGATTTACTAGACAAAGTGGTCTCAAAAGATCTAGTTATTTGTCTACCTAAAGTTAAATTTTCAAAAGACCATGCCAAATGAGAAAGCAAATAAGAGTCTCTTTTAAATCTAAAAATGTTGTCTCAACTTCTAGACCTCTTGAGCTTTTCTATATGGATCTTTTTGGTCCTTCAAGGACAAAAATCTCTGGTGGTAGTTAATATGGTTTTGTTATTGTAGAAGATTATTCTAGGTTTTGTTGGAAGAATTTCTTGCATAGTAAAGATGAGACTTTTTCAACTTTCACAAAGTTTGCAAAGTTGTCCCAAAATAAAATGAGCTTAAACAATGTTGCAATACAAAGAAATCATGGAGGTGAATTGAAAACTACCTCTTTGAAGATTATTGTCATGAATACGACATTGAACATAATATTTCCGCTCCAAACACTCCACACAAAAAATAGTGTTATGAAGCGCAAAAACCAAAATTTAGAGGAGTTGGAAAGAACTATGATCAATGAGAGTACTTTGCCTAAATATTTTTGGGCCAATGTGATAATCAAGGCGTGTTATGTTTTAAAAAGGATACTTATATGTCATATTTTAAACAAAATACCTCATGAGCTTTTCAAAGATAGAAAACCAAATTTACACATCTTATGTCATTGAATTTAAGTATTTTATAGTGAATAATAATAAGAATAACCTTGGAAATTTTGATTCGAAAGCTGAAGTAGGTATATTTCTTGGATACTTTCAGTCAAGCAAAGCATATATAATGTATAATAAGATATTACTTATTGTTGAATAGTCTGTGCATGTCACTTTTGATGAATTTTATCTGAGAAATGTCGGGAAAGCTATTTCTTTTCATGATGCGGGTGTATCTTTAGAAGACTTACTCAAAGACGCTAAATAAGGAATTAATCATCCTAAGGAGGTGAAACCTGAAAAGGAGGAAGATGAAGAACCTGAAAAAGAGAAGGAAGAGAGTCCAACTAAAGTGGACGATCTTCCCTTGGGTTGGAAAACTGCCAAAGATCATCCTTTCAACAACATTCTTGGAGACATCACCAAAGGCGTAACTATAAAATCTAAGATAAGTAATTTTTGTTATCATTTTGCATTCATCTCCCAAATCGTACCTTAAAACGCAAAAGACGCCTTACTTGATGAGCATTAGCTTATGGCCATGCAAGAAGAGTTGAATCAATTTAAAATAAATGATATGTGGGACATTTTCTCACCTCTGCAAGATCATCAAGTTATTGGCACAAAGTGGGTTTTTAGAAATAATTTGGACAAAAATGGAGTGATAACAAGGAACAAGGCCCAACTAGTGGCCCAAGGATATAACTAAGAGGAGGGAATAAATTATAAGGAAAATTATGCTTCAGTTTCCCGCCTCAAGGATATATGCCTTTTACTAGCTTTCAAATTCTATAAAAAATTCATATTGTTTCAAATGGATGTGAAAAGTGCTTTCCTTAACGGTTATATAAGAGAAGAAGTGTATATTTCACAACCTTTCAATTTTGAAAATCATGAGTATCCTAACCATGTTTTTAAACTAAAAAGAGCTTTGTATATCCTAATACAAGCCCATTGGACTTGGTATGCGTGACTTAGTAAGTTTTTACGTGATCAAGGATACTCTAGAGGGAAGGTTGATACAACAACTTTTATCAAACATCAAGGAAAACATATTATCCTTGTTCAAATTTATGTTTATGATATAATATTTGGTTCTACTAACATGAAATTGGTCAAGGAGTTCTCAAAGTTAATGCAGAGAGAATTTGAGATGAGTCTAATGGGAGAGTTGACTTACTTTCTCGGACTTCAAATCAAGCAGCTCAAAGAAGGAACATTTGTGTTTCACATAAAATACTGCTAAGAGTTGCTTAAAAACTTTAGAATGGAAGATGCAAAGTCAATTGACACTCCAATTCCCACTAACGAGAACTCAGACAAATATGAAAGTGGTAAGGATGTTTACATCAAAAGGTATAGCGGTATGATCAGATTTCTTTTATATCTTACTGCATCTAGACCTGATATTATGTTTAGTGTGTGAATGTGCACTTAATATCAATCCTCTCCTAAGGAATCACATTTAGAAGTTGTAAAGCACAACCTGAGATACATACAAGGTACATCTAAGTATGGGCTTTGGTATTCCAAGGGTATCGATTGTAGTATGGTTGGTTACTCCAATTCCGATTTTTCCGATTGCAAATCTGATAGAAAAAAGTACTAATGGGACTTGCCACCTGTTTTTAAACTCATTAGTTTGTTGGCACAGCAAGAAGAAAGTCTATTTTTTTTGTTTACTACAAAGGTGGAATACGTCGCAGCTGGTAGTTGTTGTGCACAAATTTTATGGCTGAAACAACATATTCTCGACTTCGACATCAAACTTCAACGTATTTCAATACATTCTGACAATACTAGTGCGATTAACCTAAACAAATATCTGGTGTTACACTCTCGTACTAAACACATTGAGAAACGTGACCATTTCCTACGTGACCATGATGAAAAAGCGATTTCGTTTTTGAACATGTTGATAGCAAAAATGAACTTGCGGACATTTTCATAAAATCTCTTGCGACTGACCCATTTTTCAATATTCGACGGGAATTGAGCATTCTGGATATCTCAAATGTTGCCTAATTTTGTGTTGCATGCACTTCTTACATTTGTTTCAACTTTCGTTAGAAAATTCAATTTCATGTCTCATCCTATAAGGTAATATCATTTCAGTTATCTATTTGTTTGTAAGTTTTTTTTTCATATGCAACTGCATGTTTATGTTAGAAAAATGTGTGATATATTTGGTGAATGATACATTTCATGTATGCTCACTTCCAAATATTTCGTTGTTAAACCATGTGTTTTCAATCTATATGTTTATAGTGACTTCATGTTATTATGTCATTATCATATGTGTTTCATGCTATTATATATTCACATTAGAAGTATTTTTGAAGCTATTGTTGTTTGAGAATGTTGTTATCGACTCTTGCATGAAAAATATGTTTTTACATGAATTTTTCCTAGCCCGCACCGTATTTCTCAACTTATTACATTAGAGGTCGGCCTAACGCTTTCCAATTCCTAAATTTTTTCAATATGTCCTGCATGTGTCGACTCATAGGTGCTTCAGATCGACACATTGTCAGAATCCCTAAAAAAATTTTTATGTTAAGTATGTGTCGACTTCTAATTTGTATAGGTCGACAAATACCCAACTATTTTTCAATTTTTTTTCTCTTTCAGGCTTTTGAGATCGACTTCTTCATAGAGTAGGTTGACTCATACGATTTTTTTTCTTTTCTTTCCACGTGTCCCCTTGACTTCTCATTTATATCCCTTTGAAAACCTCTTCATTTCCTAGAAAACTTATAACACTTTCTCCCTTTTCTAGAAAAACCTTTTCATTTCTTCGACTCCAATACAAGACTTACTTCATTCTTCATAAAATCCTATCATCCCCCATTTCAAATTTTCACTTGTTTTCTTCTACTCTTTTCTTCTTTGTGTATTTAGAAACAAATTTTCATAATTTAGGTAAGAGGGTATCTTATATATCACTCAAACTCCTAAATTTCTCTTTCACGCATTAATTTCATCAAACACCTATTGTGCATACACTTTATCATAATTTGTAAGTATTTAGTAAAATTTCTTTCTAATTTAAATTCTTCTAAAGATTTTATCGTGAAATATAGTTTATTTTTTTAACTAAGTTTTTAATATCATGTGAATTTTTTTTATGTTATTTCATTGATAATATTTTAAACTATTACCAGATCACTAATTTAGTTATATGATTATCATAAAAGTTTATTCTTTTTTCAATTAAAACTAATCATTCTAAATTTAATTATGATCTAATTTATTTATGATTTTAAGTATGATCTAAATTTAAGAGGATTTGTGATTTTCTTGGTGGTTGTTGTTCATGTCACGGACGATGGTGGTGAGACGAGAATGCTTCACCTCTCTGAGTTTGGGATTGTGATTTCCGCTTGGGATTCTCGGCTGCCAGCGGATAACTGATGGGCTTTTTGTATTTTTCTGCGGCTGGGTTTCTTTTATGAGCAACCCGTCTGTCCTTTCGATGATTAAACGCCGGATTCTTCTGATGGACTTTAGGGTTTTAAAAATTCCTCCCCTCTTTATGATTTATGATGATGAACTTATATAGTTCTTAATTTGTGGCCTTGGATACATATTGTTACGTTATTTACTTTTTGATGGTTTTGGAATGAAAATTACGGAGAAATTGTTGAGGCGTTTTTCTGCTGATTCTGTTGTTGTTTCACGATTTTATAGGCTTTTGTTGATGTTATAATTTTGGCTGAAGTTTTGGAGAGGTTGTTTGATCTTATTTGGTTTGCGTTTTTCTTGGAGAAGTTGTTTGTTTGATTCTATTTTGGTAGCAGAACTTTGGCTTTGATTGTTTACAACTTGTTTGGTAAAAATCATTTTTTTGAAAATAATTGTTTTTCCAAAAAGCACTTTTTTCATAATCACCTTTTCTCTCTCTCATGGCTAAATTGAACAGATGCTGCCGGGTCTTGTGTCGAGGTCAGAAAAATAAGTCGGGAGCTGACGACGACTTCGTCTTTGCCCTCCCGACATACCCGAAGATGAAAAATAACTGAGGGTATCGGATCCGCAAAACACCATTTTTCTAACCATTTAAAATTTCTTGCTCCATTGTTGATTTTTCTTTGCAGGTTGGGAAAAGTCGAAGCTCGAAGAATCGGACTCGAAGACATTTTTAGGACAATTAGGAATTTTAGAACTTTTTGTAATTACCATTTTTTTAATATTGTAATATTGTAATAAAAATATAGAATAAATAAAATTCTATTTTCTTATTAACTTGAATTTACTTTTCCGATTAAATTTCTTGAAACAATTCATCCGATTACTTCCAACGAATAAATTAGTTAATTAAATTTATCCAACTAAATTCCTCCAATTAAATTCACCTGAATGAATTCGTCTGATTAAATTCTTCCAGCTTAATTCATCTGCTTAAATTCAACCGATTAAACTCGCCCGACTGAGTTCATTAGATTAAATTCACCAGATAATTCATCCGATTAAAATCACCCAATTAATTCATCTGCTTCAATTGTCCAACTAAACCCCCTTGATCAAGTTCATCTGACTAAAATCACTCAGTTAAACTCAACCAACTAAATCCAATTAAATAAATTTGTTTGATTAAGCTCCTTCAAATAAATTCGTCTGAATAAAGTTTGTTCGATTAAATTATTTGTCTGATTACATTCGTACCGATAAATTCATCTGATGCCATTTATTCGACTAAATTCATCTGGTTAAACTCATCCAAATAAATCAAACTGATTAAATTCCTCCAATTAAATTTATCCAAAAGTTCTAAATTTAAAGATTTTATCGTGAAATATAGTTTATTTTTTTAACTAAGTTTTTAATATCATGTGAATTTTTTTATGTTATTTCATTGATAATATTTTAAACTATTACCATATCACTAATTTAGTTATATGATTATCATAAAAGTTTATTCTTTTTTCAATTAAAACTAATCATTCTAAATTTAAGTATGATCTAATTTATTTAAATTTATTGAGAATTTATTAAACCAATTTCAATTTATTTTAAAGAAAAATAGTAACACTAAACTACATAAATTTGTACACCCCTTAAAGTTTTTTTCCATATTGAAAATTGATTATGATCTTAATTTGAAAAAAACAATAACAGATAGAAATTTCACTATTAGTGAGATATCTATCCTTGCAAATATCAAGCCATTCAATATATTAATAAGCGAAAATATTTATTTTATAAAAAAATTTACATTATTTGATGTCGAAAATATATTAAAGATAAAATCATTTGTTGGATTTCAAACTATAATAACAATATAAAAATAATAATGTTAAACTTTTTTAGAAATAAAATAAAAATATCAATTTATTATATCAATTTAACTGATGCGATGACTAATATTAAGAAATTCATAAAGAAGAAAGAAAAGAAGAAGAAAATATAACTTTTCATTAACAATTGATAATAAATATTTATATAATCCATATCTATTCATAAAAATTATATTCTACATTATAATTTAGGGTTTTGTTTCATCAACATTACAAACATTACAAGAGTGTGTTTCACAAAAGACATTTCCACATTGACATCCAAATTTTATCAGTCCATGTTCTGTGTGATCTTCATGTTTTTAAAGTCTTGGAGAGTTGTAGTAGTAATAGGAGAAAATACTTTGTTGACTGGACTTTCCGACGTAACATATTCTTTGATATTTGATTTAATCGGATGTTCTTTGAGAGATTCTACAAAACATTTTCCACAAATATTCATATGATACCATTTACTCGACTAAATTCTTTCAGTTAAACTCATCCAAATAAATCAAACCGATTAAATTCCTCTAATTAAATTTATCTGATTAAGCTATGACGTTCCAACTCCGAACCCGACGATTAATCATTTGCACGATTTAAATCTGACGTAACTGAGTTCAAACAAATCATCTTGCAAATTAATTCATGCTCGATATTAACAGTGAATATGGCCTTGAACGGATAAGCAGAGAAATTCAGTTGAATGGCAAAACGAATTGTCTTCCGTATTGAAAGTTACAAGTGAAAGAGCTCATATGTCCCTTGCTATTTGGCCTACGGACATTAAACTTAAAGATAAGCCCGTGTTCAAGTCAAGCTCTAAATTCAAGAATCCTTCTATCGCAAAGCCATCAGAATTTCAGAAACGGGAGACTAAGCTAGAGTTGGAATCATTCAAAGCGCTTTTCTCTTTGAGATGCCACGCACAACATGGGGGTTGCGGAACTAATTCACTATCCACTTTCACATCTCTAATCAAGTTTTACAGGGAAGTACACTTTGAGAATTAGAGAAGGTTGTTATTACATTTTTAAAGGACATAATGCACTAAGGGAATCCCCATGACCACGTTTCTTTTCAAAATAGTTGATATGGCCATTTGACCTCGAATATCACACAGTTACCCAACACTTTGTTTCATGAGAATATTGCTAAATAACTTTAAAGGGAAGAAGTTCCAGGTGAATACATTAATAAGAAATTGAAATATATTTGAGTGTTGCACTACTTCGGTCAGGGTAATCTACAATCATTGATCCTAAATATTTAATACAGTACATTACAAAGCTTCACATAGTACTTTCTTGAAGCATTTTCTTTTGTCAACCAAGTTGGTGTAGCTTCCCACCGAGGAATGTTGCGGAACCGTTACCACTTCAGAATATTCTTTTTTAAGGAAATCATCCACCTACTACGACAGAACCAAAAACCAAGGTTACAAGACGGATTCAAAGCTACACAAGACATTTCCAAGTTCACCATTACAATGTTCAGAACTAAAGATAAGAGATGTAGATAATTTCCAAATGCAAGGAGTAATATACATTCATTTCAAAGGCTAAAAATTATGCTTTAAAGAGAACTCTAATTCAAATCCTAAAGAAGATCTTACCGAAGAGAATATTCTGATCTAAGCATAGAGGAGCGACTAAGTGCCCTTGTTGCATTGATTGGCGCAACAAATGAAGGAGGTTCAATTTGTTTTATTCTGGAGGATCAATCGGAATCAGCAAATGCTCTAAAAGGCAAGGGTGGACAGAAGAACAAATGGACAAAATTCTGTTAGGAGATGATTACCTGTCACTTACTGAATTAAATTTGAAGCATAAGTCATACCCTGCTGTTGAGGAAAACCATAGCTCCTGCTCAACACCCGTATTAACAACAGTAAGAATGAAAGCACATCACAGCACTACAGAAAATCAAAGAGGAACTCCTTCTGCACAGAGCCTGTCTGGAAAGCCCTCATTAGGTCAAGATCTTTGCATAGGCCATGATAATCCTCAGACTATGTTATATGCACAGTATTCAAATGGTCAAGACCTCAGTTAAAATCTTATATATCCCACATAGCGGAGGAGATATGCATCTATAGATCCTTACCCCTCGGACAAGACCGCAAACATAATCGATATTGCCAATTTGTTGCATTTGCTTTGTGCAATGATCCTGGCTCGGGCATGAGTTGGACGACAACAAATGGAGGCTTATTGATTCTAAAGAGGCCTTTGACACACCTCTGAATTCGCTGGATTCACATGGGAGCAGGGAATCACATCTGCGCCTAATGTTGCTGAAGATTGAGATTACATTTGAGGAAAATGTTCAAAAAGTGCAAAATATGCCAAATTGCAAACACAAGCGAAATATATGTTAAGAAAGGAAGCTGATGAAACAGATTCAAGTCCTGCTCACCATACTAGTTCTGACAGTCTGAGCAGTACCCTTTGTGGCTTGAGCTCTGATACTTCAGAAGCTTCGTCTTCCTTCAGAATTGGGCTTGGAAAGTGAGAGCAATAAGAAGGCTACCTGGAGAGGATATCGATATTTTCAACAGTGGATGTGGAACGAAGGCTACAACCCGACAATATTATGTGCAATTAAATATGGAAAAATAGATGCAAACCTCAACTTACTCAGCAATATGAGCCATACAATATTTACTCTGACCATAGAAAGAAGTCCATGTGGTGAATATATTGAAGGAGAAGCGGTAACACTGTCACAATTGAACCTCATTGATCTAGCAGGTTCATAGAGTTCAAAAGCTGAAACAATTGGCATCAGAAGGAGAGAAGGATCTTATATCAACAAAAGTTTTTTAACTCTTGGAACTGTTATTTCAAAATTGACTGAAGTTAAAGCTAGTCACATACCATATAGGGACTCCAAGTTGACTAGGGTGCTTCAGTCTTCCTTCAGTGGTCATGGACGTATATCTCTTATTTACACAGTAACCCCTTCATCAAGCAACACGAAAGAATCCATTTACAAGGCAAACTTAGCATCTGGTAGATGAAGTTTTCAGAGCTCTTCTTCAATTGCAACTGCCAACTTAAATTTCAGTAACCATTACTACAGCAAGGCAACAACATACATTTGTTCCGTTTTCGAAGCAGCTTCATGGCACAATAATTTCTACATATTCATTACCTCAGGCAAATAATGATATCCATGAAAAGCAACCACTGTCGAGATAGAACGCAATGCATTACCGGCTGGATATTTGTGACATTTGTTAAGCTCATGATTCACAAGTGCAAGCATTGAGAGCACACCAGGTCGAAACCAAAACCTGCACTCTCGACTTAAGCCAAAGCAACCTATACCAACGTGAAATGACGCCTATCACTTCCATCAACTTCAAAACTACTGAAGCACCCTCAACCAGGAGGGAAGACCTATTGAAAATGTAGAAGATAAGCCATTGTCTGGAAGCCAAGAACCAATTCTCTAAATGTGTTAACAAGGAAATTCAGTTTATGAAACTCTTTCCAAAATTCCTATTGCTTGGTTCCAAAGAGTTTCACGAGTTCCCTGCTGGAGCAATCGACCGTAGGAAGGATGTTGAATCAATTTGGAGAAAGTTTGTGTAATTATCGAATCTGCCCTCATCATCATATTCAAACCTGCCAAATCAAGCAAACCAAGTTCCTCACATTAATCACCAAATCAATTCGTTGCTATTTGGAATAATAAGACAACAGGACATTTTGAAACATTTCCAAAACAGGGTTCAGACAGAAATCACCAAGTTTGGGAGGTTTTTTATCGCACATTAATTCGAAATTGAATGGAGAAGAAGACCATTTCGCCTATAAAAGAGAGGATTTGAGATGAGAAAGAGGACAATTGGAACAGAATCCGCAATCACTACAAAAATCCCAAATTTCAAAACCCTAGAGATCGAAGGAAGAACTTATCTATTCTGCCGTCAAAATCGTTGGAGCCGTCACCACCCGCCGCGAATCCCCGTATTGACGAAGCTTCCGCCTTGTCATCTAGAATCCGCCGCCGTCCCCAATTTTCGGTAAATCCTTATACATGTTAAGATTATTGAACTATTGATGTTTGGATTTGTGTTTCAGGTTTAAAACGGAGAAATAATGGAAGAAAGAGGTGAGAACGAAACAATGAAGGTTGAGGAAGATTGAAACGGAGAGAGGTGAATCGAGGAAAGAGGCCGAGCGATTTGGGATTTTTCTGGGAACTTAGGATTCTCCGTTGTGTTTGTTTTCTTTGTCTTATCATCATGTAGTCATATGTAACTGCAGCACACACACCTATGATGTGCACCCTCACTCACAGCTACACGATCTTCAATAGATCACAATCATGCGATCCATGCGTTGTAACCCACGATAAGTCCTACACCCGCGCTACACCAAATCTCACGTCCCCCTTAACCTCCATTTAATTGTGCATTAACCACTAACATGTCACTTAATCAATTAACGTTTTAATTAACTAATTAACCAATTTAATTATTTTGTTTTATCCACTTTCAATTAAATAATTTAATATCTCCTTTTTTTAAAAAATTAACTAATAATTCTTTTAATTAATCCTTTTTTTTAATTAACCTTTTTTATATAATTTAATAACTTTTAAATAAACATAATTTGTTTAATATAAATCTTTTTCGTAATTTAAAAACTTGTGTCTATTTAATAAATAAAAACTATTTTTTATTTAATAGGAAAACCATTTCATAATTTAATTAATGTACTTGTCAAACCTTTTTTGAGAAATCTAACCAAAACTTTTTATTAGAAAAACATTTTCTTTATTAAATTAACCTTTTATGTAGTTATACATTTTATAAAATAAATCGCTTCATATATTTATAAGGTAATAAAATCACTCTTTAGAATTTAGGTAATTCACATCTAATTCTTTTATTAAAATAAAAACTAATCTCCCTTTAAGTCAATCTCAATTAATACAACTTTTCTCTAAGATCAACTCAACCTTCCATTAAAAATCAATCTCCTTAAAATTAATTAATCGTGCACGTTCGTGTCCCCACTCCGACTCCGTTCACGTATTCACTTTTCACTCACTTGTGCACCTTAGCGCTTTCATGCGTCTGTGTATGAATTTACCTATATGCCGTTATTTTTCCGTAATTTGTCTTTATCAAAATTTATTTTATCGCATTGCATAAGCGTCTAAAGGAAGAACCTAAGCATAACTTAAGCAATTGTGCGTATGCATCTCATTTGCATCATATTCCCCTATGGTCCTTTATCCCATTCAAGTTGATCTTCTAAGTTAGATCCAACCCCATAGGAAGGATCTTTATCTTTACAACTTAGATACAAACAAATCAAATCAACTCAAACTTTTCAAACACATTAGAGAATAAGATGTTAATCATCTTAAGCGAGATAAAACTCCTACCCCATAACAATTCAACCAATATGTAGGGACTTTGCCTTAAGAGAGATAGAGGCGTACTTGTTGACAAACCGAGTATTTGAGCCCTTCTCTTAAGACGATGCAAAGACTATTTTCCTACAAAGTTGTGGTGGTTAAATCAAGTAATCTCCCTTAAAATGACAACTCATCTTTTCTCCTAAAATCAATCAATCAACTACCTTTATCCTGTAGGAACTTTGACCACAGTCAAAGAACACCTCAAACCCTTTAGGGGAACTACAGATACTCTGATTCCACTCCCGTAAGGATATGTAGGCATAAGATGCAATATCTTATCGAGTATACTTAGAAATAAACCCCTAGGTCTTTCAAACTTAAGCAGATAACCCTTAGCAATAAACAAACATAAAACAAGAGGTTCCTATAGAGTACTACAGAAACTTAGGATGCTAGCACCTTCCCTAAGTTTAACCAACCCTCGAACCTATAAATCTCTAAACTTTTGCATTTGCATTGCATTGTGCGTATTTCGATCTTTTTCCCTTCCTTTGGACAAATCAAAGTTCGGTTGCAAATGAATTAGATTCAAGTTAATCAATAGCTTGGTATCCAAATTTCACTGCGACAGATACGAAAATCGTGTGAAAATTCATTGATGCTTAAATAAAATTCTGATAGGTAACAAATCTAGAAAACAAGAGTTAGGGGTTAATGAAATTGAATTTAAATGCAAGAAATCTTGGAAGAATAAAAGGGTAGATGAAGTATAACAAAGATAGAGAGGATTAAATGACATAAAAACAGAGATCTAGGATAAATTTGGTGGTAGAATGATAAGCATGGAGTGAAAATTCGTGAAGTAGATGAAATCTGAGTTTTTGGCAGTAGTTCCGGTGATACGCGTATGGGACAAGGCAATAAGCGTAAGAGACAGGGCAATACACATATAGTGGGCCTGACAGCAGGGCAATACGCATTAGAGACAGGGCAATACGCGTATGGTGGGCCTGACAGCAGGGCAGTACGCGTAACAGGCAAGGTAATACTCGTATGGGCATGCCTGGGATGACTTTTTCCCATTTTCGCGATTTCTGCCCAGATTTCGCTTGGAACGCAATTTCGTTTAATCGGTAGAATTAATATGACTAAAATGAACCTAAGGAAGATTAGTAATGAATTTACTTAGAGAGAATGTGGGAAATTACGTTTTTACCTTGAGGGGTGTGATTGATATATGTGGGTCAGGATAGTCCAGTGTGGACGATCTGATGCGATGATGGTAACCCGAGAGGATTACGATGAGTGGATGGCTCATGTGGGTCACTGATGATCGTGGGTTATGCTTGAAATTATTATATATGCATAACTGTGTTTTCTTTTTTTCACATTCCCTCCATCTCCCGTTTCCCCAAACCTTTAACCGTAGTCCCAAGAAATACGATGCTCTGACTTTCCCATTGCACGAGGGAGTATGTAGGCACAAGGGCCCCAATCCTTGGTGAGCAACCTATCTAAAAACCACTTTTTCCCCTTAGTAAGCAAATCCTTTATAAGATAAACAAGCATAGCTAACTTTTCTCACGAATCGAATCAAGAGGTTCCCGTTGGGTACAACAGATGTAGAGGGTGCTAATACCTTCCCTTTGCGTAACTGACTCCCGAACCTAGAATTTGGTTGCGATGAGCATGTCTTATCTCTATAAAGGTTTTATCGATATTTTCTTATTCCTTGGAATGGATAAGTTTCGGTGACGACTCTGTTCGAACGTTTTTTCCGCGTCCATCGTGAGGATCGTTTTTTTTAGGTACGACAGTTATTATGTCATTATCATATGTGTTTCATGATATTACATCTTCACATTAATAGTGTTTTCGAAGCTATTGTTGTTTGAGAATATTATTTATTGGCCTTGCATGAAAGATGATGTTTTTGCATGAATTTTTTCAAGTCTACACTGTATGCCTCAACTCATTACATTAGAGGTAAATCAAACGCCTTCCAATTCCTAAAGCTTTTCAATCTGTCATGCAAGTGTCGACTCATAGGTGCTTCAAGTCGACACATTGCCAGAATCCCTAAAAAAAATTCTCTATTCCATACGCGTCGATACATACCCAACTATTTTTCATTATTTTTCTCTTTCAAGCTTTTGAGGTCGACTTCTTCGTAAAGTAGGTTGAGTGATACAATTTTTTTTCTTTTTCTCTTCTTTCCATACATTTTGTCCCCTTGACTTCTCATTTACATCCCTTTTAAAAATATCTTCATTTCCTAGAAAACCAAGAACACTTTTTCCCTTTCCTAAAAAAACATTTTCATTTCTTCCACTCCAATACACCAAACTTACTTCATTCTTCATAAAATACCATCATCTTCCGTTCCAAATTCTCACTTGTTTTCTTCCACTCTTTTCTTATTTGTATGTTTAGAAACAAATTTTCATAGTTTGGATAAGTGAGTATCTCATATATCACTCAAGCTTCTAACATTCTCTCTCACATATTTTATCAAACACCTATTGTGCATACACTTTATCATAATAAGTAAATATTTAGTAAATTTTTTTTCTAATTAAAATTCTTTGGATGTATTTATCGCCAAGTTTAGTTTATTTTTATGACTAAATTTTTAGTATCGTGTGAATTTTTTATGACATTTCATTGATAATAATTTAAACTAGGGTTAAATATACAACATCCCTACAATATAGGTGAGTTTCAGTTTATCTCTTGAAAAAAAATTCGAATCCCCTATTGAAATGTTAAAATTCTATGTCTTTCGCTTCCTAAACGTCAAAGTTATCCCCTGTAAAAAAAATGGTTTACGTCCTAGATTCAGTGTTCAAATTCCACACTTAGGGGGTAAAACAAAAAAAATTATTACAAGGGAAATCCAAAAAAAAAAATTATAGAGGGCTAAATCGAAACTCGTCTATATTGCGGAAGGTGTTGTATATTTAACCTTTAAACTATTACGAGATCACTAATATAGTTATATGATTATCATAAAAATGTATTCTTTTTTCAATTAAATTTAATCATTCTAAATTTAAGTTTGATCGAATTTAAATTAAAATTTATTAAACCAATTTCAAGTAATTTTAAATTAAAAATATTGTATATAAAGAAAAATAGTAACACTAAACTACACAAATTTGTACACCACTTAAAGTTTTTTTTTCTATGTTGAAAATTGATTATGATTTATATAATCCATATCTATTCATAAAAATTATATTTTACATTATAATTTATCCCGAACACATTTAGGGTTTTGTTTCATCAAAATTTGACGACCAAGACCTTATTTAATCCACATTACTCGACGAATCTCCAACAAGAAAAGTGTTGCACGTATAATTCTCAGCCCATTTCTGTGGTGACCAATTGGGGTTCTGAGAGATTTTTAGTTGTCACCACCACACTTAAACCTGACACTTTCCCCTTTTGAAATGTTAAAATTCTATGTCTTTTGCTCCCTAAACATCATAGTTACCCCCTGTAAAAAAAGTGTGGTTTATGTCCTAGATTCAGTCTTTAAATTCCACGCTTAGGGGGGTAAAACAAAAAAAAATATATTACAGGAGAAATCCGGAAAAAAAAATATTATAGAGGGCTAAATCGAAACTCGCCTATATTGCAGAAGGTGTTGTATATTTAACCTTTAAACTATTATGAGATCACTAATGTAGTTATATGATTATCATAAAAATGTATTCTTTTTTCAAATAAATCTAATCATTCTAAATTTAAGTTTGATCTAATTTAAATTTAAATTTATTAGACCAATTTCAATTCATTTTAAATTTAAAATATTGTATATAAAGAAAAATAGTAACACTGAACTACAAAAACTTGTACACCACTTAAAGTGTTTTTTCCATGTTGAAAATTGATTATGATTTATATAATCCATATCTATTCATAAAAATATATTCTACATTATTATTTATCACGAACACATTTAGGGTTTTGTTTCATCAAAATTTGACGACCAAGACCATTTTTAATCCACGTTACTCGCCGAAACTCCAATAAAAAAAATGTTGCATATATAATTCTCAGCCAATTCAGTGGCGACCAATTGGGGTTCTGAGAGATTGTTAGCTGTCACCACCACATTTAAACCTGACACCTCTCCTTATTGAAATGTTAAAATTCTATGTTTTTTGCTCCCTAAACGTCAAAGTTACCTCCTGTAAAAAAAATTGGTTTACCTCCCAGATTCAGTGTTCAAATTCCATGCTTAGGGGGTAAAACAAAAAAATATATATATTACAGGGGAAATCCATAAAAAAAAATATTATAGAGAGTTAAACCGAAACTCGCCTATATTACAAAAGGTGGTGTATATTTAACCTTTAAACTATTACGAGATCATTAATATAGTTATATGATTATCATAAAAATGTATTCTTTTTTCAAATAAATCTAATCATTCTAAATTTAATTTTGATCTAATTTAAATTTAAATTTATTATACCAATTTCAATTCATTTTAAATTAAAAATATTGTATATAAAGAAAAATAGTAACACTAAACTACATAAACTTGTACACCACTTAAAGTTTTTTTTCCATGTTGAAAATTGATTATGATTTATATAATCCATATCTATTCATAAAAATTATATTCAACATTATAATTTATCATGAACACATTTAGGATTTTGTTTCATCAAAATTTGACAATCAAGACCTATTTTAATCCACATTACTCGAAACTCCAACAAGAAAAATGTTGCACTTATAATTCTCAGATCATTCAGTGGCGATCAATTGTGTTTTGAGAGATTTTAAACTTGACACCTCCCCCCATAATACTCACAATATCCTTGTTTCAATTTAACAAAAAAAACATAGGAAAAATCCAGTAGAGCAATTGAAGTAGGAATAAAAAATTTTGGTAGTGTATTCTAAAAATTTGATATGCATTTTTATCGGATTTAAAAAACACTGGATTAAAAAACTTATCGATTTCTTAAAAAAATCTAGTAGATCATATCATGTAGGCCTATAAAAAAACGAAGTTAACACTACAAGGTTTTTGATAAATCTGATATAGTTTGTAATTTCTTTGATTTTTTAAAAATTCAGTAATTCATTTTGAATAGATAAAAAATGAAATTAACACTATTTGTTTTTTTCGAAAAATATAAAAAAAACTCATAGATTTTTGAAAAATTCGGTAGTATGTTTGAACAATTTGGTAAAAACTTATTAATTTTGAAAAGTCCATTAAAAACTCATAGTTTTTTAAAAACAATCAATAATATATTTGAAAAATCTAGTAAAAATTCATAGTTTTTTTGAAAAATCAGATAAAAACTCTTAGATTTCTTTTAAAAAAACTGATAATATATATGAATAACCCGATAAGAACTAAGATTTTTGAAAAATCCACTAATTCTAAGGTATGACTTTACGTCGTTTCTTTTAATTTAGTAAAAACTTATAGATTTTTGAAAAATCCAGTAACAACTCATGAGATTCTCCAAAAATCTAGTAAAAAATTATAGATTCCAAAAAATATGATAAAAATTCATGAAGTTCTCCGAAATTCCAATAAAACTTTAAAAAAATTTCAAAAATCCAAAAAATACAATATTTTTCTCGAGAACTGAACATCACAATCAAAGAATCACTTGCCAGCTTGAAGACTCCTCAGATTGTTTCAAGAACTACAACGCCACCGGACTCTAGCCTGAGATTGGAGCAAAAACTGATAAAGAGATGACAACCACGCTCAAGAATACAATCAAAGAAACCCCAACAGAAGCGACACAAGTTCAACTGGAGGATCGTAAACTATGGATGGATATTATAAACGATAACCGGAACCCTGTCAAGGGACTGACAATGGAATACGTCGCGCCAAAAGTAGTCAACGGGATGATTGAAATTGATATCGAACAAGAAGACATCGAAATGGAAATACGTTTTTGGGATAATGCCCTAATTCTTTATGGTGTAGGAGAAGATTTGAGTATGAACGCGGTGAAGAACTTTATGCAGAGAACGTGAAATTTCGTGAAAATACCAGATCTTTATTACCATGACGACAGTTATTTTCTGCTCAGATTCAACTCCCAGAAAGACAAGGAAACCGTGATGATGAAAGGCCCATACACAATTCGAAATATACCCATGATACTGAAGGAATGGCAAACTGGTTTCAATCTAAAGAGGGACCTGCTAAGAACTTTACCAATATGGGTGAAACTCCCCCAACTTCCCCTGCATCTATGGGGGGCAAAAGGTCTGAGCAAGATTAGAAGTGCCATTGGAAAACCCTTGGTGACTAATGAATGTACGGCGAACAAGCTCCGTGTATCATATGCAAGACTACTGGTTGAAGTGGATATTACACAACAATTGATTGATGAAATAGCCATCAAAAATGTTGAGGGAGATGTGATAATGCAGCCTGTGAATTACGAGTGGAGACCAACATTCTGCGAAACATGTCAAAAAGTGGGGCACAAATGTGAAGACCAACGACAGACTCAACAATGGAAACCAAAACCCAAGCCACCAGAAGTATCCAAGAACATCACACCCTCAAAACAACCATAAAAAGAGGAAGCAACATGCCAAGCAGGTGAAGCATGGACAAGAGTGACAAAAGTTGTACATGATAAAGGTACGAGCATTTTGCTTGATACTAAGAGCAACAATAACTGTAACAATGGGTTTGAAGCTCTTGAGGTTATGAATGACCATCAAGGGGTAATAAACCTTGAACCATGTTAGTCTCGTGGAACATAAGGGGACTTAATAAAGTAGGTAAAATTCGTGAGATTAGGTCCCGTCTCCAAGAGCTAAAGCCTTCTATTATCATATTAATTGAAACTATAGTTAAAGAAGCTAAAGCCAAGGTCGTTCGTGAGAAACTGATGATACACGAAAAGCACATTGATAACTACAAAGACCATACAAATGGTAGAATTTGAATTCACTGGGATAGTAACAGGGTGGAGGTGAGATTCATTCAAAGCAGCAGCCAATTTATACACTGTGGTGTCTATGATAACTTTGGAGGTTTCAAGTACTGGTTAACTGCTGTATATGCTCACAACCAACTTAACAAGAGAAGAATCCTTTGGAAGGAGACTACAATAATGTAACCAAAGCCCAGGACAGAATGAGAGGTAATCTAGTGACTGAAAAGGAATATGAAGACCTGCAAAAAATGATGTGGAATACATGTTTGAGTGAAATGGCTCCCTCTCATTCGTTACGATTTTAAGCTTTTCTTTGAACGATCACAAAACAGCTCCAGACATGATAATGAAGCACTGCGCCCACGACTTCATTCGTTACGACTTTGTAAGCTTTTCTTTGAACGATCACAAAACAGCTCCAGATGTTGTTTTCAAGTATACATGAAACAAGAACCAAGAGGTTATAAACATATAAACACTCAAACGGAATCTACATAATCAGTGAAGAACAAGGAAAGTCAGAACAAGTAACGTCTAAAGAAATAAACAGGAACATGATTATGGTTGCAAACATTATTTCCCCTTTCCAAATAAGTTATCACCACGTTGAAATTTGTTTCCAAAACCAAATCCCGGCATGCTACGGACATGTTCACAAAAAAAAGATACACCATCAATAGTTTCACTTGCAATCAGGCATATCAAAGCTGGAATTTAAGGTGAGAGGGGAACATGTTCGAACATACAAGGAAACAACTTCATCACCGTTAAGTCACCGTCTGAGCGCATTTATTGCCTTCCATTTTGGCTTCAGAGATAGAAGTTCAAAAAAACAATTTAAATAGAGATTTGAAGGGAATTATTTGGAGGGGAGAGACATCCGAGAACCCAGTTTCAAAAAGCTCGCCACAAACGAAATACACACTATTACGATTGAGTTTGAAATCCAAAAAAACACTTTGAACCCAAATCGATATTCAGAAGAAAAACATACATACCTTCATTATATGAGAAAACCATGTCAGAGCTGTGAAGTCGTCGGAGGTCGTCATCATCACTATCACCCCAAAACCGCGACCCAAGCACTTCATTGTTTACCATAGGTAACGCTTCCCCTATTTGACTTTGTTATTTCTTAATCGATTATTGTTCTTGTGGAGTTTTTGATAGGTATTTTGGAGAAACATGGGGAACAAGAAATCGCATGGAGAAGAAGAACGACGAAAATTTAAAGAGATAAGGGAGAAGCGAAATGGAGAAGGAAATCAGAGCTGGGAGAGAAGAAGGCGCAATCGGTGAAAAAGGGTTCACTTTGGGATCAGGGCTTTATTTTTGGTTTATTTGTTGTAATCCTATACCTGTATATACACCGCATCACCATACACCTTCACATCACAGACACACACCCCACGATTAGATCGAATCACACGGCCCATATCGACACGTCCCCACCATAACCCACACAGCATGCCGCATCAAATCCATCACCCCCTTAATCACCTCATTAATCTCATTAACCAATTAATCAACTATTAATCTGTTTTAATTAACCCAATCCTCACTTATTTTATTTTATTAATTAATTAACCCCAATTAATCCATTAATTAGCACTTAATATCAACTTGATTAAATTAACTATAACCTTAATCAACTTTTTTTTATAATTTGAACCAATAAAACCTTTTAATTAACATTTTTTATTCAACCTTTTATAACCTTTTCTATAAAAAATCAATTAATTTTTTTTCCTATTTAAATCACCTTTTAATTAACCTTTTTAAAAGCAGCTCAATATAATTCTTTTTTAATAATAAAACCCATTTCATCATAATTTAAAAACAATCTATATTATTTTGTTAAATTTAAATACCCTTTTTTAATAAGAAGCAATTTCAGAGTTTAGATGATTTATATTCACTAGTTTCACCAAAAACAAATGATAAGCATTCTTTTTTCAAATTAATTATTTATCTCTTTTTATAATAAAATCTTTTATAAAGAAACTCTTTTAATAAAAGTAATTTACACCATGACACCAACTTTCTGATAGTTAGACTGATAATCTTTTTTATAACAACTTTTATTAAAACTTATCTGCATAATTAATCTAATAAGCAACTTTTTATTAAAATTGAACAATTTCCCTTTTTTAATTAAAATTAACCCTTTTAGGTTCCTTTTAGTTAACTTTTAATCCACCTCAAAACTTTTATTAAAACTAATAAGATTAAATTAACTTTTCCTAAAATCATCTCACTAATTAATTAATATCTCTCTTAAAAATCAATTCAACTAAAATAAATCAATGCTCCCCAACGTAATCCAATCGTGCACGCTTCCGTCTCTGCTCTGACTCCGTTCACGTATTCACTTTCACTCACTTGCACTTCAGTGCTTTCATGCGTGTGTATGCCTTTATTTTCCGCAATTTAATTTACCTCATTGCATAACGTCCAAAGGAAGAACTTGCGCGTAACGTAAAACTTGCGCGTATGCATATCATTTGCATCATATTCCCCCATGATCCTTGATCCCATTCAAGTCGATCACTTAAGATAGATCCTACCCCTTAAGGAGGACCTTTTTCTTTTATCTTCTACAACTTAGATGAAACCAATTTAACAATTCAACACTATTCAAACATATTAGAAAATAAGATGTTAATCATCTTAAGCGAGATAAAACTTCCGCCCCACATCAATACATTTCTACAATTCGTGGTGGCTCCATCAAGTAATCTCCCTTAAAATGACAACTCGTCTTTTCTCCTAGAATCAATCAATCAACTACCCTTATCCCGTAGGAACTTTGACCACAGTCAAAGAACTCCTCAAACCCTTTAGGGGAACTACAAATACTCTGGTTCCACTCCCGTCAAGATATGTAGGCAAAAGATGTGACGTCTTGGCGAGTATACGTAGAATTAAACCACTAGGTCTTTTACCCTTAAGCAGATAAATCTTAGCAATAAACAACATAAAACAAGAGGTTCCTGTAGAGTACTACAGAAACTTAGGATGCTAGCACCTTCCCTAAGTTTAACCAACCCCCGAACCTATAACTCTCTAACCTTTGCATGTGCATTGCATTGTGGGTATTTTGATTTTTTTCCCTTCCTTTGGACAAATCAAAGACCGGTGGTGAAACTAAATGAATCAAGATTCAAATTAATCAGTAATTTGACATCCAATTCTCACCGCGACAGAAATTGCGACTTCACTGGGGATAATAAATGGGTTTCCCTAACTTGTTTATTATGTTTATTTATATCTACTTATTTGCTTATCTGTATAATTGCTCTTTATTGCTTTTGGGTTGATATCTTTTAGTGGTGAGACAAAGTCTTACACCCGGACTTGAGTGAACTTAAGATAGGATGGTGATATATTCGACGAGGCTTATAGGGAGTCGAATTTCGACCAAGTTGACTCGAGAATCCCGCTCAATTGAGGCCCTCTCGAAAAATACTGTTAAATGAGTAATCGTGAAAACATTCACTATTTTCAACCTTGGAGCCTATGATATTGAGGACCGTAGTTACCTTTAACCCCACTTTGGCCTTTATTAGGACGTAGGTGGGACCATGAGGGAGTACTCCCGAAGTAGTGCTACGCGATGCTACACTCAAAAGAAGTTCTCTTGAGAATATTATTAATCACCGAGTAATTGGGAAATTGATCATACGAAAGATGGACTAATGACTTTGGGAACCTCTTTAGAACCTTGTTCTGCAGGTACGATCAACCTTTAGTCCACCTCCTTTGGGAATGGGTATACCCTTGCTCCATGCTCGTTGCAAACTTAGGGTCCCCCTTGTTTGTTTATCTTTGTGTGTCCTTATGTGCTTACTTGTATTTGTTGCATCCGTATAGCATCTTATTGCATTGGTTTCATGGAATCTCAAGTTTTATTTATAAACATTACAGAAACCAATAAGGATTACAAAAGAAAATATTTTGATATATTCTTTTAAGAGTCCTAACTTGGATGGCCTAAGGAAGTTAAGGGCACCGATTGAAGAATCAAGAAAACTCAAATGACAAATACAAGAGGCTTCCCTTATTATTAAAGATCAAATGAAGTTCAAAAGACTTTCATCAATATTGAAGCTCCAAGTAAACAAGGGCTTCCTTCCTTACTTTCCAGCAATAACAAAAGAAGAGATGGAGGATTTATTTTGCTCTATCAGACTACTCTTTAGACGTTAATCCTCGACGAAACTGATATTCAAGAAAGTCCAACTTGAAGAGCAGATCAACAAGCGCGATGAAGGACTTCCTTAGGGTTGTATTAGCTTTTATTTAGCTATTGTGTCAGGTCTCTTATAAGAATGTTTCCTTGAAATCCATTATCAAAAACAAATAGTAAATCAATTTTCTTTGGTATTCTGTAACGTTTATAAAAACTTGAGTTCCATGAAACCTTTCATTTCTGCATTTTTGCATAGCATCCTGCATTTAACATTTGCATGTGCATGTGTCTCGTCTCCGCTGCATCCTCATCCGGTCTTCTGTCTTTGTCTGTCAGCTGACATCTCGACCATTTGACCAAGCTCGGAGTATTACTAAAGGATAGCAAAGAGAACAAAGAATATGGATTCTATGACTAGCTTCAGAGTTGTGACTAATTCGTTATTTGATCTTCCTTCCGATGACAATGTTCAACAAGTGGGTGTTCCTACACAACCTCAGCCTGTGCAAGATAAGCTGGTTGGTCAAGTTGATGAAAGAGTTTCCCGATTTCCATAACCTATACCTAATCTTCAGAATGTTTGTATTGATAAAAAGATGGATGATCCTAGATTTATAGCAATTGAGAAAGGATTTTGTGATATCGAAGAGCAGTTGAAGATGATGAAAGGAGCTAACGCATCTGGTCTTCATGCTCATGACTTATGTTTAGTTCCAGGCGTAATTATTCCTCCGAAGTTCAAGATTCCTGTCTTTGAAGTATACAAGGGTGTTAGTTGTCCAAGGTACCATTTGACGATGTTTTGTCGGAAGATGACTACTTATATTGACAATGATAAACTGATGATGCACTGCTTTCAAGAAAGCTTATCTGGGGCGTTCTTGAAATGGTATATGAAGCTATGAAGGAACCGTATACAGTCTTGGAGAGATAAAGCTGATGCTTTTGTGAAGCAGTACAATTATAATTTGGACGTGGCTCCAGACATTGACCTCTTTATGAGCATGAGTAAAAATGACAATGAATCTTTCAGGGAATACGCGCAACGATGGAAAGAGTTGGCAGCCTAAGTTCATCCACCACTTCAAGAGAAAGAATTAAGCAAGATGTTACTAAGAACGCTGTCAGGCTCTTATTATGATAGAATGGTGGGCGTTGTGCCATTAGATTTCTCCAAAATTATAGAAGTCGGAGTAAACATCGAGAATGAACTCAAAAGTGGAAGAATTCAGGATAACTTGAATGGCCAAGCTAATGAAGAAATTTCAGTTGATGATTCTCTAGAGGAAAGAAGTGTTGATGTTAATGCAGTTTGGGATCCCTCTCAAATCCTGTCAGATCCGGTTCTAGTACTTCATCCTCAACATCGGTATGTAGTGCCCGCTCACCACAAGCAGCGACTACCTCATAAGCAAAGGATGATATTTCCAGATCATCATCAGAATCGACAGGTTCGAAGACGGTTTCAGAGTCAGAAGGCACCTCTGAGTATTCCAAAAGAAGAAACTCGCTGGTTTGATCTTATCTCAATGACTTACAGTCAACTATGGTCTTATTTCATCTGAAACTCGATGATGACACCTAGAAAGACTAGAATCATGAATTCTCACCCACCGTGGTTCAACCCAAAAGCCAGCTGTGAATTCCATGATGGGGTGTTGGGGCATTCGATTGAAGAGTGCAAAGTTTTTCAAGAGAAAGTCCAAGAAATGGTAGATGATGAAGTGCTAACTTTCAGGGGAGAAAACCCAATCGTGAATGGAACACTGTTATACTGATCACCTGTTTATTGTGTTTGCTTATGTGTAATTTTTATTTCTTTGATTTAAAGCATAATTGGCATGTAAGAACTTGTTATCTTGAACATTAATGCAATAACATGTTTGTCTTGAAGAAATCCATTCATTTCACTCGTAAAATGTTTTTCATAATTTATAATGCCAACTTTACCCAATTTTTCTCACTTTGATGAAAAATCGAAAAGAGGATGACGAAATAAAACGCAAGATCTCTCGTGGTATGCTTTCGAATAAAACCTACTGATGATGTAAGGCATTTTTTTCAAACCTCCTAAACACTAGATATAAAGCGGTTAATTCCTCTTTAACCATTTTTCAACCTCATTTTCGACCTGGGGCAATTTTCAATCAGCTTGATTGAACACTTAAACTTTCAAAAGGAGAATGAACATCCTTCAAAAATGCGTGGGTACAAATAAGCTTTGACTCTTATTCCCTTTGTTTTATAAATCGTAAACTAAGCCCAGATACCATCCTCAAAGTCCTAATTGAAGTAAGGTTTAGTTCGAAAGCATACTCAATGAGATATCGTTTCTTGACTCCTATGAGCCACGCTCAATTTTTGTCGGCTTTATAAAAAAAATTAATCTATATCCTAACTAGTGATTTCGGTCACAAGTTATTGTGATTTCTCCTTTCAAAACTTCAAGACAAACATATATGTTGTATTAACAGTTTCAAAATTAACATTTCTGACTCGCTGGCATTGCTTGATATCTTAGAAAGATTACGTGACCACATCATCTATTTGAATTTGAAGACTTTCCTGACCTGGGGCAAGTTATTTTTCAAGTGGTTTGATCCATACAAGTTTGGATTCACCTATAACACAAGTTTGAAGACTCAGTTATGACGTCAATCAGGGGCAGTTACGCCGAGATTCGACGAATCTCTAAAAAGAGTTTGAAGACATCGAAGCATTTCAGACGCCATGTTTTCTGTAAAATACTCTTGAGAACGAATTTTTTATTCTTATGAACCAGGTGACATGAGGCATTTGAGAATTGATATTGTTGTACAATACTTTTTGTTCAGAATGACGACTACCATTACACAACTCATCAATACAGAATTTCATCATAACTCTCTGGTGGACCCTTTTAAATCTCAGTGAACCTCTGTAAACTTCACATTTCCAAGGAAGTAGATATTATTCGACTCCTCATTGGATCTTCTACAACACCAGTTTCCTCCAGCGAAGCGGATGTTTATTTCATCCCCACTGAAGCTCCAACTCCAACAGCTAGAATGACCCAGGATTCTCATTTGAAGAGGATATTTATTTTATCCCCTGTGAAACTTCAGTTTGGGTATTCCCATCAACAGTTCCAGCAAAAATCTCTCTAGTGAAGTGGATATTTATTTTATCTGTGAAGGTCCTCCAGTTATGAGTTGGATCCCTCCCTGGTATATCTTTATTCTCATCTTCAACAAGACAACTATGATTCATCCTGACAATTTCTTCAATGTAAGATCAAAATTTTACGTCCCCAAGTGGAGTTTTTTCTGTTCCCCAGAGTTTGTGAAGCCTCGAATCAGGATTGTGATCCCATATTTGGTTCTCCGTCTATCCCCGTTGGCACTTCTATCTTTGAAGATTTGTCAAGATGTTTGTTTCGATATGTTTATTTCATCTTCGGTTGCCTCTCTGTTTATTTGTTTTGTCAGCATGAGCACTCGCATAGCATATAGATAGATGGCATAGCATACTCATTTTGCATCGTTGTGTTTGTCTGTTCTGTCACTCTGGCCATGATATCCCCAAAGTGACTGGGTTTGTCTTCTCCTTCCAATTAGAGTTGTCAGCCCTAGGCAGAAAGAGCACAATATTTCTATTTTCCCCGCGAAGTTTGATCCTCGTGGAAGACGGTTGTTTTAGTACATTCCCAATTGAGTTCATACCTCAATGGTCGAGTCTTGCTTGACAGTTTCTCTTCGGTTATTTCCCGAAGTGAACTTCGGTCCTTGGCAATCACATTGTGGACATCTCCAAATTTTGAATATTGGATTCAATGTGCATTTATTTTGCACTCGGCTCCCCGGGAAGGGTCTTTATGAAGATAACTATTAAAGATGGATTTTTATCCAACAATATTACAAGGCTTCCTCAACAATTTACATCTGAATTGCAAGCAGCTCTTTATTTGAGCAACTCATTTCAATCAGGTTTTCTATCAGGATGACATATGGCAGTCTCCTCAAGACAATTTGTCCATCCCTAGTGAACATATCAAGGTTATCAACTCGTCAAATGACATCTCTCCAAAAATCCATCAGAGAAGTTTGCCGAAGACATTACAAATACTTCTCTTTATTTGAGAATTCACATAACTACAACAAGCATACTCCTCAAGAATGTATTTCCCTAGTGAGTCTATCACACAAGACTAATTCCATCAAATGGCATCTCTCCCGAGAAGTTTGGTGAAGTTTATTACAGTTAATCTCTCTTTATTTGAGAGGACCTATTTTACGAATCAACCAGCTTACATCTCTTCCGAAGACCCCCGGTAAAGCTTTACAATCCTTAATGCATTACAAATTACCGTTGAAGTTCTACAATCTACAATGATATTTTAATACCCTGTGAAGATGCTCTCACGAGTTTTCATCATTTCAGGCCGAAACTGAGACCAGCTCATGGCATCCAGACCATGACGCTCGGGGAGGTTTATTTCAAGAAACTGAGACCAGCTCATGGCATCCAGACCATGACGCTCGAGGAGGTTTATTTCAAGAAACTGAGACCAGCTCATGGCACCCAGACCATGACGCTCGAGGAGGTTTATTTCAAGAAACTGAGACCAGCTCATGGCATCCAGACCATGACGCTCGGGGAGGTTTATTTCAGGAAACTGAAACCCGTTCATGGCATCCAGACCATGAGGCGTGGGGAGGTTTATTTATCCTTTCAAATAGTCATTCAAACATCTTACATTTCCTAGCTAATCTCGGCAGCAGATTCCCTGAAGAGCTCGGCAGTAGGTATTTCCATTACATTTCCTGGCTAATCTCGGCAGTAGATTTCCAAAAGACCTCGGCAGCAGGTATTGCTATTTTATTTCCTGGCTAATCTCGGCAGTAGATTTCCAGAAGACCTCGGCAGCAGGTATTTTTATTCCATTTCCTGGCTAATCTCGGCAACCGATTCCCAGAAGACCTCGGCAGTAGGTATTTCCATTACATTTCCTGGCTAATCTTGGCAGTATATTTCCAAAAGACCTCGGCAGCAGGTATTGCTATTTTATTTCCTGGATAATCTCGGCAGTAGATTTCCAGAAGACCTCGGCAGCAGGTATTGCTATTTTATTTCCTGGATAATCTCGGCAGTAGATTTTCATAAGACCTCGGCAGCAGGTATTTCTATTTCATTTCCTGGATAATCTCGGCAGTAGATTTCCAGAAGACTTCATCGGAAGTATATCTCCAGCAGCTTCAACCTAGAATCTCGGCAGCAGATTCCCTAAAAGTATTAATAGCAAACACTTTGGCAAAAGGATTCTCCAAATGAGGTACAAGTCTCGACAGTAGACTTCTCCAGCTGATAATTATATTTGACCTATGCAGTAGGTTCTTCAAGTGGATTTCTCCCACAAAGTTCTTCACAACACGTCTGGATACCTTGTGATTGTCAATCTTTCCCCGTGGAGTCTCGCTTGGTTGAGCCTGTTATTCCCGTGTGTTGTGTCTAGTTTCTCCCCTGTGGCGCCATTTCTCCACAGGACCCCCCTGTTTGTCTTGCATTTCATATCATTGCATATCATATGCATTTGGTGGCATTTTACAGCCAAAAATTCGTGCAATGTTTGTATTTAAGTCCCTCTTATCTCGTCGAGACGAAGATTTCAATCTTCATATCTCCGGATAGAAGTAACTTAAATAGGGGCATCTGTCGCACACTAATTTTTGAACATAAGATCCTGCTTCCTTGTGCTTATTTTCTTTTTTATTATTATTATTTATTTAATTTTATAAGTATGATTATTATGGCTAACCAACATGTGCAGATGCAGTAATTTCAAATGGAGATAGTACTCATTCTCACAGTCAAGCACTACGGGACGCGATCAGTGGGTTCTAATTCATTTGGTTTTAAGATCCTTGAGCATCCTCTTGTCAAGAAGGTCAACATTAGGCTCTTCAGGACTTCTCAGGGGTTATCATTTGAGCATGGTTGTTGGAGGACTAATTGTGTTTTACGAGTTGGGCCAACACTTGAGTTTCTTTTGGTTAAAATGGAAAGATTTGGTTTTTCTTCCTCCTCGTCAGTGATTTATGGTTAGTGTGTTCTGAAATGAATTCAAGGAAGCTTTTGCGTCGTGTTTCAATGTTGAGATTCAAGAAATACAAACTTCTTTTAAGGAGAACACAAGGCTAAAGGATTTCCTTCGAGTCCAGGCAGAGTTTAAAGTAAAGGATACAAGAACGTCAAAATTGTTACAAGGCGCGAGTATCCAAATTTTCATCAAATTTCATTCTTAGCAAGGTTTTACCATGCAAATTCACCCTAAAAAAAGAGCTCAAGTTACAAAGAGACTTCGTCTGCATCATTTTTAATCCTAAGATCTTAATTTAAGATGGGGGGATGAAGTAACACAAGGTGGTCAAAAGGATTTATTATGGAAGAAAGACATCACGAATCCACTCACGTAATTGCATGTGGCTGAGGGAAGGGTAATAAGTTCATTACCGTCACCATCATAGAAAACTTCATTAGAATATTTAATTTCCTTCAATAACTGTTGTACACATCGTAGAATGACAAGGCAATGCTGCTTACATCCTTACTAACAGTGTATAAACCGTACCACTTTTTTATATAGAAAGCAACTAGAATTATGAGCTTTTACAATGGTAAATGTTTACATGTTAAGGTTACAAGAATCTGAAAGGTAAAGTTAAGCCATTTCTTCATTGACGGACCGCGTCCTCGATCTGCATTTGTGAAGTGAAATGTCCTTTGTGTAAGCTTCCGCAAACGCCAACATATCCTCCCGCCACTCGGACTCGAAAGTACACGATAAGTTTCGTTGAGGCCGTGGTGATTCTGCCCTTCGGGAATTTTCACAGCATGTTCCAAGCTCCTTACCATTAACACACATAACAAAAGGGAATGGTTAGTAAACTTCGCTTTTGTGACATCAAGGCTGATCAGAAGAAGAACATATGTGCATTAAAGAAGAAATTATAATTATAGCAGACCATCACCATTCTTGAAAGAGGAGAAACATATAACCATATGGAGATGTAAAACAGACCTTCAAGTGGCGATATCTCCCGGAAATACCGACTTTTTGTGTTAGCCCAATCCAAGTTCTTTGGGAAGTGACATAAAGATACAGTTTCCCTACATTAAATCGACGGCTATTATAACTGCAAACAACCTTGAATCATCCATACCAGAGAATAATAAAGGTAGCAACTTCACAATATTGATTTGGGAGAGAAAATATATAGAGTGATTCCCAAACCATCTTAAACACATTGGAACTATACGGATACGACAATCTTGCTCAACACTCAACCGTTCCACGAGTCTCCTCTGCCTCTCCCAATTTTCACCTGCAGAATAAGATAGGTTATCAACTCAATACGATACTTGTTACCGAACAAAGAGAAAAAGGAGATTACAACCTAGTAGACATCGCGACTATGTTGATCCCCCTTCTTGATTTAAAGCCCAGCCAACATCGTTTCTGTTGAGCATGATAATGAAGCACCGCGCCCACGACTTCATTCGTTACGACTTTGTAACCTTTTTTTTTGAACGATCACAAAACAACTTCAGATGTTGTTGTCAAGTATACATGAAACAAGAACCAAGAACCAAGAGGTTATAAACATAGAAACACTCAAACGGAATCTACATAATTAATGAAGAACAAGGAAAGTCAGAACAAGCAACGTCTAAAGAAATAAACAGGAACGTGATTATGGTTGCAAAAATTATTTCCCCTTTCCAAATAAGTTATCAGCACGTTGAAATTTGTTTCCAAAGCCAAATCCCGGCATGCTACAGACATGTTCACACAAAAAAGATACACCATCAATAGTTTCACTTGCAATCAGGCATATCAAAGCTGGCATTCGTACACACCAACGAAATTAAAAGCAAGTCACCGTCTGAGTAAATTTATTGCCTTCCATTTTGGCTTCAGAGATAGAAGTTCAAAAAAAACAATTTAAATACATATTTGAAGGGAATTATTTAGAGGGGAGAGACATCCGAGAACCCAGTTTCGAAAAGCTCACCACAACGAAATACACACTATTACAATTGAGCTCGAAATCCAGAAAAACACTTTAAACCCAAATCGATATTCAGAAGAAAAACATACATACCTTCATTATATGAGAAAACCATCTCAGAGCCGCGAAGTCACCGGAGGGTCGTCATCATCACTATCACCCCAAAACCACGACCCAAGCACTTCATTGTTTACCATAGGTAGCGCTTCCCCTATTTGACTTTGTTATTTCTTAATCAATTGTTGTTCTTGTGGAGTTTTTTATAGGTATTTTGGAGAAACTTGGGGAACGAGAAATCGCATGGAGAAGAAGAACGACGGAAATTTAAAGAGATGAGGGAGAAGCGAAATAGAGAAGGAAATCGGAGCTGGGAGAGAAAAAGGCGCAATCGGTGAAAAAGGGTTCAATTTGGGATCAGGGTTTTATTTTTGGTTTATTTGTTGTAATCCTATACCTATATACACACCGCATCACCATACACCTTCACATCACAGACACACACCCCGCGATCAGATCGAATCACACGGCCCATATCGCTGCTTCCGCACCATAATCCACACAGCCTGCCGCATCAAATTCATCGCCCCCTTAATCACCTCATTAATCTCATTAACCAATTAATCAACCATTAATCTGTTTTAATTAACCCAATCCTCACTTATTTTATTTTATTAATTAATTAACCCCAATTAATCCAACACTTAATATCAACTTAATTAATTTAACTATAACCTTAATCAACTTTTTTTTAATAATTTGAACCAATAAAACCTTTTAATTAACTTTTTTTATTTAACCTTTTATAACCTTTTCTATAAAAAATCAATTAACTTTTTTTCCTATTTAAATCACCTTTTAATTAAACTTTTTAAAAGCAACTCAATATAATTCTTTTTTAATAATAAAACTCATTTCTTCATAATTTAAAAATAATCTATATTATTTTGTTAAATTTAAAAACCCTTTTTTAATAAGAAGCAATTTCAGAATTTAGATGATTTATATTCACTAGTTTCACCAAAACCAAAATGATAAGCATTCTTTTTTCAAATTAATTATTTATCTCTTTTTATAATAAAATCTTTTATAAAGAAACTCTTTTAATAAAAGTAATTTACACCACGACACCAACTTTCTGATAGTTAGATTGATAATCTTTTTTATAACAACTTTTATTAAAACTTATCTGCATAATTAATCTAATAAGCAACTTTTTATTAAAATTGAACAATTTCTCTTTTTTAATTAAAATTAACCCTTTTAGGTTCCTTTTAGTTAACTTTTAATCCACCTCAAAACTTTTATTAAAAATAATAAGATTAAATTAACTTTTCCTAAAATCATCTCACTAATTAATTAATATCTCTCTTAAAAATCAATTCAACTAAAATAAATCAATTCTCCCCAATGTAATTCAATCGTGCACGCTTCCATCTCCGCTCCGACTCCGTCACGTATTCACTTTCACTCACTTGCACTTCAACGCTTTCATGCGTGTGTATGCCTTTATTTTCCACAATTTATCTTTATCGCAATTTATTTTACCTCATTGCATAACGTCCAAAGGAATAACTTGCGTGTAACGTAAAACTTGCGCGTATACATATCATTTGCATCATATTCCCCCATGATCCTTGATCCCATTCAAGTCGTTTACTTAAGATAGATCCTACCCCTTAAGGAGGACCTTTTTCTTTTATCTTGTACAACTTAGATGAAACCAATTCAACAATTCAACACTATTCAAACATATTATAGAATAAGATGTTAATCATCTTAAGCGAGATAAAACTTCTGCCCCACATCAATACATTTCTACAATTCATGGTGGCCCCGTCAAGTAATCTCCCTTAAAATGACAACTCGTTTTTTCTCCTAGAATCAATCAATCAACTACCCTTATCCCGTAGGAACTTTGACCACAGTCAAAGAACTCCTCAAACCCTTTAGGGGAACTACAAATACTCTGATTCCACTCCCGTCAGGATATGTAGGCACAAGATGCGACGTCTTGGCGAGTATACGTAGAATTAAACCACTAGGTATTTTACCCTTAAGCAGATAAACCTTAGCAATAAACAACATAAAACAAGAGGTTCCTGTAGAGTACTACAAAAACTTAGGATGCTAGCACCTTCCCTAAGTTTAACCAACCCCCAAACGTGTAACTCTCTAACCTTTGCATGTGCATTGCATTGTGGGTATTTCGATCTTTTTCCCTTCCTTTGGACAAATCAAAGACCGGTGGTGAAACTAAATGAATTAAGATTCAAATTAATTAATAATTTGACATCCAATTCTCACCACGACAGGAGGAGATGATACGCATCCCTCCTCGGGGCATTCAACATGCCCCAATCCCGATCCAAAAACAAACAAGAAAAACATGAGAAAGGAGAAGAAAAACTTACTACGGAGGCTGTCACGGTGGAGATATCAAACGGAAGCAGAGCAGCAGATCCTCGTGATTAAAAGCAGGAAGGCGAAAACTGAAAATGGACGAGGACTCACTTACTTATACCCTAGCAAGGGAATCGAAGCTTCACTAGGCACTCGAGTACCCTAGGGTAGCCGCCCTCATAGCCATCCAACGCACGACACGTGGCGAAGGCTGACAGTCGCGTCCCTTCATCTCTCCCCGCCAACACGTGTCCTCCATCCCCAGACAACCAATGACGAGGAAGGACTCACGCACACGCCTCCCTGTGAAGTACGAGCCGATGGATTCTTTCCTCACGCCAATCTCTCCTCCCCGGTACAGCGTTATCAAGTCCTCGTTCCACCCTGTGAAGCTACGACTTAGAGGGCTCCTGTTCTAGCCTGGGCCTCGACCTGACCGAGAAGGCCCAGCCCAATATTACTTAGCAGGCCCAAACTGGCTTGGGATGCCACCGGGCAGACAATGCCCTCCGCAGGCAAGATCTTCTCTCCTGTCGGGCAGACCAAACGTGTCCCTTGCACGCTCTCCACGTGCTCCCCCCTCCGCGGGGACACGTCACTTACCAACTGCCCACCTCCGAAAGAGCAGGTCAAATCCAATTTCCAGAGTTCACAGAGCAGTTGGTCTAGGGCGAAGACCACGTTCTGGTCCTCACTACACCACGTAATCCCTAGCAGTCACTTGGGTTGGGTTTGGTCATTCAACACAACCCAAATGACCGTTGGCCCAGCGTTGGAGTCTCTCTATAAATACCCTCTTCCACAAGAGGGTCAGGTAGTCACTTTTTACCCTTTTTCTGTATTTGATGTCACTCTGCCCAATCTCTTACTTTGCCATCGGTGTGTCTTGCATGTACACCCCCATCCTCCTTCTCAAACATCGGTGAACAGGCAGCAGTCTAGCAGAGCGTGGCCAGACAGTAATCCCCTTTTGATCAGGTCAGATCAATTTCTAAACAAACAAATCTATTCCTAATTCAAATTCTATTTTAATAAAAAAATCTATTTAATTCTAATACTAAAATGATTCTAAAAACAAATTAATTTTATGCTATAAAAATAATCTATTTCTATTCTAAATAAGAAAAAACTATTTCTAATAAAAGTTCTAACTAAATTTCTATAAAAATTATAATTGAACTATTAGTACTATTAACAAGCAATATATGCACAAAACATTATATTTTGAAAAGAAAAGACAGAAAAATGTGGAACAAATATTTACAAAAATATCACCCTTAGGCCACGTGTCGCGCCCTCATTGGACAAAATAACAGAGATTTGAAAAACGCCCAATCGGGGGGTGGACACGTGTCTAAATGGTATAAAATTAAGCCGACAATGCAAAATTAAAAATAGAATCGAAAATGCAAAATATTTACAAAAAGGGGAGGATAAATTTAGGGTATGACAACTCCTACCAATTATCAACGAGCGTCCAACGCTCCTGCTTATCAACAGCCGAAGAATCAGGCACCTCGTCAAAATGTTCCCAATAGGAGACAGTACAAGCCATGTCCTCTGATTCCGATGACTTTTACCGAGTTGTACCCTTCATTAGTGCAACAAGGTTTGGTGACTACCAGAGCTTTGGGCCCACCTCCTAATCCTTTGCCAGCCAACTACAATGTTGCCACTCATTGTTTATTTCATGACGGTGAGCCCGTTCACAATCTCGAAAACTGATATGCTTTCAAGAACCTTGTCAGAGATTTGATTGATAATATCATGTGAATTTTTTTTATGTTATTTCATTGATAATAGTTTAAACTATTACCATATCACTAATTTAGTTATATGATTATCATAAAAGTTTATTCTTTTTTCAATTAAAACTAATCATTCTAAATTTAAGTATGATCTAATTTATTGAGAATTTATTAAACCAATTTCAATTTATTTTAAATTAAAATTATTGTATATAAAGAAAAATAGTAACACTAAACTACATAAATTTGTACACCCCTTAAAGTTTTTTTCCATATTGAAAATTGATTATGATCTTAATTTGAAAAAAACAATAACAACCGAATTGTTCATTTCTTAAAAAGTATAAAGGAAAGGGCCATGGAAAAAATTCTAGCAAGTCTATAAGAGCATACAACACATGGGTAAGTGATAGTGAATCCTCAAATGAGGATAGCTCAAGTGAAAGTGATGAAATGACAAATCTTTGCCTCATGGACAGTCACAAGAAAAAGAATATAAGTCGTTCCAAATATGAAACTGTTGATAAAATGTATTATTATGATTTACAAATTGCTTTTCAAAATCTACATGGTGAAGCCCTAAAAGCTTTTAGAAGGCTGACTTCAAATGAAAAAATATTTTCATACTTAGAAGCCAAATTTTTGGAAACAGAAAAATAAATGGAAGCTCTTAAGCAAACCATGTTACCTTCGCAATTGATCCAACAAAATATAAAACGATATTTAAACTTACCATACAAAAATTACAAATTTGTTGTAAAGCAATCAAATAGAAAAAGTCACTCTACCATCACTTGACTTATCGCTATGGTTGCAAGAAAGGTCATACCATTGAAAAATGAAAATTTAGGAGATACATTATTCCTAAAGGTGTATTTCAATGGTTTCTCAAGTGAAACAATTTTTTCAATCATTATTAAGGATCGAATGAAATTTGGGTACCCATCACTCTTGTTTGATCATGTAGGTTGAATGTCTTGGCTCCACGAAAAGAATGTGGTTTCTCGATAGTGGATCAAGGCATATGATGGGTGATGTTTCCTTACTCATTGACTTCACGACATAGAAGAAGGGTTATGTGACCTACCTAAACAATAATAAGGGTGTTGTACTTAGTAAAGGTAGTGTAGGTAATCCCTCTTCTACAACTATCTCTAATGTTATATTTATTGATGGTTGTAAACATAATCTACTTAACATTAGTCAACTATGAGACAAATGCTTTAAGATAAATTTCACAAATAATTATTGCATGATTGAACATAATGAAAAGAAGGATTACTCGTTTAAGGTATTAAGCTAAACAATATTTATACACTTAACTTAAATGATGTATCATTGACAAGTATTAAGTGCTTAGTAACCATGAGTGAAGACTCTTGGTTATGGAATAAACTCTTAGCCCATGTCAACTCTGATTTACTACACAAAGTGGTCTCAAAAGATCTAGTTATTTGTCTACCTAAAATTAAATTTTCAAAAGATCATGCCAAATGAGAAAGCAAATAAGAGTCTCATTTAAATCTAAAAATGTTGTCTCAACTTCTAGACCTCTTGAGCTTTTCTATATGGATCTTTTGGATCCTTCAAGGAAAAAAATCTCTGGTGGTAATTAATATGGTTTTGTTATTGTAGAAGATTATTCTAGATTTTGTTGGAAGATTTTCTTGCATAGTAAAGATGAGACTTTTTCAACTTTCACAAAGTTTGCAAAGTTGTCTCAAAATAAAATGAGCTTAAACATAGTTGCAATACAAAGAAATCATGGAGGTGAATTGAAAACTACCTCTTTGAAGATTATTCTCATGAATAGGACATTGAACATAATATTTCTGCTCCGAAGACTCCACAAAAAAATAGTGTTATGGAGCGCAAAAACCAAAAATTAGAGGAGTTGGAAAGATATATGATCAATGAGAGTACTTTGCCTAAATATTTTTGGGCCAATGCTATAATCAAGGCGTGTTATGTTTTAAAAAGGATACTTATATGTCATATTTTAAACAAAATACCTCATGAGCTTTTCAAAGGTAGAAAACCAAATTTACACATCTTATGTCATTGAATTTAAGTGTTTTGTAGTGAATAATAGTAAGGATACTTATTGTTGAATAGTCTGTGCATGTCACTTTTGATGAATTTTATCCGAGAAATGTCGGGAAAGCTATTTCTTTTCATGATGCGGGTGTATCTTTAGAAGACTTACTCAAAGACGCTAAATAAGGAATTAATCATCCTAAGGAGGTGAAACCTGAAAAGGAGGAAGATGAAGAACCTGAAAAAGAGAAGGAAGAAATTCCAACTAAACTGGACGATCTTCCCTTGGCTTGGAAAACTGCCAAAGATCATCCATTCAACAACATTCTTGGAGACATCACCAAAGGCGTAACTATAAACTCTAAGATAAGTAATTTTTGTTATCATATTGCATTCATGTCCCAAATCATACCTTAAAACGCAGAAGATGCCTTACTTGATGAGCATTAGCTTATGGCCATGCAAGATGAGTTGAATCAATTTAAAAGAAATGATATGTGGGACATTTTCTCACCTCTGCAAGATCATCAAGTTATTGGCACAAAGTGGGTTTTTAGAAATAATTTGGACAAAAATGGAGTGATAACAAGGAACAAGGCCCAACTAGTGGCCCAAGGATATAACTAAGAGGAGGGCATAAATTATGAGGAAAATTATGCTTCAGTTTCCCGCCTCAAGGCTATATGCCTTTTACTAGCTTTCAAATTCTATAAAAATTTCATATTGTTTCAAATGGATGTGAAAAGTGCTTTCCTTAATGGTTATATAAGTGAAGAAGTGTATATTTCACAACCTCTCAATTTTGAAAATCATGAGTATCCTAACCATGTTTTTAAACTAAAAAGAGCTTTGTATGTCCTAATACAAGCCCATTGGACTTGGTATGCGTGACTTAGTAAGTTTTTACGTGATCAAGGATACTCTAGAGGGAAGGTTGATACAACAACTTTTATCAAACATCAAGGAACACATATTCTCCTTTTTCAAATTTATGTTGATGATATAATAATTGGTTCTACTAAAATGAAATTGGTCAAGGAGTTCTCAAAGTAAATGCAGAGAGAATTCGAGATGAGTCTAATGGGAGAGTTGACTTACTTTCTCGGACTTCAAATCAAGCAGCTCAAAGAAGGAACATTTGTGTTTCACACAAAATACTGCTAAGAGTTGCTTAAAAACTTTAGAATGGAAGATGCAAAGTCAATTGACACTCCAATTCCCACTAACAAGAACTCAGACAAATATGAAAGTGGTAAGGATGTTTACATCAAAAGGTATAGAGGTATGATCTGATTTCTTTTATATCTTACTGCATCTAGACTTGATATTATGTTTTGTGTGTGCATGTGCACTCAATATCAATCCTCTCCTAAGGAATCACATTTAGAAGTTGTAAAGCACAACCTTAGATACATTCAAGGTACATCTAAGTATGGGTTTTGGTATTCCAAGGGTAGCGATTGTAGTATGGTTGGTTACTCCAATTCCGATTTTTCCGATTACAAATCTGATAGAAAAAAGTATTAATGGGACTTGCCACCTGTTTTCAATAAATTCTGACAATACTAGTGCGATTAACCTAAACAAATATCTGGTGTTACACTCTCGTACTAAACACATTGAGAAACGTGACCATGATGAAAAAGCGATTTCGTTTTTGAACATGTTGATTGGAAAAATCAACTTGCGGACATTTTCATAAAACCTCTTGCAACTGACCCATTTTTCAATATTCGACGGGAATTGAGCATTCTGGATATCTGAAATGTTGCCTAATTTTGTGTTGCATGCACTTGTTACATTTGTTTCAACTTTTGTTAGAATATTCAATTTCATGTCTCATCCTATAAGGTAATATCATTTCACTTATCTGTTTGTTCGTAAGTTTTTTTTTCATATGTAACTGCATGTTTATGTTAGAAAAATGTGTGATATATTTGGTGAATGATACATTTCATGTATGCTCACTTCCAAATATTTCGTTGTTAAACCATGTGTTTTAAATCTATATGTTTATAGTGACTTCATGTTATTATGTCATTATCATATGTGTTTCATGCTATTATATATTCACATTAGAAGTATTTTTGAAGCTATTGTTGTTTGAGAATGTTGTTATCGACTCTTGCATGAAAAATATTCTTTTGCATGAATTTTTCCAAGCCCACACTGTATTCCTCAACTTATTACATTAGAGGTCGGCCTAACGCTTTCCAATTCCTAAAAATTTTCAATATGTCCTGCATGTGTCGACTCATAGGTGCTTCAGATCGGCACATTGTCATAATAACTAAAACAAATTTTATGTTCAGTATGTGTCGACTTCTAATTTGTATAGGTCGACAAATACCCAACTATTTTTCAATTTTTTTCTCTTTCAGGCTTTTGAGATCGACTTCTTCATAGAGTAGGTTGACTCATACGATTTTTTTTCTTTTCTTTCCACGTGTCCCATTGACTTCTCATTTATATCCCTTTGAAAATCACTTCATTTCCTAGAAAACTTATAACACTTTCTCCCTTTTCTAGAAAAACCTTTTCATTTCTTCGACTCCAATGCAACACTTACTTCATTCTTCATAAAATCCTATCATCCCCCATTTCAAATTCTCACTTGTTTTCTTCTACTCTTTTCTTCTTTGTGTGTTTAGAAACAAATTTTCATAATTTAGGTAAGAGGGTATCTCATATATCACTCAAACTCCTAACTTTCTCTTACACGCATTAATTTCATCAAACACCTATTGTGCATACACTTTATCATAATTTGTAAGTATTTAGTAAAATTTCTTTCTAATTTACATTCTTGTAAAAATTTTATCGTCAAATTTAGTTTATTTTTTTAATTAAGTTTTTAATATCATGTGAATTTTTTTAATGTTATTTCATTGATAATATTTTAAACTATTACCAGATCACTAATTTAGTTATATGATTATCATAAAAGTTTATTCTTTTTTCAATTAAAACTAATCATTCTAAATTTAAGTATGATCTAATTTATTTAAATTTATTGAGAATTTATTAAACCAATTTCAATTTATTTTAAATTAAAATTATTGTATATAAAGAAAAATAGTAACAATAAACTACATAAATTTGTACAACCCTTAAAGTTTTTTTCCATATTGAAAATTGTTGTTTTCGGATTTGAAAAATTGAGTTTGGCACAAGGAAACTATCGGGATGAGTCGCGTACTAGGTCGCTTTCTTTAAGACGTTTCGTCGTACTGTCAAAATATGCAAAGCAGTCGATTTACGACGACGCCTCTAGGATAAAACAACCCATTTAAAACCTTACGATTATCAGTTGCACACTGATAATTCGCTCTAGAAATACACCTTTCTAGTCACAGTATCTGGCGAAAATAACCAGTCGAAAAAACAAGAAAAGAAAGATTTTAGATGAAGAGAATTAAGGGAGAGAAGAAGGAAATCAAAATTCGTGTGAACCTGTGAAATCCGAAGTGCTCACTACTGAATTTCTACCCTGTATTTATAGGCATCTACCTGCACCCGAGTAGGGAGAAATTCGTGGTGAAAATGGTGGGAGAATGAGAAAATCGTGGAGGACTGGATCTAGTCAGTATGGCAGTTACTGACCAATTATTTTCTTAATTAATTAATGTTATTAATTAATTTTCCACCGAATTATATTAATTAATTAATGATAATTAAATTCTATAAATTCGGGTCCAAAAAATAATTCATCTAGACTGGACCGGACCGAACCGAACCGAGCCGAGCCGGCCGGACGGACGGCGGCGGCGGCGCGCGCGCGTGTGTGTCTTATTGGTCATGGGTGTGTCCTCACTCCTTTCACAAAATTGGGTGCCCTTTAGGGCCCAACCCAATTTACCAATTTGGAATACATAAACACTACTAATATTTCCATTCCCTTCAATATGGGACTAAAATGAATCTTTTCAAATTCACTTCTATATTAGTTCTTACTTGTGTTCATTTATTGCCCATTAATTGTCAATAAATCTTTCCAATTCCCACTCTAATTAATATAATTCCAACATTCCCCCACTTGAATTTAAAAGAGATTTTAGAAGTACGTCAGACGTTTCTAAGATTGAGCATAAGCAAAGGTGTCTACGACTTGAACCTTAGCGTAGCGAGTAGGATTCTGATTCAACAAGAGTGACACCATTGTCTTGAACTCTATCTCGGACATCAGACCCGCACCCAAGCTTTCCATAAGGTGTATCCTTGTAGCTCGTGCTTTAGTGGCCCTGCACGTGTATCCCGGTTTAGTGAATGCTCTAGGAATTCTTCCTCGAAATTCCATAGGAACCGGCCTCAGTTCCACAGTCACATAGGTGAATGTATCAAGAGTACTCCTGTAGCCTAGGTACTCCCTCATAAAGAGTATAGATCTTATTAAGAGTTTCTATTATCTCATCCTCTCATTACTTCAGGATTCATGCTTTACTTGCATGATCATTTTCATATTACTCACAACTTGTTATTACCCATTGAACCTAAGTCTTGGGATCTCCAGTCATTTAGGTCGGGTTACCATCATTAGTAACTAATTGCTTTATAGGCATTAGTCCCATCTTTTTGGAAGTATTATGGACTTTCTCTCTAGCTAATCCTTTCGTCAAAGGATCTGCTAAGTTCTCATCAGTGCGTACATGATCCACTCTCACAGCTCCTTTAGAGATACAATCTCTAACAGTGCTATGTTTTCTTCTAATTTGACGTCTTTTACCATTATAATAACGGTTCTCAACTTTTGCAATAGCCGCGGTACTATCGCAGTGGATCAACACAAATGGTATAGGTTTTTCCCATAAAGGAATCTCAGCTAGCAAGCATCTTAACCAACTTGCTTCTTCACTAGCTGTAGCTAATGCTATCATCTCAGACTCCATTGTGGACTATTCCAGAATGGTCTGTTTCTTTGATTTCCAAGATACAGCTCCTCCGGCTATACTAAATATATAACCACTAGTAGCTTTGGAATCATCCGATAAGGTGTTCCAATCTGCATCACTATACCCTTCTAGTATAGTAGGAAATTTCTGATAGTGTAGGCCGAGGTCCATAGTCCTTTTAAGGTACCTCATTACTCGCTCAATAGCTTGCCAATGTTCGTTACTCCGCCTACTTGTAAATCTGCACAACAATCCTACGACATATGCAATGTCGGGTCTAGTACAATCAGTGGCATACCTAAGACTGCCAATGATGCTCGCATATTCTGCTTGTTTGACACTTTCTCCAGTGTTCTTAAACAGTTTCACACTTGGATCATACAGAGCGCATGCAGGTTTACAATCAAAGTATTTATATTTCTTTAAGATCTTCTCCACATAGTAAGATTGATCCAAAGAAATTCCTTGGTCGGATCTCGTGATCTTGATACCCAGGATCACGCTTGCTTCTCCGAGGTCTTTCATATCAAAGTTATTGCATAACAATGATTTCATATCATTAATGGCCTGAATGTTTGATCCAAATATAAGTAGATCGTCTACATATAGACATATGATAGTACAAATGCGATTCTCATATTTGTAATAAACGCACTTGTCACTTTCATTCACTTTGTACCCATTAATTATCATTAGGTTATCAAACTTTTCATGCCATTATTTAGGGGCTTGTTTTAGTCCATACAGAGACTTATCTAACTTACAGACCTTGCTTTCTTGTCCTTGGATCACAAACCCTTCTGGTTGTTCCATATAGATTTCTTCTTCTAAGTCACCGTTTAAAAAACCTGTTTTAACATCCATTTGGTGTACTATTAAGTTATAAATGGCTGCTATTGAAATGAGTACCCTAATGGATGTAATTCTAGTGACTGGAGAAAAGGTGTCGAAGAAATATATATTTTCTCTTTGTCTAAAACCCTTGGCTACAAGGCGAGCCTTGTATTTCTCAATCGTTCCATCAGGTTTTAGTTTCTTTTTCAAAACCCATTTACAACCAATTCGTTTGTAACCCGAGGGTAAGTCTACTAAGTTCCAGGTCTTGTTAGATTCTAGAGAATCTATCTCATCATTAATGGCTTCTTGCCATAAGTCTGCATCCATAGATGACAGTGCTTCTTGAAGATTTATTGGATCTTCTTCTACATTATAGGCCGCATAATCGGGCCCATAGTATTTAGCAACTCTTGCTCTTTGACTTCTTCGAAGTTTTGTTTCTACATTGTCGCTGCTTTCAGTGCTTTTTATCACAGGAATGTGACTCGATTGTGTGCCCCCGCTATTTCTCGATTTGAAAGGAAATTTGTCTTCATAGAATTCAACATTGTTTGATTATATAATTACTCTGGCATTTAGATCATAAAACCTGTATGCCTTACTGTTTGCTGCATACCCAATGAATACGCATTCATAGGTTCTACTAGCGAGTTTAACTCGTTTCGGATCCGGAATTCTGACATAAGCCAAACAGCCTCAAGTTCTCAAATAAGACAAATTTGGTTGTCTTTTCTTTAATACCTCATAAGGTGAGATCTTACTTTTTGACTTGGGAACTTTGTTCAGGACATAGCAAACAGTCAATAAAATTTCCCCCAACCAGTGAGGTGCAGCACCAGAATTTAACATGATTGCAACTACAAGTTCAGTAAGAGTCGTATTCTTTCTTTCTGCTTTACCATTCATTTCAGGAGAGTATGGAGCAGTTGTTTCATGTATAATACCATGTTCAGCATAAAAATCATTAAACAAGCTAGAGTCATATTCGGTTCCCCTATCACTGCGAAGTCTCTTAATCTTCTTGTTAAATTGATTCTCAATTTCAGTTACATACACCTTAAACATGTCAAGCGCTTCACTTTTATTCTTCATTAGATATACATAAGTATAATCATAGCAATCGTCAATAAAAGTGATAAAATAACATTTATTATTTCTAGTTAAACTTCCATCTAATTCACATATATCAGAGTGTATAAGATCTAGGGGGTCAGATTCTTTTATAATTGATTTATGTGAAGTTTTTGTTATTTTAGCTTGACTGCAAAATTCACATTTATTGGAATCATTAACATTTAGTTTAGGGATTAGGCCTATGTTGCTTGCATTAGAAATGATTCGTTTATTAACGTGACAAAGTCTACCATGCCAAATATTAAAGTCACACAAAGAGTAAACAGAAGGAGAAATTTTATTCAAATCAACATTCAACTTAAACATGCCATCAGTGGCGTACCCTTTTCCAACAAAAATACCATTCTTAGTGATGGTGTACAAATCTGCCCCTAAAGTTTGACTAAACCCAGCCTTATTCAAAAGAAAACCAGAAACAATATTCTTCCTAATTCAGGAACATGCATGACGTCCTTCAAGATCAAAGTCTTTCCTGAAGTGAACTTCAGCTCAACATCTCCAATTCCAGCAACATTAGTGGTGTGAGCATCTCCCAACAACACTTTCTTATCTTCAGCATTCATGTTTGTCTTTAACATAGCATGATCATAGCAGACATGACGAGTGGCGCCAGTGTCTATCCACCAACCATCACTTCCACCAACCATGTTGATTTCAGTGATCATGGCAATGAGTTGCTCATCAGTCAGGTTAACCTGAGCATTTGAGCCAGCTGCAGGTTTAGGCCTGCTCCTACATTTCTTTGCCATATGGCCCGGTTTCCCACACTTGTAGCAAGAGAAAACCGGAGCATCATTTCTTTGAGGTGGTGGCTGTTGCTTAGAAAATGGAGCCGATGGGGCCCTAGAGGGATTCCCATTCTTAGTTCGGTTCATAGCATCGCGGTTCAGATTCTTTAAAGGTTTTCCCGTAGGCTTCAGTACCGCACTGAATTTCTTTTTTTTGTTAGACACAACTAAGACTTCTTCTTTCTGATCTTGTTTCCAAGCCTCATCTTCAATTCGGAGGCGAGTAATCAGACTCTCGATTGAAAATTCTTTTGTTTTGTGACGAAGCACATTTTTGAAATCTTTCCAACCAGGGGGCATTTTGTCAATAATTACAGCAATTTGAAATTGTTCATTGAGGGGTATCCCTTCTGTAATAATCTCATGAGCAATCTTCTGAATTTCGTGGCTTTGAGCTTCCACCGACTTCTCATTCACCATCTTGTAGTTCAAGTAGCGGCTGACAGCAAATTTCTTCGCACCTACTTCTTCAGTATCATATTTTCATTGCAGAGCCTCCCATACCTGTTTAGCAGTCATGTAGCTACTGTAGTAGTCGTACAGATCATCAGCAAGGCTGTTCAGAATGTGATTTTTGCACAGATAATCATTCTCGTGCCATAAGGCGATTTCTTTTCGGAGCTGTAGATCATCTGTTGTAGCCTTAGCTTTTGCAGCATCTGAGTCATACATTTTGGAAGTCCCGTCTGGATCTACAAGTGAGTTACCATTAGGTAGTTCAGATGATGCAGAAGGGACAACCGGGATATCCTTAGTCAGAACGTGGGAAACCTTTTTCAGAGTTAAGAAAAACTTCATCTTAGCTTGCCAACGTTTGAAATTGGAACCCTCAAACCTGAAAGGTTTGTCAGAGACTGAAGCGGTCTCAGTAGTACCGATAATTTCCTCAGTTGCCATGGCAGTTATTAAAACGTCTTAAAATTGTTGTTTTCGGATTTGAAAAATTGAGTTTGGCACAAGGAAATTATCAGTACGAGTCGCGTACTAGGTCGCTTTCTTTAAGACGTTTCGCCGTACTGCCAAAATATGCAAAGCAGTCGATTTACGACGAAGCCTCCAGGATAAAACGGCCCGTTCAAAACCTTATGATTATTAGTTGCACACTGATAATTCGCTCTAGAAATACACCTTTCTAGTCATAGTATCTAGCGAAAATAACCAGTCGAAAAAACAAGAAAAGAAAGATTTTAGATGAAGATAATTAAGGGAGAGAAGAAGGAAATCAAAATTCGTGTGAACTTGTGAAATTCGAAGTGCTCACTACTGAATTTCTACCCTGTATTTATAGGCAGCTACCTGCACCTGAGTAGGGAGAAATTCGTGGTGAATGGAGAAAATGATGGGAGAATGAGAAAATCGTGGAGGACTAGATCTAGTCAGTATGGCAGTTACTGACCAATTATTTTCTTAATTAATTAATATTATTAATTGATTTTCCACCAAATTATATTAATTAATGATAATTAAATTCTATAAATTCGGGTCCAAAAAATAATTCATCCGGACCGGACGGCGGCGGCACGCGCGTGTGTCTTGTTGGTCATGGGTGTGTCCTCACTCCTTTCACAAAATTGGGTGCCTTTTAGGGCCCAACCCAATTGACCAAGTTGGAATATATAAACACTACTAATATTTCCATTCCCTTCAATGTGGGACTAAAATGAATCTTTTCAAATTCACTTCTATATTAGTTCTTACTTGTGTTCATTTATTGCCCATTAATTGTCAATAAATCTTTTCAATTCTCACTCTAATTAATATAATTCCAACATTTGATTATGATCTTAATTTGAAAAAAATAATAACAGATAGAAATTTCACTATTATTCTCTAACGCAATATCAATAGATACTTTCAAAAATCCAGAAGGGAGCGGTTTGTGGTGAAGTAAGTCTCCCAGAGTGTTATGCACCTTTCCCTTGCCAACCATTCGATGAGTTGGTGACGATAAATATAGCCGGCAAAGTGAAATGCCCTAAACAAATAATGATCAGTTAATGTGTCAATTAAGTAAACTGTGCTAAATTAATTTCAATGTAATATATACAATTACCTCTGGAATCTTCTGCGGACAACCGATACTATCTTTGTCACTAGTAGCTTTACCCTCTAGAGCGCGCCTTTCCGACATGTATCTCTCCTTGCCCTTCTGTAATTCACGAATTTGCGCTTTCAATTCCTCCAAAGTATCCATCACTTCTTTATTGGTTGGACTTTTTTCTTTGCCTGCTTATACAGTTTGGATGTAGTGACACCAAATCCCTTACCCCTCACACGCCCAGAATACTCAGGAATATTCAACACCCGGCTCAGTAGGCTCTTGCAATCATCGTCCTCAGTAGAAGTTATGGTCTGGGATAGAGTCTCCTGAAATATAGATAAAAACATATATAAATATATTATACACTTTTGATAAGTTACTGACAAAGATAACGTTGTACTTACACATTGTTCAAAGACTTGTTGAACTTCTTCCTGAACGACTCCATCTCTTCCCACACGGGCAGCCTTCCATACAACATGGTCCGGAAGAGATGTCGCATCACTCTTCTCCTCTTCCAACTACGCATTAAGACGGATAATAAAGCATTATATCCTATTATATATACTTACTATTTTTTGTAAATATATCATATTAAAGCATTTATATGTACTTACTATTTTTTGTTCTAAGCGTGCATATCCCAAACGCCCCTTTCTGTATGGATATGCGGGATTTGATGCCCGTTGACGATTTACGCCACTAACAACCTGAAAAAACAAGTTTATCAGGACTCTTGTGGAAGAAGTATATATATTATACATAGTTCATGATAAGTTGTACTTACTTCGAATTCTTTTGTTCTTTGCTTTGCAACAAACGTCTCCCATTCTTCATCCGAAATCAAATCCGCGTACTTCATTGGACGCTACGAGTCAACAAAGTTTCCTTCAGAATCTTTTAGAAACTTGTTTGTTAAAAACACTCTAAATCCCCTCAAGCGTTTTCCGGCCAATTGAATACAATATTTTCTCCTATGATCTTCAATATTAAAAGATCTCTGCAAACAAACACACATACATATAACATGTTAGTATAATTAATTTAAAGACGTAACTGTCAACATAATTAAAAATAATCAAATATCATACCTGAATCTCGCTCCAAATTTTATCTTTAGCCGGTTGTAATGAAAGAATTCTCCAATTATCGCAAGTAATCGGAACTTGCGAACGTACAAGTGCTCCGATGTAACTTGTTAGCAATGCACCGTTAGGCTCAACTAACTGATCTCTTTCATTCCAATGGACATCATACTTTACTCCTTTATCTCTCGCGCGGATGATTTTTTTCGTAATGCCTATAAAGAAATCACTAACTTCTAAGAATGCTACACAGTAGGATGCTTGAAAATGATCACAACTTTGATCTTCACAGGTAACCCCTATAGCAGACAAAATATAAATTTTATTAAAATCATATTAATAATTAACCAAAACAAAAATACTAGATAATCCACCAAAACAAATCATATTAAAAATACTAGATAATCCTTAAACCAAAATGACACCCTTACTAAACATTGAGAAATCCTAACTAAACATATAAAACCATAATAACATATCATATAAAAATTGAGAAATCCATACTAACATATCAACATATAAAACCATCAACATATAAAACCATAATAACATATAAAACCATATCATATAAAACCATATTCATGTTGGCTACTCTCTTAAAAAATAGGAATTTCCAAACTATATTGAACATGCAAAATATAAACTCTTGTTTGTCAATCTAAAACATACAAAATATAAACTCTCTTAAAAAATATAAACTCTCTTAAAAACATATTAAACAGAGAGAGTTAACATATAAACTCTCTGTTAAGACATACAAACTCTTTTATAAACTCTCTTAAAAAACTATCTGTTTATAAAAGCTCTCTTATAAACTCTCTTAAAACATACAAAATATAAACTCTCTTAAAAAATATAAACTCTTGTTTGTCAATCTAAAACATACAAAATATCCGTAACAATGACAGAGAGACTTAACATGTAGATTAAGATACAAAATATATAACATGCAACAGAGAGACTTAACATGTAGATATCCATACAAATAATAAAAACATATTCAGTTTGTCTTAAAGATTACAGAAAATGACTTAACTTGATTGCATTCAAATAATAAAAACATATTCAGTTTGTCTTAAAGATTACAGCAACAATGGTGAAAATATAAGTAAAAAAGAAAACTAGAGTAAAACTTCAAATACCGTAACAATGGTGGAAATGCAATGCAGACGAGCAGAGGATATCGAAAACGGACGGTGAACAGCGGCGAAATGCAACAGAGGAGGGCGACGGTTGGACGGCGACGGTGACTGAATATGGGTTTATAGGGCAACTTTGTTCGCCAGAGAAAAAGAAAGAAAGAAATACGATGACGATGACTGTTCTGTTTCTTATAAAAATTTTGGTGGGTATTTTAAATTAATTCTAACTAAGCCTATAGCAGCGCTTTTTAATGGCTTTAGCAGCGCTTTAAAAAGCGCTCTCAAAGATCTTCTTATGTACCCTATATAGCAGCGCTTTATGGAAAAAGCGCTCTTGTAGACTAGACCTACAACAACGCTTTAGGAAAGCGCTTTCATAGGGTTGTCTTAGACCCCCCTTCATAGGAAAGCACTAATTTAGTTATATGATTATCATAAAAGTTTATTCTTTTTTCAATTAAAACTAATCATTCTAAATTTAAGTATGATCTAATTTATTGAGAATTTTTTTTTGTTTACTGCAAAGGTGGAATACGTCGCAGCTGGTAGTTGGTGTGCACAAATTTTATGGCTTAAACAACATATTCTCGACTTCAACATCAAACTTCAATGTATTTCAATAAATTCTGACAATAGTAGTGCGATTAACCTAAACAAATATCTGGTGTTACACTCTCGTACTAAACACATTGAGAAACGTGACCATTTCCTACGTGACCATGATGAAAAAGCGATTTCGTTTTTGAACATGTTGATAGCAAAAATGAACTTGCGGACATTTTCATAAAATCTCTTGCGACTGACCCATTTTTCAATATTCGACGGGAATTGAGCATTCTGGATATCTCAAACGTTGCCTAATTTTGTGTTGCATGCACTTCTTACATTTGTTTCAACTTTCGTTAGAAAATTCAATTTCATGTCTCATCCTATAAGGTAATATCATTTCAGTTATCTGTTTGTTTGTAAGTTTTTTTTTTTTCATATGCAACTGCATGTTTATGTTAGAAAAATGTGTGATATATTTGGTGAATGGTACATTTCATGTATGCTCACTTCCAAATATTTCGTTGTTAAACCATGTGTTTTCAATCTATATGTTTATAGTGACTTCATGTTATTATGTCATTATCATATGTGTTTCATGCTATTATATATTCACATTAGAAGTATTTTTGAAGCTATTGTTGTTTGAGAATGTTGTTATCGACTCTTGCATGAAAAATATGTTTTTGCATGAATTTTTCCAAGCCCACACCGTATTTCTCAACTTATTACATTAGAGGTCGGCCTAACGCTTTCCAATTCCTAAATTTTTTCAATATGTCCTGCATGTGTCGACTCATAGGTGCTTCAGATTGACACATTGTCAGAATCCCTAAAACAAATTCTATGTTCAGTATGTGTCGACTTCTAATTTGTATAGGTCGACAAATACCCAACTATTTTTCAATTTTTTTTTCTCTTTCAGGCTTTTGATATCGACTTCTTCATAGAGTAGGTTGACTCATACGATTTTTTTCTTTTCTTTCCACGTGTCCCCTTGACTTCTCATTTATATCCCTTTGAAAGCCTCTTTATTTCCTAGAAAACCTATAACACTTTCTCCCTTTTCTAGAAAAACCTTTTCATTTCTTCGACTCCAATACAACACTTACTTCATTCTTCATAAAATCCTATCATCCCCCATTTCAAATTCTCACTTGTTTTCTTCTACTTGTTTCTTCTTTGTGTGTTTAGAAACAAATTTTCATAGTTTAGGTAAGAGGGTATCTCATATATCACTCAAACTCCTAACTTTCTCTTTCACGCATTAATTTCATCAAACACCTATTGTGCATACACTTTATCATAATTTGTAAGTATTTAGTAAAATTTCTTTCTAATTTAAATTCTTCTAAAGATTTTATCGTCAAATTTAATTTATATTTTTAACTAAGTTTTTAATATCATGTGAATTTTTTTTATGTTATTTCATTGATAATATTTTAAACTATTACCAGATCACTAATTTAGTTATATGATTATCATAAAAGTTTATTCTTTTTTCAATTAAAACTAATCATTCTAAATTTAAGTATGATCTAATTTATTGAGAATTTGTTAAACCAATTTCAATTTATTTTAAATTAAAACTATTGTATATAAAGAAAAATAGTAACACTAAACTACATAAATTTGTACACCCCTTAAAGTTTTTTTCCATATTGAAAATTGATTATGATCTTAATTTGAAAAAAACAATAACAGATAGAAATTTCACTATTAGTGAGATATCTATCCTTGCAAATATCAAGTCATTCAATATATTAATAAGCGCAGATATTTATTTTATAAAAAAATTTATATTATTTGATGTCGAAAATATATTAAAGATAAAATCATTTGTTGGATTTCAAACTATAATAACAATATAAAAATAATAATGTTAAACTTTTTTAGAAATAAAATAAAAACATCAATTTATTATATCAATTTAACTGATGCGATGACTAATATTAAGAAATTCATAAAGAAGAAAGAAAAGAAGAAGAAAATATAACTTTTCATTAACAATGGATAATAAATATTTATATAATCCATATCTATTCAACATTATAATTTAGGGTTTTGTTTCATCAACATTACAAACATTACAAGAGTGTGTTTCACAAAAGACATTTCCACATTGACATCCAAATTTGATCAGTCCATTAAGATATTGAAAAATAAATTAAATAAATAAAAAAAAGGAAATATTAAGTGTAAAAATAAAATATTCAAAGATAAACAAATGACTTTTTAAAAAAAGTTCAAAAATAAATTAAAAAGTTACTTGAAGAAACAAAATTCTACAATAAAAAAATATAAATATATCAAAATGAATTACAATGAAAACTATGTGGAAAAAAAATAAGATAACGTGTATTTGTTGTGATGTCCTTAATTAAGGGGTATAAAGTTAAGGACAAGAGTGAGAGCTGGCCTTAGTTGGGGTAATATGGACTTAGAATAAGGGATAATTTAATAACAAGATTAAGAGCATTATGATTATTAATATTATTATTTCAATTATTATTAATAATAATACTAATAGGATTATGGTTATTATCATTATTATTATTACTATTATTATTATTAATTAAATTAAATGAATTAAAAATATGATTAAGAGGGTTTAGGGAGAGTTAGTGCAGTAGGCAGTTAGTGTACGTGAAAGAGGAAAAAGACAGAGAAAGGAGAACTAGGGCAGAGGAACCAATTCTCCATTATTGTCAAGGAAAAAGCTTCAATCCAAGGTAAGGGGAGAGAATGGATTTCAATATGTGTGAATTAACATGAGAGGGTAGGGAGAGGTCCTTTCTCTCATAGGATTTATGTCTGCTTTTGGTTCCTTGATCTGAATTTCTTAACATGATGAATTTCCTAAAATTACTGTTATTGTTGAATGATTATTACATGATGCTTGTGTGTACGAATCTGGGATTGATCCTGTCACACCCTAATTTTCGACCTTAAGATCCCACCTCCTTCGTTTTCTATGTGTTATCTTTATACTTTTGTAAGCGTGTTATTACGGCTAACCAATCCTTGCAGCTGCAGTAATGTCGAGTGTAAATCCTTACAGTCAAGCGCTTCAAAGTGTGCCATTTGGATTCTGGGAGATCTTGGGTTTATTCTGTTTCGTGGGAAGTTACAAGTGAAAGAGCTCCCATGTCCCTTGTTATTTGGCCTACGGAAATTACACTTAAAGATAAGCCCGTGTTCAAGCCAAGCTCTAAATTCAAGAATCCGTCTATCGCAAAGCCATCAGAATTTTAGAAACGGGACACTAAGCTAGAGTTGGAATCATTCAAAGCGCTTTTCTCTTTGAGGTGCCACGCACAGCGTGGGGGTTGCGGAACTAATTCACTATCCACTTTCACATCTCTAATCAAGTTTTACAGGGTAGTACACTTTGAGAATTAGAGAAGGTTGTTATTACATTTTTAAAGGACATAATGGATTAAGGGAATCCCCATGACCACGTTTCTTTTCAAAATAGTTTATATGGCCATTTGACCTCGAATATCACGCAGTTACCCAACACTTTGTTTCATGAGAATATTTCTAAATAAATAAAAAAAGGAAATATAAAATGTAAAAATAAAATATTCAAAGATAAGCAAATGACTTTATAAAAAAAGTTCAAAAATAAATTAAAAAGTTACTTGAAGAAACAAAATTCTACAATAAAAAAATATAAATATATAAAATTGAATTACAATGAAAACTATGTGGAAAAAAATAAGATAGCGTTAGTGAAAAAAAATACCTAGAAAAAATTAAGACAGTGTTTTGTATTGTTTTCAATGTTTCCACCTGTTGCGGTGAGAATAGAATATCAAATTATTAATTAATTTGAATCACATCTTTAGTTCACAACCGGTCTTTGATGTATCCGAAGGAAAAGGTGAAAGAAGGAAAAACCTAATTTTTGCATTGTAAAAAATGCTGGAAGAGCTCTAGGTAAGGGGTTGGTTAAGCTTCGAGAATGTATTAGCACCCTACACTCCTGTAGTACTCTACAGGAATCTTTTGTTTGAAGTTTACTATTTTGCTTGACTATCGGCTTGAAGGTATGTAGTAGGGGTTAAAAGTGACAAAGAGACCTAAGGCTTAGTCCTAAGTTTACTCGCCAAGATTCGCATCTTGTGCCTACGTATCCGGGAAATCCTAAAACGGAGTGCGGCAACTCCTTAACCTAATGCTAGGGTAAAGGGTAATTCGGTCTGTGGCAAGACGCCTATGCATTTAGGGTTTGAAAAAGTCAAGGGTGAGGACTATTGACTCGGCGGTAAAATGGCTAGACCTAATCCTTCGGAAGAGATTTAACGATAAATGATGCAAAATAATTAAACGGTAGTATGAGAATACATTAAAAGACATACACAACGACGATATATTTGCATAAGTTGCAAACCATGAAACGAAATGAAAAAAAAAAGGTGTTACAAACTGTACAACCGAAAAAACAACGAATGAAATGGCATAAAAATATAGACGAAATTAATGGGGCAAAGTCAGAGATTAAGCGACAATATTATTCGAACCTGAAATTGAAAATGCTAAACAAATCGTTAAGAAAAGGATTTAATATTGTTGAAAGAATTTACAATAGGAATTTTTTCAAATTAAACTTGTTAGGAATTTATATTTAAATAAAACGGATTTACTTTAAAAGTTTCCTAAAAATGGTTTTTATTCTAAATTAAAAATAGTTCTAATTTTAAAAAATAGATTTTTATTTCTAAGTTAGTAAAATGTGGATTTTAAGTTAATAAAATGTTTTCACTTAATAGATATTAAAATTCTTTTAAAGATGTTTTACTTGATTAAAATTGGTTTTAACTTTAAAAATGGTCTTAATTAGAAAAAACTTTAATTAGGAAAAAATGTTTAATTTAAAAATATGGTTTTAAAAATGGTTTAATTTTAATTTATTAATAGAGGATTTTTTTTTTAAAAATGTCTTAACTTTTTTATTGAAAAAAAAAACCAAAATTACTTTTACTTGTTTTACTTCCAGTTTTTTTTAATGATTTTAATTAAAACTTTAATTCTAATTATTAACTTACAAACTAAAATAACACACAATAATAAAAAAAATAAATGAGAAAAAAAAGAATGAATAAATAAAGGGGAGGGGGAATTGTTGAGACATTTAGGGTTTAAGAACCTTATCTTCTCTTCACCAGCGGCGCGACATATATGAGTTTCTCCCGTCTGAGACCTTCTCTTTTTTCTTGCATTGTCCGTCCTTCTTTCTCCTTTCATGTGCATGTTATTTGTTCTTCTCCCTTGTTATAGAAACCACAAACTAATTAAAACCATGAGAAATTCTTACGGATTTGTGATTTTCTTGGTGGTTGTTGTTCAAGTCGCGGACGATGGTGGTGAGACGAGAATGCTTCACCTCTCTGAGTCTGGGGTTGTGATTTCCGCTTGGGATTCTTGGCTGCCGGCGGATAACTGATGGGCTTTTTGTATTTTGCTGCGGCTAGGTTTCTTTTATGAGCAACCCGTCTGTCCTTTCGATGATTAAACGCCGGATTCTTCTGATGGACTTTAGGGTTTTAAAAATTCCTCCCCTCTTTATGATTTATGATGATGAACTTATATAGTTCTTAATTTGTGGGCTTGGATACATATTGTTACGTTCTTTACGTTTTGATGGTTTTGGAACGGAAATTACGTTTTCCTGTTGATTCTGTTGTTGTTTCACGATTTTATAAGCTTTTGTTGCTGTTATAATTTTGGCTGAAGTTTTGGAGAGGTTGTTTGATCTTATTTGGGTTTGCGTTTTTCTTCGAGAAGTTGTTTGTTTGATTCTGTTTTGGTAGTAGAACTTTGGCTTTGATTATTTACAACTTGTGTCGTAAAAAACATTTTTTTGAAAATAAGTGCTTTTCCAAAAATCACTTTTTTCAAAATAACCTTTTCTCTCTCATGGTTAAATTGAACATATGTTGCCAGGTCTTGTGCCGAGGTCGGAAAAATAAGTCGGAAGCTGGCGACGACTTCGTCGTTGCCCTCCCGACATACCCGATGATGAAAAATAACTGAGGGTATCAGATCCGCAAAAAACCATTTTTCTAACCATTTAAAATTTCTTGCTCCGTTGTTGATTTTTCTTTGCGGGTTGGGAAAAGTCGAAGCTCGAAGAATCAGACTCGAAGACATTTTTAGGACAATTAGGAATTTTAGAACTTTTTTGTAATTACCATTTTTTGTAATATTGTAATATTATAATAAAAATATAGAATAAATAAAATTCTCTTTTCTTATTAACTTGAATTTACTTTCCCGATTAAATTTCTTGAAACAAATCATCTGATTACTTCCAACAAATAAATTAATTAATTAAATTTATCCGACTAAATTCCTCCAATTAAATTCACCTGAATGAATTCGTCCGATTAAATTCGTCCAGCTTAATTCATCTGCTTAAATTCAACCGATTAAATTCGTCCGACTGAGTTCATTAGATTAAATTCACCAGATAATTCATCCGATTAAAATCACCCAATTAATTCATCTGCTTCAATTGTCCAACTAAATCCCCTTGATCAAGTTCATCTGACTAAAATCACTCAGTTAAACTCAACCAACTAAATCCAATTAACTAAATTTATTTGATTAAGCTCCTTCAAATAAATTCGTTTGAATAAGTTTGTTCGATTAAATTTGTCTGATTACATCCGTACCGATAAATTCATCAAATGCCATTTACTCGACTAAATTCATCTGGTTAAACTTATCCAAATAAATCAAACTGATTAAATTCCTCCAATTAAATTTATCTGATTAAGCTATGACATTCTAACTCCAAACCCGGTGATTAATCATTTGCACGATTTAAATCTGACGTAACTGAGTTCAAACAAATCATCTTGCAAATTAATTCGTGCTCGATATTAACGGTGAATATGACCTTGAACAGATAAGCAGAGAAATTTAGTTGAACGGAAAAATAAACTGCCTTCCGTATTGAAAATTCAAACCATATCTCGACTACTTTAACTCGGTAACCTGAATTAACTCAACTAACAGTCATGATCAAAACAACAGATGTTCATTATAAATTCGATGCGCACCAAAATCCCACAGTTTCCTTAAAATCGACCGTTGGTTAGCAGAAAGCAGGAAAACGTGTGTCTGTCACAATAAATTCCACAAAGCACATTCTCGCACCAATTTAATCTGAACCCACCGATATCTCAACACCTTCAGTTCCAGATGGTTTAGGAATCAAACAGCGTTTCTGAAATCTAACTAACGACTGAATCTCGTCTCTTGAATAAAATATACTGTGTCACGAGACGTCTGATGTCAATATTGTCACAAACTTCAACTCTTCATCAAATAGGTCACCTTAGCGCGCTTCTGATGGCGCTTAGTGCGGTGCCACTTACTGCACTTTGGGCACTTCACTATGCCAAAAAAGACCTTTAGCAGCGCTTAAAAGCGCTGCCAAAAGTGGCGCTGCTAAAGGTAAAGGCAACGCTTTTTTATGGAAAAAGCGCTGCTAAAGGCTCCCTTCAGCAGCACTTTTAGCAGCGCTTTTTTAGCCCTTTAGCAGCGCTTTTATAAGCGCTGCATATTCCCCCCCAAACCTCCCCCCCCCCCTTTAGCAGCGCTTTCACAAAGCATTTTAGACCCCACCTTTAGCAGCGCTTTTATAAAGCGCTGTCATAGCCCCCCCCTTTAGCAGCGCTTTTTAGAAGCGCTGTCTTAGACCCCCCCCCCCCCTTCCAAACCTATAGCAGCGCTTTTGTAGCGCTATGTTTGTAACCTTTAGCAGCGCTTTTTTGTAAAAGCATTGTCTAATGTCCCAGACTTTAAATTTTTTTTATTTATAAATATTCACGCTGTTTTGTATATTTACCAACAACCTGCTTATATTACACAAACCTGCTTATGATTCAGGCCTTTATTTCAACACTTTGGCCTTATATATACAATTCAAAACTTTGGCCTTATATATACAATTCAAAACTTTGGCCTTATATATACAATTCAAAACTTTGGCCTTATATATACAATTCAAAACTTTGGCCTTATATATACAATTCAAAACTTTGGCCTTTAAGTATACATTGTAACTTATCACTTTGCCCATAATCATTTTAATACACATAAACCTGCTTAAATATGTTACAACAAAATCCGATCCTCAGAATTACAACATCACAAATACAGTCAATTTACATATAATTACAATTCTTCCAATCCGATAACTTTATACAATTCTCAACTCAAGAATAAATTGACATCATTTCTCTTTAATTTCTTTCAATCTTGCTTTCGTGTAAGTCGCGCACTTGAATTCATCAAAATACTACATAATATAACAGAACATGCAAGATTTAATTTTAAAACTAATTACTCAGATGAAGTATCGGATAATTTTCAAAATGAATCATATAACTTATATAATGAATTGATCCATACCATGATTGGAACCTCTATTTGACCAGAAAGAATAATTTCCTTCATAAAGCGCAATACAAAATATCCGCAGTCAATCCCATTGCGCTGACGAGGACACTGTAAATGGAAAAAAGAAACGAACATTTATCAGGATATTTAGTTTAAATAGTTTTATCAAGTAGAACCACTATAACAGTCAAACATGGGAAAATATACCTCCACTCTGATCTAGTTGATGTTGTTAGCCTTACTTTTTGGCACCGTTGCATCTCTTTGTGCTCTGAATATTTGTATAACTCTAACATAATATAAACGCATATTTAGAACAATGTCACATAATAAATAAAGATATATAATTATTCAGAACAGTATATCTCGTCACTTACGTATCAACCATGTTCCTCAGATTTTCATATTTTGTTGCATCGCCATCCAATGAATCTATATAATACATTATTTCTTTCCTCGGATTAATCGCGACCAACAACCAATATCCACTATAAAATAAGACAATAGTTTAGACGGAAATGTCATATAGAAAGGCAAAAATCGAACAATTATAATAAATGAATTTAGAATAAAACCTAACCCATGGCCAGTATTATATGGCAACAAGAACAACTTCTCCGTAGTCGCGCCCATAAATCTCTGCACTGTGTACTCTTTGACTGCATCTGGTGTCTGGTCTATTATCCGTAAGTTGACACAGCTAGCAGATAAAAATGCGAATACTGAAGTCAAATCATTCGGGACCAACAACTTGTCATACAAGAGCCTAAAAAAACATAATTAACATTATAATATTCAGTTAAACGAGCAAATTTTAAAATGTTCAATTATTTAATTAAAATGGATCGAAGTGCCTGATGTATGAATGCATAACACCGACGCCCAATTCAGAATGGTTGAAAACCTGGTCAAAATCCTCCTTAGCAATTGTTTTAGGATATTCAAAACCGAAAATACCTCCGTCCATATGTATTTGACGGATGCCACCCTCAGGCACATCTGATGTTCCCACATATGTTTCAAGGCACATCCTAAATCGAGGAACAGATGCTTTTCTGGGCACCTTGGAAGTTTCAGGCATCTTACCCTTGCTGACTTGTTGCAACTGCTGATCATGAACCTAAAAGTCATATATAAGTTCAGTAATTAATGTATAATAAGATAATCATGTAACTGTAGTAGTACCTGTTTCTTTGATGCAGCTGAATCGGTATCCCGCACAATAATTCTATCATCTTTTGATTTGGATTTTGTAGGAGTCTAAGATCATCATGTAAATAAGAAAATGTAAATGTAAGAATGACTTTCATGTATGGATCATAAACATTTAAGTATTAAAAGGTTCAACCTACCTCATCATCTATGCAAATGAGATTTGTCGGCCATGCCACATACGCTCCTATTGCGTCTCCCACCACTATTGCGCCTGAAATATCATTTGGTATAGGCAACAACGCACCCCTCTCTAACGCAATATCAATAGATACTTTCAAAAATCCAGAAGGGAGCGGTTTGTGGTGAAGTAAGTCTCCCAGAAAGTTATGCACCTTTCCCTTGCCAACCATTCGATGAGTAGGTGACGATAAATATAGCCGGCAAAGTGAACTGCCCTAAATAAATAATGATCAGTTAATGTGTCAATTAAGTAAACTGTGCTAAATTAATTTCAATGTAATATATACAATTACCTCTGGAAGCTTCTGCGGACAACCGATACTATCTTTGTCACTAGTAGCTTTACCCTCTGGAGCGCGTCTTTCCGACATGTATCTCTCCTTGTCCTTCTGTAATTCACGGATTTGCGCTTTCAATTCCTCCAAAGTATCCATCACTTCTTTATTGGTTGGATTTTTTTCTTTGGCTGCTATACAGTTGGGATGGAGTGACACCAAATCCCTTACCCCTCACACGCCCAGAATACTCAGGAATATTCAGCACCCGGCTCAGTAAGCTCCTGCAATCATCGTCCTCAGCGGGAGTTATGGTATGGGATGGAGTCTCCTGAAATATAGATAAAAACATATATAAATATATTATACACTCTTGATCAGTTACTGACAAAGATAACGTTGTACTTACATATTGTTCAAAGACTTGTTGAACTTCTTCCTGGACGACTCCATCTCGTCCCACACGGGAAGCCTTCCATACAACATGGTCCGGAAGAGATGTCGCATCACTCTTCTCCTCTTCCAACTACGCATTAAGACGGATAATAAAGCATTATATCCTATTATATATACTTACTATTTTTTGTAAATATATCATATTAAAGCATTTATATGTACTTACTATTTTTTGTTCTAAGCGTGCATATCCCAAACGGTCCTTTCTGTATGGATATGCGGGATTTGATGCCTGTTGACGATTTACGCCACTAACAACCTGAAAAACAAGTTTATCAGAACTCTTGTGGAAGAAGTATATATACTATACATAGTTCATGATAAGTTGTACTTACTTCAAATTCTTTTGTTCTTCGCTTTGCAACAAACGTCTCCCATTCTTCCTCCAAAATCAAATCCACGTACTTCATTGGACACTCTGAGTCAACAAAGTTTCCTTCAGAATCTTTTAGAAACTTGTTTGTTAAAAACTCACTAAATCCCCTCAAGCGTTTTCCGGCCAATTGAATACAATATTTTCTCCTACGATCTTCAATATTAAAAGATCTCTGCAAACAAATACACATGCATATAACATGTTAGTATAATTAATTTAAAGACGTAACTGTCAACATAAATAAAAATAATCAAATATCATACCTGAATCTCGGTCCAAATCTTATCTTTAGCCGGTTGTAATGAAACAATTCTCCAATTATCGCAAGTAATCGGAACTTGCGAACGTACAAGTGCTCTGATGTAACTTGTTAGCAATGCACCGTTAGGCTCAACTAACTGATCTCTTTCATTCCAATGGACATCATACTTTACTCCTTTATCTCTCGCACGAATGATTTTTTTTCATAATTGTTATGCCTCTTTTAATATCGCCGTCCACGTCTTTTGTTATTTGTTTTCCATCATGTGATGTTTCCTCGTTGCTAGCCATAATATATATACCTGTAATTCAGAAAAATCAAAGTATCAAATGAATGACATGCAAATATGTAAATAACAAATATATACATAAGAAATGTGTAAATAAGAAAAACATGGTATAAATAAGAAATAATATGTTACAAGTACCTTTAACATCTCTTTCTTTTTTTTCGTTTTAACGGGGTTTACTTGTCTCTTAACAACACGGACAGATGGATTGATCCAAATTCCCTCGTTATGATCATTTCTAATATATGATTTGTCCGCTCTAATATTCTCATCTAGATCATCTATAATATAAGATTCATTCTCAACATCAACATCCCCCTTTTCTCCAATTTTATCATCGATTACTTTGTTGGAAAAAAGAACTATAGATCATTTTGTACTTGTCGGATCAGTGACATAGAACACTTGTTTAGCTTGCGTGGCTAGAATAAAAGGCTCATCTTTGTACCCCACCTTATTAAGATCCACTTTCAAAAAACCTGATTTATCCATTTGTATGCCACTATTATTTTCAACCCACTTGCATCCAAAGATAGGAATCTGAAACTTCTCATAATCAAACACCCAAATGCGCTCGATAACCCCATAATACGAGGAAATGTGCATTGCTTCGGCAAGCACGGTGACACCACTATTTGCATTGTACTTTTATCATCTTGTTCCTTGGTATAAAATGTGTATCCATTAATTGTGTATGCGCTATAAGAAAACACATGCAAACTTGGACCATGTGTTAAACATCTTAACCTTTTTGTTATTGAAGCGGGATCAGAATAAAACTTTGAAAAAATATGCTCCTTGAACCATGTTATAAAACTTCGATTGTGCTCACGTACTATCCAATTTTCATTTCTATTCAGATTTAAACCTCGGAGAACGTCCTTGTGCATTTCAACATACGGCTCAACCTCAATGTCATTGTGCAGAACATACAAATGCACTTGCTCCCGTTCATCCCTTAAAACTGTCACAACTTTATTTCCAATTAAGTGTTTACCTACTATTTTTTCGACAACATGAGATTTTGGGAGGCCAATGGATTGAACGTTGGACAAATATTCAGTACAAAACTCAATAGCTTCTTCAACAATGTATCGTTCAACAATACATCCCTCTGGACGACTTCGGTTTTTCACATACCCTTTTAATATTTTCATATAACGTTTAACAGGGTACATCCATCTCATATAGGCAGGTCCACACAGTTGTGTCTCTTTCACAAGATGAACAACTAGATGTACCATTATGTCAAAAAATGATGGAGGAAAATACATTTCAAGCTCGCACAAAGTAATAACTATTTCTCTTTGCAATGTTGGTAAGATCGCAGGATCTATCACCTTACTACAGATTGACCTAAAGAAAAAACACAATTTAGTTATTGCGCCTCTCACTTTTTCTGGCAAAATAGAACGTATACCTATTGGTAGAAAGTGTTCCATTATAACATGGCAATCATGTGTCTTTAAACTCTTTAACTTGAGGTCTTTCATAGAAACAAGTCTTCTAATATCTGAAGAGTATCCTTCTGGAACTTTAACTTCACTCAGAAACTTACACAGTATATTTTTCTCCTTTCTAGATAAAGTATAAGTAGCAGGTGGTAGATATGTGCGATTTCCTTTCTTCAAGGGTCCTAATTCATTTCTTATTCCCATTGCTACCAAGTCCTTTCTTGCTTTAAGGTCATCCTTAGAATTTCCTTGTATATTGAGTAACGTACCAATAACACTTTCAAATACATTTTTTTCAATATGCATAACATCAAGAAAATGTCTTACATACAACGACTTCCAATACGGCAACTCAAACAAAATTGACCTCTTCTTCCACCCACGCGTGACAAGCGTATGAGCAAAAGGCTTGCCAAACTTAGTACTCACATCTTTCACCTTTTCAAAAATTTGTTCGCCGGTCAATGTAGGTGGAGCTTTACGTTGTTCTGAATTTCCATTGAATGCTTTTCTCCACCCACGGTAGTGATGACTAGAATTCAAGAATCTACGATGACCAAGAAAGACATTCTTCTGACCAAATTCCAACCGCGTCCAATCTGTCTTTTCTTCACAGATAGGACACGCACATTGACCTTTAATGCTATACCCCGATAAATTTCTGTATGCTGGGAAATCATTAATTGTGACAAACAACATCGCCCTCAAATTGAAACTTTCTTTCCTATATCCATCATAAACCTCCACACCGTTCTCCCACAAACTCTTTAAGTCTTCGATTAGAGGTGTCAGGTATACGTCTATGTCATTCCCTGGTTGTTTAGGGCCAGAAATTAACATAGATAACATCATGTACTTACGCTTCATACATAGCCATGGAGGTAGGTTATAAATCATAATAATTACAGGCCAGGTGGAATGTGAGATACTCTGCAGACCATGCGGATTCATTCCATCAGTCGATAATGCCAAGCGAAGGTTTCTAGCTTCTTCTCCAAAATTAGGATAATCATTATCAATTTTCATCCACTGTGGTGAATCTGCCAGATGTCGATACTTCCCATCTACAATTCTATCATCTGCATGCCAAGTCAGGTGTTTTGCATCTGTTTCACTACGAAACATGCGTCTGAATCTCGGAATTATAGGAAAATACCATAATACTTTTGCTGGTGACAATTTTTTCTTATACCGAGATACACCGCATTTAGGACACTCGTTTAATGATGCATATTCATTTCGAAACAAAATGCAATCATTTGGACAAGCATGTATCTTATCATAGCTCATGCCAATAGAGCATAACATTTTTTTAGCTTCATAGGTTCGATTGGGAAGAACATTATCCTCTGGAACCATCTCTTGAAGTAGGGCTAACAACTCTGTGAAACTTTTATCCGACCATCCATTACCCGCCTTTAAATTGTACAACTTTAATACCGCGGACAATCTTGTGAAAGTAGTGCAACCTTTATACAACGATTTCTCTGCATCGCTTACCAACCTCTCAAACATCTTGGGACAATCTTGAAGATCTTCTTCAAGTGTTTCTGCAATCTCTTCGACTCGATCACAATCATATGTATCCCTGCCATTGTCCTTTGAAGCACATGTCGTATTATTCTGGGGTTCAACATTCTTGTTACTTATCTCACCATGTAATGTCCAACATGTGTAACTTCGATCAATTCCATGTCTCATTAAATGAGATTCCAACTGAACGGCGTCAACTCGACGCCCATAACAGCATCCTAAGCAAGGACATGTGATCCTACTGGGGTCTTTGGCGTGTTCAACAGCAAACTTAACGAACTTCGATACCCCATTCTCGTACTCTTTTGATAATCGATTACCAGATATCCATTTTTTATCCATGCTAATTGAGTAATCTACACTAAACTATACAAGTTAAACAAAACAGAGAATACCTGTAAGGAAATCACTAACTTCTAAGAATGCTACGCAATAGGATGCTTGGAAACGATCACAACTTTGCTCTTCACAGGTAACCCCTATAGCAGACAAAATATAAATTTTATTAAAATCATATTAATAATTAACCAAGACAAAAATACTAGATAATCCACCAAAACAAATCATATTAAAAAATACTAGATAATCCTTAAACCAAAATGACACCCTTACTAAACATTGAGAAATCCTAACTAAACATATAAAACCATAATAACATATAAAACCATATCATATAAAACCATATTCATGTTGGCTACTCTCTTAAAAAATAGGAATTTCCAAACTATATTAAACATGCAAAATATAAACTCTTGTTTGTCAATCTAAAACATACAAAATATAAACTCTCTTAAAAAATATAAACTCTCTTAAAAACATATTCAACAGAGAGACTTAACATAAAAACATATAAATCTCTTATCCACATTTTAATTATTCTTTCTTCCTTACCATCATTTTCTCTTTATTTCCAAGAATTCTAACCACCAACACAATAAAGTTGTTTTTTCTTAAGTATAAAGTAGTATTAAAGAAACTGGTCCTTACACACACTCTACTCTAACTTTACTCTATGATTGTTATCCATAAATTATTATCATTAGCAACTATTAATTAATATTGCTCACCCACTCTAATAAAACTTTGAGGACACCATACATAAACAAACAACGAAACATTGCATTTTAATGACCAAACAGTTATCACAAACAAAACTCTCTTATAAACTCTCTTAAAACATACAAAATATAAACTCTCTTAAAAAATATAAACTCTTGTAGAAAACATATTCAGTTCAAATACTTAACTTGATTCTGGTTATAAACTCTCAAATATAAACTCTCAAATATAAACTCTCATATAAACTCTCAAATAAAAACTCTCTGTTCTACTTAAAGATTACAACAACAATGGTGAAAACATATTCAGTTCTACTTAACTTGATTGCATTCAAATAATAAAAACATATTCAGTTCTACTTAAAGATTACAGCAACAATGGTGAAAATATAAGTAAAAAAGAAAACTAGAGTAACACTTCAAATACCGTAACAATGGCGGAAATGCAATGCAGAGGGACGGTGAACGGTGGCGAAATGCAACAGTGGAGGGTGACGGTTGGACGGCGACGTTTGAACGACAACAGTGGGTTTATAGGGCAACGTTCTTTGTTCGCCAGAGAAAAAGAAAGAAAGAAATACGTAATGACTGTTCTGTTTCTCATAAAAATTCTGGTGGGTATTTTAAATTAATTCTAACTAAACCTATAGCAACGCTTTTTAATGGCTTTAGCAGCGCTTTAAAAAGCGCTCTCAAAGATCTTCTTTTATACCCCATATAGCAGCACTTTATGAAAAAAGCGCTCTCGTAGACTAGACCTACAACAGCGCTTTAGAAAAGCGCTGTCTTAGACCCCCAATTTAGCAGCGCTTTTTGGAAGCGCTGTCTTAGCACCCCCCCTTTAGCAACGCTTTTTAAAAAGCGCTGTCTTTGGGCTGTCTTAGACCCCCCATTTTAGCAGCGCTTTTTAGAAGCGATGTCTTAGGACCCCCATTTAGCAGCACTTTTTGAAAAAGCGATGTCTTTGGTTATCAATTGTTTTCTTTTTTTTTTAATTCCTTTTTAGCAGCGCTTTTTCTAAAAGCGTTGTCTTTGTATGCGCTGCTAAATGTCAATTCTGGCGTAGTGAAGCTTTCCTCGACAGAGCCTCACACTATATTCGGTTCGAGGAGACACAAGCTGCCAATTCTTCTCGAGACAGAGAGACCCCCCGCGAGTCCCGTGATGACGGAGCCACGAGCCCCTGGTGTGGAGGAGATCTGCGACGGGAGGACTGCTCCCGTGAAACTCGCAAGCAGCACGGGCCAACAGGCCGTTTTACGGAGTACACAGCCCTAGTCGCTTCCCGCGAGCGGATACTGACCGAGTGCTCGAAAACAGAGTTCGTCCAAGGAGGTGTCCACTTTCCCAAGGCGAAACCCCCCTAAACCCAACACGGAGAAATCAAAGTTCTGCCGCTTCCACAAGTGCCACGGACACGTTACCGAAGACTGCGTCCATCTGAAGGATGCGATCGAGATCTTGATCAAGGACGGACACCTAAAAAGGTACACCCAAGGAGGAGAGGCCCCGCGGCAAGATGCCCCCGAAGCCAAGAAAGTCGAAGACCTCCCCTCTCCTGACAATGACAACGGTCTGCAGGTTGCCCTCAGTGTCAGCCGACCTGACGATTGGTTCGCCCTCAGAGAGTTTGGCCTTGCAGTCGAGCTTGATCTGCTCGACGAGCTAATACGCCCCACCAGCCGATGGGAATACTTTCCAAAGACCATGGTTATCTCTGGCGACTCACCAAGGAACCTGTCCGTGGGGTCAGTTAAGCGGAAGTTCGAGGAGCTCATCACCAACAGTTCCAGTAAAACGAGCACCCTCGACAAATTTCATGGTCGATCCAATCCAATCAAATTCTACCTCGAGGAGCTCCCCGGAGGGGCCCCTAACTCAAACATCCCCCTCCTGATTCGAGCGTAGATGGAAAACTTCGATGCCAGGCGTATCCTAGTCGATGGAGGGAGTTCGATGGACATCATGTACACCCATCTCTTCACAACGCTCTAGCTCGACGAGTCCAACCTATCCCCGTACCTGGGGTCTGACCTCTAAGGCTTCAACGGGACAACAACAAGGCCATGGGGATACGTGGAATTGAAGGTTACCTTCGGGGAGAAAGAAACGGCTAGGGAGATAAATATCCACTTTCTTGTCATTGAATGCCCATCCCTCTACAACTGTATCTTGGCCAAAACGACGATAGCCGAACTCACCGCGGTACCCTCCACCGCGCCTCTAAAAATGAAGTACTACACCAAGCGAGGGGTCGTAGTCACCCTCAACGGCAACATCGAAGCTGCTCGGCGATGCTTCGAAGCCGCATTGAAGGGCCTAAGCACGATCGGGTCGACAACCAAAAAAGCAGCGCCCACCATCGCACCAAAGACCGAGCCAAGGGACAACGTCAGCTCAGTGGACCTCGACGGCCGCTTCACCGACGAGGCAGACCGCGAAGACGAAGCCAGCGACGCTCCTCCAACCAACGGGTAACCGGTCCACCCCGCACGCCCCATCCCAAATGGAGACTTCAAGATCGTGACCCTCAGGGATGATGCAACAAGGGCGGTGAAGATCGGGGCCGGATTGCCCGACCTTGCAAGGAAGCAACTGAAGGACTGCCTCTGTGAGAATGCTGACCTTTTCGCATGGAGCGCCGCCGAGATGCCCGGACTCGACCCTGAGGTCGCCTGCCATCAGCTCTCCATCAACTCGGTCACCAAGGCCGTAGTACAACACAGGCGTAGGCAGTCCCCCGAAAAGTCGGCGGCTGCTGAAAAAGTTGTAAAAGACCTCCTAGAGGAAAATTTTATTTCGGAAGCCCGGTATTCAACCTGGTTGTCTAATGTTGTACTTGTTAAAAAGAATAATGGAAAGTGGCGCATGTGTGTTGATTACACCGATCTCAACCGGGCATGTCCTAAGGACGCCTACCCCCTACCTAACATCGACAAGCTAGTCGACAACTTGGCGGGCTTCAAACTCTTGTCCTTTATGGACACATACTCGGGGTACAACCAGATCCCCATGGCTGAGCACGACAAAAAGAGCACTGCCTTCATGACGGAGTCAGACAATTACTACTACAATGTAATGCCCTTCGACCTAAAGAACGTCAGCGCCACTTACCAACAGATGATGAACAAAGTCTTCAGAGGCGAGATTGGCGACATGCTCGAGGTATATATGGATGACATGATGGTCAGTCTTGTGCGGAAGTCGACCACACGACCCACCTCAGAAAGGTCTTCGAGACAGCAAGGAAATGCAGAATGCGCTTCAACCCGGAGAAATGTACCTTCGGAGTCCGAGCAGGAAAATTCCTCAGCTTCTACTTAACAGAACGAGGGATCAAAGCGAATCCAGACAAATGTCGCGCTTTCTCTAAAATCTCTATGCCGACGTCAAAGAAATCCATACAGTCCCTCAACGGGGTGCTCGCCTCACTCTCCCGATTCATCACCAAATCCGTGCAACATGCTCTCCCCTTCTTCAAATTACTTAGAAAAGAAGCCACGTTCGAATGGACAGAGGAATGCGAGCAAGCCCTCCACCACCTCAAACGCGTCCTATCGGGACCACCCGTGCTGACAAGGCCCGAAGTTGGAGAAACCCTATACTTGTACCTGGCCGTAGTGAACGAGGCCATCAGCGTCGTGCTGATTAGGGAAGACCCCGAAGGACAAAGGCCAATCTACTTCACGAGCAAGGCCCTCCACGGTCCCGAGATAAGATACCAACAGATCGAGAAGGTCGCATTGGCCCTCATCACGGCCACCCGACGCCTCCGACACTACTTCCTGGCTCACACCATCATGCTCAAGACCGAGCAGCCGGTCAAACAGCTTCTCGACCGACCAGACATGGCGGGACAAATGCTGAAGTGGTCGTTGGAACTCTTCGAGTTCGACATCGTCTACAAAGGGAGGAAGGCTCTCAAAGCTCAAGTCATGGCCGACTTTGTCGCCGAAATGACCCCCCACCGGAATCCACCCCAGGCAGCCATAAATGGATTGTTTTCGTCGACAGCTCCTCAAACGCCTCAGGCAGCGGCGCAGGTATCATCCTCGAAAACGAATAAGGCACCATCATAGAGGTTTTGCTAACACTGGCCTTCCCGATGACAAACAACCAGGTCGAGTACGAGGCATTCCTGGCCGGGCTGCGTCTGGCGGCAGACCTCGGACCCAAAGAAGTAAAAATCTTCACGGACTCCCAATTGGTCGCCTCACAGGTACAAGGTGAGTATCGAGCGAAAAACGACAACCTGGCTGAGTACCTAGCCCTCATTACTGAAAAAATGAGGAGCTTTATGTTGCGGTGAGAATCGTGATACCAAGCTATTGATTAACTTGAATCTTTAATTCTTAGATTACAACCGGACTTTAATTTATCCAAAGGAAAGGTCTAAAGAAAGAAAGAACCTTTTGCGCGATGTAACAACAATGCTAAGAGATTCGGGGATCGGGGGTTGGTTATGCATAGGGTAGGTATTTCACATCCTAAACATCTGTAGTACTCTACAGGAACCTTTTGTTTGTTTGCATGCTATGTTTGTAAATGTTTGCTAAAGATTGGGATTGGGTAAAGGGTGTAGGTTAAAACCTAAAGATAGTTTCTAAGTTTGCTCGCAAAGAGATCACGTCCTCTGCCTACGTATCCTAACTAGGATAGAATCAGAGCAATCGTAGTTCACCTCACAAGGGATGAAGAACACTTGATTATGATCAAGGTTCAAAGGGGAAAAAACATATCCATGCTTGTGTAGAGTTTACGATAACTCTCTAAATCTATGTTGAACTCTCAAGAAAGGTAAGTAAGTAATCATATCCATGATTCTTACATAGAGTTAACCAAACTCTATCCTAAAGTTCTACGTTGTAAGACCAAAAGGTGGGAGAAAGGGGGAAGGTTGCTCGTCAATATATCGCATCTTGTGCCTACGTATTCTCATTGTCCAATGAGAAATCAGAGCGGTCGTAGTTCGAGCACGAACTACAGAATAAGGATCAATTGGTTCTTTCCAGACCAAAAGAGGGAGAAGGTTCTATCCAGACCTACGAGCTTAAATCCTATTGGTTCTATCCAGACCAAAAAGGGGGAGAAGGTTCTATCTAGACCTATGAGGGTAAATCCTATTGGTTCTATCCAGACCAAAAGGGGGAGAAGGTTCTATCCAGACCTATGAGTTTATTGAGCTATCTATGACCCAAAGGTCAATAGAGAGACTTTCCTTTGGAAGGGAAAAGATGAGGCAACTTGGATGAGAACTAAAGAGTTTCATCACTTTGGGGAAATAAACTTAACAAAGCATAAATGTAATACCCCAAATTTTGCCCTAAGATTAGTCGTTTCATGTTGCATCCCATTTCATTTTGCATTGCGTTTAAATTAACCACTAACGAGTTGTGCAGTTGTTTGATTGTTGCAAGAAAATATCATGTGGCGCGCTCTTTTAGTTTACAGGGTTTCTAGTGCCACTTTATTTTGAAAGAATAAAATAGCACAATTGGCAAGAGACCGTGTGTAAGGAGTTGTGAGTGTGAGAGGTCGAGAGTTCGAATCCCACCTTTTTCACTTTTTGTTTTGTTTTTTTTATTTTTAGTCTAACTTTCCTATTTTCATAAAAAAAAATAACCAAAAATAGTTTTTTTTATTATTTAATTATTATTTTCGTATTTTATTTAAATTATTTTTTAAAAAATATTTTTTTTTTTACTTTTTCCCATATTATTCATAAAAACATCCAAAAATCATAAAATTAAAAATATTAGAAAAGATTTTATTCTTTTAAGTTTGTTTTAGTTTGTTTTTTTTGCTTTGACTAATTATTTAAGTTGGGCTTTAAAGTGGGCATTAGGTTAGAGTTAACCCTAATTTGTTACCTATATAAACATGAGTTGCATTTGATAAAAGGGGAAGGAGACAAAAAAGAAAAAACGACGGCCGTTCTCACGATTTATCAGAAGAGGGGATTTTTTTTGGAAGAACCCTAAAAGGCTCGAATTCATCATCGGCCAAACTCTACCGGCGAGCAAAAAGTTCCAACGACAAGGGGATCTTCGTTCATCATCATCGCCGTTACCGTAAGCTTTCTATTTCCTTTGATTTACGGCATTTTATGATTTTTGTGTGTTGTTTTGTTCATTGATTGTAGATTAATGGGAAGAATAAATAGAAGAAGGAACCATTGACATGCAAGGATTGAAGGAGAGGAAAAGCTTCGATAGTCATCCATGGAGAAAACGGCATAAGCCTTTTTATTTACGTTTCATTTGTTTTTTTATTCTATTATTCAATTGTTTATTTTTTTTTCATTTATATTAACTATGTAGTTTGTAATTAATAATGCAATTAAGTTTAGGTAAGCTATTTCAACAAAAAAACATAACGTAATTAGTTTTTTAAAAATTAAGATCTTTCTAAAAAGTTTTTTTCAAAAATTAAACCATTTTTTATTTAAAAACATATTTCTAAATAAAACAGTTTTTCTTAATTAAAGCTTTTTTCCAATTAAAACCATTTTTCATTAAGTTAACACAAAAATTAAAAAATGACCTTTCTTTCACTAAAACAAAAATTAAAACCTTTTTCGTTGAATTTAAATAAAAATTTTTCATTAAAATTTAAAACATTTTTTAATTAAAATTTAAAACATTTATTTTCGATAAAATTAAAACATTTTTTTCAAGACATTTTTTTATTAAAATTCAAACCAGTTTCTTTATTAAATTTTTTAGTAAATAATTAGAATAGTTTCTCCATTTAAGCATGAAATTAATTCTCCTCTCCTCTTCTCAATAAAAACTCAAAAAGGAATAAGTTTTGATTTAGCCGTTTCATTTTTGTCTAACCCTCGTTAATTTGTTTGTTTCAACTCGTTATTATTTTATTTGTTCGTTTTTGTTCCATGGATGTAATTTACGCGAGGCCATGGTCGCGGTTATTTTATTTTACATTCTTATTTTGGAATTTGTAATTTACGCGAGGCTATCGTCGCATTGCACTTATTCTTTACAGCTTTCTTTATTTTCCGCATTTTAATTCTGCAGTATAGTAATTTGCCGTATTTTGCATGTTTTTACCGTTATTTTCCTTCCGAAGGAATTAGGATTAACAGTTTGACCGCCGAGTCAATAACCCTAGTTTCAACCATTTCAAAACCCTAATTAGCTTAGGTGTCCCGCCGTGGACAAAATTGCCCTTTACCCTAGCTTGTAGGTCAAAGAGCCGTCGTGCTCTGTTTAGGTTTTCCCGCTGTTGAATCCCTAATTTAACCCTAAATTTTCAATTAACAAATTCAACATAGAAATAGGAGTTTCAAAGACTCCACGTAAGCGTGTCCTTAAGATACGTTTATTCCCCATTGAAACCTTGACCACAGTCAAAAAGTTTCTAACCTCCCTTACGAGGGGAACTACGATTACTCTGATTCCATTCCCTATCCAGGATACGTAGGCACAAGATGCGACGTCTTGCCGAGTAAACTTAGGACTAACCCTTAGGTCTTTAGGTCACTCTATCCCTTAGCTCAATATATATTAAAGCAGATAATAAATAAAAATAAAAAAGCATACAATAAACAAAAGGTTCCTGTAGAGTACTACAGAAGTTTAGGGTGCTAGTACCTTCCCTAAGCTTAACCAACCCCTTACCTAGGTCTCTCCCCCGCATTGTGTTTACGATGCAAAATAGGTTTTCCCTCTTTTGACCTTTTCCTTCGGATAAATCAAAGAGCGGTTGTGAATTGAATTATGATTCAAATTAATTAATAATTTAATATCCTATTTCCACCGCAACAGAAAATGGCGACTTCACTAGGGACTATGCCATAACTTTTAAGGGTTACCCCTATTTTGTTTATTGTATGATATTTTCCATTATTTATTCTCTTGTATATATTATTATTGTGCCTTGCTTGGGGGTGCCCTGTTATTGTGAGATAAGTCCTACACCCGGACTTGAGTGACCTTATTATAGGATGGGGATATATTCGATGAGGCTTATAGGGAGTTGAATCCCGACCAAGCTGACTCGAGAATCACCGCTCAGTTGAGACCCTTTCGAAAATGGTTCGGTTGAACGAGTAATCTTGAAAACTTTTTCCATGGTCGATTGGAGTCTGTGATACTGGGGACCGTAGTACCTTAACACCACTTTGGCCTTATCTAGGACGTAGTGCGGGAACTATGAGGGAGTAATTCCAAAATGGTTGCTACGCGATACTACACTCAAAAGAGATTCTCTTGAGAATATTATTAACCACCGAGTTAATCTGGAAATTGATAATAACCGAAAGATGGATTGATGACTTTGGGCACCGCTTTAGAACCCTTGTTCTGCAGGTACAACTAACCTTTGTACATACCTATTGGGATGGGTAGACCCTAACTCCTTGCATACACCTTTAACCTAGGACTTTGTATATATGCATTTCATCCATAAGACATCACATTGCATCACATGTCATGGAATTCAAATTTTATTTATGAATATTGCAGGATACCATGGATTACAAAAAAAACTTTGAGATATTCTTTTAAAGGAAATAAGTTAGATGACCTAAGGAAGCTAGGAGCTTTGGTTCAAGATCAACAAAGGATCCAGAAACAAGTATGGAAGGCCGTTATTTTTGTTGAAACCTTAAGTAGACGAAGGTTTCCTTTCGACTTTGTTACAGTTCTAGGATCCAGATTATCTTTTCCTTACATCCCTCGAGTATCATCTCTTGCCTACCCTAGAAGAGTACTCTCAATTGGTGGGGTTACCTATTCTGAAGGAGTCTTCGTTCCCTTTCTTTGAGAAAGACCCTAAAGGACAAGACCGTTGCTAAAGCCATATGCTCGAAGTCATCCGACATCAAGGACACTAACCACCAACAATTGTGAAGACTTTTCCAACGTACCCTTGCTTGGTTTTGATGAAGGGTTTATTTTCCTCCAACTCTCGATTAACCTTTTAAAGATAGGCGCATCCTCAAAGAAAAAGGCCCAGCTAGAAGAGCAGATCAAGGGGCAAAACAGGAAGCTTCCTTAGGTTCATTATTAGCTTTTATTTAGCTATTATGCCAAGACTTTTCTAAGAATATTATTTGTAATCTGTTTTCAAATTAATAAATAAAGTTTTGGTATTCTGCAATATTCGTAAATATTTGAATTCCATGAAATCATTTTGCATTTTAGCATCATATTTTGAATTGCATGTGTCTCTCGGTTTCTCATACTCGGTTCCCTCGCCTTCCAGTTTCGTCACCCTGGGTCCTCTGCATCAGTACAACACTAGAGCCCAAGCTCGAAAAAGGATGGAAGAACAAGCTCAAGAGATCGACCGTGTCAGCCATGAACTCGAAGATCTTCGAGGAAGTGTGGGGCAGATTATGGAGATGTTGCAAGCCCTTAAGGTGAAGATGGATAATCAACCTACCGTTGTTTCTGAAATTACCGATACTGTTGTGGATCCTCAACCAGCTGTTACTGTCGAGAACATACCTCCTCAGAATCGTCAATCCAATTCAGTGAATCCTACTGTTGCTCAACCAGTTCAACGAGTTACTCCTCCGAAGTGCAAAACTCCGAGGAATCGCTCGATGGCTACTCATCAACCTTGGCAACCTCAGCAGAATTATGTTCAAGGTTATCTAGTTCAGTATGCTCCACAACCATATGTAGCTACTGTTGCACCTCCTCTTAGTCAGCAATTTCCTACATATCAGCCTGTGCAACCGACTCCGGTCTATCAGCATCCGGTTTATCAACAACCTCCTGTTTATCAGCCTGCACAAGCTCCTGTCAACTGTCAACGAGTGCCCAACGCTCCCGTGTGCCAACCATCAGAGGAGACGATACCTCGTCAAAATAGGAGACCATACAAGCCTTGTCCTCCGATCCCAATGACGTTCACTGAGTTGTATCCTTTCTTAGTGCAACAAGGTCTGGTTGTTACCCGAACTTTGGGTCCACCTCCCAATCTGGTACCTGTCAATTACAACGCCGCCGCTCATTGTTTATTTCATGAGGGTGCGCCTGGTCACGATTTGGAAGGATGTTACGCGCTTAAGAATATTGTCAGAGATTTGCTAGAAAAGAAGGTCCTGTCTTTTGACGATCCTCAGCCGAAAGCCAAGACTCCTCTCAGGGCGTCCCAAGGGCCAGAATCAAGCTCTGCAAACCCTGTTTTCAACATATCTCAGCCAATGACGCATACGGTGAATCATCCGAAGCCGGTAGTTCTTCAGATTCCTAGTCCTTTTCATTTCAGCAATCCTCAAGATGATGTGACCCCGATCAACAAAGAATCTGGGAGAGCTATTCTGAGTGAAGATTTGAAGACCGATAATGAAGTAATGACAGACGTAGCTGGGGCAAGCAAGACGACTCCTTCCAGTGAGGCTCCGCCATAGGAAACCGCTACCATGCCGGTCTCAGACGCGAAGACTTCATAAACACATCTTGAAGGACTTTGAAACATTACATTTTGATTATTTATATGTTTATTTTCTTTGATTAAGCATAATTATCATGTACGAACTTGTTTATTTTGGAATAATTGATGCAATGCATGTTTGTCTTGAATAAATCCCTTCGTTTCACTCATTGAAAATATTTTTTATGAACTTATAGTGCCAATTTTACCCGATCTCTTGTTTGATGGAGAATTGGGAGGAGGATGATGAACCAAAAACATCAAATCTCTTGTCGTATGCTTCCGATTGAAACCCGCTGATGATGTAAGGCATTGCTTCAAATCCCAAACACCGGAGATATAAGGATGATAATCCTTCTTTACCCCCTTTGAGCCTTGAAGTAGGAGTTTTTTTTTCTTTTCTAAATAAAACCCTCATCTTAACCTGGGGCAGGGTAGTTTTTCAGTTAAAAAGGATTGAGCGCTCAGACTCTCAAAAAGAAAGGAAGAGTGAACCTTCAAGAATTCATCCCTAACATCTTAGGAAGTTAAAAGTCGATGACCATACCTATACTACCTAAAGAGTGGGGCAGTCACAAGCCTTTCAAAGGAGTCACATGACTTATTCAGCAAAAATAAAAAAATATAGCCCGCTAAGTCAAAACCTATGAAGGAGACTTAGACAAAACTGGGGCATCCCGCTGGACTCTAAAGTCAAATCCAAAAGACGTCGTCCAGTAAAAAGTTAGGGAATAAAAAAATATAACAAAAACGAGGGATTACCATAAAGAATTCCCAATAAAGAACAAAGTCTTGTGATTAAACACAAAAGACAATAGGTGAGTGGCTGCCATGTCCAAAGCCTTAATGAGTTCTCGACCATATCAAATCCGATTGAGATATGAGTGCTTGTATCCCATTAACTGAATAGGATTGGAGAACATCACGAAGAATGGGTGGGTGAAAATAACATTTTGAGCCTTTATCCTTTGTTTCTAAACTGTGAACCAAGCCACGATACAACCTTTAAAAGACCCAATTGAAGTAGGAATTCTCTTGAAAGCATACTCGACGAGATAGCGTTTCCTGACTCCTACGAGCTATGCTCAAAAATTCATGTTGGCATTATAAATTAAACTTATATCCTAACTAGTGATTTCGGTCACGAGTTACAGCGATATCTTTTTCAAAAACAAAAATTTCAAGACAAATATATTGTTGCATTGATAGTTTCAGGATAGCATTTCACGCGTGTCAGTTTTGTCTGATATCTTAGAAACTTACATATAGATGTCACAGATCCTGCTAAACAGGGGCAGATGGTTTCCAGTTTTATCATCAATGCGAGCCTGACATTCTTAAGAGCTATTTTTGAAGACTCAGTCATGTCACCGTCGATCTGAGCCAGTTACGTCGAAATCTGACAAATCTCTCCAAGAGTTGGAAAACAGTGGGGCATCTAGACTCCATGTTTCTCTATAAAATCCTCTTGAGCTGACTTTTCCTCACGAAGCAGGTACTCTAGGGCATGATATTTTCAAAATGGCGACTACGACAAAGTCCATTGAGATCAAAGTTAGCTTCGTTTCACGACATTCTTCATGCACCCGATGGATTTTACTCCCGACGGTCTTCATTCCCTAGTAAAATCTCATCGTTACAGAATCTACATCTTAACCATTGCCTCAACACAGTCCCCAGAGAGACTTTAAGCTGACACATTCCCCAGAGAGACTTTAAGCCGACACAGTCCCCTGTGAGACTATAAGCTGACAACATTATGGACCGAGCCGGTAATCTCCAAGACAGCAGAGATCATACCAGCATCTTCCCAGTAATAGTCCCCAGCGATACTTTAAGTTGACACCACTTTTGGGATCCATCCGATAAATCCCCAGTGACTCTCAAGACTGCAGAGATATCCCCGGTATCGTCCAAGTGATATATGTTCTTGAACCCCATTCTCAGCGGAATTATCTGTTCCTCAGTGAAATTGCCTTACTTTCCTCAAGAAATACTTCCCAGGAGACTGCCATATTCTCCCCAAGAGGTCAAGATACCTTCCCCAGGAATGTTTGTTGATTTCTCCCCAGTAAGTCTAATGAACTCTCCGCAGGGAAGTTTGATATATCTTATCCCCGGCCAGATATACCTTTTCCCCAGGAAGCCGAGGTACTTTTCCCAGGAAGTTGCTACACTATCTCCATGAAGCTGTCTAGCTCCACACCTTCCCCATACAGCGGATATTTATTTTATCCCTGGAAGTCTATGATCCAAGAGTTCTTGAGCTGATTATGGTTCATGATAGCAATCCCTCACGTGAAGTCATGACATCTTATCCCCATACGAAGGTCATGAATCCCCAGTTGAAGTCAGGGCATCATACTCTCCGGTGAAGTCGTATCGCATCCCCATGTAGAAGTCATGAGATTTTCTCCCCAGGGAAATTTTAACTTTGAAGCCATATTCGGTATTACCATCAACCATTCCTATGCTCTAATAGATGTACTGTTGCAGAGGTCACCGGGTATTCTTGTCAGGATGTTTATTTCATCTCATGCCACCTCTCTCATCTGTTTTGTCAGCATAAGCATAAGCATGAGCATTACATACTCATTTTCATTTCATTGTCATACACATGAACATACACAGTCGTATACACTTCGGCATACGCATTAGCATTTGCATGCTTGCTATTTGTCGTCATCCTTGTCGTTACCGTCGAGTAACTGGGTTTGTCCGCTCTCTCCCAGTAGATCGTCAGCCCTAAGCATAAAATACCTACTTGTTTCCAGTTTCCCCATAGAGTTCAACCCTCGTGGACGATGGTTATTTCCGTTACCTTTCCACGTTAAGATAAGGTAGTCCCCATTCGAGTTTGTTTCCTCAATGGAGTTTTGTTTATCATTTCTTTCTAGCCCAATTCTAGATCGAATTTCGGTCCCGTCAGTCACCGAACATACCTGGATGTGCATTTATTTTGCACTATCTCTCAAGAAAAGAATTTACAATCCTTTACAGATATGCGACAGTTCTCGCCTGAGAAGCTTATCACTACATTGCACAAAAGATAAGCAACAGTTCCCAACCGAGGAGCTTATCACCTACCTTACAATACACTCTACAATTGATCTTCTCATACAAGAAGCTCATTATTATGTTACAGTGATCTAGATGTTTGCCATCATCACAACATTCTTGACAATTTACATTAGCTGTTACTACTTAGTGATCTCGATGTTTGCCATCATCACAACCTTCTTTACAATTTAAATTACATGTTACTACAGTGATCTAGATGTTTGTCATCATCACAAAATTCTTGACAATTTACATTACAGTGATCTAGATGTTTGCCATCATCACGACCTTCTTTACAATTTATGTTACCTGTTGTCACTCAGTGATCTAGATGTTTGCCATCATCACGACTTTCTTTACAATTTACATTACCTGTTACCACCTCTACAAGCAGTTCTCACCCGAGAAGCTTATTATTGCCACTCTTGCAAATAAGCGGCATTTCTCGCCCGAGAAGCTTATCCTATCTTCGTTATGACTTGCAGCAAATGGCCATCTCCAGCGAGCAGTTTGGTTTCCATTTCCCGTATCATTTTAAAGAAAGGGGAGGTTTGAGCGGAATCATATTCAGGAGAGCACAAATCTTGAAGTATGAAGAAGTTCGTTTACCCTTTAGTAAAAGAAGGAGCGGAATCATATTCAGGAGAGCACAGATCTTGAAGTATGAAGAAGTTCGTTTACCCTTTAGTAAAAGAAGGAGCGGAATCATATTCAGGAGAGCACAGATCTTGAAGTATGAAGAAGTTCGTTTACCCTTTAGTAAAAGAAGGAGCCGAATCATATTCGGGAGAGCACTGATCTCGAATTATGAAGACATTTATTTTATCCTTTAGAAAAAGAAGAAACTGAATCATGTCCAGGGAGCACAGACTTGAGACGTGAAGAAGTTTATATTATCAATCAATCTATTATCCACAGATAAGCAGCAGTATCTTTATTTGAGAGCTTATCCAGTTTGGCATATAAGTCCCTTCCAATGATAAGTGGCAGTTCTCTCTCGAGAAAGCTTATTAGGGTGTTTCCCATTTAAGACCATTTATTTTGGCATACAGCCGGTTTTACCCTGTATATTTTCTATGGATTTCTAAATTCCTTCTGATCCTGTCACGAGGGAGAGTTTTCAGAAGCTCGGATGTTATTGTTTGCTCAATGCTCCAGCATCTTGTTAATCGATCCTACAGTCATGCAGATCCAGTTTTATTTTTTACTCTAGAATATCAGCCGGTCATGCCTGAACCTGTTGAATAATTACTCCTAGATTTTCCCCAGTGGAGGCCGTCTCATCGGTGCCATCTCCATTGAGGATCCCGCTCTTACCATTCATTTTCCTAAAGTGATAATTGGTCGTACTCGTACCAGTTGACTATCACTTTAGAATTCCCCAGTATCGTGCTATCACCTAGTGCGTCGTATTCCCAGTGTGGTTCGTTCGTCGCGTCTGTCCCCTATGTCGTCGTGTCGTCTGCATATTTGCATTTACCAGTCCATCATACACACCATACTACATTCATGGCATTGTCAGCATTATAGTTTATTTCCATTTTGTCCATAGCATTGCATATCACTGCATCTAAGGGCAAAATTTTCGGTTATCTATATTTAAATCCCTCCACCATGATTTCTCGAGCCTTCGTCGCTCAAATCATCCGGTGAAGCTATTTAAATAGGGGCAACTGTAATACCCCAAATTTTGCCCTAAGATTAGTCGTTTCATGTTGCATCCCATTTCATTTTGCATTGCGTTTAAACTAACCACTAACGGGTTATGCAGTTGTTTGATTGTTGCAAGAAAATATCATGTGGCGCGCTCTTTTAGTTTACAGGGTTTCTAGTGCCACTTTATTTTGAAAGAATAAAATAGCACAATTGGCAAGAGACCGTGTGTAAGGAGTTGTGAGTGTGAGAGGTCGAGAGTTCAAATCCCACCTTTTTCACTTTTTGTTTTGTTTCTTTTATTTTTAGTCTAACTTTTCTATTTTCATAAAAAAATAACCAAAAATAGTTTTTTTTTATTATTTAATTATTATTTTCGTATTTTATTTAAATTATTTTTTAAAAAATATTTTTTTTTACATTTTCCCATATTATTCATAAAAACATCCAAAAATCATAAAATTAAAAATATTAGAAAATATTTTATTCTTTTAAGTTTGTTTTAGTTTGTTTTTTTTGCTTTGACTAATTATTTAAGTTGGGCTTTAAAGTGGGCATTAGGTTAGAGTTAACCCTAATTTGTTACCTATATAAACATGAGTTGCATTTGATAAAAGGGGAAGGAGACAAAAAAGAAAAAACGACGGCCGTTCTCACGATTTATCAGAAGAGGGGATTTTTTTTGGAAGAACCCTAAAAGGCTCGAATTCATCATCGGCCAAACGCTACCGGCGAGCAAAAAGTTCCAACGACAAGGGGATCTTCGTTCATCATCATCGCCGTTACCGTAAGCTTTCTATTTCCTTTGATTTACGGCATTTTATGATTTTTGTGTGTTGTTTTGTTCATTGATTGTAGATTAATGGGAAGAATAAATAGAAGAAGGAACCATTGACATGCAAGGATTGAAGGAGAGGAAAAGCTTCGATAGTCATCCATGGAGAAAACGGCATAAGCCTTTTTATTTACGTTTCATTTGTTTTTTTATTCTATTATTCAATTGTTTATTTTTTTTTCATTTATATTAACTATGTAGTTTGTAATTAATAATGCAATTAAGTTTAGGTAAGTTATTTCAGCAAAAAAACATAACGTAATTAGTTTTTTAAAAATTAAGATCTTTCTAAAAAGTTTTTTTCAAAAATTAAACCATTTTTTATTTAAAAACATATTTCTAAATAAAATAGTTTTTCTTAATTAAAGCTTTTTTCCAATTAAAACCATTTTTCATTAAGTTAACACAAAAATTAAAAAAATGACCTTTCTTTCACTAAAACAAAAATTAAAACCTTTTTCGTTGAATTTAAATCAAATTTTTTCATTAAAATTTAAAACATTTTTTAATTAAAATTTAAAACATTTATTTTCGATAAAATTAAAACATTTTTTTCAAGACATTTTTTTATTAAAATTCAAACCAGTTTCTTTATTAAATTTTTTAGCAAATAATTAGAATAGTTTCTCCATTTAAGCATGAAATTAATTCTCCTCTCCTCTTCTCAATAAAAACTCAAAAAGAAATAAGTTTTGATTTAGCCATTTCATTTTTGTCTAACCCTCGTTAATTTGTTTGTTTCAACTCGTTATTATTTCATTTGTTCGTTTTTGTTCCATGGATGTAATTTACGCGAGGCCATGGTCGCGGTTATTTTATTTTACATTCTTATTTTGGAATCTGTAATTTACGCGAGGCTATCGTCGCATTGCACTTATTCTTTACAGCTTTCTTTATTTTCCGCATTTTAATTCTGCAGTATAGTAATTTGCCGTATTTTGCATGTTTTTACCGTTATTTTCCTTCCGAAGGAATTAGGATTAACAGTTTGACCGCCGAGTCAATAACCCTAGTTTCAACCATTTCAAAACCCTAATTAGCTTAGGTGTCCCGCTGTGGACAAAATTGCCCTTTACCCTAGCTTGTAGGTCAAAGAGCCGTCGTGCTCTGTTTAGGTTTTCCCGCTGTGGAATCCCTAATTTAACCCTAAATTTTCAATTAACAAATTCAACATAGAAATAGGAGTTTCAAAGACTCCACGTAAGCGTGTCCTTAAGATACGTTTATTCCCCATTGAAACCTTGACCACAGTCAAAAAGTTTCTAACCTCCCTTACGAGGGGAACTACGATTACTCTGATTCCATTCCCTATCCAGGATACGTAGGCATAAGATGCGACGTCTTGCCGAGTAAACTTAGGACTAACCCTTAGGTCTTTAGGTCACTCTATCCCTTAGCTCAATATATATTAAAGCAGATAATAAATAAAAATAAAAAAGCATACAATAAACAAAAGGTTCCTGTAGAGTACTACAGAAGTTTAGGGTGCTAGTACCTTCCCTAAGCTTAACCAACCCCTTACCTAGGTCTCTCCCCCGCATTGTGTTTACGATGCAAAATAGGTTTTCCCTCTTTTGACCTTTTCCTTCGGATAAATCAAAGAGCGGTTGTGAATTGAATTATGATTCAAATTAATTAATAATTTGATATCCTATTTCCACCGCAACAATAAACATTCAAACATGATGAATATAAAGAGATATGGTTACAACCAAGAATAAACAAGCACATTACAATAAGCAAGGATTTCAATCAGGATGAATGGTTACAACCAAAAGCAAGCATTTAAGATATTACAATATCAAGCAATGATTTCAATCAAGATAAATGGTTACAACCAAAGAAGACATCAAGATATTACAATATCAATGATTTAAATCAAGGTAAATGGTTACGACCAAAGCAAGCATCAAGATATTATAATATCTAGAAGGGGTAAGTTCTTTCAAGACTTAATGAAAGGTGAAAACCAAAGCATATCTTAACGAAGAATGGGGTACATCTTAATAAAGATGGAAGGGGATCTTAACAAAGATGCATCTTACCAAAGATGAGGTTTCATTAGGGCTTACAAGATGACATGTATACTTACAGGCATCATGCCTAATCAAATAATGTCACAACAAATGTAAGTGAGAAGTTCAAAACTTCATGGGAGAAAACTTTCAAGTTTTAATGATGATTACACACAAATGCTTACAAGCAAGAGTTTTAGTCAAACTCAAGTACACAAGGATGCTAAAAAGCCAAAATCATAAATTTAAAATAAAACTCAAAAGAGAATAAAATTAAAGTTTTGAAATGAATAAATGAGAGATAGGAAGGTGAAAACCCTAAAAACATTCATGGTAGCATGTGAAATGCAAGTAGAAAGTTCACATTTATGAGTTTTAGGTTTACCTCTTGAAGCAAGCTTAAGCAATAAGAAAACCAGAGATATTGAGAGGTCTTACAAGGTCTTCAAATGTTCCTAGGTTGATGAATAAATGCGCCAAACAACCTCAAAGCAAGCTAGTGGACGAAATGCCTTGTAAATGAAGGAAAAACTCTAAAATGATTTCAAAGACCAACTCACTCAAACCTTGTTACATAAGTGTGTAAGTGATTTGGATAGATTCAATACATCATATTTGATGTGTTTGAAGTGTTTCTCGAGTTGAAAAAAGTTTGGAAATGGTTTTGGAAGGTGTTTTGCAAAAATAGATTTTGAGGGATTTTGGAGACTTAGTGAGATTTTGAAAGAATTTGGTGATTGTAAGGGAGAGAGTTCTAGATGGTTTCTATAATGGAACTGGTGTCTTTGTGATGTAGGAAGTGAGTTCTATTTATAGTCAAAGGCCTTGGATCAAGGTATGGGCAAAAGTGAAGCAAATTGCCAATTTTAACCTTCCATCATGAAAATCTTTGAGTTTTCCAATGCAATCTTCATATTTGTATTTAAGCCACTCTACTAATATATTCTCCATTTATTGTTTTCATCATGCTTGATAGGTTAGGAGGTGATTTGTTGAAGTAAAGTTGATGATTTGACAAGGGTAGCCACCTTTATTCTCTTTATTCACTATTCACTTTTGCAACTTGCATTAAATAATGATTTCCTTTGATCCTTGTGCCATTTTCGTGTGAATTGATATTAAAATGTTAATTATCAATTAAAACATCATAAATGAGGTTTAGCCTTTGATTAGCATCGATTTGCAGAGGTTTTGGAATCAAAAAACTCATGCTGACCTGGTTTTGCCAATGCGAGTTTTTGCCAACTTGTGGACCTCGGTTCTCTCTAACCAGGAAGAGTTATGGAACCCACTTGTACTTTTTAAAAATCCCCAATTATGGACTACAATATTTATGCTTGTTTTAGGAACTCATTCCCCTTGAAACTAGGTCAAAAACCCTCGTGTGGTTAAGGAGTTATGGTCTTGCCCCTTTCAAAACCCTAATTCCCAACTTTTGCAATTACTTCCTAACCCTTGATCCAATGGTCATGAAATTTTATGGGAAGGTTTAATATGACATAAGGAACATTTTTGATTCACATCTTGAAGTTAAATTCCTTATGGTTGAAGAATTGACTTTTCGGTCAACCGTACGATCAATCGATGACTATCGGACCGTCTGTTCATGTTTTGGATATTCTGAGGCATTGAAACTCTTTGGATAGACTTTAATAAGCCATAGGAACTTAATGGACCATGATCCCACCATTGAAACACTTTTTAAATAAAAATTCAAACTACAGTTGACTTTTCCTGATCGAAAACCCTAATCGGATATCTTGAACCGCACTGTTCTCAATTCTTGGGTGATCACCTCAAATTGAATTCATACTTGACCCAATGTAATATTTTTGATCTTTTTTATAGTTGAATCAATCCAAAACATTGATTGATTCAAACCATCGAAGCCTCGACTTTGACGGTTGGGAACCCTGATTCATTTGCATCTTGACAAAGATAAACTTGAAATGGGTTAAGTTTAGTTAATTAAATGAAAATGATCCTAAAATGAAGATGAGGATCTAAGGGGTCAAAATTTGGGGTGCAACACTTTGATACCGCGGAGGTTCAAGACTACCCACGTGAGCAGAACACTCGAGCAGACATTCTCTCAAAACTCGCAAGCACCAAAAAGAAGGGCGGACACAAGTCGGTCATTCAAGAGATCCTAGCACAGCTAAGTACGGAGAGAGCTAAAGCGTTGCTCGACGTCAGCTCCATAGGCGACACCAACTATTGGATGACGCCCTTGCACGCCTACCTCAGCACAGGTCGACTCCCCGACGACCCCAAAGAAGCCAGCACGATCAAACGAAGGTCCTGCTCATACATTCTCCTCGAGGATAAGTTGTATCGTAGAGGCTTCACGATTCCCCTCCTCAAATGCATCGACAACGCTCAGGCTGCATCCGTGCTGGAAGAAATCTACAAGGGCATCAACGTACAACACCTCGGAGGCTGGTCCCTGGCGAGAAAGGCCCTACCTACAGGATACTACTGACCGTCGATGCAGGAGGACGCACGGGAGCACGTCAACAAATGCGACAGATGTCAACGACATGGGGACATGCACCTTTCCCCTCCAAGCAAGCTCAAGTCCTTCTCCTCCCCCTGGTCGTTCGCCTGGTGGGAGATGGGCATCCTCGACCCCTTCACTTTAGCCTCATATCAGAACAAGTACCTGATCCTGGGCGTCGACTACTTCACCAAATGGATCGAGGCTGAAGCCCTCGCCAAAATCACTGCTCACAACATACTCCGATTTTACAAAAGAAACATCCTTGCAAGATTCTATGTCCCCCTCACCATCATCACCGACAATGACACGCAGTTCACCGACAAAAATTTCTGGGACTTCGTCACCAAACTCGGGACCAAACATCACTTCACCTCGATCGAACACCCTCCGACAAACGGCCAAGCCGAGATCGCCAACAGAGTGATCCTCTCTGCGAAGCCTGGCTAAAACAACAGGTAGCACTTCGCTACGACAGCAGAGTCCTAAAATGGGAGTTCCAGGTCGGCGACCTGGTCTTGCGCAGAAACCAGAAGGACTCTCACGAGGGCAAACTAGTCGCGAATTGGGAAGGCCCATACCGTGTCCGTGACAAGACGAAACCTATTACCTCGAAAACCTATACGGGGATCAATTAGCTCGACCATGGAACGCTAGCTAAAAAGATACTACAGTTAGACACTGGTCGCGATGCCCAGCCACCGCGACCGGGAGGGGCAACATGGTACCTTCGTACCTCCTCACGTCCTCTAGAGACCAATAAAACAGCAAGCACTACCCTTGTGTGCGCGGGCAGAAGGCTATGCTCGGCAGAGAATACCTCGACCGAGGCTCCCTGCCACTGTACCAGAGTCGGTAGGACACCTAGCTCGCGATGGGACGTCCACACCGCGGGGATAAAACTACCCCAGGACAGACCAGAAATCAAACCGGTCAGCCGGCCAGTTCCCCTCACTACCAGAAACAATTATCGTCGAGCTACCCCCAGACAGACCAACCTACATTTCAAACACAAACATATATTTCAAGCATACATTAGTGCAGAAGTAAAACGGGCATAACACCATGCATAAACAAAACAAAATGCATACATAGTAAAGTAAACTCCACATTTTATAAACGGGCGCCAGCCCGGTAGTCAAAAGTTACATCACCGAAGAGGCACGCAGGCCCAGCTAAAAAAACACTTAGTAAAAATACAAAATATTTGGCACGCAGGCCCAGAATCCACGGGCGCGCAGACCCGAACAAATCTATACTTCTTCGTCCTCCTCTTCATGCACGTCAGGTCGAACATCATGGCCAGCATCTTCAAGACTAGGGTCGATCACTCGCCCGTTGATAATCTTGTGGAAAGGTCCAATGCCATCCTCGACCAAGGCAACATCAGAATTAACCACCTTGAGCTGCACGATAGCAACGTTAAAATCGACCGCGACTGCATCCAAGCAGTCGTTCACCAACACTCTGATCTGGGCAAGCAAGTCTGCTTGAGTGACCATCTGCCTGTCCCCTTCGGTCTCTTCCTTGGCAGGATAGATGGCACCTTCTAGCTGCCCGACACGAACCTTCAGCCCCCGTATCTCCTCCTCGGCGGCCTTCAACTTCTCCTCGGCAGCCTCTCCCCTTTTGCGATGGTCCTCGACCTCCCCTTTTCTCTTTTTCAACTCCTCGTTGAGTTTGTTCAAGCGAGACTGTGCGAAGGTGGGGTCCCCTTGTAGCTTGGATAGCTCGGCGGCCGAGCAACCCTCTTCACTCAGGACCATCGCCGTGGTAAAAGTCCTCATCAAAGCAGCCAAATCCTCCGTCAGGACCTGCCGACGAGTCGCCCGGTCCGTGCTGTGGACCACCTTCTCTTCTCCCACCGGAATGTTAGGCGATCTGTCCCCGTGGAAGTACCCGGGGTGCTGATGACAAGGAGGGATTGAGAAACCTTTCTCAACGGGGCCAACCGTCAGGTCGACCACGTTCTCTGTCGGCTGGACCCTAGGCCTCTTAGGAGCCCCCTGAGACATAGGGGATTGGCTACTCTTAGGAGATAATGAAGAGCCCTTGCCGCCTTGATCGGCTGAAATTTGCCCGGCAACCTGGCTCAGCCGTGTCTTCGTCGCACGCAACTTCTTCACCCTCTCCTTGACAGATGACATGTTTCCTGCAAAACGAAAGAAATCATCCAGTAACAAACAAAAGACAAAGAATTCGAGGGAAGAAGAAGCGAACACCACCTAAAAGGTCAAGGTCCTCATCCTCCAAGGAACACTCAAGCAAGGCCTTCATGTTGATCAGCCTCTTCCTTTGGCGGATATTCCTCTAACTTTCGAGGAGATACCTGTCGCTACTGCGAAAATCGGCACCGGCTATGACAGAAGAGTCGCCACCGTGCGTTATTTATCCCACAAGAGGGAAAGGAAACGCTCAGAGTAAACCTAACACAAAGAGGGAAAGGAATGGTCATCGCAACCAAATCCTGGATTCAGGAGTCGGTTACGCAAGGGGAAGGTATTAGCACCCCTCACGTCCGTCGTACTCGACGGGATCCACGGTTGTTTTCTATCTAAGGGTGTGTTATTCTATCTACTCTACAGGTCTGGGTTAAAAGAAAATAAAATGACTCGGCAAAGTATCGCACTTTATGCCTACGTATTCCCGTATGAAACGAGAAATCAGAGTCAACGTAGTTCGCCTACCTACGGGAAAGGAGGGGAAGGTTGCTCGCTAGGATATTGCATCCTATGCCTACGTACTTTCATACAGCATGAAAGATCAGAGCAAACATAGTTCGGGCTACGAAGGACACAAGTTTGTCTGACAGCTTTTTTATCTCCTTAAGAAAGGGTTTTCCTGATTAAGGGTCCAAGCGGACAAAAGCAGAGTTTGAATGTTTGTTTGAGTTTTTTACGAAAGAACTGTTTTTTAGTCTGTTTGCAACTTGTACTGCACTAAAGACTTGTGATCTGAGAGTGACTACGTCGCATGTCACCCTAAGGGTACCATACTAAGCAGCCAAATTACTGAAGAGTGACCCTCCAGCAACCTTTTCTCAAATAGCTTAAGGCTCGTAGTGTACAACACGCGTTATCCTTATTACTGTGTTTTTGAATTCTTTTGAGATGAGAGGAGAAAGACGCTCTAAAGAGCGTATGGTTGAAAGGGAAACTAACCTAATGTTATCATGCATGGGTCAAAACCTAATGTCTGTCATAATTTCCTCTTGCATAGAGGAAATCAGAGATCCTAGGGGATAAACAGCAAAAGACAGCAAGCAATTACAGTAAACATTAAAATGCACGCAATGCAAGAATATAAGAGAGGCAAGGGATAAGACAATTGGAAAGAGGAGACAAGCTCCACCTCAAACCTAGAGGTAATCAATACAAGCAAACAGACAATACATAGAAAAATAAAAGACACAGAGGAGGCAGCCCAAGCAGCAGCAACTAACTCCTACAGCAAACAGCAACAACGGCTTTAAACAGCAAAGTTGACAGCAAGGACTTCATCTTCAAGCAAGCTTCTATCTTCAAGCTTCATCAATCTTCAAGCTCCAACAAGCACACTCCAAGAAGAGGATCAATCATCAATATCAAGTTATAATGTTAAAGAACTTAATGACAACCAAAGGAAATCACTAAGAACTCAACATTGCAAATGAAAGGTATCCTCAAAGTTCTACTCACTTGGGCATACCACTCATCCCTCCTAAGGAGAGATGGAGCTTCCCAAGAAGGACTTTATGTCATGGGATAGAATGGAGGCAAACAATGTACTCCATGTTTGAAGAAAGAATCAAAACTAGGTCTAAGGCATTTCCTAAAACCCTAATTCTCTAAGCTCCTAAACAAAAGCTCCACAAGAGGAAAAACCTTCAACTCCAAGCTCCAATCCTCAATACCAAGCATCTTCAATGAATCCAGAAGCTCTACCAAAAAGAAATCCAAGCCAAGCAAGCTCCAAAGTAACCAACCAAGCCAAACAAGCAAAGGTACTCAAGAGAACAACACAAACACAAGCAATTTGCAAAATTCAACAAAAATAGCAAACAAAATTATAAAATTCTAATTAAATTCCTAGGGGAACATACATGTTTGAACAACCTAGTGTAAAAATATTGAAGCCTAAATCAACTTCTATGTTATCTAAACAATTTCTACATTGAGATAGGTCAAGGTAATCCACAAGTTTGGGAGGGTCCTAATATCAATACCTAAAAACAGAACCTAATGTTGTTCTAAAAATCCACCAAATTTTTTAAAGGAACATACATGTCTACCCTAACACATATTAAAAAATCAAGGCCAATCTCATCACCAATTGGAAGAACTAAATTCAACAAAACAGATAGCCAATTATGCAAAAATAAAGAACAAAATAAAATGTGAAAAATCAAATAAAAATTGGAAAATGCATGAAATGGTATTTTGTTAATCCCAGAAAATCATAAATTCCATAAGGATCATGAGGATATTTTTAAAATAATTTTGTGATTTAAATTGGAATTTATATGATTTTTGGAATAACAATGCAATTAAAATAAAACAAAATGAAATAAAAATGAATTAAATGCTGAAATAAACATGAGCCACTGGATTAGGAGACCAGTCAATTTATCCAACGCGCCAGAGCTTTCCACCTCATTTATTTAAACGCAGCGTTTTGAATTAATCTAGAGTCAACAAAATAACAAGTCCCAGCCACACGATCTGGTGGTCAGTCAATGGTCCAAGGTGGATCTAATGGCTCTCACATCATCTTCTTCATTTTTCAGGTCATCTGAGTAGAGACACAGGGCAGTGGTGCATGGTGGCCGGAGAAGACTCCGGTCGTCTTCTCCGGTGAGAGTCTAGTTTCAGGCAACCAAAAATGACAAACAAAATACCAAATCAACTCAGTTTTTCATGTACATTCCAAATCTCCACTCAAAATCCTCTATATCTGTCTAGGTTTTAAAATTCGAAGGCAAACTCCAAATGCACCTCAATTCTGATCATCATCAAATCCTAAACTAAATACACAAAACTGTTCCTCATGCTTCCTAGGTCATCACCATCTATCCAATTCGTGTCAATTCTTCAAGATCAAGCCAAATCGTGCCTCAACATAATTCATACATGATCCTACATTGTCTCTAATTGTCCAAATTCCTATCCAGAAACGATCTACATCTCTTCCTGATTCTAAAAGCAAGTTCAAAACTAAATGAATCATTCTAAATCATGTAGAATATGGAGATTTACTAACCTGCTCTAGATCTGTTGACAGAGGTACTTAGAGCTCGTGGCTTGCTTCCAAATGCTCCAGAAACTTTCAATGATCTACAAGAAAGAGCTTGCACACCTCAATTTTGCTTGAATTGGCTCCAAACTCGGAATCCGATTTCAAGTTCCAGCTGTGAAATTTCAATTGCTCTTGCTTGCTCTGGCGCGAAATGAAGCTCAAAATTGATCTGAACTCACTCTAATGAATATATAGAAGAGTTTCATGGGCCTTTGGATCCAAGTTGAAGCCCAAAACATTGATTTGCATTTTCTGATTTTTCCTTCAAAGTTCACTATGACAGTCGTGTATTGCAAGCTTGGCATTAGTTCTAGAAGTTTCTAACACCTTGCACATGTCATTTAGAATGAGTTTGGATGGAGAACTTGGCCTGAATTGCCTTGTGTATGATTTTGCATATGTGACTTGTTCATGAAGTAACAACATTGAAAGTCATGGAATTATGCCCCAAATCAAAAATATAAACGTGTCAAACTGTTCAAAATGAAATTTCTGGTCAGAAAATGTACCCATTTGCTTGGTTTTGGTCATCTAACTCAAAATCCCATTTTCCCTCCTTTCCATATTTGAAATTTCTTCATTTTCAAGCCATTTCAAATGACTTTTTGATATGAGCCAAACCAAACTCTCATGACCACTTGGTTGCACTCAAAACATCATTTTAAGCAACTTTCATGTCGAACAATTTTCCATTTGAAGCTTGCAAGTTGGAGATTTTGGCCCATGCTTGAAAATGACCTATAATCTCACGTTCCCAAAATACCCCTGACTTGTAAACCTCATAACATGAGTTCTACAAATCATGTGGAAGACTTCTAGTACAATTTAGAAAGCTAAGATTATGAGGAACAACTTTCATGTTGACCAAAAGTTCAGGTGAAACCTCCTTCTAGGTCAAACATAGCCTTGAAGTCAGATGATTTTCACAGACAAATTTTAGAGGCATCTGAGGACTTGTAACTTGTCTGGACCGTAACTTGAGTTCTATAAATCCCCTTGAGGACTTCTAGTACTTAAATTAAAGGTATTTAGATGCTATACAATTTTCATGTTGGAAAAAGATCCATTTGAAACTTGTATCTTGACTTATGTGACCTTGAAGTTAGGCACTAAACATGGTAATTTGCATTGAAACCCTAATTTAGCAACTTCCCACATTCTTGACTCTTCTTGATTTTATCTTGGCACAACCCTACAAATGTCTTATCACATCATTCCATGAACTCCATGACCTCAAAGTAGGCTTGAATGCTTTTCAATTGCATCATTGACATAGGGTTGATCCAGATGAAACCCTAATTGCTTGCACCTCAACTGTGGCTCTTGCATTTGACACAATGGCTTGAATTTGCTCTAACATGGCTCTCTAGGCACCCCATGAACTCTATACACATCTCATACTCATACCTCATGCTTCACATCCCATTGATGGTCCTCAGCTGATCAAGACCTCCCACCACCTCCTGATGACTTGGATGACTTCTCAAGCTTGGATAAGATTTCTTGCTAGGCTTCTCTTGATAATAATCACACTTGATCTCCTATTGGATGAATGATATGCCATGATATGCAAATGATAGAACTATGCAAATGATAATGCAATGAAACATAAACTAGGTAAAAGATGTTGAGCAAATTTTGGGGTGCAACAGCTGCCCCTATTCAAACGGCTTGGACCCGACTGGGTGAAAAGCGAACAGCCTTCAAGCAATCAAGGTAAAAGACGGTTGGATACCAAGAAACCCGGAAATTTGCCAACTGCAGACACGAACTGCAAAAACTGCTTAGTGAACAACATCTGTTGTGCTGAACCCATTTGTTATGGCAACAACTGATCAATCTTCTGATAAAACTTTTGATTTCAGCCTTAACTCCCTGTGTGATGCCACAGGCATCGAATTAACTTTACAAGAAACAACTCCGTCCACAACAGGACTAAACTTTGTCAAACGAGGAAGGACTCCATCAACATGGGTACAATTCCGTCTATAATTGGAATAACGATCTCTATCAGTCACAGGTAACAACTCCACTGAGAATAATCCATCGATTACGGATAATAACTCTGTCCGCACGGGTAGCAATTACTGTCAACACAGTTGCAAATCAGTGTCAATCACAGGTAACCATCTCTGTCAACACAGGTGCGATCTCTGCCCATTACAGGTAACAATCTTTTCAGACGCTTTTACTGGGGAAATAACTCTGCCAATAACACAGGGAAATAACTCCGTCGACTTCCACTGAGGAAATAGTTTTATCAACAAATAAGAAATAACTCTGCCAACAACACAGGAACTAACTCTGCCGATAATACAGGAAAATAACTCCGTCACCACTACGGGAAATAACTCTGTCTGACACAGGAAAATAACTCTGTCACAACTACGGGAAAATAACTCTGTCGACTTCCACTGAGGAAATAGTTTTATCAACAAATAAATAACTCTGCCAACAACACAGGAACTAACTCTGCCGATAATACAGGAAAATAACTCTGTCACCACTACGGGAAATAACTCTGTCCGAGACAGGAAAATAACTCCGTCACAACTACGGGAAATAACTCTGTCTGACACAGGAAAATAACTCTGTCACCACTACGGGAAATAACTCTGTCCAATACAGGAAAATAACTCCGTCACCACTACGAGAAATAACTATGTCTAATACAGGAAAATAACTCCGTCACCACTACGGGAAATAACTCCGTCCGACACAGGAAAATAACTCTGTCCGACACAGGAAAATAACTCAGTTACCACTATGGAAAATAACTCTGTCCAATACAGGAAAATAACTCCGTCCCCACTACGGAAAATAACTCCGTCACCACTACGGAAAATAACTCTGTCCAATACAGGAAAATAACTCCGTCACCACTACGGGAAAATAAATCTGTCCGACACAGGAAAATCACTCCGAATACAACTTATCTGCCTATCTTTGCAGTAGCTAACTCCATCAATCAAATGGGTAACAAAATACTGGTCCAATCTTCAAATTTTTAGCGCGGACATGGCACAAATCTGAGAAGGACTCTACTGGGGATTTTCTGAACCCAAACTGCCAGACACCTATTTCGACATAGGCGGTCACTTCCAAAAATTGATTCACGAAATCTTTTGATACTGTCACAACAACAATTTTGAAGAAATACTCCGCTGGAGGGGTAAGAGAAACTTAACCAAGCAACTCTGTGGGGAATAATGACAAAATGAACATTATCATTACACGTCTCACGTCGAGACCTTACTTATCTGGTAATTAATCTGAGCAAGAGCTCCCTCCACCTGCAGGGAAAACAACACTTGAGAACATAAGGTTAACCAACCTGGCTTATGTTTCAAAATGCGTATGTTTGGCAATGGCGTAATGCTCCATACGGCATGGAAATGCTACGCGTTTGGGTAGATGTAAATATGATGATATATGCAAATGCTAATGCAGGCTCAAACTGCTGAGAAACACTCTGGTATGAAATGGCTAAGAACAAAACCAACTCCGCTGGGGATGAACGGGTATCACAAAGTATTCCGGCAAAATAAATGCCAAAAACAACATCCAACTCTGCCGGAGAGAGATCAGACATTTGGGAAGAAAACACAAACCCTGCTGGGGAAAGATGCGACCCTCCTAGGGGATGAACTTACACTGTCGGGACACAGTCTACAAATTCAGAGCTACAAACTCAGCTGAGGATAATCATCCTGACGAAAGGATGACGACCTGCGGGGAAAGGAATAACCATCCTCCGGGGAAGCGTCCTCTGCCGGGGATATTGATTTTGACCTGCTGGGGATATCCTATAGACAACTTTCATGAGGATACTCTTCAGGCGACATTCCTGGTGATACTCTCTCGGGGAGGAAAATTCCACATCTGGTAGGAATAAGCATCGTCTCCACTCTCTGGGGATAAGATACGACTTGCTAAGGAACGGCATTAACTGAAATCAGGCCCTACGTCAAGAGACTTTAGCTGGGGAATACAATTCCTGACCGTTTGCTTCAAAGGTAAGGTCCCTGCAAAACACAAACGAGACAAAACAAATCTACACAACAAAATCTATCCGAGTTAATATCTGTGACGTTCATTCAGTCAATTCGAAGTTTTAGCAATTATTGGCAAGGGCCAGCAAGTTTATGCAAGTGCAAGTTCATCAAAAACATCGGCGTTTTTCACAAACAAAACAGTAAAGAACAAACATCAAGTACTCAATAACATGCTTTATTGAATGGGCCTGTAAATAGGTAAGGCTTTGTACACTGGATGTAACTCCTGAAAAGAGGAAGTTACTGTTGCACCCCAAAATTTGCCCAACATTTCTTTACCTAGCTTATGTTTCATTTCATAAACATTAGCATTATCATTTGCATTTCATTGACATGTATGCAGGAGATCAAGAGGTATGATTACCAATCAAGATCTACACAAGACCTTGAAGCTAGCTAAGAAGCTTATTCAAGTGTTCAAGGGTTGATATCCTTGTCAGAGGAGTTAAAAGATCCCCAGAGAGAGTGGTTGAAACCAAGAGTGTGTGCCTCCTAACTTGAGAGTTGTGGGAGCTCCTCAGATGATTATGAAGCTAGGAATGTGGACTTGAAGCCTTGAGAGAGCTTATGAGATGTCTTGAAAGCCATCATGAGGCCTAGATAGGTCAGTGTGCAAGATTAAGAAGACTCAGCCATGATTGATGCAATTAGGGTTTAACTGGGACAACCCTAAGTCAACTGATGATTTGGAGAAGGTTGAGACTTAATTTAAGAGCCATGTGATCATAGATTAATACATTGAGATGTTATAAGGATGATTCCAAGGTTAACTCATCATGATTGAAGAGTTTGAGAAGTTTCAAGCTAGGGTTTCTAAGGCTTGACAGTGTAAAATCCCCTAGTTTGACCCCTATCTTCAAGGCAGTTTAGCTCAAGATGTGATTGTCATCTTGATCGCGACTTTCTATGTCTAATACAACCTAACTGCAAGTGCACAGTCTATCGCGTAGTAATAATAGATATCGATCCCACAGGGACTCATAATCAAACTAGTGTTCTCGGGAGGTACTATGTTTAGTTAGGTAGAATATGTTTAAGGGAATAAGATTTGTCACTAAAGGGAACTAAGAATGTAGATTAAAGTCTAATTAATTGAATCGATTTGCAGCAATTGTGTTCTTCGGGGATTTGACAAGTTACTGGTGTATGAAATAATTTTCAAAGTTTATTTAAGCAGAAAATGGTGATTTGAAGACTCTCGCCTCACGATGGTTATTGACGCTAATCATAATTCTAAGGGCCAAACGTACACTTTCGTATCCCGTTCGGGGTTAAAATTATTTTTTGGAAATCTCTAAGTTCTAATTCATTTTAAAGTGCTTTCGCTATTATTAAAATGAGTGACTAGTGTTTACTATCTGATCTTGCCGCAGCTTTCGCTTGTTGGTTCGTATCTTAATTAATTTCCCACTTTCGTGGCAAAACTACTTTTAAATAAGTTCTCGCTTTCGCGACGAAGTTTATTCAGTAAATCAATTTTAAACACTCAGACCATAAATTACTTTTGAAAAGACAATTTTTCAACCGGTTATTATCAAATCCCTTTCGAATTATTACTACATATCGATTACCTAAATTTAGCTAGACATGGATTTGGGAAAGGTAAAACATAAATGAAAATGATAAATAATAATATGCAACATAATAAAACTGGAATTACGATTGAAATGAGAAACCTGTAAATATTCCAATTGGCCTTTGGGCAGATCCTCCACAGATGTTGGCAGGATTCTGGTCTTTATGCCAATTTGATCGTACAACGGAAATAGAAATTACAGAAGAATGAAAGAAATGCGGAAAAGGAAAAGAGAAATAAATAAGAATATTAAAAACTGGAAAGGTTGCTCTGGAAATAAATTGGCATCACTTCGTTGTATGAATGCGGCTCCCTTTCTGAGGTCCCCTTCTTCCCTTTTTATAGAAGTGGAATTCTAACGGTTATAATTGAAGAGAGTGGACTTTGAGGCAGAATAATCAGGGAGTAGTGGTCCACTATTTGGGACTTGGAACTGCTTCTTTTACATGAAGCTGAAGTGGGGCGTTTTTGCCTGCATGACGGTCGTCACAAGGTGTGACGGTCGTCACCCGTGTGACGGTCGTCATGGAGCTGTGACAGTCGTCACAGCAGCAAAAACAGCATTCTGCGCTTTTCATGATGTTTTCACCCGGTTTTCGTCCATATTTCATCTGAGATTGCTTTTTTTTTCATATTGCCTTGTTTAGACGTGATCATCAAATACCTGCAAAACATCAGACAAACAACACGGAAATAACCCGAAATCGGATCGAAAACAGTTAAACTTTAGTTGAATTATGCATCAAAATATATATACGATTTTGTGTTATCAAACTCCCCTAAGCTTGAATTTTGCTTGTCCTCAAGTAAAACATGAAAAAGTCGGCAAGCACGAGGCAGCTTCTTCGTTCGCAAAGTTGGGGAAAACCGGGATTCTTGGTAAGAACAAAACGAGTATCATGACGACACTGGACTACAAGTCTTCGGAGGTCTCCTTTTTATGCAAATCGGTCCCAGTCATGCTACTGTAGCTTGGTGTCAAGGTTCTCGCGGCAAGTTCACCCTGTTTGTTCTAGCGCAATCACATTAAGCCCGTTGTCCATACACTTTCATGGCAAGTCGACCTGTTAGTGAATATGATCTCATTTCTGTTTTTGATCTTCTTCATTGATCATAAGCTTATTTCATTGATTTTTCAATGAGTTTACGTGCCGTTGGGCTAAATGCTCGGGTGAGGAGCACCTAACTTAGAAGGAAACGCGTCTTTATAATTTTGGGCTATCTAGCTTTCTTTTCATGATTTTTCATCTTTTTGGAGATCATACACTTATTTGCATCGGTCGCTCACTTAGAAGTGTTTTAGGATGGTGCTGACTGCTACTATAAACTACTTGGGGCTGAGTTTGCGTAGACACTCGAGACTTTTGTACGCGTAGGTAGTGAAACCGACTCGCATAAACCGGAGATCTAAGGTGTCACGATGGTACTGGTTTTGTTAGAATTGTCGTCTCCTCGGAGTTTCAAAACTTGGTTTGAACTCGGGTGTATTCTCGTGATGCTTTTGCTTTTGAGGAACGAACGAAAAAATTTGTTGTTTACGTCGAATAACATGGGGATGTTTGCGTAACGGAAAAAGGATATATAAACGAGCTTTATTTGCTAAAAATAGAAAATGTTTAAATAGAAATTACGAAATTCAAAGTACAATGGAATGGAAATAAAGGCTCCGCTCCCACACTATCTCAATCAGTGTCCCCACTGATTTGGAAGCATGTGAGAGGGAGATACAACTGAAATGAAAGTACAAATAAACTGGAAATATAGTAAACAAATAAGGAAAATGGATAACTAATCACGTCCGCTTCCTTGGTCACGTTCGCGCTGGCATCCTCTGGCTCTGGCCAGGGCGACTCGGTCCTCATAACTCATAGCTTCGGTGTGGTAGACAGTGTCACGGAGTCCTTCGACCTGCAAAGTCAGATTCGCCAGGTTCTCAGTAATGGTAGCTTGGCCGGTTTGAAGTTGTTGCATTTGGGTCCGGTGCCAAGCTTTGAACTGGTCTGCTCGCTGATTCTGCTGCAGTAGCATAGCGAGTATCTGGGCCTGCTGGTCGAGAGAGCAGCGGAGGTCCTCTTCTGTGTAGTCGGGTACTGGATGATGGCGGCGGCGAGAGGATGTACCTTCGGAAGGAGGAGGCTGCGATGCCTCCGGTTGCTCCGGCCTGTCCAACTCAGCTTGGATTTCATCATCAGAACCTTGGGTGTGGTCCTGAGTTGGAGCAGCGGCAGCAGGGGGGGCAATGAGGTCAAATAACCAGTCGGTACGGTCCTCTGGGTGTGTCCGGGTGCGTGATGGAAGGATGATGTTTCGGACGGTTTTGCCACGCACTACCGGATGGTACTTGCCGTCGGCTCTGGAGCGGATAAGGTGTGAGGCTCTGCAGTGTTCGGTGTCAAGGAACACCGAGGGGATGGCATGGAGGTGCTGGAGGCGGTTGCCTAAGTTCAGCCCAAGTGCAATGGCAGTGACAATCCCGCTAAAGTAGAATGGCTTGGAGCCACGGTTGCAATTGGCCTGAATGTGGGCCAGGAGGAACGGAGCGGCGTTGACAGGCTCGTTGTTAAAGACGCAATGCAAGAAGAAGAGCTCTTTCGAGTTCACCTTATGGTTGCTGTCCCTGGAGAAGATTGTGTTGCTCAATGCTCGGTGAAAGTACCGGATGGTCGGGTTATGGATATGCGTGGCGTGCAGAGAATCCCAACCATCGGCATTGATGCCGGTCAACTGGTACCACAGCGCGAAGGCTTCGTGCTGGAACTGATCGATGAGGCGGTGGTGAGCATTGTCGCCTCGAGGGAGTTGTAGGATGGCGGCAATCTGGTTCTGGTTCACCTGGTAGTTTGTTCCGAACATCCGGAAGCATGCGGCACCGGAATGTTGGCTGAGGTCGCCGCTGGATGTGACGTAGGTAAACGAACTCAGGAACTCGAGAGTGAGCTGTTCGTATGTCGGCAGTGGATTGGTGCATAGGTTCCAGATGCCGGCTCTTTGAAGCATCCAAGTGACGCCTTCAAGGAGTCTGAGCTCCGTGAGCGATGGAATGTGTGGATAATGAGTCGGCTGGAGCGACCTTTGATAGAATGCGATGTAGTTGGCCCGCTGTCTTTCACCCAAGCCACCTTCGCTGAACACAATGTTACTGATATCTGGGGTTTCAGTATTTCTTGCCATTGTTGGAAGATTGAGAGGGTTCTGAGGATTTGGGGTTGTTCTGCAAAGAGGAAAAAATGACAGAAGTGTGGTAGGAAGTTGAGATGGGAGTTGAAATATATGGTGCAATGTGGGGAGAACGAAAATTTGGAGTGGGGTAGGAGTTCTGATGATTGGAAGTTGAAATGAGGGTAGTGGGAGAGAAAACGCAACCCCTGTTATATCAGATAGCAGTTTTGGGTTCGTGACGGTCGTCACCCGCGTGACGCTCGTCAGGATCCTGTGACGGTCGTCACAGCAGCAAAATCTGCAGAACACAGAATTTTGCTCTGAGGGTGTTAGTGCAGTGACTTTTAGGCCTAGTATTGATATGACAATGTATTATAGCAGCCAATAAACAAAGAATAACGTAAAAACAGCAGAATTGAATAAAGACTATAATTGAAATAACAAGAAATTGAAATGATTGTATGTAGTACATAAAGAAACTAACAATGCGAAAAATCCAAATGATTAAACGAAACTAAACTAAACCAAACTAAACTAAATCTAATGCTAAAACTAGTATCTAGTCTTTTCGTGCCTTCAACTCATCGAATTTCCGTGCGTAGTAGTCGAGTTGGTCACAGACTAAGTCCATGAAGACTACCAGTTCGCTGTGTATGCTTGCGATGTCATCTTTTACAGTAGTCAGAGCTGCATCAACGTTGTCCAATCGGAGTAGAACAGTATCCATTTTGTCGGTGGTCTCCTCAGGGATAGGCTCGGGATAGGTGTTGTAGTGCGGAGGAGTCATAGGGTCTACTTCAGCTTCTGATACAGCATCCTCATAGTACATATAGTCGTGTGCCTCAGAGATGTGGTCACTGTCATACATATAGTTCTGTGGTGTTGACTAAGGTGAAGGAGGTCCCATAGGCTCATCCAATTCGTAAAGCCAGTTGTCCTTGTTGTGGATACTTGTCATCTGATGATCAGGCAGTGTGAATAGCTGGACAGGTTTTTCGTTGATGAGGTACTCATAAGGTCCAGGTCCCATAGTTCCTAAAATGCGCCTGTTAAAGCAGAATTGTATATTCATGGGTCGGATGGTGCCAAAACGAGTGCTTGCATTTAAGTGGAATCTAAGGCCAAGCTCGTGGGCAATCATTGTCACGAGGCCTCCTATAAGAATAGGTGACTGAGGTTCCTGAGTGAGGCGTCTAAAAGATCTCATCATGAAAGGCACTGCATTTACTGTACGTCCCTGGGAAGCACAGAACATGATGAATAACTCCTCTTTAGATACTGTGGTAATATTTTCTTCTTTCCCGAAAAGGGTGTGAGCTAGTATCTTGTGGAAGTATCTGAAAGCTGGGTTATGAATATCATCATTATACATTCTGTCTGGTTCAGGGTGATAGTCGCCTGTGATTCTACCCTAGAATTGGTCGAGTTCAAAATCAATATCATCATCTTCTGCACTGATGAACACATGCGGTCCGCTAGGAAATCCTAGGAGGTTAGCTAGTGACATCCAGCTATGGGTTTGGTCCATTCCAAACATTCAAAAGGTAATCAGCTATGTGCTGGATCCAAAACCATAGTTGGGTATGTATCTGAACGAACTAAGGAATTCATAGGTGAGATCCTTATAGGTAGCAAAACGTGTTTTTAAAGCAGTGTTCTCCCAACCCAGTTGATTGAACAGGTATTGAATGCTATCCGTGATTCCTAGTTTGTCCATGGTAGACTTATCATAATACAGCGTTAAGGCGATTTCTGTTTCAGTCAGTGCTGCAAATCTTGCCTTTTGAGCTAGTCCTCGAAAATGAACCTTTGTGAAGTCGTACTCGGCCATACTCGCAGGTAAGTCGGAGAAAACAGGAGGAATGTTTTGAAGACTTTTAAAATCCTGAAAAGTTTAAAACAGAAGTTTGAAGTCAGGATTTTTAAAAAACAAAAAGCGGTAAAAACAAAAGACAAAAAGAGAAAAATAATAAAAATAAAAATATGAAAACAAACGAAAGTAGAAAATAGTATTAATTATAAGTTTATAATTTTTGTTAAATTTTCAAAGTAAAATTTTAAATAGAAATGAAATACAGTAACGAGGAAAATTTCGGGAAACGTTGGGTTGCCTCCCAGTAAGCGCTGTTTTTAACGTCTAAAGCCTGACGATAGCTTGGTGACAAGCTATGCGGGTGTTTGAGCCGGAAGCTCAAGCAATGCTATACTGCAGACTTAAGGGCTGTTCTCGTTCTTATTATAATGTTTTAGACGTTGCCCGTTTACGATAAACGGTGCATTCGTCTTATCGGTAATTTCAACAGCTCCGCTCTGAAGTACTTTAGTCACTTCATAAGGTCCAGACCACCTAGATTTTAGTTTACCTGGGAAGAGTTTTAATCTTGAATTTAATAGCAATACGATGTCTCCCACACTGAATTGTTTCTTGACTGAACGTTTATCGTGCCACTTTTTAGTTCGTTCTTTGTAGATACGGGCATTTTCGTAAGCGTCTAATCGAAGTTCTTCCAATTCGTGTAAGTTCAAGATTCGCTTTTCTCCTGCCTCAGTGTAGTTGAAATTGAGTGTCTTAATGGCCCAGAAGGCCTTATGCTCTAATTCTACAGGGAGATGGCAGGATTTACCGTAAACTAATTTGTAGGGTGTAGTACCTATTGGTGTCTTAAAGGCGGTCCTATAAGCCCATAAAGCTTCTTGTAGCTTTGATGACCAATCTTTCCTTGAGGTAGCGACAGTCTTTTCCAATATCTATTTTATTTCCCTGTTCGAGACCTCTACTTGTCCGCTAGTTTGCGGATGATAAGGTGTAGCTACTCGGTGTCGGACTCCATATTTAGAAAGAAGTTTATCAAATATTCGTGATATGAAGTGAGATCCGCCGTCACTAATGACGAGTCTGGGTACACCGAATCTAGGAAAGATTGTGTTTTTGAAGAGTTTGATTACTACTCGTGCATCGTTTGTTGGAGTAGCTATGGCTTCTATCCATTTAGACACATAATCGACAGCGACGAGTATGTAGTTATTACCAAAAGAAGGTGGGAATGGTCCCATGAAATCTATTCCCCATACGTCAAAGATTTCTACCTCTAAGATTCCTTTCTGAGGCATTTCATCGCGTCTTGAGATGTTGCCGGTTCGTTGGAATCGATCACATTTTAGCACAGCGATGTGAACGTCTTTCCAGAGGTTAGGCCAGAATAAGCCGGCTTGGAGAATCTTAGCGCACGTCTTGGATGTACTAGCATGACCACCATATGGTGCTGAATGGCATTGGGAAATGATATTTTCTACTTCTTCCTCTAGGACACAGCGACGGTATATGTTGTCGGCCCCTCTCTTGAAGAGTAGAGGTTCGTCCCAATAATAATGTGTCAGATCATGGAAGAATTTCTTCTTTTGCTGATAAGTGAGATCCGGTGGAAGCACGCCTGCAGCGAGGTAATTAACGATGTCAGCATACCAAGGTAATGTGACTTGGGCATAGACGGCTTCTACGGCTTTTTCGAATTCTGGATCTTCCGAGATTGAGTTGGGTATGTCACTTTCTAATTTTGCTATCAGACGTTCGTACGGGAAATCGTCGTTTATCGGTACTGGTTCGTGTCTGATGCCTTCTATTCGGGATAAGTGATCTGCAACAACGTTCTCGGTTCCTTTCTTATCTTTGATTTCTAAGTCAAACTCTTGTAGTAACAGGATCCATCTCAATAGTCTTGGTTTGGCATCCTTTTTGCTTATTAGGTACCTTATGGCCGCGTGGTCTGTGTATATGATAATTTTTGCTCCTACTAAGTAAGAACGAAATTTGTCAAGCGCAAATATAACTGCTAGAAGTTCCTTCTCTGTGGTAGCGTAGTTCATATGGGCAGGATCTAAGGTTCTACTGGCATAGTAGATGGCATGGAGTTTCTTGTCCTTCCTTTGTCCTAGAACTGCGCCTACGGCATAATCGCTCGCATCGCACATGATTTTGAACGGTAGTCGCCAATCGGGTGGTTGCATAATTGGTGCGGTGATAAGGGCTGATTTTAATGTTTCGAATGCTTTTAGACAGTCGTCGTCGAAGGCGAACTCAGCATCTTTCATCAACAGGTCGGTCAGAGGTTTTGTGATTTTTGAAAAATCTTTTATAAATCTTCGGTAGAAACCGGCATGTCCTAGAAAACTCCGTATTTCTCGTACGGATTTGGCAGTTGGAGGTCTTTTATAATCTCTATTTTAGCTTTGTCGACCTCGATTCCTTTATCTGATATGACATGTCCTAGAACTATTCCTTGTCGAACCATAAAATGGCATTTTTCCCAATTTAGGACGAGGTTCACTTTTACACAACGTTCTAATACCATTTCTAAGTTTTGTAGGCATCCTTCGAAACTTTGTCCGCATACTGAGAAATTGTCCATAAATACTTCCATTATGTCGTTTATGAAATCTGCGAAGATTGCCATCATGCATCTTTGGGAGGTTGCTGGAGCATTACAGAGTCCGAACGGCATTCGGAGGTAAGCAAAAGTACCATAAGGACAGGTGAATGTAGTCTTTTCTTGGTCATCCGGATGAATGGGAATTTGGAAAAATCCTGAATAGCCATCTAGATAGCAGAAATATGAATGTTTGGCTAATCTTTCCAACATTTGGTCTATGAAGGGTAACGGGAAGTGATATTTTCGTGTGGCTTTGTTAAGCTTCCTATAATCAATACACATCCTGCTTCCAGTCACGACTCTTTTTGTTATTGATTCGCCTTTTTCATTTGTAACTACTGTGACTCCTCCTTTCTTCGGTACGACATGAACTGGGCTAACCCACTCACTATCGGAGATTGGATAGATGATTCCTGCATCTAGCAATTTCTTTACTTCATCTCTGACTACAGTGCTCAGGATGGGGTTCAGTCTTCTCTGATGCTCTCTAGAGGTTTTAGAGTCTTCCTCTATTGTAATTCGATGCATACAGATTGAAGGGCTTATACCTTTTAGATCGCTTATGTTATAGCCTAACGCGGTGGGGTACTTCTTTAGGACTTCTAATAGCTTTTCGGTTTCTGGTTGTCCTAAGTCGGCGTTGACTATCACTGGTCTTTTTAGTTCATCGTCTAGGAATTCATATCTAAGGTTTTTGGGTAGTGTTTTAAGTTCTAAAGATGGGTTCTTCGGACCTGGCATATGGTTTGGAGTCAGTGCTAAGCTTTCGCTTAGGCTGTCGTCTTTATACGGTTTACGCCAATCATCGTCTTCAGAAATATCGAGTATTTGAATCTTTATTATTTCTGAATACTTGGTCTCTTCATTTTCAAGTTCTCTTATGCATTCGTCAATTTCATCTACTAAATAGCAGGTATCTTCAATGGCTGGTGCTTGTAAGAACATGGTGAGAATGAACTCTATCTTTTCTTCTCCTACTTCGAATGTTAGCCTTCCTTTCTTCACGTCTATAATAGCTCTGGCTGTAGCTAGGAATGGTCTTCCTAGGATAGTTGGGGTAACAGGGTCCTCCTTGATTTCCATGATTATGAAGTCGGTTGGGATGTAGAATAGTCCTATGCGTACTGGAACGTTTTCCAGTATTCCGACGGGGTATTTCACTGATCGGTCAGCTAATTGAACGGACATTTTGGTCGGTCTGAGGTCTCCCATATTCAGCTTTTTGCATATAGATAAAGGCATAACACTGATACTGGCTCCTAAATCTCATAGAGCTTTATCTATCACGAACTTTCCTATGACGCAGGGTATGGAGAAACTACCTGGGTCTTTTAATTTAGGAGGCATGCGGTTTTGAATAATAGCGCTACACTCTGCAGTAAGTGTAACTGTTTCGCTATCCTCGATCTTTCTCTTATTCGACAGGATTTCTTTAAGAAATTTAGCGTAAGACGGCATTTGAGTTATCGCTTCTGTAAAAGGAATAGTAATATTCAGCTGTTTAAGGAGCTCTACAAATTTCTTAAACTGTCCTGAAGTTTTGGAGTTTATTAGTCTTTGAGGATAAGCAATAGGTGGTTTATATGGCGCTGGAGGTGCTTGAGTTTTTTCACTTGCGGTATCCTCCTTCTCGTTGTCTTCCTTCTTCTCTAACTCGGATTCCTTTTTTGCTTGTTCAGTTGGTTTTTGTTGCATGGCTGAGTTTTCGGTCCTCGGATCGATCGGTTCGTCCAATTCTTTTCCACTTCTTAGTATTACAGCATTTGCTTGGCCTTTTGGATTCTGTTCGGGTTGTCCAGGAAATGTGCCAGCGGGTGCGACAGCAGAGGCTTGTTGTTGAGCCACTTGTGATATTTGTGTTTCTAGCATTTTATTGTGGGTGGCTAAAGCGTCTACTTTTCCGGTCAACTGTTTAATTTGCTCGCTAGTGTGTATGTTTTGATTCAGGAATTCTTTGTTTGTTTGAGCTTGAGTAGCTATGAATTTTTCCATCATCAATTCGAGGTTTGATTTCCTAGGTGCAGTCTGAGCAGCAGCTGGTTTCTGATATCCTGGCGGAGCAGTAGGCATTTGCAATGCATTTTCGCTTTTGTAAGAAAAGTTTTGATGATTTCTCCAACCTGGGTTGTAGGTATTTGCGTAAGGATTTCCTTGAGCATAATTTACCTGGTCTGGTGGGATTCCGGCTAGCAATGGGCATTCGGGCGCATTATGAGTGGTGCTTCCGCATAACTCGCAATTTGGAGTTACGGCAGCGACGGTTGCAGTGGGGTTAACGGTCAGACTATCAATCTTTTATGCTAGAGCATCTACTTTAGTGTTGAACTTTTCAAGACTGCTGATCTCGTACATCCCACCTTTCGTTGTGGTTTTCTCTGTTGGAGTGCGTTCACCTCCCCATTGGCAATGGTTTTGAGACATGTTTTCAATTAATTGATAGGCTTCATCGTATGGCTTATCCATAAGTGCACCGCCCGCGGCAGCGTCTATTGTCAATCTAGTATTGTATAAAAGCCCATTATAGAAAGTATGAATTGTCACCCAGTCTTCTAGACCATGGTGAGGACATGTTCTCATCATATCTTTGAATCGTTCCCATGCTTCGTAAAGAGATTCAGTATCTTTTTGTCGAAATCCGTTGATTTGAGCTCTAAGCATAGCAGTTTTGCTTGGCGGAAAATATCTCGCTAAGAAGACATTCTTCAATTGTTCCCACGTCGTAACGGAGTTGGATGGTAAAGATTGTAACCATGTCCACGCTCTGTCTCTAAGAGAGAATGGGAAAAGACGAAGTCTTATCGCATCTAGAGTTACTCCATTTGCTTTCACCGTGTCTGCGTATTGTACAAACTTCGTTAGATGTTCGTTCGGATCCTCAGTTGCGTTTCCTGAGAATTGGTTTTGTTGTACAGCTGACAGCAATGAAGGTTTCAGCTCAAAATCATTTCAGGTAATAGCTGGGGCAGCAATGCTACTTCTAGGCTCCATCTGAGAGGGTGTAGCGTATGCCTTCACCGGTTTGTTTGAAGGTCCTTCAGCCATGTTTGATTCTTCTTCGGATTTTGGAATGGGAGTGAGAGGATCGGGAATGTTATGTTTGAGTTGGTACTCAATGATTCGGCTTCTTAGATGTAAGAAGCGTTCTAGTTCTGCGACTGAAGGTTTCAAGATATCGCCTTGTGAGCGATTACTTGGCATACAATCGACAACACTAGTAAAGGAAAAATGAAAATAATTAACCTAGTCTATACGGTGTAACAGAAGGTTACACTATTGACTAAACGAGTCCCCAGCAACGGCGCCAAAAACTTGATCGCGACTTTCTGTGTCTAATACAACCTAACTGCAAGTGCACAGTCTATCGCGTAGTAATAATAGATATCGATCCCACAGGGACTCGTAATCAAACTAGTGTTCTCGGGAGTTACTATGTTTAGCTAGGTAGAATATGTTTAAGGGAATAAGATTTGTCACTAAAGGGAACTAAGAATGTAGATTAAAGTCTAATTAATTGAATCGATATGCAGCAATTGTGTTCTTCGGGGATTTGACAAGTTACCGGTGTATGAAATAATTTTCAAAGTTTATTTAAGCAGAAAATGGTGATTTGAAGACTCTCGCCTCACGATGGTTATTGACGCTAATCATAATTCTAAGGGCCAAACGTACACTTTCGTATCCCGTTCGGGGTTAAAATTATTTTTTGGAAATCTCTAAGTTCTAATTCATTTTAAAGTGCTTTCGCTGTTATTAAAATGAGTGACTAGTGTTTACTATCTGATCTTGCCGCAGCTTTCGCTTGTTGGTTCGTATCTTAATTAATTTCCCACTTTCGTGGTAAAACTACTTTTAAATAAGTTCTCGCTTTCGCGACGAAGTTTATTCAGTAAATCAATTTTAAACACTCAGACCATAAATTACTTTTGAAAAGACAATTTTTCAACCGGTTATTATCAAATCCCTTTCGAATTATTACTACATATCGATTACCTAAATTTAGCTAGACATGGATTTGGGAAAGGTAAAACATAAATGAAAATGATAAATAATAATATGCAACAAAATAAAACTGGAATTACGATTGAAATGAGAAACCTGTAAATATTCCAATTGGCCTTTGGGCAGATCCTCCATAGATGTTGGCAGGATTCTGGTCTTTATGCCAATTTGATCGTACAACGAAAATAGAAATTACAAAAGAACGAAAGAAATGCGGAAAAGGAAAAGAGAAATAAATAAGAATATTAAAAACTGGAAAGGTTGCTCTGGAAATAAATTGGCAGCACTTCGTTGTATGAATGCGGCTCCCTTTCTGAGGTCCCCTTCTTCCCTTTTTATAGAAGTGGAATTCTAACGGTTATAATTGAAGAGAGTGGACTTTGAGGCAGAATAATCAGGGAGTAGTGGTCCACTATTTGGGACTTGGAACTGCTTCTTTTACGTGAAACTGAAGTGGGGCATTTTTGCCTGCATGACGGTCGTCACAAGGTGTGACGGTCGTCACCCGTGTGACGGTCGTCATGGAGCTGTGACGGTCGTCACAGCAGCAAAAACAGCATTTTGCGCTTTTCATGATGTTTTCACCCGGTTTTCGTCCATATTTCATCTGAGATTGCTTCTTTTCTTCATATTTCCTTGTTTAGACGTGATCATCAAATACCTGCAAAACATCAGACAAACAACACAGAAATAACCCGAAATCGGATCGAAAACAGTTAAACTTTAGTTGAATTATGCATCAAAATATATATACGATTTCGTGTTATCACATCTCATCTTGCCCTCAACATGAATGTTGTAGAGCATGATCTTAGCTTTAATTTGAGTACTAGAAGTCCTTGATATGATTTGTAGAACTCAAGTTATGACTTTGACAAGTTACAGGTCATTTGAGGTCTGTGGATTTGGGAGCTTGAAAGTTGTCCAACTTGCATGAAACTTTTTCCCAAGAAGGATGATTCCTATGAACTTTTGGTCAACATGAATGTTGTTCCTTATTCTCCTAGCTTTCTAGAGAGTACTAGAAGTCCATGATTGGATGTGTAAAACTCAACTTATGACTTTGACAAGTCAAGGGCATTTTGGTCATTTGGAGATTACAGGTCATTTCAAGCATAAGGCCATGACTCCTATTTCCAAGCTCCAAATGGATTTTTGTTCAACATGAAATTTGTTCAAAATGATGTTTTTAGCTTCTCTAAACATCAAGTGTCCATTGATATGGATTATATCAAGCATTGGTTGAAGAAACTTCACATGGAAGCCATTTTAATGAATTAAAATGAGAAAATTCAAAAGAAATGGGATTAACATGTTTCCAAGTCAAATTTGTGGTCATTTTGAATGGAATTAATGTTTTAGAAAGATTGGCATTGCCACATTTTGGATTTGAGTTCCATAGCATGGTCATTTGGATGGTTACTTCACAATTAAGAAACATATCATATACACTCCATATGTTAAAACCAAAGGAAAAAACCCATTACATCACACTCCTTAATGATTAAGTGGATGGTTTGGATTGAGTTTAGAGCATGAGTAAGGCTTGAAGGCACACTTCCATGTTGAAATTTGGAAGGAAAGGTGAACATCCAAAGTCCACAATTGGGCCTAGTTTGGGCTTGATATCCATCTGAACACACTATAAGTAAGAATTAGAACGAATTTGGAAGGTTCTGGAGCAGAATTCTGTTGAGAATCCATTGATGTGAAGTGAGGAAAAAGCTTGAAAATTGGAAATGCGTTTTGGAGAATCAAGAGGTTGCAGCAAGAACTGAGCATCAAGAATTGTCCACCATTACTCCTTGAAGGATTTTGCATAGTTTGAGAGAGAATTGAAGCACATAACCACTACAATCCGAGCTTCAAGGTTGGTTCTAAGTTCTTGAAATATCTCTCTAATTATGCACTTTTAATCCATTAGAAGCATGCGGTTAAGTTCCCTTTAGCATGTAGATGAATCCTGGTTAGTTAATTTGATGATTAGAGACGAGTTAGGGTTCCTTCCATTTTCGGTTGAGATCTAGTTTTGGAGAATCGCGCGTTTTCAGCATAAACTAATGGCATGGTTAGATTCTTGAGGAAATTCTCGTCAAGATTCATGTAGACAGCGTGACCAATGGTTGAGTGTAGAAGGATCTAGGGTTGCGTAGGGGTGGCCGGAAAAGCCACCGGCGATTAGGGCTTGCGCGCGTGAGTTGCAGGTTTGAAACGAGGAAGACGCAATCAACAACATTCGTTCGTGTGGAGAAATTGACTGAGTCAAGCAATCCAAGGCTCAGCGTTGTGCCACGTCCCCCTCCCTTCAAAACATTGCGTTTTGATTAGTGAGATACCCCAGCCTTGTTCACTTTGCTGCATGGACCGAGAATGAGCGAGTTCGAACTTTGGTGTGTGATGTTTCTGATTTTGTGAATTGAGAAGAATGAGCGCATGGGCCTATGGATCCTTTGATATCAGCACCCCTCTTACAAGCCCAATGAGATTTGTAACGTGAAATCTATACTTAGCACACCTCCCCTGGTCCTTTTGTTTGTGAACTGAGTTGAGAATTGGAGCGTGGGCTTTGGACTGGTTGATACCAACACCCCCCTTTTGGGCCCAGCACTGAATATGAATTGATTTTTCTTGCTATTTGCCACACACGCCTATTAATTTCCATTGATTTTCTATTATTTTTCATTTTATGCATGGTTCATTATTAAATCATATAAAATTGAAAATTGATCCAATTAATCCCATTCTTTTTGCATTATATTCATGATTGAATCTAGTTTTTTTTAGATAAAAAAATATTTTTATTTCATGCATTTTCTGATTTTATGGGAATTTTCATATTTTAATTGACATTAAAATAGTTATGTTTGAAACTTGATTTTGTGGAATTTTGTGTGATCATGTGATGATGATTTTGATCCTGATTTTTTGTGAGTAGTTAGCATAGATATGCATTCTCCGTATAGAATTTTCTCACATTTTTGTGATGAACGTAGGTGGTAGTTTAGGTTGAAACCTTTAGAAGCTCCATTTTTAGGGTTTATGGTTGATACCATGTGGTTTAGATCTTAATTTTAGGACTTAATAGATGATTTAGTCCCTGGTTTTGTACGAGGCATTCTTAATTGAATTAGGATCCCTTAGGAATTTTTGTAGAAATATATAAGATAGTTTTCTATTTTTGATTGATTTTAGTTTAGGTGCTAGTTTTAGATGATTCTAATGCACTAACTCAACTAGATTAACATCATTAGTTCCCTTAGATTAGGGTTGTGCTTTGCTTGTTCTTGGATGATGATGAAGGCAAGTTGAAGATGCATAGGATTGCTTGAAGAGGCTTGTATTTGAAGATCTTCCCTTCTTGTTGTGTAGTTTTGATTAGGTTAAGACTAGGGTTTTGTAGGCAGAGCTTCTAGATAGTTCTCTTCCTTCATAAACATGGAATATGTTGATCAATTCCATTCTTCCCTATGATATAAGGTCCCTTGTAAAGGCCTCATCCCTCCTTTGGTAGGATGTGTGGTTCTTTGCAGATTGGTAGAACCTTTGAGGGTCCCTTTCTCTGATGACAGGATGCTCAGTGGTGACCTTTGGTCTTCACTCTGCTACCAATCATCCAAACTTTGCTCTTGATAGAGACATCTTTCTCCCTTGTTAGAGGATGTAGTTCCTTGCTTGAAGAAGATTGAATAGTGAAGTTGACACTTCCATGTGATTGAATATTACTCTGAGAAGCTGAAGCTTATAGATGAAGAGAAGAAAGTTGATGCTGGTAAAGAAGAGAGAGCTGAAGCTTGAAGACAAAGTTGAAACTTATGAAGAAGATCCAATTGAGATTGAGTGAAGAGTTGAGGCTTGTGGAATAAAGAATAAGTTGACAGTTACATTGATGCACGGAGAGCCTGAGGGAATCAAGTTGATACTTGTAGTTAGGAGTGAAGCCTGAGGGTGGGATTGACTGAAGAGCTGAAGCTTGGAACAAGTTGATACTTATGTTTGAAGGGTTGAAACCTTGGAGGAGCAAGTTGATACTTGTCATGGAAGATGATAGCCTTGAAGGGTGATTGAAGTCTGAAGACTGAATTGTTGTCAGAAGAGCTGAAGCTTGGAATTGAAAGAGGGAGTTGTTGATCTGCTTTCTTTCTTGTCTGTTTTCTTTTCTGTATTGATGTGACTTGTTTGATTTGCTTGATGCATTAGAATAAGTCCATATCTAGACTGATGTAAGCTAGGAGCATGATTGCACTAGAGGTTGAGTTGCTCCCTCTGCTTGTATTTTTACTGTATGGCTTTGCTTGCGGGTATTCGGTAGAGCCCTGCTCCCTTGCCCATGTGGTTTATTTTGCTTGATAGCATTTTATTTTCTCTGTATGATTACAATCATTATATTTTGCTTGATAGCTTGTTATTTCCTCTGTATGATTGCAGTTATTCATATCTGGCTTGAGGTTGAGATGAGCTTGTGGAGGCTGATGCCCCACACACATTTCCTCCCTCAGTTGCATTGCATGCATTTTGCAGTCGTTTACTGTTTACTGTTTAAGCTGATGCTTTATCTGTTTCTGCGTACCATTGACATGATCCCATAGGAATCTCATTTCCTTTGATAAGGAAGTGATGATAGAACTTTAGGTTGAAACCTATGCATGATAACTTCTAGGAGTTCCCTGTTTCAAACCTCAACCATAGGATGAATCCTTGGCATGACAACATTAGGACTTGATAGTCTCCCTTTAGTTGAGCCTGTTCTCTCTTCCCATCTCAAAACAAATTGAAATACAGTAATAAAGGTTAACTGACATCGTACGTTACGAGCCTTAAGCTATCTGAGAAAGGATTGTTGGAGAGTTTCTTTTCAACAGTCTGGATGTTTAGTATGGCACCCCTTGGGTGACATGCGACGCATTCACTCTTAGGTCATAGTCTCTAGTGCGATACTAGTTGCAAACGAACATAAAAAAACAGTTCTTCCGTAAAAGACAGAAAACAAACTTCAAACTTTTTTGCCCCGTGGGCCCGTAATTCAAAGGAAGCTTTTCTGAAGAAAAGAGTGTCGTCAAACTTCAGTTCTACCGCAAACAGGCTTTGTCCCTAACTGCTGGAATTGCTGTTTAACCCTACTCGATAAAACAGATGAATCTGAATTCCCGTAATCCGTAGTACCCCGAACTACGTTAGCTCTGATCTCTCATGCCTGTTGAGAGTACGTAGGCACAATACTGATGTATTGGCGAGCCACCTTTCCCGTAGCCCGTAGTTCCCCGAACTACGTAAGCTCTGATCTCTCATACCTGTTGAGAGTACGTAGGCACAATACTGACGTATTGGTGAGCCACCTTCCCCGTAACCCGTAGTTAGTCGAACTACGTTGACTCTGATTTCTCATTCTCTGATGAGAATACGTAGGCATAAAGTGCGACGCTTTGCTGAGTCATTTTGTTTTCTTTTTAAGCCAGCCTTGATAGGTAGATAGATAAAACCAACTCGTCCAGTAAACACAACAAGCGTGGATCCCGTCGAGTACGACGGACGTGAGGGGTGCTAATACCTTCCCCTTGCGTAACCGACTCCTGAACCCAGACAATGGTTGCGATGACCTTGTCTTATACCTTTTCGTCAGGTTTTTCCGATTGTTTCCTTTCCCGTTCTGAGGGATAAATAACGAAAGGTGGCGACACTTCTGTTTTGCCGGCACCTTATTTTCGCGGAAGCGACAGCTGGCGACTCTGCTGGGGATCGAACCCAGAATCTCTGGTTCTCCGGTTCCGTATGCGAGTCAATCCTAGCGCTTGTATGATTACTTGTTGGGTTGTGTTTATTTATCGCATCTTTATTTCCCGCATTTTATTTTCAGTATGATATGATTATCTATGCTGTTGTGGGAGGGGCATTCTGATGAGTGAGAAGCCAGACCCAAGCTTGAGTGAACTTAGCATTAGTTGTGGAAATTAATGGGCACGTGCTTGCTTGGCAGGCACTAGTGTCTCATGAAATCCACGCTCAAACGAGGTTCTCCCGGTTGACTTCTTTTTCATCCCTTTGGGTTGAGGGGGTTGTTGGTTTGGAGGATTGTCGACTCTGGGGACCGATCATTTGGGATTCAGTCGAGTGAGGCCGCTTCATGAGCTGGTGATGCCACACCTTCTGGGTATCGTATAACCCCTCTTGAATGTCTGCGACGCTGATGACCGCATAGGATGCCGAACTTGAATCAGTTTAGGTCCATACATGTGAGCAGGGTTGGGTTTGTTGCAGGAAACCTTAACCTTCAGACTACCTGGTTTTCTTGATAGTGAATCAGTTTTGTATCAGAGGATCTCATCAGCAAATGTGTATTTGTTCTTGACAGAGCAAGTTTTTGATTGGGATCAGAGGATCTCATCAGCAGATGTTTGTTCTTGATAGAGCAGAGTTTTGGTCCTGTATCAGAGGTCCTTATTATCAGATATTTGTTCTTGACAGAGCAGAGTTTTGGTCCTGTATCAGAGGTCCTTATTATCAGATGTTTGTTCTTGATAGAGCAGAGTTTTGGTCCTGTATCAGAGGTCCTTATTATCAGATGTTTGTTCTTGATAGAGCAGAGTTTTGGTCCTGTATCAGAGGTCCTCATTATCTGATGTTTGTTCTTGATAGAGCAGAGTTTTGGTCCTGTATCAGAGGTCTTTATTATCAGATGGTTGTTCTTGACAGAGCAGATTTATGGTCCTATGTTCTTGACAGAACAGATTTGTGGTTCGATACCGGGGTTTTCTTATTATCAGATATAGTGGTTGTTCTTGACAGAGCAACATCATGGTTTTGTTGATACAGAATCTCCACAGCACAGTTGCCTTGATCTCCTGCTGCATGATTGCATTTTACATTGCTTTGCATACCCATTTGCATTTCATTAACGTGTGTGTGTTGCAGGTACCGTTTCCCCCGATTCAGGATTTCTTGCCTTCTATTGTGTTATTATGGGTTCTCTGAGGAAGACCGTGGCTTACAAACTCCCCACTCCTGATGTTTTTCAGCTGACTGGTTTGATTGCTTTAGCAGATGATTCTGTGAGAGATGAGTGTCGCTACTGCGAAAATCAGCCACGGCTGAACAGAAGAGTCGCCACCGTGCGTTATTTATCCCACGGGAGGGAAAGGAAACACTCAGAGTAAACCTCGCACAATACGGGAAAGGTATGGTCGTCGCAACCAAAACCTGTATTCGGGAGTCGGTTACGCAAGGGGAAGGTATTAGCACCCCTCACGTCCGTCGTACTCGACGGGATCCACGCTTGTTTTCGGGTATGGATTGTTATTCTATCTAAACTAAAGGTCAAGGGTTAAAATAAAATGAAAATAAAATGACTCGGCAAAGTATCGCACTTTATGCCTACGTATTCCCGTCTGGAACGAGAAATCAGAGTCAACGTAGTTCGCCTACCTACGGGAAAGGAGGGGAAGGTTGCTCGCTAGGATATCGCATCCTATGCCTACGTACTTCCACACTGCATGGAAGATCAGAGCAAACGTAGTTCGGGCCACGGAAGACACAGGTCTGTCTTGGTTGATTTTATTCCCTCTGAAAAAGGTTTTTCTGATTAGCAGTCCAAGCGGACAAAAAATGACGTCTTGATGAGTCCACCTTCTTTTACGGAAGAAGTGTCTTTTATTGTGTTTGACATATTATTGTGTTTTCCTGTTTGTTTTGAGAAAGAAGAGACAGAACTCTAACCTACGGTTGCGAAGGGAATCAAACTAACCTAATGTTATCATGCATGGGTTAAGACCTAGTGTCTATCATGCTCCTCTCTTGCGCAGAGAGAAACAGAGATCCTAAGGGAATAGCCGGAAACAGAAACCATATCAGATATATACAGTAAAGCGGTAAAATGCATGGATGCAGCAATACAAGCGAGGCAAGGGAGTCCCACTCAACCTCGAGCCTAGAAAACAATAGGCAAAAGTGAACAGACTTCACTTTCAACCCAACAGGGTAAACATCAAGCAATACAGTCCAGAAAACCAATCAATACATCAGAAATGAAATACAGCAGAAAAATAAACACCATCAGCAGCTCTGAAACAACATCTGACTTCAAGCTTCAGCAAGCATCAATCTCCATCTCCACAGCCTTCAAGCAAGGTCTTGGTCATCAATCTTCAGTCTACAATGTCTTTTCTTCAAGTCCTATCCTCCAAGCTGAGGGATCAATCACAAGAGTGAATTGGGTGTTAAGCAATTAGTTGACTACCAAGGGTGGCAAACCAACTGCTACTAACACATAAGATATTTTATCTCAAGAGTTCTATCCCTTAGACAGTAGCACCAAGCCTTCCAAAGGAAGGGGGTGGGTGTCTTAGAGAGACTCTGTATCACAGAGAAGAATGGAGGCAGTCAAGACCTTCCATGTTTGAGAATCAAGCTTACTACTCTAGAGCTCTGCCTAGCTCCTAAACCCTAATCTCCTCAACGGCTGCTAGCAGGAATCTCCTCATCAACTTTGGAAGTTGGTCTTCAGTCTCTGGATCTCCAATGGCTACATCATCACAAGTCTTCAGCTCCCCCAATCCCCAGACAATCCCCTTACCCACACAGACAAACAATAATCCCCAGAGGGCACACCACACCAATCAATCAAATATAGCAGTATATACTAATAGCAGTAGGGGAATCCTAGTGATTTCTAAGGGATCTAATAACTACCCATAGTCCCTATAGTCCCATAGCTAAAATATTCAATCTCTAAGTCCTAAGGGAACTGAATTTATTCACCTATGTCATCACTTAAACCCTAATTTTGTTCATGTTATTCACTCCTAAACTAAACACCTAAAATTAATTCCTAAAAATGGGAACTAAATTGCATGTACAAGTTGAATGTCTAAACTAAACAACCTAAAAAGAATGGATTAAAAATGTTAAAGCAACTATTAGAACCAAAATTAACAAATTCATGTATGAAATGAAACACCTAAAATAGGAATTTATTTGGAAAATATGGGAAAAATATCAAATAAAAAATAAAATGCAATTTTTATTTTTTATAATTTTCTAGACAGAATTATTGACCTATAGAAAAAACAAGAATCAAAAAATATTAATTTTTCATTTTTATATGATTTTTTAAAGATGCAAAAATATTAAAGGAAATTAAAATACACAAAATGGAAATTAAATGGGAGGGGTGAGAATAGCATCTGTGCCCTAGTTGTTTTTATTAAGTGGGCCAGATCAGGGGGTGCGAATATTAAAGGGGCTTAGGCCCATACGCGCTCAGAAAATGAAAATGAAAATTAAAAGAAAATTGAAAAAACAACGGTGCAACTAGCAATAGTTTTCAGTTAAAAATTGGACTGGGCCAACGGGTGGGGTGTGAATATCAAGTTCTGCTGAGGCCCAAGATTCATCACTTAAGTAAACGCTGCGTTTCAGCGCTTAGGGTTTCCCTCCGTTTCAAGTTCAAATGGGGACCGTTGGATGGGTTTAATAAGTCGAATAACCAGCATGATCTAACGGTGGTACACTCATCTTCCCCAAAAAGCCATTAGGGTTTCAGCAAAACAGACTCCATGCGTGACTCTTCTCCAAGCTCGTGCTCCCTCAATATTCAATGAAAACTAAAAATTCCAAAGCCAAAAACGATCTACTGATCACCAGGAACACAGTCATGCGTGTAGTTTTCTTTGAACCATCGTGCATCCTCCAAACAGAAAGCTTCAAGACTAGGGTTCCACCATTTTCTTCTGGTATCAACCTTAATATAACTCAATCCTAATGATCTAATCTTGTTCTATATGTTACCCTGATCTTATCAAGCCAATACATGCTCATTAATACTCAAAATACCACCTGTCCTCGATCATCCAAGTTTCAACACTCTGCCATGGAAACTCACAGAAGTCTCTCTAATTCTCAGAATTCATTCACCTATGGTCTCTAAACACTCTAATCCTAACCATTCCATCTAATACTACCTAGATGAATAGATATAGATTGAAATGCATACCTTGCAATGTGGATGAAACAGTGGTGGAATCGTGCACTTCAAGACTTGTTAACCTCCAATATTGATCTTCAATGGATGCTGATTCTTCTGTTTGCAATGGTTGTGGCTCAAACTTCTTGAATCACCTCATCCCCTTCTTCATGCAACTTGGAGTGAAAACTTGGATCACACAAACCAGCCACGAGTTCCTCTCAACTTTCTTTGCCAATTACTCTATGATGATGGTGGATGATGATGATAACAGAAATTAAGATGATTGATGAAGTTTCAATGGAGTTTGAAGAGAAAATGCAAATGGAAGTGAAGGAATCAAAATGGGGTTTGCAAGCTCAAAGAATCACCAACCAATGCACAAATGGCTTCATTTCATTATATAGATGATGATTAACAGAATGAGAAGCTTCTAGATTGGTCCTAGAGGGATCTAGAAACTTGTGGAAATTTCAAGGAAGTTCTCATTTGATGATATGTTGAAGATCTCTTATCTCATGCTTGTACCTTTGTAGAATTGAGTTAAAATCTCCTTTCATGAGATATTAGGAGTGTATGTATGAAAAACCAAGCTTTTCCTTGCCTTGTGTTAAGTTTTACCATGTTGCCTTATGATGCAAGAAACAAATTTACAAAGGAAGTCTAACTTTTAAGCCTAAACTCAAAACTGTGTCTGAACCAATGTCTTTAAAATGATGTTGGGAATCAATTTGGTATATTGGATGACCCATATTGGATTTGTAGATCTCTCAAACCAATTTTTATTTCAACTTTTTCAACTTATATGCCTTTTTTAAGTCATTTTTCACCAACTTTGGTCAAGTCTCATTCCATACATTTCCAAACTTTCATGACTTCTTTTCTAGACTTAAAATGGCATTTTGAGCAACTTTGATGTTGGGAAGTTTTTCATTTGAAGCTCCCTTGTATGAGTTTTAGGCATAGGCTAAGAATGACCTCTAATCCTCAGATGACCAAAATACCCTTTGCTTGCCAAGACCATAAGTAGAGTTACACAAATAATATGAAGGCATAATATACCATTATAGAAAGATAAGACAATTAGGAACAATTCTTATGTTGACAATAAATTCATTTGAAATCTCCTTGAGGGGTAAAAATAGCTTGGAAGTCAAGTAACTTTCACAGACAAAATTTCAGATACCTCAGATGACCTGTAACTTGCAAGGACCATAACTTGAGTTCTATAAATCTCCTTAATGTCTTCCACCACTCAAATTAAAGGTCTTGAGATCCTCTACAAGTTTCATGTTGGCCAAGGATCCATTTGAAGCTTTCATTTTGACTTATCTTGCTTGGAAATTTGACCTAAACTAGGGGATTTTACACAGAAACCCTAATTTAGAAACTCCTCTTCTCCTTGATTTCTCTTGATTTATTCTTAGCATATCACCATATCCTTCTCTATATGTCAAATTATGAACCCCACATCTCTCCAATAGCCTTTAATGCCTTTCAATCAGTCAATTGACCTAGAGTTGACCCAGGGTTGACCCAGATGAAACCCTAGTTGACTGTCTTCAACTGTAATTCTTGTGATCATACCAATGACTTGTCTCCTTCTCCAAATGACTTTCTAAGTCCTCCAAGATGTCTAGATACTCCCCATGCCTTCAATTCATAGCTCATACTTTCCTTGATGATCCCCAGACACCCTCAGCTAGGAGATAGACTCAATGCTTGATCCACTGATTTCTGATGACTTGAATGAGATTGAATCAAGATAATAACCTCTTGATAAGCCTCTAGAGATGAGAATAATGATTGGTCCCCTGTTGAATGACTTGCCATGCTTATGCTATGCAGATGGTTAGGCTATGCACATGACTCTATATACAAATGCTAATGATATTGAAACATAAACCAAGTGGACAAGGTTGAGCAAATTTTAGGGTGCAACAGCTGCCCCTATTCAAGCGACTTGGACCCGATTGGGTGAAGAGCCCAGAGCCTTCAGACATTCGCGGTACGAGACGGTTGAATACTAGGAACCCGGAAATTTGCCAACCGCAGAAATAAACTGCGCCCCTGCTTGAGGAACGACATCCACTGCCTGGATCTGACTGCTATGGCTACCAATTGATCCACTAGCGATCGTGCTAGGGATTATTTGTCTGCATTTCATCAGGAATAAATCGTCCACGTTAGGAATAATATCTTGTCGACGTTAGGCATAACATTGTCCCCGTTAGGACTCATCCTTCCACATAAGGGATAACCGTTCCCCGTTAGGAATAATACCGTCCACGTTAGGACTCACCCTTTTTCCCCATAAAGAATCTCATTCTTCCCACGTTAGGAGACCATCTTCTTTCCACGCAAGGAAACCTGTCCATGTTAGGACTAAACCTTTCCACGTAAGGAATGCAACTCATCTTGATCTGTCCACGTCAGGACTAACTTCTCCACGTAAGGAAACAATTTCTCTTTCCACGTAAGGAATCAACTTCTTTTTTCCACGTTAGGAATCAAACTCTTTTTTTTTCCGTTAGGAATGCCTCTATCTTTCCACGTTAGGAGATCATATTCTTTCCACGCAAGGAACCGCCATCTTTCCACGTTAGGAATCTATCTTGATATGTCCGCGTAAGGACTCAATCTTTCCACGTAAGGAATACAATCTCGTTCCACGTCAGGAATGCTATCTTTCCACGTAAGGAATCAATCTGATATGTCCACGTAAGGACTCAATCTTTCCACGTAAGGAATACAATCTTTTCCACGTTAGGAATAACTTGATCTGTCCATGTCAGGACTAAATTTTTCCACGTAAGAAAACAACTTCTCTTTCCACGTAAGGAATAGACCTGTCCACGTCAGGACTCACGTTTCGTCTTGATTTGTCCACGTCAGGACTCACCTCTTGACTTACTGAGAAAATAAAACTTGTCCACGTTAGGACCCATATCTCAACCTGCTGAAGTAATAGAACCTGTCCACGTCAGGACTTGCGCGTCTTCGACTTGCTGGGGAAATAAGACTTGTCCACGTCAGGACTCACATCTCACCATTACGAAGAAAGATGAATTTGGGAATAAATGGTCCACGTCAGGACACCAACACGAAGAGTAATCAACTTTGCCAACGTCATGACTTCACATTCCTCTAATACCGAGAAACCGAACCCGTCCACGTTAGGACTAACACATATCGTCAACTCGAGGAGATAAATTTGTCCACGTTAGGACCCCCACTTCTCCAGCCTGAAGAAAATCCATCAATAAAATTGTCCACGTCAGGACTCTCTCCTCCATTGGTCCCGACCCACAAACTTCTTATCACTGACGTTACAGCAACTTTGAGGCTGACTCTACTGGGGATATTTGGAAATCAAATTACTGGGTGCCTGCTCTAATAACCGGCGGTAGCCTCTGGAATTCTGGTTCATGAAACCTTTTAATGCTGACGTAACAACAACTTTGAAGGACACAATCCGCTGGTCGGACTAGAGAAACTTCAACAAGAAACCCTGGCGGGGAAACAAGTAACTCTGCTTGGGGACGAAGAGAAACTTATCCTGCTGACTCTGTGGGGAGTAGTGCCAAAGCTGACACTTCATTGAATGTCTAATGCCGAGACCTCAAATGTTTATTGATTTACCTGAGCGGGGGCTCTTTCTACCTGCAAGAGAAACAGTACTTGAAACAAAAGGTTAGCCAACCTGGTTTATATTTCACAATGCATGCGTCTGTCAATGATGCAATGTTCCATTTGACATGGAAATGCTGCGCTTTTTTCATTTGGTGCATGCAAGTGTGACACTATATGCCAATGCAATTGCAGACTCGAACTGCTGAAATACAGGAACTGCTTCAGCAAAATAAATGCTGAAGATAATGCCAACTCCGCTGGGGATAGCCAGATGCTACAGAATTATTCCAGCAAAATAAATGCTGGAAAAGTGAAGTCAACCCTGCTGGGAAATTGGGAACTTAAATCAAGCTCCGCGTTGAAGTAACACCCTGCTGGGGAATATAACTCTGCTGGAGAATAGCAGATGCGCTTGGTATGATTGGACTTCTGCTGGAAAGTGAACGGATATCACACGGTATTCTGACAAAATAAATGCCAGGACCCACACCAACTCTTCCGGGGAGGGTCTTAATCTTCGAGTTCCACTGGGAGGAATGAAAACACTTGCAAAGAGAATTCCGCTGGGGATGGGATGATTCTCTCGGGGGGAAATCAACTGATTCCGCTGGGAGAGAGTAAATGACCCTGCGGGGAAAGGTAAACTGCCTGAATACAGCTCACCGATATTAATCTTCTGAGGCTAAACCCACTCTGCTTGAGATACACTGTCTGGATATAGCCTTATAATCCTGGAATTTGCCAAACTCTGCTGAGGATAAATGACTTTGCTGGAGCACGTCCTCTGGATAAGCTACGACCAGCTGGGGAATTCGATCCTTCTTCAGGAAGAACATGCATGACCTGCGTGGGGGTCGAGTCTTTTGTTATTGCAATCTTTTGATCATCTTCCTCGTACGGCTATGAAACCTGCAACAACACAAACCAGACAAGACAAGCCTATACAACCACATCGATTCAGGTTAGTGACGTTATTTTCAGTTAATTCAAAGCTTTAGCAATCGTTGGCAAGGGCCAGTTATGTTATACACCTGCTAGTTTCAGTAAACCTAGGCGTTTTATCATGCACAAAACAGTAAAGAACCAGCATCAAGTACTGAATAACATATTTTATTGATTGGGCCCCTGAATGGGCGGAATTTTTGTACACGGGATGTAACTCCTGAAAAGAGGAAGCTACGCAAAGCAGATATACAAGTATGCACAAGAAGCATAAATATTTTGACAAATTAAATTTTGTACACATGTCGGCAACGGGATGCAGACGAACACCACAAACTGATCCTCCCATGACTCGCCCGACTCTAATGCTTTCCCAGTATTCACTCTTCCGAAGAGGTTGTATCTAATAATCGACCCCTCAGGTATTCTCCCGCATTGATGCTCACTGCAATATCAAATTCGGACCGCAGTCATTTGCTTTTTCGAATCCCTAACTTTTGCGTGAACCGCCCTTTACGGGTTTTCAGTTCACCGGGATACCCTTTTTTGCCGAAGTCGTCCAGTGTAGGTTTTCAACTTCGCGGGTGTACATTTTTCAATTTTATCCCTAACTTTTTCCCGAACCTTTCCTTCTGTTTTTGGTTCGTCAGGATGCCCCATTTTTGCCTGGACTCTCTTTTTTCTGTCCAGCGGGTCAATTTTAAGCAAAGTATTTTTTAACTGCGTCCGAATTCACAGGCGACGTAAAGTCTTCACCGTCCATAGTGGACAACAACAAAGCTCCTCCCGAAAAGACTTTCCTGACAACGTATGGCCCTTCGTAATTGGGGGTCCACTTGCCCCTGTGATCTGCTTGCGGCGGGAGAATCCTTTTCAGCACAAGGTCGCCCGTCTGAAAGCTTCGCGGATGTATCTTCTTATCATATGCTTTCTTCATTCGGCTCTGATACAAACGACCGTATGCTAGAGAAGCGAGCCTCTTCTCATCCATCAAACTCAATTGGTTCAACCTGTCTTTCACCCATTTTGCCTCGTCCAGCTGAACGTCTCGCAATACCCTCAGAGAAGGGATCTCCACTTCCAACGGTAGTACCTCTTCCATCCCGTATACTAACGAGAACGGGGTTGCCCCGGTTGATGTGCGTACCGTCGTACGATAACCGTGCAAAGCGAAAGGTAGCATCTCATGCCAATCCTTATAGGTCACCACCATTTTCTGAACAATCTTCTTGATATTCTTATTGGCCGCTTCGACAGCGCCATTCATCTTGGGTCGGTAAGGGGAGGAGTTGTGATGTTCGATCTTGAAATTCTGACAGAGCTCCTTCATCATTTTGTTGTTCAGGTTCGAACCGTTGTCCGTGATTATCCGCTAGGGGATCCCATATCGGCAAATTATATCTCTCTTGATGAATCTGGCTACCACCTGCTTAGTTACATTCGTATAAGACGCCGCTTCCACCCACTTGGTGAAATAATCGATTGCTACTAGAATGAACCGGTGTCCATTAGAAGTTGTCGGCTCGATCTTTCCAATCATATCGATTCCCCACATCGAGAATGGCCATGGCGATGACATCACATTCAGAGGACTTGGAGGCACATGGATCTTATCGGCGTAGATTTGGCACTTGTGGCACTTCCTCGCAAACTTGAAACAATCAGTTTCCATAGTCAGCCAAAAATAACCTGCCCGCAGCAGCTTTCTCGTCATAGCATGCCCACCAGCATGCGTACCAAAGGTACCCTCATGTATTTCCTCCATGAGCAGCTTCGCCTCTTTCTCGTCTACACAACGCAACAGCACCAAGTCGTGGTTTCTTCTGTATAATACGCCATCCGGATTCAAATAGAAATTACCCGCTAATCTCCTGAGAGTCTTCTGATCTTGACTGGATGCCTCAGCCGGATACTCTTTATTCTTCAGAAAATTAAGGATATCAAAATACCACGGTTTGTCGTCAGATGCTTCATCAATAGCAAATACAAAAGCTGGTCTGTCAAGCCGAGAGATAATGATTCTGGGAGCCTCGTTCCAGAAATTGACTTTGTACATGGAAGACAAAGTGGCGAGGGCGTCAGCCATTTGATTCTCTGCCTGCGGTACATGATGCAATTCGACTTTGTCGAAGAAAGGCAACAATCTCCTTGCATAATTCATGTAATGTATCAAATTGGGCTGACGTGTCTCCCATTCCCCTTTTATTTGATTCACCACCAGAGCTGAGTCTCCGTATACGTCTAAATTTTTGATTCGCAAATCAATAGCTTCTTCAAGCCCCATTATACAAGCTTCGTATTCGGCCTCATTGTTGGTAACGGCAAAGGTCAATCGGGCAGTAAACGGGATGTGCGACCCGTGTGGCGTAGTGATGATTGCCCCTATTCCGCTACCGTAAGCATTCACAGCTCCTTCAAATATCATCTTCCATTTGGAACCCAACTCCGGCCCTTCGCCTGGCAACGGCTCTTCACAATCTTTCATCTTTAGGTACATGATATCCTCGTCAGGAAAATCAAACCTCATCGATTGGTAATCTTCAATAGGCTGCTCCGCCAGATACTCAGACAGCACACTCCCCTTTATAGCCTTTTGCGAGACGTATTGGATGTCATATTCAGTCAAGACCATCTGCCAACGGGCGATTCTCCCTGACAGCGCCTGCTTTTCGAATACATATTTGATAGGATCCATCTTCGAGATGAGCATGGTTGTATGATTCAGCATGTATTGCCTCAAACGCTTGGCGGCCCAGGCTAGCGCGCAACAAGTTTTCTCAAGCATTGAGTATCGAGATTCACAATCTGTAAATTTCTTACTCAAGTAATAAATTGCATGCTCTTTTCTTCCTGTCTCGTCGTGCTGACCGAGAACACAACCCATGCTTCCCTCAAGAACTGTCAAATACATGATCAAGGGTCTCCCTACCACTGGAGGTATCAAAATAGGAGGCTCCTGCAAATACTGTTTTATTTTATCGAACGCCTTTTGACAATTTTCGTTCCACGTTACAGCTTGATCTTTCCTCAACATCTTGAATAATGGTTCACACGTGGCCGTTAGATGAGATATGAATCGAGCGATGTAGTTCAACCTCCCTAAAAACCCGCGCACCTCTTTCTCTGTTTTAGGCGTCGACATTTCTTGAATCGCTTTTATTTTAGCAGGATCGACCTCTATTCCTCTTTCGCTTACGATAAACCCCAGCAGTTTACCCGATCTCACCCCGAAGGTGCATTTATTAGGGTTCAGCCTCATCCTGAACTTCCTAAGCCTTTTAAATAACTTCAGCAGATTCACCAGATGCTCTTCCTCCGTCTGGGATTTGGCAATCATATCGTCCACATAAACTTCGATCTCTTTATGCATCATATCATGGAAAAGAGTCGTCATCGCACGCTGATATGTTGCCCCAGCATTTTTCAAACCAAAGGGCATCACTTTGTAGCAAAATGTTCCCCAAGGCGTTATGAAAGTGGTCTTCTCCATGTCCTCTGGCGCCATTTTAATCTGATTATAGCCTGAAAAGCCATCCATGAAGGAGAATACGGAGTATTGAGCAGTATTATCAACTAGCACGTCAATATGAGGAAGCGGAAAATCGTCTTTTGGGCTTGCTTTATTCAAATCTCTATAATCCATGCACATTCGAACCTTGCCATCTTTCTTTGGCACTGGTACGATGTTAGCAACCCATGAGGGATATTTTGTTACAGCCAGGAAGCCAGCGTCCCACTGTTTTTGAACTTCCTCTTTGATCTTCACTGCCATATCTGGTCGAGTTCTGCGAAGCTTTTGTTTGACCAGCGGGCATTCTTCTTTCAGTGGCAGACGGTGCACAACCATATCTATATCGAGCCCTGGCATATCTTCATACGACCAAGCGAATACATCACTATACTCTCGGAGCATTTCAATCAGTCTTCGCTTGATATCACCCAGCAGTGCGGCCCCGATACGAATATTCTTCTCAACCCCTTCCGACCCCAAGTTGATAATTTCGATGACCTCTTCGTGAGGCAGAATGGCTATTTCCTCTTGCTTCACCAACCAAGACAGTTCTTCAGGAACGTCACTATCTTCGACAACCTCTTCTTCGGCCTGAAATACCGAATGCTCAAAGTCGGGACGAGTCATAGGTGGTTCAAGGATGTCATCTGAAAATATTATCCTGCAAAAAGAATGGTTAAGTGCTTCAAAATGCGTATAAAGCGAATAACCACGTTGCCATTTTATTGAAAAATACAAAACAGGAAAGACAGGGATTACAGTATTTGCACATGAAAAAACGCCATTTATTTAATGATAAACACGCAATGTTCATAACAGCACAGCCCTAAGCAAATCATGATGCCCCGGGCAAGACATCAGATTGTTCAACAATTAATAAAACAAAGCATTACTGTTTAAGAGTCACAGGAACAAGCTCCTGAATAGACCAGTTGCACAGTCCTTGTCCTGGCGTGCTCGGCTGAATCCAAGCGTCCATATCGCAATCGCTATCTCCTTTGTCCGACTCTGAAGCAGCGTTGACGGTTTCATGACATACTCCACTGGCAGAGATGGTTATTGGCCCTCTGAAACGGGGTGCTCCCACCGCAGGTGTTGATGACGACGGTTGGTATCCCAGCCCGAACCGGTCCATCTTTACAGGGATATCCAGCACTTTGCCCCATCCCTTTGCTTCTCCTGCCTCCACCAGAGCTTGAGCTTCTTTATATGACAAAACGGCTATCTCCGACACTTTGCCCGGCCCGGGACCTTTGTCCTGGATACGCAACCCCTCAAATGCCTGGCAGGGTGTTTCGTGGATCTCTCCATCGACCTCCACATATTTAAATGACGACAGATGGCTGACCAGGATGTCTTCTTCTCCGCATACGGTGACTACGCTGTCTCCGACCATATATTTCAACTTCTGATGCAGGGTAGACGTGACTCCCCCGGCCCCATGAATCCAGGGTCTTCCGAGCAGGCAGCTGTACGCAGGCTGTATGTCCATGATATAAAATTCTGTTGCAAACACCTCCGGCCCTACCTGCAGAGGCAATGTTATTGACCCAAAGACTGTTTTTCGCGTGCCATCAAATGCCCTGACTACCAAGTCACTGGGCGTGCACAGGATTCCTCTGACGTCTAGCTTCATCATCGCTTTCTTGGGCAGCACATTTAAAGACGATCCGGTGTCTACCAATACATGCGACATTACTGATCCTCTACACTCGACAGATATGTGCAGCGCCATATTATGATCTCTCCCTTTCGGGGTCAAATCGAAGTCGGTAAAGCCCAAGCTGTGGCCTGCATTCACATGTGCCAACAATCCTTCCAGCTGATTCACGGAGACGTCTTGGGGTACAAAAGAAGTATCTAGGACTTTCAACAAAGCATTTCTGTGAGCTTCCGAACACAAGAGCAATGACAAGATGGATATTTTGGACGGCGTCTGTTGCAGATGCTCCACAATCTTATAATCACTTTTTCGAATCAAGCGCATGAACTCTTCTACATCTTTCGATGCTGATGCTTTATCGCTTGCTTGCACTGGGACATTCTCAACCATCTTCCCCTTTCCCTTCGCTAGTCTTTCGGACTCCACTTCAGGCGATATGAAGATCCTACCACTCCTTGTCATACCTCCTGAACCAACAACGTTGTCTACAGTCTCAGCTGGCTGCTTATTAACATCAATTTTTATCCCGTCACAATACACCTCCAACCCATATGACCATGGGACTGCTTTTGTGTTCTCGTACGGGATCGGTCCGGCCTTAGTTATGGTGATCGGTGGTCGCTGGACCGGTGCTGCAATAGTGATTGTCTTTCGAGGAATCGTTACAGTGGCCACATCACTCTGATCATCTGCTACTGCCCCTGCGGGCTCTTCAGTTGCTGCTCGGTCAAACTGCAATGTGCCTCCATCAATTAAAGCCTGGATGCCTTTCTTCAAATCATCACACCCCCCAGCTAGGGTCCAGCATTCTAAGCAATACTCGTCACATCCTGGAAAAACACCCCCTTGCAACAATCTGCTTTTTATCTCGCTTAGCGGCGTCTTTAAATCGTCGACATTCATAATCAGATTCAACCCTTCCTCAGTCAGAATGGCGTTCGCCCCATGATTAGGCATGGGTTTCTGCACTATATTCGGACCTGCCGTTCCGAAATTGATAGTCTTATTGTCCAAAAGATCCTGCACCACGTGCTTGAAAGCATAGAAGCCCTCTACATCGTGGCCCGGAGCCCCAGAATGAAACTTACAGTGCCTGCTTGCATCATAACCATACGGAGGAGTTCCCGTTATCGGTGCCAGAGTTCTCTTCTCTACCAGGTTTAGACCCAACAGCGTCTGCAACAAATCTGCATAGGTTGAGGGAGGCTTCTCAAACACTCTTCTTGGTTTACCACCCTGGAATCTTCGCTGAGCCTGCTGTGCCCCCTGATGTGGCTGTTGTTGCTGCTGCTGCTGCTGAAACGGTTGTTGTTGTTGAAGTGGTTGTTACTGATACGGAATAGTAACACTCACCACCTGCTGCGGCTGATGATATTGGTTTCGTCCCCTGCCTCGGCCTCGGCCTCGGCCTCCAAATACTGCGCTTGCCTCGCCCTGACGGCGCCCACCAAAAGCCTTCCTATTACTGCCAGATGCAGTTGATTCCTCAGCCTGGAACTTTCCCTGCTTAATGTTACGTTCAATCTTTTCTCCCATCAGAATCAAATCTGAGAAACTGGCCAGAGATGTATGAAACAGCATGTCATGAAACAAGCCTGTGAATATGCCGACGAACATGTCATTCATTTCCTTGTCCTCTAAAGGAGGACGGACCCTGGCAGCCATATCGCGCCACCTTTGCGCGTACTCTTTAAAGCTCTCCCCCTTCTTCTGAGACAGCCCTGCCAATTGGACCCGATTGGGCGCCAAGTCGTTGTTATACTTGTAGTGAGCTACAAATGCCTCTGCTAATTGCTTCCATGTCTTGATATTGGTTGGCTCCAACCCCATGTACCACTCTAGGGAAGGGCCTGACAAACTATCTTGAAAGAAATGCATTAGCATTCTCTCATCAGTTGAGTATGCAGACATCTTTCTGTAATAAGCCCGCACGTGCACTTTCGGACATGTGTCCCCTTTATACTTATCAAATGCAGGAGCTTTGAATTTGATTGGCACCCTCAAGCCAGGTACCAGACCCATTGTTGCCATGTCCAATCCCACAGCACTTTGGTTCAGGACCCCCCCTCATCTGCTCTTCTAGCATTCTGATCTTCTGGGAGTTATCCATCGGTCCTTCAAAGCCTCCACCGGAAAAAGCGTCCTCCTGCTGATCTTCTTGCCACATACCATTCCCAGCTCCATACCCATCATATTCATTATTGCGACCAGCTCTAATTTGATTCATCACCGAGCCTCGGCCTCTGTTGCCGTATCCCCGAACACCTCCAGCAGGCCCAAAAGCCATTAACCCAGCGCCGTTTCCATTTCCGAAACCTCCGTAACCCTGATTGGCCACACCATAACCATCTTGCCCAAAGCCTTTAGCATTGAAACCATACTTCCCAGCATTATCGAATCCCTGATCATTGAACCCGAATCCAGCATTGCCAAAGTCGTTGCCTCCCATATTATCACCCAAGTTGACATCACCAAGCCCAACGTTATGGACAGCAGTCTCGTTCCCAACTCCGACGTTACCATTCCCAGCAGCGGTAGCGTTGTTGACATTAGCAGCAGGTATGTTGACTACAGGTGGAGCCACTGGCGTGGGAGTGTCGTCTCCATGAACAGTGTCGACTCGCACAGACTGATGATCCTCATTACCGTGACCGGCGTTTCTGGCCAACAGAGGCTGCACCATGGCTTGCAAATTCTCCTGACCTTTTGCAATAGCTTCCATGGTCTGCATAAAGAGAGCTAGCTTCTCGCGCACATCTTGCATCTCGTTCTGCATTTGATCCATGATTCTTCGACAGTTGGTGCGAGTGGAATAGCGGTGCGGGTGCTGATCTGCAATCCTGAAAATACCTGGTACAGAGCAGGAAATAAGGCACCATCCAAAGATTACCTGTAATGCAATATGAATATGAATGCAATGCAATGTGTGTCTGTGCATTAGGGAAATTCATTCCCCGATTCTAGTGTGAAGGTGTCGGTGCAAGAAATACAAAGATCGGAGTTGAATCACAGAAAGCCTCATATATTGCAGAGAAGCCAATAAGCCGAGAATACAATGTCACTGAGAGTACAAAGAGAAGGCATGACCTCAACCAACAATCCTGGTGATGGTCAGCACTATGCAGATACAGCATACAAGTTACTACATGAAATGATCAAACACCCCCATAAGTATGGTATTCTTCTAGCAACTTCTTGGTCTCCGGATGACTTGGTCGAGCAAGCAGCCCTTCAACAAGTTGGTTTCTTTTCTTGAGAACACGTCGCACGTCTCCAACAGTTTCTTCCCATGCCCCTTCTCCGAAGCGATCTTCTAGTTTACGCTTCTGAGACACAGCTTCATCTCTGCCTTTGATGGCCTTGTTTAGTGCATTCTGGAGACTGTACTGGGTCATCACTTCTTCTTCACACTTCTTGATGCTGGACTTCAACTGCTCTTCGAGCTCGGAAATTTGCTGCTTCAGCTTATCTTCCCTCTTCTTATTGTTGGTGAGCGTAGCATTCCAAGTCTTATTGCAAGAAGAGATTTCTCGGTGTGCTGCGTCGAGCGCTTTCTTTTTGGATTCCAGCATGTCATGGGAGCTTCTGAACTCTTGCCCCAGACGTTCGCGCTTCTTCCTCTCCTCAGTCAACTCAGCCCCTAATCTGTTCATTAGCTCAATCTGCTGTTGGAAAGCATGCACGGCCTTGTTTTTCTCGCTGCGTATCTAGGCTAGCTCCTGCTCTAACCCTTCGTTGATCTTCATCAAGGCTTCTTTTTCTTTCACAACTTGCTCGTAGGCCTCCCTAGAAACAGTAGTGGGCTCGGCTACCGGAATGGGAACAAGAACTGGTGCATCTGGAAATGGCATCCGCAACTGACTTGCTCTCTCCTGGATCCAAACCCTGTAAGGTGCATAGGCCTGACAGTCACTCTTTCCTAACAGCGGCTTTCCTCTTCGGTTAATACGCGTCCAGGCATGCTGCAGCTTGGTTAGTAACTCCCCCTTCAAATCTCCGGTGAAGTACAGAGATTCCTGTACTTCTTCCTCTTTTGGCGGGTTCTTCAGCGCATATCCGAACTGACGGACCAACAGCGATGGGTTGTAGTTGATACACCCTTTTCTTCCAATCAGCGACACATTAGGGTACCCAGAACAACTGAATATAAGCTCAGATCCCAACAGATCTCTATCAAACCACTCGACGTCTTCGGAAGATAGCCTCATCAGGCGCTCTGACCAGCTCGCTGTGGTTGCACTCTTCACAAAAGATCCCTTCATGGGAAGGTGGCTTTTAAACCACATATCCAGCAATGGTACATAGAAATGGACATTCTTTCCTCTTCCCTTCTCATTCTTGTAATGCAGTGAGTGGTAGAAATCTCCGAGCAAGGTCGGTACAGGATTACCAGCGGCAAACAAGTAGAAGGCATCGAAGTCCACAAAATCCGGTACATTGGGAAACAATATTATGCCGTAAATGCATAGAGCCAGCACAGCATTGAAGGCAATCCAGCACCCGCTCTTAGCGTACTCCTGGGCTTTACCAATCAAGAACTGGAGCGAGAAGCCTGGCACTCCACGGGAAACAGTAGTCAACAGTTCAGAAGCATCCACATGCAAAGCTTTTGCCAAGTCCTCCGGCTTGGGCTTAACGCCAGAATGAATGAACGGAACCTGGTTCTGCACGGGTAACTCGGTAAACTCCACATACTCCTCAATGGTAGGCCCCATAATGAAATCAGCAAATGTAAAACATCTCAATGCGGGATCATAGAATTGCATCAAAGCGTACAACCCATCTAGCTCTGTCTCCGTGGGTTTGCGCACCAATCTCAATAGTCTTCCATAGCTCATTCTGAAGCTCCTACGAACATCCTCATCAGCCAGAGAGATCAACCCAAGCAGGGGAACAACATCAGGAGTAGGCAATTTGTAAGCAACTGTCCTTCTTAAGCTGGCCATGACCAATCACTCAGAAATCCGGACACTAGAACTAGGGAAATGCAAATGCACCTGCAGCACAGACACACGTTAGTGGGATGCAATGATGATGGATATGCAAACAATGCAATGCGAGTAACATGCAACAGGGACCAACTGCCGTAGCTGAATAGCCTGAACCATATCAAGAAGTCTCAGATAAATTCCCTAGAAGTCCTCAAACCCTGGTCTCAGATAGACCTAGAACAAAGCTCCAACAACGGTCTCTGACAGCCCTCAAACCATAATTCCAACTGGTCTCTGGTAGACCTCAAATCACATCTCCAACTGGTCTCTGACAGACCTCAGGACTATCCAACTGGTCTCTGACAGACCTCACAACACATCTCCAAGTGGTCTCTGACAGACCTCATAACTCTCCATAAATACCCAGGAACTCTGATCAAGAAATAACCGGTATCTGGAGGTCTAGTTACCTGCATAACCCCAAACCCTCTCACAGGTGGATGTCCTAGTAACTGACAAAGGTATGGCATCCTATGCGGTCGTCGGCGTCACAGACTTTCAGGATTGATGATACGATTCCCAGAAGGAGTGGCATCATCAAATCCTGAAGAGGCCTCACTTAGCCAACTTCCAAATGATCGGTCCCCAGAGTCGACAATTCAACTAACCAGCAACCCACGCCAACCAAAGGAAGGGGCAGGAGGCCAACCAGAGGAACCTCGTCTGAGTGTAGATTTCGCAGGACACCAAGGCAAGCAAAGCAAGCGGGCGCCAACTAATCTCTACTCTAATTCTAGGTGCACTCAAGCCCAGGTCCGGCTTCTCACTCAATATCAGAACACCCGCCACACCTCAATACAGCAATACTAATCAATATATATAATGCTGAAAATAAAAAGTCAGAAATATAAATCCATACAAAATCCTCGACGGGAAAACAAGCGTTAGGATTGACTCTCTTAAGGGACGTTGGATCCAAAATGCGTAAGGAACTATCGCAGTCCTTAGCAGCCAGGGGACGTTGGATCCCCAGCAGAGTCGCCAGCTGTCGCTACTGCGAAAATCGGCGCCGGCTGAACAGAAGAGTCGCCACCGTGCGTTATTTATCCCACGGGAGGGAAAGGAAACGCTCAGAGTAAACCTCGCACAACACGGGAAAGGTATGGTCGTCGCAACCAAAACCTGGATTCGGGAGTCGGTTACGCAAGGGGAAGGTATTAGCACCCCTCACGTCCGTCGTACTCGACGGGATCCACGCTTGTTTTCGGGTATGGATTGTTATTCTATCTAAACTAACGGTCAAGGGTTAAAATAAAATGAAAATAAAATGACTCGGCAAAGTATCGCACTTTATGCCTACGTATTCCCGTCTGGAACGAGAAATCAGAGTCAACGTAGTTCGCCTACCTACGGGAAAGGAGGGGAAGGTTGCTCGCTAGGATATCGCATCCTATGCCTACGTACTTCCACACTGCATGGAAGATCAGAGCAAACGTAGTTCGGGCCACGGAAGACACAGGTCTGTCTTGGTTGATTTTATTCCCTCTGAAAAAGGTTTTTCTGATTAGCAGTCCAAGCGGACAAAAAATGACGTCTTGATGAGTTCACCTTCTTTTACAGAAGAAGTGTCTTTTATTGTGTTTGACATATTATTGTGTTTTCCTGTTTGTTTTGAGAAAGAAGAGACAGAACTCTAACCTACGGTTGCGAAGGGAATCAAACTAACCTAATGTTATCATGCATGGGTTAAGACCTAGTGTCTATCATGCTCCTCTCTTGCGCAGAGAGAAACAGAGATCCTAAGGGAATAGCCGGAAACAGAAACCATATCAGATATATACAGTAAAGCGGTAAAATGCATGGATGCAGGAATACAAGCGAGGCAAGGGAGTCCCACTCAACCTCGAGCCTAGAAAACAATAGGCAAAAGTGAACAGACTTCACTTTCAACCCAACAGGGTAAACAGCAAGCAATACAGTCCAGAAAACCAATCAATACATCAGAAATGAAATACAGCAGAAAAATAAACAGCATCAGCAGCTCTGAAACAACATCTGACTTCAAGCTTCAGCAAGCATCAATCTCCATCTCCACAGCCTTCAAGCAAGGTCTTGGTCATCAATCTTCAGTCTACAATGGCTTTTCTTCAAGTCCTATCCTCCAAGCTGAGGGATCAATCACAAGAGTGAATTGGGTGTTAAGCAATTAGTTGACTACCAAGGGTGGCAAACCAACTGCTACTAACACATAAGATATTTTCTCTCAAGAGTTCTATCCCTTAGACAGTAGCACCAAGCCTTCCAAAGTAAGGGGGTGGGTGTCTTAGAGAGACTCTGTATCACAGAGAAGAATGGAGGCAGTCAAGACCTTCCATGTTTGAGAATCAAGCTTACTACTCTAGAGCTCTGCCTAGCTCCTAAACCCTAATCTCCTCAACGGCTGCTAGCAGGAATCTCCTCATCAACTCTGGAAGTTGGTCTTCAGTCTCTGGATCTCCAATGGCTACATCATCACAAGTCTTCAGCTCCCCCAATCCCCAGACAATCCCCTTACCCACACAGACAAACAATAATCCCCAGAGGGCACACCACACCAATCAATCAAATATAGCAGTATATACTAATAGCAGTAGGGGAATCCTAGTGATTTCTAAGGGATCTAATAACTACCCATAGTCCCTATAGTCCCATAGCTAAAATATTCAATCTCTAAGTCCTAAGGGAACTGAACTTATTCACCTATGTCATCACTTAAACCCTAATTTTGTTCATGTTATTCACTCCTAAACTAAACACCTAAAATTAATTCCTAAAAATGGGAACTAAATTGCATGTACAAGTTGAATGTCTAAACTAAACAACCTAAAAAGAATGGATTAAAAATGTTAAAGCAACTATTAGAACCAAAATTAACAAATTCATGTATGAAATGAAACACCTAAAATAGGAATTTATTTGGAAAATATGGGAAAAATATCAAATAAAAAATAAAATGCAATTTTTATTTTTTATAATTTTCTAGACAGAATTATTGACCTATAGAAAAAACAAGAATCAAAAAATATTAATTTTTCATTTTTATATGATTTTTTAAAGATGCAAAAATATTAAAGGAAATTAAAATACACAAAATGGAAATTAAATGGGAGGGGTGAGAATAGCATCTGCGCCCTAGTTGTTTTTATTAAGTGGGCCAGATCAGGGGGTGCGAATATTAAAGGGGCTTAGGCCCATACGCGCTCAGAAAATGAAAATGAAAATTAAAAGAAAATTGAAAAAACAACGGTGCAACTAGCAATAGTTTTCAGTTAAAAATTGGACTGGGCCAACGGGTGGGGTGTGAATATCAAGTTCTGCTGAGGCCCAAGATTCATCACTTAAGTAAACGCTGCGTTTCAGCGCTTAGGGTTTCCCTCCGTTTCAAGTTCAAATGGGGACCGTTGGATGGGTTTAATAAGTCGAATAACCAGCATGATCTAACGGTGGTACACGCATCTTCCCCAAAAAGCCATTAGGGTTTCAGCAAAACAGACTCCATGCGTGACTCTTCTCCAAGCTCGTGCTCCCTCAATATTCAATGAAAACTAAAAATTCCAAATCCAAAAACGATCTACTGATCACCAGGAACACAGTCATGCGTGTAGTTTTCTTTGAACCATCGTGCATCCTCCAAACAGAAAGCTTCAAGACTAGGGTTCCACCATTTTCTTCTGGTATCAACCTTAATATAACTCAATCCTAATGATCTAATCTTGTTCTATATGTTACCCTGATCTTATCAAGCCAATACATGCTCATTGATACTCAAAATACCACCTGTCCTCGATCATCCAAGTTTCAACACTCTGCCATGGAAACTCACAGAAGTCTCTCTAATTCTCAGAATTCATTCACCTATGGTCTCTAAACACTCTAATCCTAACCATTCCATCTAATACTACCTAGATGAAGAGATATAGATTGAAATGCATACCTTGCAATGTGGATGAAACAGTGGTGGAATCGTGCACTTCAAGACTTGTTAACCTCCAATATTGATCTCCAATGGATGCTGATTCTTCTGTTTGCAATGGTTGTGGCTCAAACTTCTTGAATCACCTCATCCCCTTCTTCATGCAACTTGGAGTGAAAACTTGGATCACACAAACCAGCCACGAGTTCCTCTCAACTTTCTTTGCCAATTACTCTATGATGATGGTGGATGATGATGATAACAGAAATCAAGATGATTGATAAAGTTTCAATGGAGTTTGAAGAGAAAATGCAAATGGAAGTGAAGGAATCAAAATGGGGTTTGCAAGCTCAAAGAATCACCAACCAATGCACAAATGGCTTCATTTCATTATATAGATGATGATTAACAGAATGAGAAGCTTCTAGATTGGTCCTAGAGGGATCTAGAAACTTGTGGAAATTTCAAGGAAGTTCTCATTTGATGATATGTTGAAGATCTCTTATCTCATGCTTGTACCTTTGTAGACTTGAGTTAAAATCTCCTTTCATGAGATATTAGGAGTGTATGTATGAAAAACCAAGCTTTTCCTTGCCTTGTGTTAAGTTTTACCATGTTGCCTTATGATGCAAGAAACAAATTTACAAAGGAAGTCTAATTTTTAAGCCTAAACTCAAAAATGTGGCTGAACCAATGTCTTTAAAATGATGTTGGGAATCAATTTGGTATATTGGATGACCCATATTGGATTTGTAGATCTCTCAAACCAATTTTTTATTTCAACTTTTTCAACTTATATGCCTTTTTTAGGTCATTTTTCACCAACTTTGGTCAAGTCTCATTCCATACATTTCAAAACTTTCATGACTTCTTTTCTAGACTTAAAATGGCATTTTGAGCAACTTTGATGTTGGGAAGTTTTTCATTTGAAGCTCCCTTGTATGAGTTTTAGGCATAGGCTAAGAATGACCTGTAATCCTCAGATGACCAAAATACCCTTTGCTTTCCAAGATCATAAGTAGAGTTCCACAAATCATATGAAGGCATAATATACCATTCTAGAAATCTAAGACAATGAGGAACAATTCTTATGTTTACCAGAAATTCATTTGAAATCTCCTTGAGGGGTAAAAATAGCTTGGAAGTCAAGTAACTTTCACAGACAAAATTTCAGATACCTCAGATGACCTGTAACTTGCAAGGACCATAACTTGAGTTCTATAAATCTCCTTAATGTATTCCACCACTCAAATTAAAGGTCTTTAGATCCTCTACAAGTTTCATGTTGACCAAGGATCCATTTGAAGCTTTCATTTTGACTTATCTTGCTTGGAAATTTGACCTAAACTAGGGGATTTTACACAGAAACCCTAATTTAGAAACTCCTCTTCTCCTTGATTTCTCTTGATTTCTTATTAGCATATCACCATATCCTTCTCTATATGTCAAATTATGAACCCCACATCTCTCCAATAGCCTTTAATGCCTTTCAATCAGTCAATTGACCTAGAGTTGACCCAGGGTTGACCCAGATGAAACCCTAGTTGACTGTCTTCAACTGTAATTCTTGTGATCATACCAATGACTTGTCTCCTTCTCCAAATGACTTTCTAAGTCCTCCAAGATGTCTAGATACTCCCCATGCCTTCAATTCACAGCTCATACTTTCCTTGATGATCCCCAGACACCCTCAGCTAGGAGATAGACTCAATGCTTGATCCATTGATTTCTGATGACTTGAATGAGATTGAATCAGGATAATAACCTCTTGATAAGCCTCTAGAGATGAGAATAATGATTGGTCCCCTGTTGAATGACTTGCCATGCTTATGCTATGCAGATGGTTAGGCTATGCACATGACTCTATATACAAATGCTAATGATATTGAAACATAAACCAAGTGGACAAGGTTGAGCAAATTTTAGGGTGCAACAATGAGTTCAGAAAATCTTACGGCAAATTGCTCAGTTTGGTTTGTAAACCTTCTGTGTTTGAGTTGAATGGGTTGCACACCTTGCTGCAGTTCTACGATCCTCCGTTGAGATGCTTTACTTTCCAGGACTTTGTTCTCGCACCCACGCTAGAGGAGTATGTTGATTTGTTAGGTGTGCCTATCAAAAGTCAGATGCCCTTTGTTCATATGGATGCTGAGCCTAACCTGGCTAGTCTAGCTCCTTCACTTCACATGGATGCCTCCGAGTTGGTATTGTCTAGTTGGAACAAGGTTCCCGGTTTCTCCTTGCAATTCTTAGTGGGAAAGGCTCAGCAGTGTGCCAAAGACGGATGTTGGGTCGTGTTCAACGCCATTCTCGCTCTGTGCATATATGGCATCATTCTATTCCCCAATATGCCCGACTTTGTGGACTTCGACACTTTTCGCATCTTTGCTTCAGGGAATCCAATCCCTACCTTGATAGGAGATGTCTACCATTCTGTCCACTACAAAAACGAGAACAGAAGGGGTAAGAATGTCTCATGCTGTGTGCCCTTGCTTTATAAGTGGCTTGATAGTCATCTACCCAAGAAGGGTCCCTGTGCTTCGTCTGCAGCCACAGCTAAGTGGTCCGAGCGTTTGATGAGTCTATCTGCGGAGGATATTAACTGGTTTGACAGAGATAGGTTGGGCACCGAGATTATCTTCAGCTACAACGGGTTTCCAAACGTGCCTTTGATAGGTAGGAAGGGCTGTATAAACTATAATCCGTCTTTGTTGGTCCAACAATTTGCTTATGCTTTGAGAGCTCCGCCGAAGGATGAAGAGGTACGGGAATCTCTGTACCTCACTGGTCTTCTAGAAGGGGATGTGTTATCTAAGCTTCAGCGCGCTTGGAATGGTATTTGTAAGCGAGGAAAACCATCGCTGGGGAAAAGCAATAGCCAAGCCTACACTCCGTATGTGACTTGGGTCAGAACCAGAGCAGATGCTATAGGGATGTCGTTTCCTCCTGCAAAGCCAGAAAGCCCTCCAGTGATTGAAGAGCCCACCACTGTGCCTATTCAGCAGCATAATCGGGTGCTAGCTGAGCGAGATGAATTGAAGAGGGCAAATGAAGAATTGGAGAAAGAATTGGTTCAACTCAGAAGCGAGAGAAACGAAGCCGTTCATTCTTTCAAGAGGCAAACAGAGCTGGTGAACCAGTTGGGGACAGATCTGACTAAGCAGATAGCTGAGCGTGAGCGCATGGGTCGAGACTTCAAGGCTGTCAACAATGTACTGGCCACGAAGAAGCATCACATGGACAAAGCGTATCGTAGGATATCCAAGTTTAACCAGTACTGGAAGGCCTCCCTAGCCAACAGGAAAGAGCGGGAGGATAAGCTGATGCAACAGATCTCCAAGCTGAAAGCCCAGGTGAAGGCTAGTGAAAAGAGGTTTGATGAAGAAACCGCTTGTCGATATGCCGCCGAAGGCTACCTCAACAAAGCTCTTGCTAACCTGAAGGAGCGCAAACTGATGTTTGAATCCAAGAAGCGGAAGTTAGAAGATTGTTTCGGCGAAGGAGCATGGGAAGATTCGGTCGAAGGTCTTCAGTACACCATTATGCAGAGAGAGTTACTCGTCGAAGGGTTGCTCACTCGACCTGATCATCCATAAACGAAGGGGTTGTTATAAGAGTTTCACGCCCGTGGCCGTGCTTGACTATTTGTAATCCTTTTGTGTTGATCATTGTTGGATGTTGACCATCTCCAGGCTTGTTGGTTGAGGTCATGCTATTGATTCATCTTGTACTCACTGACGTTGTGTACTGCCTTGATGGGCTTTCTTTATATATGAGACGTTATTTCCATGACTGGACTCGAAGTTCTTATTATCAGCACTGGAACTCAGGCACTAGGATTGGGGGACGTCTCCCTAACGCACAAACACACGTTTGCATTTGCATGAAGCATTTGCATGACGAGCACTTTGTCGTTTTTCCTAACCCTTTTGTGTTTACAGGTTGTTTCAAGTTGTTCCAGGATTGATCAGAGACCAATCCACTACTATCCGACCAGAGAAAATCGAACCAGAATCATGGAGCAAGTGCAAACTGATGTTCAAGAACTCCGCAAAAGAATGGACCGCTTCATGGAGCTCATGCAAGCGGTCGCCAATGGCCAGGATCAGCTCAGAACCTTGGTTCAGCCTCTGATTTCAAGGGTCGATAGTGTTGCACCCTTAAATTTGACCAACCGGGTCCCATATTTGGTTTATGGTTCGACGCATTTCGCATTCGCATACCGCATATAGTGCATTTTCTCATTCATATTGATTTTATCGGGATTACAGCCTTATTTTTCACATGTCGGGTATTTCAGACCGATTCGGATAATCGGAGGTTATCTTGAGAAGTCACGCGCTTCCTGGGTGTTTTCAGCTTACGCAGTGATTTTGGAGGTTCTTGGTGTTTGTGTTTACTGCTTGCTTCGATCTGGTCTCGCGCTCTCTTTTATGATGGTTGTTTGCCTTTATTTGCATTTTTAGGATTTAATAGCCTTTTATAAATTTTAATATAGATTTTCTAGGATTTAAATAGTTTTCTTTTAACATTTTTTATAGTTTTAAATCGTTTTTTAGAATTTTTAGATTTCTTTTAAATAGGTTTTAATATTTTTTTAAATAATTTTTAGTTTAATTTCTTTTTTGAGAATCATTTTTTTTAGGATATTCTTTTACTAGGTTTTAAATAGAATTGATAGAATTTTTCTATTTTTATTAGTTTAGAGATAAATAGAAATTAAATAGATTAATTAGATCTTAATCCCTCTTTAGATGTTAATTAGGGTCTTATTAGAGTTTATTAGGTCTAAATAGGGTTAGAATAGTCTTTAATTTTCATTTAGGTTTTAATTACTGTTTTAAATTTTTCATTAGAATTTAATTGAGTTTTCATTAGGCTTGATCAGTATTAATTAATGGTTAATCAGGTCATTAAATTCGTGGGCCAGATGTCCATATCTGGGCCCAGTCCAAGTCTGTCCATGTGTCAGTATATAAACCGTCCCACGTGTATTGTTCAACGGAGGCCACTTCATTTTTCTCACACTCTCAGAACTTGCCAACACATCTCCCACTTCCCTCTCCACACACCACGTGTGCTCCATGCACACACTACTCCGTCCACGCGTCTCTCTCTCCTTCTCCCTCTGACTTCCCCTCGCCACCTGTCTTCACGCCTCACCTCGCCGGACGCATGGCCTCCGGCCATGCAACCACCGCAATCAACCAACTCCGACCACCCTAACTCCCTCCGACCACCGTAACCACCTCACCGGAAAACCAAAATTCTCAGGAAAAATTCCTACAATCATCATTTCTTCACTTCTCCGATCCAACCTTCGTCTCTTCCGATCCAGCAACCATCATACATGCATCATCATCATCTTCATCGGAAACTTCAACAAAAGTTTCATCAATGTTCATGACCTTCATCGCCTCCATCATCATCCGTTCGTCATTCATTCTCCAGAAACGCTAGTGTTCTTCAGATTCCTTCGTCAAACATCAAGATCTTCATCAAGATTTTTGAAGTTCATCGTTTCCAGAACCATCATCACTTCATGAACTCCACCGAGTCATCAGTAATCCTCAAAGATCCGTTCAAGACTTACTCAAGATCTTCATCAACATGCATGTTCATCCGTTCCAGAAAAGCTTCAAGAATGTTCATCCGCTCTCCAAAAGATTCCAGATCTTCAAATTGCCACTGATTTTCATAGATCTCATCATCGATCCAAATTTCAGCAAAACGATTAACCAGCAAGATCTCCAAACGTCATCATTAGAACATCACAACGCAAGCGATATCTTCATCCACTTCCAAATCCAAGATCTCTTCATCGTTTGTTCTTCATCAGAATCATCCAACGAACCTCAAGTACTTCTTCGCAGATCTTCAAGAGGGTCAAACCACTGAATTAGTTGTTTCCAGAATTACGATGTGGTTTGCTTATTGTTTTATGGTTTTTTCTTTTGCTTTGAGGTTTGTAAAACGGATTGGAGTTTGAGCTTGAAAGAAAATGTTGAGAGAGAAGATGTCACGAGAGAGTCTGAGAGATGAGAAACGGCGTAGCCGTGAACAGTGACAGGAGGGAGAACAAGTGATCTAGGGTTTTCTTTTCCTTTTCTGAAATTGAAAGAGTGGGCTGAGGGAGGTCGTGGGCTCTGGGGCCCAGTTATTTTTCCAATTCACACTCCCAATTCCTTTCTTTCCCTCCCCCTCCGTATGGTCCTTTGGAGGCACTGGGCTGGGCCCAGCGTGTTTTTGGATATTACTCCCTCTGTTTCAGTATTGCACCTCCATCCGTTTTTTTGTTTTTTTTCAGCAATTGGGTAATGGGATGGGCCTTAGGCTGTTTTATTGTTTTTGCATGCTGTACCCCCTGAATTGATGTATCCCCTCCCTCTTGTATTTCCTTTATGTTCATTTGATTAGTTTAAAAAAAAGAAAAAAAGTATGTGAAAAAAAATACGAAAAGAAGAGAGACTATTGAAGAGAAGTAGAGAAAAAGAAATATTTGAAAAAGAAATATGAAAAAAAGAATAATAAAAGAATATTGAAAAAAGAAATAGTGGAAAAGAATATTTGAGAAAAGAATGTGAAAAAAAAGTGTTGAGGAAAATAGAGAAAAAACTAGTGTGATATAAAAATAGAAAAAATAATAATGAAAGGGAATATAAAAATGTTAGTTCATAGCATTTTAATACTTTTTAGGGTATATTCTTCATAGAGTTTATTTTCCCCTTTTTAGAGATAGTTTAAAAGTCCACTTGTTAGGGGACTATTTTCCATTTGATTTTCCATGATAGTTGGATAGTTTCTAGGAGATTATTTTCCAGTTTTCAATCATTGTAACCATTTTTCAGAATATCAATAAAATGAGATTTGTGTTGTGGTCCCGAAAGTAGCTGAACTACAGCTGCTCTAATTTCTCGTGCTGAGCGAGAATCTGTAGGCATAAGATGCGATATCCTAGCGAGCACACTAACAACTAACCTTTCTGTTCTCTCGCTGCTGTGCGATCGAGACTTTCCCGCTGACGACTGACGTTATCCTTTTCTCTTGCCCGAGTGCATTTGAGACCAGACCGTAGCTTTAGTTCCCGTAGGTTCCCGTACCTTTCAAACCAACTTAATCTCTCACTCCTGTGTGAGAACGCCCTGTCTAGCCGTAGTTAGCCTGAACTACGAAAGCTCTGATCTTCCATGATGTGTGGAAGTACGTAGACACAAGACGCGAAGTCTTGGCGAGCCAATTCCCTGTAGTTTCCCGAACTACGATGACTCTGACTTTCTCTCTTGAGAATACGTAGGCATAGAGCGCGATGCTCTATCGAGTCAGTTTCCTTCCCATTTAGATTTAGCAGCCGTAGATAGATTGTTTTGCATCCTTTAGACAAACCAAACAAGCGTGGATCCCGTCGAGTACGACGGACGTGAGGGGTGCTAATACCTTCCCCTTGCGTAACCTACTCCCGAATCCAGGATTTGGTTGCAATGACCATTCCTTTCCCGTCTTTGCGATAGGTTTACTTCGAGCGTTTCCTTTCCCTCTGTTGGGATAAATAACGCACGGTGGCGACTCTTCTGTTCAGCCGACGCCGATTTTCGCAGTAGCGACAGCTGGCGACTCTGCTGGGGACTCCAACGGTTCCCTACGCGAGTCAATCCTAGCGCTTGTTTTCCCGTCGAGGATTTTGTATGGATTTACATTTTCTGTATTTTATATTCAGTATTATATTATTGTTATTATTGCTGTGGGTATGAGGGGGTTCTATGATTGAGAGATAAGCCGGACCTGGGCTTGAGTGCACCTAGAATTAGAGTGGAAATTAGTGGGCGCGTGCATGCTTTGAATGTACTAGTGTCTCATGAAATCCATGCTCAGACGAGGTTCTTCTGGTCGGCTTCTTTTTCAACCCTTTGGGTTGAAGGGGTTGTTGGTTAGTTGGATTGTCGACTCTGGGGACCGATCATTTGGAAGTTGGCTAAGTGAGGCCTCTTCAGGACATGATGATGCCACACCTTCTGGGTATCGTATCATCGGTCTTGAATGTCTGTGACGCCGACGACCGCATAGGATGCCATACCTTGTGTCAGTTATTAGGACACCTACCTGTGAGAGGGGTTGGGGCATGCAGGTAACTTGAGTTCCAGATTACCGATTTTCTTGATTGAGATTCAGTGGTGTGATATTTGAGGACAGTGTTATTGGGTCCGTCAGAGACCAGGTTGGAGCATTGTGGATGGTCTTGAGCAGTTTGTGGGTCTATTTGAGGCCAATATGGTGGATTGGGCTTCTCAACCAGGGGGATGTGATCCCGTGTTTGCTGCATCTTGCATTACATTTGCATAAACATGTTTGCATCATATTGCATATCATTCTCCAGCTAGTCAGAGCTCTTATCCAGCCGTTGTTTTGATTCTGAGGGTGATTCTCCGGTGATTGTTTTGAGCAAGTGTTGATTGTTAGAAGACAACCAAGGGGTTGAAGCAGATTTGAGCAGAATCAAGTAGTGAAGTCAGTGGAAGGTTGTTGGTAGCTATGTCAGAGAGCAGCTTCCAGTTTGTTGATGCCTTGTCGGGTTTCACTGTGACATCCAATCCTCTGTATGATTCTCTGCATGACGAAGAATCCTCGCAAGTGAACCACCTTACTGCAGACCAGTTTGTGCAACCTCATGTTATGGACCGAGATCGACGTGAGCAGTTTGTTGTCCGCAATGAACGACCTCCTATTATCAACAGTCAAGGTGTTGTTTTTCCTAGGGCGAATATCCGAAGTAAGATCCCAGTATCAAGGACTGTAGATCCAAGAGCTCTTGAGGATGATAGAAGGCTCCGAGCGTTGGAAGGAAAAGTTAAAGCCTTGAAAGTTAAAGATGTTGTTAACTTCAATGCTGCAGACATGTGTTTGGTTCCTGGCCTAGTGTTACCTCCGAAGTTCAGAGCACCGAGGTTTGAAAAGTACAGAGGAGATAGTTGTCCGAAGCAACATTTAGTGATGTTCTGCCGGAGAATGACTTCGTTTGTGCAAGACGACAAGCTAATGATTCACTACTTCCAGGATAGTCTGACTGGGGCATCTTTGAGTTGGTATATGCAATCGAGAGTAATCATATCCGATCATGGATGGATTTAGCCAGAGCTTTTCTGAAGCAGTACGATTATAACCTAGACATGGCTCCTAGTCGCATGTAGTTGCAAGAATTGTCTCAAGAGAACAATGAACCTTTCAGGGAGTATGTTCAGAGATGGAGAGAAATTGCTGCTAGAGTACAACCACCACTCCTAGACCGAGAGCTAACGGGCATGTTTGTAGACTCACCGCAGAGTCCGTACTATGAAAGAATGCTTGGAATTGCGTCAAATTTCTCTGACTTGGTAGGATTTGGAGAACGCATTGAGTATGCCGTAAAAATTGGGAAAATTCATATTGTTTCGAGCGGTCAGGCTAGTGAAAATGAATCTCTCTGTAGCTACCAAACTGAAGAAGGAGCTGTGATCAATGCCCTCATGCCAGATGTTGAGTATCCTTGAGGTGAATCGGTGAAATCTGTTGTTTCTTCATCTTCTGTGTCTTGTTATGCTGGACAGACAATTGTGCCCAGGGCACCATATCAGGAACTTTATGTCGCTTCTCTTGCAAATCAGCGAACTCGTGGTCGAGGTTGTCAGAATCAGCGCCCTAATCCGAACAGACCTTGTAACAACTTGGAACAAAGGAATGCTCCTTCCCACCCAGTGCCTATGCCGTATAGCCAAATTCTGCCATCTTTGATCTAGATTTCTTTGGTGGAACCTAAAGCTCTTAAGCCTGTGCCAGAGTCTTACCCTCCTGGGTACAATCCCCACGCTCAGTGTGGTTACCATGGCAGATCCCTGGGACATTCAACTGAAGATTGTAAAGCTTTTCAGGCAAAAGTACAACAGTTGATCGACCAAGAGTACATTTCCTTTCCAGAAGGAGTTTTGTTTGTTCATGCCAACCTCTCAGCTGTCTGAGCTTGCAGATTCAGAGGGTTTATTTTCGAGAAGCCAGAGGTCCAGACAGGCAGACGCCCTCAGCATTGGCAGTCCTCGGACTTTTTATCATTTGCATTTGTAGTTTCTTTTCTGTTAGTTACTACTTGCTATTAAACATTGTTTGTTTCGAATGGTAAGATTGGTAAAATGACTATGCATTTTTTTGAATTAATCATGTCGCTGTCGCTCATTTATTGCATTGCATTGACAATTGCATTTTATTTACTCCACTTTATCACTATGATTAGCAAAGATTGGAGGGAGGATGACGAAACTGAATACTCATAACCGATGATCGTACGCTTTCAGATAAAACCTTGTCGATGACGTACAAGGCATTGTTTCAAATCCCCCAAACACTGGAGATATAGGGAGTTAGTCCCTTGTTAACCACTTCGAGCCAGGAAGTAGAAGTTTTTTCGGACCTTTTAACCCTCACGTCTTAACCCGGGGCAGGGTAGTTATCAGTTAGCTTGACCGAGCGTTCAAGTCTTATAGAGGAGTGTTGCCTTCCAAGAACCAATCACAGTTTACGCCTCTCAAGAGGTCGCGTCTCGCCAACCACAATGGTTAAACCTCACCAATCAGGAGTGAGACAGTTACCATCCTTTCGGAGCAATCAAGACAATCAGTGTCACACGACTGTGTCCCAAGGAAAAAAAGAATAAGAGAGCCCGCTAAGTAAAAAGAAAAAGAAAAAGCTGGAAAGCTAATACTTAGGCAAAAATTAGGGCATCCCGCTGGACTTCAAAAGAAAAAATCGAAAAGAACTCAAAAGGAGCCAGACCAGGAAAAAATTAGGGAATCAAAAGAACGAAAAAAAAGGATAAAAAGAAAAATCCTCGAACAAGGACAAGGTCGTGTAGATATAGACACCGAAAACGAGAAGGAGTAACTGTCACTCTAAAAAAGGGAAAAAACCTTGTGAGTTCCTTAACTATGGTTCCTACCATTCAACATACCTTTCAAAGAGGCGAGCACTTGTGCCAAGTTAACTGAACATTAGGATCGGAGGTCATCACGTAGAGGGGGTGGGTACAAATCATAATGTGAGCCAAATATCCTTTGTTTCACGAACCGTGAACCCGACCACGATACAACCCTTAAAAGACCTAATTGAGGCAGGGTTTATTCTGAAAGCGCATTACGATAAGGTTGAGTAACCTGACTCCTTCTTGATTTGCTAATCATATCCTTGTTGTATTTTTCACTGATCACAACAGCACTACGTTTGAACTCTGGTTCATTCGTCACTCACAATCATGACATGTAAATAAGTGACAGCACAAGGTTTTTTCAAAATCTGCATGAATACTGCATTGAAATTACCATTCATGAATAAACAATTTTACTTGCAGGTCAGTAGTTGACATAAAGGAAATTCCAACAGGGAATAATCAAACAGGACTGAATAATTCAGCAGTCTGGATCAGAATGGTGAATGTTGTGAAATCCCGCGAATCCGGAGCATTGACTCTCAGTGAGTTCAGAATCAGTCGGTCTGAGGTCCAGTCCCGAAGCATCAATTGATTACGGGGCAGTTTATTTGAGAAGCAGTTGATCAGAAGTGAATCTTCTCGAGAGCCAATCAGGGGAAACTATCCAGAATGCTGTGATTTGAGGATAGATCCTTCTAGTGTGAGATCAGGTCAGGTTAAGTCGCTCAACGCTCGTTCAGGGGCAAGTCACATCAGAGATAGTGAAACCAACTATGTCGATAGTTGTTTAATTGAGGTTGAATCCTTTTGTTGTGCAAACACCAGGGCAAGCCATCGCAGGGTCGTATTGTAGCAAGTTGCTTTCGGTTCGGAGTGGTTTTTTCAAAGAGTCAGATTAGGGCAAAGTCATTATAGACAGGGGCATGCCATCCTAAGAGCGCAGGGGTGATTCTTTATCCGAGAGGCATTCGATTCGAAGTATCTCGCTGAAGTTCAGAATACTGGGGCAGTTCATATCAAACCGTCAGGGTACAAATTTTCAGACTATCCCATAGAGGTTCCTGCAGGCCGGGGCATAACAGAGGCGAAAGAATTGTTCTTCTCAGTGTCATCAGAGTTACTCAGAGCTACTTGAGCAGATTCAGCCAATCTTCAAGTTTGAGACAAATATCGGGAAATCGTGCTGCCATCCATTGGCCCTTCTACTAGAAGCCGTGAATTCGGGCAGGGTATTGTCCAGCATCAGGAGTGTATGACCTATCACGAATGTACAAAAGCCCCAGCCTACTTGGCACATTCGTTTATTCCCAGTAAAGTCGTACATTCGAGAATCAGTTCATCTGGGGAAATTAGGTCGAGATTTGGCAAATCTCTCGCGGCTATGGGCGCTGCTCCACGAATCAGTCGATCAGGGGCAAAAGATTATCGCAAGACCGGGGCAGAGCACCCTAAAAACAAAAGATGTTGTTGGGACATTCTTTTGGGGTTTGACGTGCAGAAACAGTTCAGATCTAACCGTCAGGGTACAGAGATTGAAGAGTCCTTATCAGAAGGTTGGTGCCGATTCAGGGGCAAGGTATTGTGAGTAGCACTATGGCTAGCCTTTCCTTCCTAGACGAAATGCTCGGACTGGGGCATGTTGGTATTTATGGGGCAAATTTCCGAGAAGGAATAGAGTTCATGTTGCCCTAACCAGAGGCTTTTGATGAAAGACTTGATCATTAGGCGAGGTGAATCCCCGTGCAGGTCGTACTTCATTCCCTGAAGCTGAAATGACAATGTTCCTTACTGAAGAAGGATCAAATTCCCCAGCTAATCGCGGCTTATCCGAAGGACATTCTCCAGCAGGGTCGTTTACCCTCAGCAGAGTTTGGTGATTCCAAGATTGTAGGATGTGTTCAGACAGTGTGGTGTTCCCCAGAAGGATTCCCTATCCCGAGCAGAGTTGTTTAGCCTCAGAAGACTAATATTTCCAAACTTGTGAGCTGTACCCACATAGTCTATTCCCCCCAGCGGAGTCGGTTAATTTTCCCCAAGAGATTCGTTTTTTCCCCAGCGGAGTTCTCTCTTTTCAGCCTATGTTTTTTTTCCTCCCAGTGGAAATCGAAGGTTAAAACTCTCCCCGACAGAGTTGGTTGTATGTCCCAACATACTTTGAGATACCCGTTCATTCCCCCAGCAGGGTGGTATTTGTCCTCAGCCTCCGTGTTGATGAAGCAAGCTTATCAGAGCTTTCCCCAGCAGTTCGAACCTGCATTTGCATTTGCATGCATTATCATATTTGCATCCACCAAACACAAAAACACGTAGCATTTCCATGCCGGATGGAACATTACGCCATCGTCAAACATGCGCATTTTGAAACATAAGTCAGGTTGGTTAACCTTTTGCATTACAGGATTTGTTTCTCAACAGGAGTACAGAGTTTATTTCTCAATAGGAGTACAGGATTTGTTTCTCAACAGGAGTAGGGAGTTTATTTCTCAACAGGAGTACAAGAGTTTATTTATTAACGGGAATATGGGGTTTATCCCTTTTTCCGATAAGAGTATGGAGTTTAAAAGATCAAATATATTTTTAGACAATCGGAGTCTTGCTGTGAGACAGGTGATGATGTGATTCAATTCAGTTTTCCCCACAGAGTTATTAATGAAGAGGATCCGAACAGCGGAACGTCTTTTCAAGTTGGTTGCTGCGGCAGCATTTCAGGGTTTCATAAAATCAAAATTTCAGGAGTGTTCACTTGTTGATGGGATGAGTGTTCGGTGTTTATTTTTCAGAATATCCCCAGTTGAGTTAGCTGTTGTTGCAAACAGGCAAAGAAGATATGTGCAAGACAATCTTTCCGTATGAAACAGGCGGATAAGAACAAGAAATAATCAGTAAAAATCAAAAGGATGAATGTGCTTCTGTAGGAATCAGGCAGATGATGGATTTACTCCGTATGGAATAGGCGGATGTTAACAGCAATTGCACCGTAAGAAGCAGGCGGATGCATTTGAAAGCTCTTTCTGTAAGAATCAGACAGATGAGTTCTTCCGTAGGTAGCAGGCGGATATCAAAAGAATTATTCTGTAAGAATCAGACAGATAAGTTCTTCCGCAGGGAGCAGGCGGATATGTAATGGATTACACCGTATGAAGCAGGCGGATGTAAGAAAAGCTCTTTCTGTAAGAATCAGACAGATGAGTTCTTCCGTATGAAGCAGGCGGATGTAAGAAAAGCTCTTTCTGTAAGAATCAGACAGATGAGTTCTTCCATATGAAGCAGGCGGATGTAAGAAAAGCTCTTTATGTAAGAATCAGACAGATGAGTTCTTCCGTAGGTAGCAGGTGGATATCAAAAGAATTGTTCTGTAAGAATCAGACAGATAAGTTCTTCCGCAGGGAGTAGGCGGACATGTAATGGATTGCACCGTAAGAAGCAGGCGGATGTAAGAAAAGCTCTTTCTGTAAGAATCAGACAGATGAGTTCTTCCGTAGGTAGCAGGCGGATATCAAAAGAATTATTCTGTAACAATCAGACAGATAAGTTCTTCCGCAGGGAGCAGGCGGATATGTAATGGATTACACCGTATGAAGCAGGCGAATGTAAGAAAAGCTCTTTCTGTAAGAATCAGGCAGATGAGTTCTTTCGTATGAAGCTGGCGGATTTAAGAATGCTCTTTCTAAAAGAATCAGACAAATGAGTTCTTCTGTAGGTAGCAGGCGGATATCAAAAAAATTGTTGTGTAAGAATCAGACAGATAAGTTCTTCCGCAGGGAGCAGGCGGACATGTAATGGATTGCACCGTAAGAAGCAGGCGGATGTAAGAAAAGCTCTTTCTGTAAGAATCAGACAGATGAATTCTTCCGTAGGTAGCAGGCGGATATCAAAAGAATTGTTCTATAAGAATCAGACAGATGAGTTCTTCCGTATGAAGCAGGCGGATGTAAGAAAAGCTCTTTCTATAAGAATCAGACAGATGAGTTCTTCCGTAGGTAGCAGGCGGATATCAAAAGAATTGTTCTGTAAGAATTAGACAGATAAGTTCTTCCGCAGGGAGCAGGCGGACATGTAATGGATTGCATCGTAAGAAGCAGGCGGATGTAAGAAAAGCTCTTTCTGTAAGAATCAGACAGATGAGTTCTTCCGTAGGTAGCAAGCGGATATCAAAAGAATTGTTCTGTAAGAATCAGACAGATAAGTTCTTCCGCAGGGAGCAGACGGACATGTAATGGATTGCACCGTAAGAAGCAGGCGGGTGTAAGAAAAGCTCTTTCTGTAAGAATCAGACAGATGAATTCTTCTGTAGGTAGCAGGCGGATATCAAAAGAATTGTTCTATAAGAATTAGACAGATAAGTTCTTCTGCAGGGAGCAGGCGGACATGAAATAGAAGTTGCGCCGTATGAAGCAGGCGGATGAACTTTGATTGTTCCTGTAAGAATCAGGCAGGTAGTCCGTATGAAACAGGCGGACAATGATAAAAGAAGTTGTACCGTATGAAGCAGGCGGAAGAACTTTGAAAGATCTGTAAGAATCAGGCAGATGTAAACAGAGTTTCTGTAGGAATCAGGCAGATGGTATATTTCCGTATGAATCAGGCGGATATTGATAGTAGAACTTTCCGTAAGTAACAGGCGGATGCGAATTTGAAGTTTCTGTAAGAATCAGGCAGATGGCGTACTTTCCGTACGAAACAGGCGGATGATGACAAGAAATTGTCCCGTATGTAGCAGGCGGATGGCAGATGTTTTTCCGTAGGAAACAGGCGGAAGATGATAGAAGTTGCACCGTAAGAAGAAGGCGGATGAACTTTGATGTTCCTGTAAGAATCAGGCAGGTAGTTCGTATGAAACAGGCGGATAATGATAAAAGAAGTTGCACCGTATGAAGCAGGCGGAAGAACTTTGTGTTTCTGTAAGAATCAGGCATATGTGTTCTCCCGTAGGAAGCAGGCGGATATAAAGAAAACTATTCCGTAAGTAGTAGGCGGATGTGTGGACAAGAATTTCTCTGTAAGGATCAGGCAGATATGTTGTTCTGTATGAATCAGGTGGATGATAATAAGCGTTGTTCCCGTATGAAGCAGGCGGGTTGTAGATGGTCTTTCCGTATGAAACAGGCGGATAATAAATGGGCTTTCCGTATGAAACAGGCGGGCAGTGATAGTTGGTGTTCCCGTAAGTAACAGGCGGGTGATCTTCAAATTCAACTATTGTAGATAGTTCTTTCCGTATGAAGCAGGCGGACGTAGATAATTTTTTCCAGTACTCACAAAGTTGGTTTTTCCGTATGAAGCAGGCGGACATTAGTAGAAGTTGCGTCGTATGAAGCAGGCGGATGAACTTTGATTGTTCCTGTAAGAATCAGACAGGTAGACTTTCCGTAAGTAACAAGCGGACACGAAAAATGTGTTCTGTAAGAATCAGGCAGATATGTTCTTCCGTAAGTAGCAGGCGGATGATGATAAAGAATTCTCACGTAAGTAACAGGCGGATATGAAAAATGTGTTCTGTAAGAATCAGGCAGATATGTTCTCCCGTATGCAGCAGGCGGAGATAAAAAGAGTTCTTCCGTATGAAGCAGGCGGATATAGCTCATTTTCTCGTATGAAATAGGCAGGTGTATATAGTTTTTATCGTATGAAACAGGCGGACATGGATAGTTTTCCGTATGGAGCAGGCGGATAGACCTATCAGATTCAGATAAAGGATGGTCCCACGATAGGCAGAATGTGTTCAGACATTTGACAGAAGTATCTCTCCGGTGAAGTCACTAAGTTTATTCCTATATTGACAAGTTAATGTTAAAATCAGATTTGTATCAGACGGTCGATCAGTTGTTACCGTAACAATCAGGTTCCAATTGGTGGATGGTGTTCCCCAAGCAGGGGGTGCCGTTTATTTTTGCAGTTGGCAAATTTCCGGGTTTATTGGTATTCAACCGTCTCGTACCTCGACTGTTTGAAGGCCGTTCGCTCTTCAACCATTCAGGTCCAAGCCGCTTGAATAGGGGCAGCTGTTGCACCCTAAAATTTGACCAACCGGGTCCCATATTTGGTTTATGGTTCAACGCATTTTGCATTCTCATACCGCATACAGTGCATTTTCTCATTCATATTGATTTTATCGGGATTACAACCTTATTTTTCACATGTCGGGTATTTCAGACAGATTCAGATAATCGGAGGTTATCTTGAGAAGTCACGCGCTTCCTGGGTGTTTTCAGCTTATGCAGTGATTTTGGAGGTTCTTGGTGTCTGTGTTTACTGCTTGCTTCGATCTGGTCTCGCGCTCTCTTTTATGATGGTTGTTTGCCTTTATTTGCATTTTTAGGATTTAATAGCCTTTTATAAATTTTAATATAGATTTTCTAGAATTTAAATAGTTTTCTTTTAACATTTTTTATAGTTTTAAATCGTTTTTTAGAATTTTTAGATTTCTTTTAAATAGGTTTTAATAGTTTTTTAAATAATTTTTAGTTTAATTTCTTTTTTGAGAATCATTTTTTTTAGGATATTCTTTTACTAGGTTTTAAATAGAATTGATAGAATTTTTCTATTTTTATTAGTTTAGAGATAAATAGAAATTAAATAGATTAATTAGATCTTAATCCCTCTTTAGATGTTAATTAGGGTCTTATTAGAGTTTATTAGGTCTAAATAGGGTTAGAATAGTCTTTAATTTTCATTTAGGTTTTAATTACTGTTTTAAATTTTTCATTAGCATTTAATTGAGTTTTCATTAGGCTTGATCAGTATTAATTAATGGTTAATCAGGTCATTAAATTCGTGGGCCAGATGTCCATTTCTAGGCCCAGTCCAAGTCTGTCCATGTGTCAGTATATAAACCGTCCCACATGTATTGTTCAACGGAGGCCACTTCATTTTTCTCACACTCTCAGAACTTGCCAACACATCTCCCACTTCCCTCTCCACACACCACGTGTGCTCCATGCACACACTACTCCGTCCACGCGTCTCTCTCTCCTTCTCCCTCTGACTTCCCCTCGCCACCTGTCTTCACGCCTCACCTCGCCGGACGCAAGGCCGCCGGCCATGCAACCACCACAATCAACCAACTCCGACCACCCTAACTCCCTCTGACCACCGTAACCACCTCACTGGAAAACCAAAATTCTCAGGAAAAATTCCTACAATCATCATTTCTTCACTTCTCCGATCCAACCTTCGTCTCTTCCGATCCAGCAACCATCATACATGCATCATCATCATCTTCATCGGAAACTTCAACAAAAGTTTCATCAATGTTCATGACCTTCATCGCCTCCATCATCATCCGTTCGTCATTCATTCTCCAGAAACGCTAGTGTTCTTCAGATTCCTTCGTCAAACATCAAGATCTTCATCAAGATTTTTGAAGTTCATCGTTTCCAGAACCATCATCCCTTCATGAACTCCACCGAGTCATCAGTAATCCTCAAAGATCCGTTCAAGACTTACTCAAGATCTTCATCAACATGCATGTTCATCCGTTCCAAAAAAGCTTCAAGAATGTTCATCCGCTCTCCAAAAGATTCCAGATCTTCAAATTGCCACTGATTTTCATAGATCTCATCATCGATCCAAATTTCAGCAAAACGATTAACCAGCAAGATCTCCAAACGTCATCATTAGAACATCACAACGCAAGCGATATCTTCATCCACTTCCAAATCCAAGATCTCTTCATCGTTTGTTCTTCATCAAAATCATCCAACGAACCTCAAGAACTTCTTCGCAGATCTTCAAGAGCGTCAAACCACTGAATTAGTTGTTTCCAGAATTACGATGTGGTTTGCTTATTGTTTTATGGTTTTTTCTTTTGCTTTGAGGTTTGTAAAACGGACTGGAGTTTGAGCTTGAAAGAAAATGTTGAGAGAGAAGATGTCACGAGAGAGTCTGAGAGATGAGAAACGGCGTAGCCGTGAACAGTGACATTCCTTTCCCGTCTTTGCGGTAGGTTTACTTCGAGCGTTTCCTTTCCCTCCGTTGGGATAAATAACGCACGGTGGCGACTCTTCTGTTCAGCCGGCGCCGATTTTCGCAGTAGCGACAGATAGCAATGGCGTACTTCATGGTGGGACCGTGCCTACCCCTCCACCAGTTGAAACTCCTCAGAATGGCGTCCCTGTGACCGGGGGGAATGGAAGTGCCAACAGCAATGTAATAGCTAACACGAGACTCAATGGTAATACGACGGGCGTCGGTAATGGGAATTTTGAAGCTAACGTCAATGTTGGGCTGGGCAACGGCACTGCGGGTGTTGGAAACCTGCTTGGGCCTCAACCGTGGTTAGAAGACCGTCAAGACGATGTGTTCTCACAGAGAGGTGCTGAAGGAGAGCTGACTGCTGAAGCACGTCTAAGGTTCAAGGCACTCGAGGATAAGATGAGGAATATTGAGAACCAGAACACCCTGGGTGTTGATATGTCCAAGTTGGGACTGATTGCTGATTTCAAGGTGCCTCCCAAGTTCAAGGTACCTGACTTTGAAAAGTACAAGGGAACCACTTGCCCTCGCGTCCACCTGAGATCATATTACCGGAAAATGTCGGCTCATTCTGAGGACGAGAAGTTGCTGATGCACTTCTTTCAAGACAGTCTGTCCGGACCCTCCCTCGAATGGTACATGAGTCTGGAACCTACCAGTGTGCGCACGTGGAAGGACCTTGCTGAAGCATTTGTGCATCACTACCAATATAACAGTGACTTGTCCTCGAACCGAGTCCAACTGCAGAATTTGTCGCAAAGGAACAATGAAGGGTTTAAGGAATACGCCCAACGGTGGCGTGAGTTGGCAGCCAGGGTTCAGCCGCCGATGGTTGAATGCGAGCTTGTGCAAATGTTCGTAGCCACCCTCCCAGGGGTTTATTATGAGAAATTGGTCAGCGGTATGTCCGGAACCTTCTCATATCTCATTATCACGGGTGAGCACATTGAAAACGGGGTCAAACTGGGGAAAATTCAAGGAGATTCATCCTCAGCTGGAGGAGGCGGAAAGAAACCTTATGGTGGAAAAAGACGGGAAGGAGAAACGAGCGTCGTGACCAACGCTCGAAGGAAGGGTAAAGGCCCTCACCAACAGGTGGCCAGCATAACTATCCTGGTCGTTCAACAGCCACAGCAGCAGTAGCAGCAACCGAATCAACAAGGGTACAGAAAGTATCAGAACAGGGCACCTCTGTCGAGCCGTCACCTCGAGACACCGCCCATGTCCTACGCCCAGCTGTTACAGACTTTGCTTCAGCTATAGTTGATCCAGAAGAGAACCTTGGCTCCCTTGACAGGGGCACCTCCGCCAGGTTATGACGCGAATGCAACTTGTGAGTTTCACTCAGGGGCACCAGGCCACACAATAAAGAATTGCAAAGCCTTCAAGCACAAGGTGCAGGACATGGTGGACGCTAAGATCATCAACTTCTCAGATAATGTGCCAAACATCACGAAGAACCCTATGCTGAATCATAGGGGAGGTGGATTAAACGCCATTATTGAAGACGAGAGTTTGGATTTGTTGATTGACGTCAGAGATCTGAAGACACCGCTTAGTTTCGTTAAAGTTAAGCTGATGAAAAGAGGTTTCTTTCCAGGTTGTGGAGAGCTGTGCATGGGCTGTGCGACAAGTCCTGATGGATGTGAACAGTTCATAGAGGGGATTCAAAGTCTGATGACTGAGGGAATCCTGCAATTTAGACGAAGGGCCGAAGGCGGATCTGGAGAGGTAATGCTGAAGCAAGAGGATGAGGTTGCTACCATCACCATCCCTCGCCAGACGATAACTATTTCTGCACCCAGACTGCCCACAATTACTATCACCAAAGTTGGGCCGATACCCTTCGAGAGCACTAACGCTGTCCCATGGCATTATGGGGCGGAGGTCTACTACAACGGACAGAAGTTGGAACTAGAACCGTTTGGATCGTCTGTGGAGAACCTAGCGGGCGTTAGTGGAATCACTCGCAGCGGGAGAGTGTTTGCACCACCTGAGGTCGTGGCGGACAGAGATGATGCAACTGATAAAGGTAAAAGTAAAGTCGTTGAAGAGATCCCTCGTGGGGTAGAAAAAGACTTACTTGTTAAAGACGCCGAGGAATTTATGAGGTTGATTAAAAAGAGTGACTACAAGATCGTGGATCATCTCCATCAGACACCCTCGAAGATTTCCATCCTGAATTTGTTGCTGTGTTCTGAGGCACACCGCAACGCGCTGCTGAAGGTGTTGAACGCCGCATCTGTACCGCAGGAAATATCGGTAAACCAATTAGAGGAGGTCGTAGCCCACGTGAATGCTGGAAATGGGTTAGGGTTCACGGACCTAGAGCTGACGCCGAAGGGGAGGAACCACAATAGTGCCCTGCACATCTCGATAGAGTGTAGGGGAACGATTATGTCCCACGTGTTGGTCGATACAGGGTCATCGCTCAATGTTCTTCCGAAGAAGGCATTAATGAAGTTAGATACTCGCTAATTGATTTGCACACCCAGTGATCTGATTGTGAAGGCGTTCGATGGAACCAAGCGCCATGTTTTCAGGGAGGTGACGTTGCCAATCCAAGTCGGGCCGGAAACATTCGATGCGGTCTTTTGCATTATGGACATCATGCCTGCCTACAGCAGTCTCTTGGGCCAGCCATGGATCCATTCCGCAGGTGTCGTGACCTCCACGTTGCACCAGAAGCTCAAGTATGCTGTCGGAGGTAGCATCGTGACCGTATGTGGCGAGGAAGACATAATGGTGAGCCATTTGTCGTCCTTTAAGTATGTTGAGATGGATAAGGAAATCCAAGAAACCCTATGCCAAGCGTTCGAAGCTGTTAAAGTCAAGAACGTAGCTCCTGTAGTCACTGAGAAGCTAGAGATGACTCTCTCCTCCTTCAAGGAAGCCCGTGTCGTTGTTCAAGCCGGATCTACCCCAGGCTGGGGGCGAATTCTAGAGATACCGAACAAGCAAGACAAGTTTGGGTTGGGATATTCCCCTGGAGCTGAAGCCTCCTCTTCCAGCAGTGCGTCGCGAGGTAAAGGGCCGATCCAGTTTACCATTGGCGGGGTGATATTTGAAGGCGTCAACGCAGTGTCTGAAGACAACGGAGATAGCGACTGTGACTTAGACTCGTGGATCCAGCCAAGCAAGCCAGGCCAGAGCCTCAACAACTGGTCCGTCAAGGATATCATCCAGATGACAAGCGAAGAGTAATGATTTACTTTTTCCAATCGTTGTACAACCCTATGTCTTACCTGGGGCATAGTGGTTTTATTGTCAGGGCCTTGTTTGATTATATACATGCATTTTATCAATAAATCAAAAGGCGTTTTTATTCGTATTCAAATATTGTGATCTCTGTTATTCCTGTTTTATATTTGTTTTGAAAAACAATAAAATGGCAATGGGGTTTGTGTTAACCTGCATATCCTTGTTTTAAGCTTAACCCTTATTATTGCAGGATCCACATAACAGATGACATCGACTCTGGACCTTCTACGACTCACTTCGACTTCGATTGCCCGATCTATCAAGCCGAAGAAGAGATTGATGAAGATGAAGACCTTCCCGAAGAGTTGGCCCGCTTATTGAAACAAGAAGAGAAAGTTATTCTGCCTCATGAGGAAGAGATTGAGATTGTGAATCTGGGTTCTGAAGAACTAGTCAGGAATGTCAGGATAGGGGCTGCATTGCAGAGTGATGTCAAGCAGAGATTGGTCGAGATGCTGAGAGAGTATAGTGACGTCTTTGCTTGGTCATACGAAGATATGCCCGGACTTGACACTGACATCGTGGTCCATCACTTGCCGCTGCGAGAAGAGTGTCCTCCCGTTAAGCAGAAGCTTAGGAGGACACGACCAGATATGGTCGTTAAGATCAAAGAAGAAGTGCAAAAGCAGTTTGATGCTGGCTTTTTAGCGGTCACTACTTACCCTCCGTGGGTCGCCAACATAGTGCATGTACCGAAGAAGGACGGTAAGGTACGAATGTGCGTCGATTATCGGGATTTGAATAGGGCGAGCCCTAAAGATGATTTCCCGCTGCCTCATATTGATGTGTTGGTCGACAATACAGCTCAGTTCTCCGTGTTTTCGTTCATGGATGGCTTCTCCGGTTACAATCAGATCAAGATGGCGCCGAAGGACATGGAGAAAACTACGTTTATCACTCCTTGGGGGACATTTTGCTATAAGGTAATGCCTTTCGGTCTAAAGAACGCAGGGGCCACTTACCAACGAGCTATGGTTACTTTGTTCCATGATATGATTCATCATGAGATTGAAGTCTATGTTAATGACATGATTGCGAAGTCCCAAACGGAGGAGGGACATCTGGTCAATTTGCTGAAGCTTTTTGAAAGGCTTAGGAAGTTCAGGTTGAGGCTGAATCCTAACAAATGTACTTTTGGAGTACGGTCCGGAAAACTACTGGGGTTTATCATGAACGAAAGAGGCATCGAGGTTGATCCTGCGAAGATAAAAGCAATACAAGAAATTCCAGCGCCAAAAACCGAAAAAGAAGTTCGTGGTTTCCTGGGCAGAATAAACTACATTGCAAGGTTTATTTCTCAGCTCACGGCCACGTGTGAACCGATGTTCAAACTGCTAAAGATAAATCAGGCGATTATATGGAACGAGGATTGCCAGAAGGCATTTGATAAGATAAAACAGTATCTGCAGGAACCTCCGATCTTGATTCCCCCAGTGGCCGGACGACCCTTAATCATGTACTTGACAGTTCTTGAGAATAGTATGGGGTGTGTTCTTGGTCAGCACGACGAGACGGGCAGAAAGGAGCATGCCATTTACTATTTGAGTAAAAAGTTCACAGACCGTAAATCGCGCTACTCAACGCTAGAGAAAACGTGTTGCGCACTAGCCTGGGCTGCCAAACGTTTACGACAGTACATGCTCAATCACACGACCATGCTAATTTCGAAGATGGATCCGATCAAGTACGTCTTCGAGAAGCAAGCGCTTTCGGGCAGGATTGCCAGATGACAAATGGTGTTGACGGAATATGATATTTAGTACGTTTCCCATAAGGCCATCAAGGGAAGCGTATTGTCTGAATACCTTGCCGAACAGCCGATCGAGGATTACCAGCCGATGAAATTTGAATTCCCTGATGAGGATATCATGTTTCTCAAAGCGAAGGATTGCGATGAACCGTTGCCCGACGAGGGTCCAGACAGGAAATCCCAGTGGAAATTGATATTTGACGGGGCGGTTAGTTCTTACGGAAGTGGCATAGGGGCGATCATCACGACTCCCCACGGATCCCATATCCCGTTCACTGCGAGACTGACGTTTCCGGTCACCAATAACGAAGCGGAGTATGAAGCATGCATCATGGGTCTAGAAGAGGCAATTGATTTGAGAATTAAGAACCTAGACGTATATGGTGACTCAGCACTTGTGATCAACCAGATTAAAGGGGAGTGGGAGACTCGCCAATCGAATTTGGTGCCGTACATGAATTATGCCAGAAGGCTACTTCCGTTCTTTGATCGAGTGGAGCTCCATCTGTGCCCAGGGCTGAAAACCAGATGGCTGATGCCTTAGCCACGTTGGCTTCGATGTATAAAGTCAATTTTTGGAATGAAGCTCCAAGAATTTTCCTTTCTCGTCTTGATAGACCTGCATTCATCTTTGCAATCGAGGAAGCCTCCGACGGCAAGCCATGGTTCCATGACATCCAGACCTTCCTTATGACTAAGGAGTATCCTGCGGGAGCGTCAACCCAGGATAAGAAGACTCTGAGGAGGCTGTCTGGAAATTTTTATCTCAATCCTGATGGAGTTTTGTATAAAAGAAACCATGATCTCGTGCTACTCAGATGTGTAGATGAGAAAGAAGCGAGTTTGCTCATGGAAGAAGTCCATGAAGGCACGTTTGGTACGCACGCCGGCGGGCATGCTATGACAAGAAAGATCCTGAGAGCAGGATACTACTGGCTGATGATGGAATCGGATTGCTTTCAATTCGTGAAGAGATGTCATAAATGCCAGATTTATGCTGATAAGATTCATGTGCCGCCGTGCCTGTTGAATGTCATGTCCTCCCCGTGGCCGTTCTCCATGTGGGGCATCGACATGATAGGCAAGATCGAGCCCACTGCATCTAACGGTCATCACTTTATTCTAGTAGCCATTGACTACTTCACCAAGTGGGTGGAGGCAGCCTCATATGCTAATGTGACCAAGCAAGTGGTGGCTAAATTCATAAAGAGGGATATCATCTGTCGTTACGGAATTTTCGAGCGGATCATTACTGATAATGGTTCAAATCTGAATAACAAGATGATGAAGGAGTTGTGCCAGAGTTTCAAGATTGAACACCACAACTCATCTCCTTACCGGCTGAAGATGAATGGCGCCGTTGAAGCGGCCAATAAGAACATCAAGAAGATTGTTCAGAAGATGGTTGTGACCTACAAAGATTGGCACGAGATGCTGCCATTTTCATTGCACGGTTATCATACCACGGTACGTACGTCAACCGGTGCAACTCCTTTCTCCTTGGTGTACGGTATGGAAGATGTCCTACCGTTAGAAGTGGAGATCCCTTCTTTGCGAGTTTTGGTTGATGTGAAACTCGACGAGGCAGAATGGATTAAGAACCGACTAAACCAACTCAGCCTGATGGACGAGAAGAGGTTAGCATCGATTGCACATGGTCGTTTATACCAAAGCCGAATGAAGAAAGCTTATGATAAGAAGGTGCGTCCTAGAAGCTTTCGGACGGGTGATCTCGTCCTGAAGAAGATCCTTCCTCCACACTCCGATCACCGGGGCAAGTGGACTCCTAATTACGAAGGTCCGTACATCGTCAGCAAGGTCTTCTCGGGAGGAGCCTTGTTGTTATCTGTAACACCCATTTTATTTATTTAGTCATTTTGGTGTTAATTTAATTATTTTATATTGGTGTGCCCTTAGGTGGGGTGTGTTGGTATGTGATTGGTGAGTATCCTTGATATATAAGGATCATTGGTGGTGTGGAGATAATAATATAATAGTTAATAGTAATATTGGTGGTATTATTATTATTATTATTATTATTATTATTATTATTATTATTATCATTATTATTATTATTATTATTATTATTATCATCGGTATGAATATTATTATTGGTGGGTGTCCCTGATATGGGAGGATTATTGGTGGTGTTTTGGTGAATATAATAATATAGTGTATAATATTGATATTGGTGGGAATATTATTATTATTATTATATTTATTATAGTTACTATTGTTATTAACATTATTATTATTTTGGTGAGATAATAATAGGATTATTATTACTATTATTATTATTATTACTTTATTAAAGTTATTAACATTATTATTATTTTGGTGAGATAATAATAGGATTATTATTACTATTATTATTATTATTATTTTATTAAGTTATTAACATTATTATTATTTTGGTGAGATAATAATAGGATTATTATTACTATTATTATTATTATTATTTTTATTATTATTATTATTAAGTTATTATTATTATTGGGATTAGAGAATTAAAATAGTAAGTTATTATTATTATTGGGATTAGAGAATTAAAATAGAAACGTGAGGGATTAGTAGTTTTATGATACATTGTGAGAAGTTAGAGAAAGTGGAAAAGAACGATAGAAAGGAGAGAACGGAAAAGGGAACGGAAAAGGGAGCAAAGAACGAAGGATACAGGGGAAAATCAGAATTGGCCAAACCTTGGAGGGTTCTTTCATCGATCAACCGATTAACAAGGTAAGGGGGGAGAAACTTGATTTGGGATGGTATATACATGTACAGGGTAGAGGGGATTCCTTAACCCCGTAGTAAAATTCCGATCTATGAAGTTTTATATTGGCGTGCTTGTTATTATTGTTGCTAATGATAAATTGATGCTTGACATTGATGAATTGTTGATTGGTATTGGTGAATTTGGTGTATATATATATTATGGTGATGTTAGTGAGATTATGGGTTGTTACTGCAGTGTTGATAGTAAATATAAATAGAGTTTTGGTGAGATTCTATGTTGTTACTGTAGTGTTGATAGTAAATATAAATAGAGTTTTGGTGAGATTCTATGTTGTTACTGTAGTGTTGATAGTAAATATAAATAGAGTTTTGGTGAGATTCTATGTTGTTACTGTAGTGTTGATAGTAAATATAAATAGGGTTTTGGTGAGATTTTGTGTTGTTACTGTAGTGTTGATAGTAAATATAAATAGAGTTTTGGTGAGATTCTGTGTTGTTACTGTAGTGTGGGTAATGACCATGATTATAGCTTTGGGGAAAATTATGTGTTGTTTCCCTATAGTGTCGTTAATGACTATGGTTAGGACCTTGGTGAGATTCAGAGTGACTCTGAAGTGTCGGTAATGTACCGTAATGTTGGTTCTAGAGTAGGAAGTATAGGATAATTGGTAAGTATAATATATATTGTTATGTTATGATTGATGATGATTGTTGTTAATTATATAGTAATCGTTAATGAATTGGTGTTTTGGGATGATTTGGCATATAGGGCATATAGGGTGTTTTACAGTTTTTAGGGAAAATTCTGTATGGCTTTTGAGGTATCGATAAAGTGTGTAGGTGATGATTTTGGGAATAGGAATTAGAAGCCTATTGGTTACGGAAATGTGCAAGATTGGTATTAGAATAGACTGAGGATCTGAGTTGAGATGATAGGTACAGTTTGGCCTTGATGAACTGTAAGAATGATGAGTGTGGGAACTAACTTGTGTACTTGGTGATAGTGCATGTTTCCCGTAATAATAACTGGTGGACAATTAGTTGATGTATATGTATGTAGTGATCAGTAGGATCGTGTATCCCCGAGTAGTGGAATGTGTTTGTATCTTGGTGACAGAATATGAACTTGTTTACTGACTGATTGATTTATACGGTGTTGGCGCATGTTATATCTATGTATATATATGTGATGTATAATGATACGATCAGGTGGATCGTGTGCACTTAGTGTGCCTGAACATAATATTTATGCATTGGTGTGTGCATATCATGGTGTTTTGGTGGGATGGATCATGTCTCGGATGGAGCGTAAGTGATCTGTCCGTACTCCTTTATGGAGAATGGTGGGGTTGAATCATGTCTCGGATGGAGCGTAAGTGATTCACCCGTACTCCTTTGTGGAGAATGGTGGGGTTGAATCATGTCTCGGATGGAGCGTAAGTGATTCACCCGTACTCCTTTGTAGAGAATGGTGGGTTCGATTGAATGAATCAATGAGTCGGTACCGCATACATGGTGTTGAGTTGCATATTTGCATTATAATATGTTATATTGTAATTTGAACAGTAGGTTCGTTATATGGAGTTGTTGGGGTGAATATTGGCGTGGTGGTGTGTTTTACTACCTTGTTTACATGTATTACATTACCATTATATTCTGATCATTATTTCTCACCCCTTTGTTGTTGTTGTGGTCTGTGCTTCTTCGGAAGTACAGATAATCCAGGTGCTTAGCTAACTTGGATAGTGGTGTGACCGTCGAGTCGTAGGATGCTCTGATACGTAACACGGGATGTGGGTGTTTTAACTGTTTTATGTCAAACTTATTGTAATCCTGTGACGTATCATGAATTTGATGTATTTTATTTTATTAAACAAATTCCGCTGTATTAATTTGAAAAGAATGAATAAAGTATTTTTATAAAATTTGGAGATGTGATATCCCACTTTTGGTGAAAACTCTGATTATTATTATAATATTTATATTTTATTTAATACGGGAAAGTGGGGTGTTACAATTGGTATCAGAGCAGGTCGGTCCGTCCGGCCAGTGTTGTTGAGTTGAGTTGAGTTTGTCCTTTGGGATGGAGACTGTGTGTTGTTTAACCTGGTGTTGCGGTTTAAATCCCTAGTATACGGCATGTGTGTGAAAACACTGTCGGTACGTGTTTATTTCCTAACCTTGTCTGCAGAAGCAGGAATGATTCCAGTGGGGGAGAAGTTTGTAATTCTCCGGAATGCTACGGTGTGGTGGCTTAATGTGTTGAGGAATGCTATCATAGTTTGGTAAAGATGGTTTGTACCCCATCATGATTTCGGCTGTCTATTAACAAATTGAGGAACTGATCACCCTTAATCTCTTGTTAATAGTAGACGGGATTGTGTTGGATGGGATAGACGTGTCTTGCAAGCTTGTGTGGCATGAGCAATGAATTGTCCTGAGTTAAGCTAAGTGCTTAAGGGATTATTTTGAGGAGTTGGCGTAATACGGTGTTGAGATGTTTATTTTGACGGAACCTTCGAATGAGAAGGAGAGTGAGAAAATTGGGATTTGTCAATTTGTTGAAATTGCCGGAGGTTCCCTGAGGAAGTAAGCGATTTACTATCGGAGTGTGAAGTAAAGCTTACACGTTTATTTTGTTTTTGGGACGAGTCTGATATTGATGACTCCATATTGTATGTTTACGTTGGGATTGGAGAAGTTGAAGAGTCAACTTAAAGACCCGCTGGGGGAGAGGTCCTTTTGTTTGAGTGTGTTACCGTAAGGTGCACCAATTTTTGATGGTTAGACAGACAGAAGGTTTTATGAAGCTTTGGGTGAACTATAGATAAGTGAACAAGGTGACTGTCAAGGATAAGTGTTCGCTTCCAAGAGTTAATGATTTGATGGATCAATTGATTGAAGGACGTGAGTTTCCGTGTTCGTGAGATTGCGAGTAGAATTATTGTGTTGTGGTGTCGAAGGTCGAAGTGGTATCGTAATAGGAGGCTCCACAATCTGCTGTTGAGATTGGAAGTAATCGGGTTTTAAAATATTTAAAGATTGAAAGTGTGTTGGACGGCCTCCTAAGTATGAAATTGTGGTTATACGTTGAATTCCGAAATTGCAGCTTTTTACGGAATCGAAATCGGACACTCGGAAGTCAGGTAACGGTCGAAAATAGAATTTCAGGACTGTCATGTTCGCCGAGATTCGCCTGGCGAAGTGCCCTGAGCAGAAAAATGTTGTTGTGGTATTTTTGTCGTAACGGGAGAACCGTAACTCGGAATGACGCCCAGTTCGAAGCGTTGGAAAGCTATTGAAATTATCTATGAGATGGTGAAGTATTGACATAGATTTAATCTATTTATTGATGAAGTGTGTTTGAATGTTGTGGTAAGGACGGGCGGTACGGTATGTGTTCCCGCTATAACTCACAATTTGTTTGTCCACTTGGCATGGGATCTTCTTTAATTATTTATATAAGGCAATGGTTGTGTTGATAAATGATATTTTAAGGTATTAGAAGAGTATAGAGGATTATGTTGAGCATAAGGAACTGGAGTTATCAGTGTTAGAAAGAGAGCGGTGATATACTTCCGTAAGGAAAGTTCTGCCGAATCCGATAGAACTAATTGTGGTGTTTGTGATGCTTGTTGATATAATTAGGGGATTTGCTAAAGACAACTTCAGCGAGTTTCAGTTATGCAAAAGGCAACTCGAAGTGTGTAAGAGAAACCATCCGACCAGTGATTTAGAGTTGGTTGCTATTGTGGTTGTACCGGAGTCGGAGGCGTCGAAAGTTCAGACTGAGATCGGAGATGTTTGGTGATCTTAAGAGTTTAAGGTGTTTGTTTGATTTGAAAAAGTTGAAAATGAGGCAGAGGAAATAATTAGGATTTCTGAAGGATTACGACTTTGAGTGTAATTACCCTTTGGGTAAAGTGGATGTGGTAGATGATGCGGTGAGTTGGAAATGTTTGTGTTTACCGAAGATGATGGTGAAAAGAGGTAGAACTGATTGAGAAATTTCATAATATGCGTTGTGTGAGTAAGGATACTTCTTATGGAGTTAATCTTTTATTATTAAGATCTGACTAGTGATATCCTTGAGAAGAACCGAGAAAGTCAGAAATCTGGGTCGAGTAGTGAATTAGTTGAAGTTGATAAATTAGAGTCGAGGAGTGGATTGTCGGGCTTGTGGAAATAATACCACGAGATGTTATGATAGAGTATGTGTACCAAATGTTGTTGAGGGGAGTAGAAGTACTCGTGAAGAAATACATTGGGGTAGATGGAGTATCCATCCCAGTGCTATGAAGAAGTAACCGAATTTGAGTAGATTGTTTTGGAGACCATGGATAAGGGGAGGAGTAGTTGAGGTGGAATATGCTGGTTAGAATTGTAGGAAATTCGAAGAGTGAACATCAGAGACTGTTGAGTCTGATGCAGTCGTCAAATATTCCAGAGTGGAAATCAGGTAGTATTTTCACGAAATTGGTGTTGAGACTTCCAAAGAATTTGTAAAGACATAATTTTAATTTGAATTGTTAGGAGTGGATTAACTATTCCGTGTTGAGAATATATGAGATGCATATTGAGAAAGTGGTGAAGTTGGATGAGATACTGACGAATATTGTGTCAGATGGAAATTTGAGGTTTATATTGAGATTTTGGAAGGGCTTATAGGAAGCTTCGGGTACTAAGTTGAAGTTGAGTTCGACTTACCATCCGCAAACTGATGGTCAGTCAGAGAGGACTATTGAGTCTGTAGAGAATTGGTGAGAGCTTGGGTGTTGGATCGAGGTGGATTGTGGGATGATTAATTACCGTTGGTTGAGTTACCTATAATAACGGTTACCATCCTAGTGTCGGAATGGCACTATATGTGGCTTGGTGAAATAGGGAGTGTAGGACTCTACTGTGTTGGAATGGGTCGAGTGAGAGTGTTGTGCTCAGACCTGAAAATTATGTTGAGAGGGCTGAAAAGATCAAGAGGATCCAAGGAAAGATGTGTTTGGAGAGTCACGCCGGTGACTGATGTTGGTCGAGCTTCGAAGTCTCAGAAGTTCGCACCGTGTTCTGTGGTTTGTATCAGAGTGGCGCAGCAGAGGTATGGGAGGAGTAACATGTTAGACCGTTTTTCCCGCTGTCGCTATGAATTGGCATGATATGTTTCATGTGTCGTAGTTGAGAAAGTACATTGAACCAGGTGGATGATGTACAAGTGAAAATAATTTGATCGTTGAGGCATTGCTATTTCGTTTGGACGAGCGAGAAACAACTCCGAAGGGAGGAGATATCTTTGGTGAAAGTAACTTGGGGAGGTGCTGCAGAAGGCAGTGTGACCTGTTAGTTAGAATGAAGGATGCGGAAAGCGTATCCGGAAGTGTTCCATCAGGTAATTTTCGAGGACGAAAATACTTAAAGTGGGGGAAAGTTGTAACACCCATTTTATTTATTTAGTCATTTTGGTGTTAATTTAATTATTTTATGTTGGTGTGCCCTTAGGTGGGGTGTGTTGGTATGTGATTGGTGAGTATCCTTGATATATAAGGATCATTGGTGGTGTGGAGATAATAATATAATAGTTAATAGTAATATTGGTGGTATTATTATTATTATTATTATTATTATTATTATTATTATTATTATTATTATCATTATTATTATTATTATTATTATTATCATCGGTATGAATATTATTATTGGTGGGTGTCCATGATATGGGAGGATTATTGGTGGTGTTTTGGTGAATATAATAATATAGTGTATAATATTGATATTGGTGGGAATATTATTATTATTATTATATTTATTATAGTTACTATTGTTATTAACATTATTATTATTTTGGTGAGATAATAATAGGATTATTATTACTATTATTATTATTATTATTACTTTATTAAAGTTATTAACATTATTATTATTTTGGTGAGAAAATAATAGGATTATTATTACTATTATTATTATTATTATTTTATTAAGTTATTAACATTATTATTATTTTGGTGAGATAATAATAGGATTATTATTACTATTATTTTTATTATTATTTTTATTATTATTATTATTAAGTTATTATTATTATTGGGATTAGAGAATTAAAATAGAAACGTGAGGGATTAGTAGTTTTACGATACATTGTGAGAAGTTAGAGAAAGTGGAAAAGAACGATAGAAAGGAGAGAACGGAAAAGGGAACGGAAAAGGGAGCAAAGAACGAAGGATACAGGGGAAAATCAGAATTGGCCAAACCTTGGAGGGTTCTTTCATCGATCAACCGATTAACAAGGTAAGGGGGGAGAAACTTGATTTGGGATGGTATATACATGTACAGGGTAGAGGGGATTCCTTAACCCCGTAGTAAAATTCTGATCTATGAAGTTTTATATTGGCGTGCTTGTTATTATTGTTGCTAATGATAAATTGATGTTTGACATTGATGAATTGTTGATTGGTATTGGTGAATTTGGTGTATATATATATTATGGTGATGTTAGTGAGATTATGGGTTGTTACTGCAGTGTTGATAGTAAATATAAATAGAGTTTTGGTGAGATTTTGTGTTGTTACTGTAGTGTTGATAGTAAATATAAATAGAGTTTTGGTGAGATTCTATGTTGTTACTGTAGTGTTGATAGTAAATATAAATAGAGTTTTGGTGAGATTCTATGTTGTTACTGTAGTGTTGATAGTAAATATAAATAGGGTTTTGGTGAGATTCTGTGTTGTTACTGTAGTGTTGATAGTAAATATAAATAGAGTTTTGGTGAGATTCTGTGTTGTTACTGTAGTGTGGGTAATGACCATGATTATAGCTTTGGGGAAAATTATGTGTTGTTTCCCTATAGTGTCGTTAATGACTATGGTTAGGACCTTGGTGAGATTCAGAGTGACTCTGAAGTGTCGGTAATGTACCGTAATGTTGGTTCTAGAGTAGGAAGTATAGGATAATTGGTAAGTATAATATATATTGTTATGTTATGATTGATGATGATTGTTGTTAATTATATAGTAATCGTTAATGAATTGGTGTTTTGGGATGATTTGGCATATAGGGCATATAGGGTGTTTTACAGTTTTTAGGGAAAATTCTGTATGGCTTTTGAAGTATCGATAAAGTGTGTAGGTGATGATTTTGGGAATAGGAATTAGAAGCCTATTGGTTACGGTAATGTGTAAGATTGGTATTAGAATAGACTGAGGATCTGAGTTGAGATGATAGGTACAGTTTGGCCTTGATGCACTGTAAGAATGATGAGTGTGGGAACTAACTTGTGTACTTGGTGATAGTGCATGTTTCCCGTAATAATGACTGGTGGACAATTAGTTGATGTATATGTATGTAGTGATCAGTAGGATCGTGTATCCCCGAGTAGTGGGATGTGTTTGTATCTTGGTGACAGAATATGAACTTGTTTACTGACTGATTGATTTATACGGTGTTGGCGCATGTTATATCTATGTATATATATGTGATGTATAATGATACGATCAGGTGGATCGTGTGCACTTAGTGTGCCTGAACATAATAGTTATGCATTGGTGTGTGCATATCATGGTGTTTTGGTGGGATGGATCATGTCTCGGATGGAGCGTAAGTGATCTGTCCGTACTCCTTTGTGGAGAATGGTGGGGGTTGAATCATGTCTCGGATGGAGCGTAAGTGATTCACCCGTACTCCTTTGTGGAGAATGGTGGGGTTGAATCATGTCTCGGATGGAGTGTAAGTGATTCACCCGTACTCCTTTGTGGAGAATGGTGGGTTCGATTGAATGAACCAATGAGTCGGTACCGCATACATGGTGTTGAGTTGCATATTTGCATTATAATATGTTATATTGTAATTTGAACAGTAGGTTCGTTATATGGAGTTGTTGGGGTGAATATTGGCGTGGTGGTGTGTTTTACTACCTTGTTTACATGTATTACATTACCATTATATTCTGATCATTATTTCTCACCCCTTTGTTGTTCTTGTGGTCTGTGCTTCTTCGGAAGTACAGATAATCCAGGTGCTTAGCTAACTTGGATAGTGGTGTGACCGTCGAGTCGTAGGATGCTCTGATACGTAACACGGGATGTGGGTGTTTTAACTGTTTTATGTCAAACTTATTGTAATCCTGTGACGTATCATGAATTTGATGTATTTTATTTTATTAAACAAATTCCGCTGTATTAATTTGAAAAGAATGAATAAAGTATTTTTATAAAATTTGGAGATGTGATATCCCACTTTTGGTGAAAACTCTGATTATTATTATAATATTTATATTTTATTTAATACGGGAAAGTGGGGTGTTACATTATCCACGATGGATGGTGAAGATTTTGCATCCCCGGTGAACGCGGACGCAGTTAAAAAATACTTTGCTTAAAAATGACCCGCTGGAAAGAAAAAGAATATCCAGGCAAAAATGGGGCATCCCGGCGAACCATAAAAAAGGAAAAAGGTTCGGGCAAAAATTAGGGATATAAATTGAAAAGAATGTACACCCGCGAAGTCGAAAACCTGGAAGGGCGACTTTGGCAAAAAAGGGTATCCCGGTGAATCGAAAACCCGGAAGGGCGATTCAGGCAAAAGTTAGGGATTTGAAAAAGCAAATGACTGCGTTCCACGTGTGGACTTTCATTGTTTAGTGGTTTGGAAGACCTGAGGGCCGTTTATCCGAATCAATCTCTTCTGAAGCTGAAGCGTTGGAGAGGTATCGAAGTCGAGTGGGTCATAGAGGGATCAACTCATGGTGTTCGTCTACGCCTCATTGCCGACATGTGTATATACTGATGTATATTTATGTTTTTATATTTGCGCGGCTTCCTCATTCCAGAAGTTGGCATCTGTTGTAAAACATTTTTACCCATTCAGGGGTTCGTTATCAATAAAATGTATACTATTCAGCAATTCTGTTTGTCTGTTTAGCATTTATCTGTTTTGTTTGCGAAAAAGAACGTCGATGTTTTTGATAAAATGCGCATACATAAACTTACTGGCCTAGGCCACTGATTGTTGAAACAATGAATTACTCGAACATTGTCACAAGATGATAACCTTGATAGGTCCCTTTGAGAAGGGTATCTTGTTTGTTTGTTTGTGTTGGTGCAGGTGTAGCATATACCAGGTAGTACGCCGTATGCGTCCCCAAGTAGGATGATCCCTTCTTCTCCAGCGAAGTTCAGCAGCCTCTCCCCGCAGAGTCTGAACGTGAGATCACAAAGCATTGATATGTCTCCCCAAGCAGAGAAGATTCTCTCCCCAATCAGATGCATCCCAAAGGGTCGTCATCTCCCTAGCTAAGTCATATACTGAAGTGTGTAGCAATTAGAAGTTCCAGACTGAAGTCTTCAGTAGAATTGAAATTCCCCACCGAGTTGTACTCTCCCCTATAAGAAGGACGATTCCTTCTTCCCCAGCCGAGTTTGCAGATCCCCAAGAGAGCCGAGTCCTTTGAAGCCGTTGGGCCATGATTGGTTTTCCCCAGTAGAGTGTTGAATAGCTGATGATGTACTTCCCCGTCGAAGTCGTTACCTCCAGGAAAGGTTGGCTGCGAATGCCGTGCAGTTCATTTCTGCGATTGACATCGCTTTCCTCAGCAGGTCCAGGTTCTCGTAGAGCTTCGTTCCCCTGCAGCAGTCGACTGAAGTTCGTTTCCCCAGGCAGAGTCCGATTGAGATTGGCGTGACTTCTTCTCCTCGGCAGGATGAGTCCTTCCCCCACCAGAGTGGTTCTTTCTCCTTGACAGGAGGATTCTCCCTCCAGCATTTATTTTGCTGATGGGGCCGTAACATTTTGCATGATTGCATAGCATTTCCACCGTGTGGAGCATTGCGCTGTTGTCGAAGCATATGCATACTAAACATGAGCTAGGTCGTTACCGTTCTTGTTTTGCAGGTGTCCCTCCGCAGAATGGTTTGATCAAGATGATTCTTGAATTCCCCCCCAGCAAAGTCGTTTGCTCAAGATGACTCTTAAAACCCCAGTGAAGTCGCCAGAGTTGGTTGCTCAAGTTGATGCTTAGAGTCCCCGGCAGAGTGTTTGCTCAGGATGATTCCTGAAATCTCCCGCAGAGTTATTGGTTCAGGATGATTCTTGAAGTCCCGGCGGAATTATTTGTCCAAGATGATTCTTGAAGCCCTCAGCAGAGATGATTCACCCAGAATGATTTCTGGACCCCGAAGCAGAGTTACTTGATAGTTCTCTAGAATCCCCAGCGGAGATGCGTCATCCCCAGCAGGTTTCTGAACAGCGAAGTTGAAACTTCCCTTGAAGACTTGATGATTGAAGTCCAACCGTATTGACGAAACAGTTCTCTCATCCGATGCGGAGTGCCTGATGGTAGAAGTTCGATATCCCCAATTGGTTCATGATTGTCTGAGAATTCTATTCCCGACTTACTGACGAAGCCCGGCTGACGCCCGAAAATTTCTTTGAATGCCCGACGGCATAATTAACTTGATTGTTAAAAAGTACCCAATGATCTGATAAGTCTCGAGGAATTCTGACGCCTGACGGCATGATCGGCCATGTATCACCGGTTACCGTGTGACCAATTCTCCAGCTAGTTGTCGTGCAGCCAATATTTCAGTTTTCGAAGATTTGTTCCCATCAGAGTACCGTGTACTTGTGCAGTTGGCAAATTTCCGGGTTTGTTGGTATTCAACCGTCTTTTACCTTGATTGTTTGAGAGACGTTCGCTTCTCACCCAGTCAGGTTCAAGCCGCTTAAATAGGGGCAGCTGTTGCACCCCAAAATTTGCCCAACATTTCTTTACCTAGCTTATGTTTCATTTCATACACATTAGCATTATCATTTACATTTCAGTGACATGTATGCAGGAGATCAAGAGGTATGATTACCAATCAAGATCTACACAAGACCTTGAAGCTAGCTAAGAAGCTTATTCAAGTGTTCAAGGGTTGATATCCTTGTCAGAGGAGTTAAAAGATCCCCAGAGAGAGTGGTTGAAACCAAGAGTGTGTGCCTCCTAACTTGAGAGTTGTGGGAGCTCCTCAGATGATTCTGAAGCCAGGAATGTGGACTTGAATCCTTGAGAGAGCTTATGCGATGTCTTGAAAGCCATCATGAGGCCTAGATAGGTCAGTGTGCAAGATTAAGAAGACTCAGCCATGATTGATGCAATTAGGGTTTGATTGGGTCAACCCTAAGTCAACTGATGATTTGGAGAAGGTTGAGACTTAATTCAAGAGCCATGTGATCATGGATTGATACATTGATATGCTATAAGGATGATTCCAAGGTTAACTCATCATGATTGAAGAGTTTGAGAAGTTTCAAGCTAGGGTTTCTAAGGCTTGACAGTGTAAAATCCCCTAGTTTGACCCCTATCTTCAAGGCAGTTTAGCTTAAGATGTGATTGTCATCTCATCTTGCCCCCAACATGAATGTTGTAGAGCATGATCTTAGCTTTAATTTGAGTACTAGAAGTCCTTGATAGGATTTGTATAACTCAAGTTATGACTTTGACAAGTTATAGGTCATCTGAGGTCTGTGGATTTGGGAGCTTGAAAGTTGTCCAACTTGCATGAAACGTTTGCCCAAGAAGCATGAGACCTATGAACTTTTGGTCAACATGAATGTTGTTCCTTATTCTCTTAGCTTTCTAGATAGTACTAGAAGTCCATGATTGGATGTGTAGAACTCAACTTATGGCTTTGACAAGTCAAGGGCATTTTGGTCATTTGGAGATTACAGGTCATTTCAAGCATAAGGCCATGACTCCTATTTCCAAGCTCCAAATGGATTTTTGTTCAACATGAAAGTTGTTCAAAATGATGTTTTTAGCTTGTATAAACATCAAGTGTCCATTGATATGGATTATATCAAGCATTGGTTGAAGAAACTTCACATGAAAGCCATTTTAATGAATTAAAATGAGAAAATTCAAAAGAAATGGGATTAACATGTTTCCAAGTCAAATTTGTGGTCATTTTGAATGGAATCAATGTTTTAGAAATATTGGCATTGCCACATTTTGGATTTGAGGTCCATAGCATGCTCATTTGGATGGTTACTTCACAATTAAGAAACATATCATATACACTCCATATGCTAAAACCAAAGGAAAAAACCCATTACATCACACTCCTTAATGATTAAGTGGATGGTTTGGATTGAGTTTAGAGCATGAGTAAGGCTTGAAGGCACACTTCCATGTTGAAATTTGGAAGGAAAGGTGAACATCCAAAGTCCACAATTGGGCCTAGTTTGGGCTTGATATCCATCTGAACACACTATAAGTAAGAATTAGAACGAATTTGGAAGGTTTTGGAGCAGAATTCTGTTGAGAATCCATTGATGTGAAGTGAAGAAAAAGCTTGAAAATTGGAAATGCGTTTTGGAGAATCAAGAGGTTGCAGCAAGAACTGAGCATCGAGAATTGTCCACCATTACTCCTTGAAGGATTCTGCATAGTTTGAGAGAGAATTGAAGCACATAACCACTACAATCTGAGCTTCAAGGTTGGTTTTAAGTTCTTGAAATATCTCTCTAATTATGCACTTTTAATCCATTAGAAGCATGCGGTTAAGTTCCCCTTAGCATGTAGATGAATCCTGGTTAGTTAATTTGATGATTAGAGACGAGTTGGGGTTCCTTCCATTTTCGGTTGAGATCTGGTTTTGGCGAATCACGCGTTTTCAGCATAAACTAATGGCATGGTTAGATTCTTGAGGAAATTCTGGTCAAGATTCATGTAGACAGCGTGACCAATGGTTGAGTGTAGAAGGATCTAGGGTTGCACGGGGGTGGCCGGAAAGCCATCGGCGATTTGGGCTTGCGCGCGTGAGTTGCAGGTTTGAAACAAGGAAGACGCAATCAACACCATTCGTTCGCGTGGAGAAATTGACTGAGTCAAGCAATCCAAGGCTCAGCGTTGTGCCACGTCCCCCTCCCTTCAAAACACTGCGTTTTGATTAGTGAGATACCCCAGCCTTGTTCACTTTGCTGCATGGACCGAGAATGAGCGAGTTCGAACCTTGGTGTGTGATGTTTCTGATTTTGTGAATTGAGAAGAATGAGCGCATGGGCCTATGGATCCTTTGATATCAGCACCCCTCTTACAAGCCCAATGAGATTTGTAACGTGAAATCTATACTTAGCACACCTCCCCTGGTCCTTTTGTTTGTGAACTCAGTTGAGAATTGGAGCGTGGGCTTTGGACTGGTTGATACCAACACCCCCCTTTTGGGACCAGCACTGAATATGAATTGATTTTTCTTGCTATTTGCCACACACGCCTATTAATTTCCATTGACTTTCTATTATTTTTCATTTTATGCATGGTTCATGATTAAATCATATAAAATTGAAAAATGATCCAATTAATCCCATTATTTTTGCATTATATTCATGATTGAATCTAGTTTTTTTTAGATAAAAAAATATTTTTATTTCATGCATTTTCTGATTTTATGAGAATTTTCATATTTTAATTGACATTAAAATAGTTATGTTTGATACTTGATTTTGTGGAATTTTGTGTGATCATGTGATGATGATTTTGATCCTGATATTTCGTGAGTAGTTAGCATAGGCATGCGTGCTCCCTATAGAATTTTCTCACATTTTTGTGATGAACATAGGTGGTAGTTTAGGTTGAAACCTTTAGAAGCTCCATTTTTAGGGTTTATGGTTGATACCATGTGGTTTAGATCTTAATTTTAGGACTTAATAGATGATTTAGTCCCTGGTTTTTGTATGAGGCATTCTTAATTGAATTAGGATCCCTTAGGAATTTTTGTAGAAATTTATAAGATAGTTTTATATTTTTGATTGATTTTAGTTTAGGTGCTAGTTTTAGATGATTCTAATGCACTAACTCAACTAGATTAACATCATTAGTTCCCTTAGATTAGGGTTGTGCTTTGCTTGTTCTTGGATGATGATGAAGGTAAGTTGAAGATGCATTGGATTGCTTGAAGAGGCTTGGATTTGAAGATCTTCCCTTCTTGTGGTGTAGTTTTGATTAGGTTAAGATTAGGGTTTTGTAGGCAGAGCTTCTAGATAGTTCTCTTCCTTCATAAACATGGAATATGTTGATCAATTCCATTCTTCCCTATGATATAAGGTCCCTTGTAAAGGCCTCATCCCTCCTTTGGTAGGATGTGTGGTTCTTTGTAGATTGGTAGAACCTTTGAGGGTCCCTTTCTCTGATGACAGGATGCTCAGTGGTGACATTTGGTCTTCACTCTGCTACCAATCATCCAAACTTTGCTCTTAATAGAGGCATCTTTCTCCCTTGTTAGAGGATGGAGTTCCTTGCTTGAAGAAGATTGAATAGTGAAGTTGACACTTCCATGTGATTGAAGATTACTCTGAGAAGTTGAAGCTTATAGATGAAGAGAAGCAAGTTGATGCTGGTAAAGAAGAGAGAGTTGAAGCTTGAAGACCAAGTTGAAACTTATGAAGAAGATCCAATTGAGATTGAGTGAAGAGCTGAGGCTTGAGGAATAAAGAATAAGTTGACACTTACATTGATGCATGGAGAGCCTGAGGGAATCAAGTTGATACTTGTAGTTAGGAGTGAAGCCTGAGGGTGGGATTGACTGAAGAGCTGAAGCTTGGAACAAGTTGATACTTATGTTTGAAGGGTTGAAACCTTGGAGGAGCAAGTTGATACTTGTCATGGAAGATGATAGCCTTGAAGGGTGATTGAAGTCTGAAGACTGAATTGTTGTCAGAAGAGCTGAAGCTTGGAATTGAAAGAGGGAGTTGTTGATCTGCTTTCTTTCTTGTCTGTTTTCTTTTCTGTATTGATGTGGCTTGTTTGATTTGCTTGATGCATTAGAATAAGTCCATATCTAGACTGATGTAAGCTAGGAGCATGATTGCACTAGAGGTTGAGTTGTTCCCTCTGCTTGTATTTTTACTGTATGGCTTTGCTTGCGGGTATTCGGTAGAGCCCTGCTCCCTTGCCCATGTGGTTTATTTTGCTTGATAGCATTTTATTTTCTCTGTATGATTACAGTCATTATATTTTGCTTGATAGCTTGTTATTTCCTCTGTATGATTGCAGTTATTCATATCTGGCTTGAGGTTGAGATGAGCTTGTGGAGGCTGATGCCCCACACACATTTCCTCCCTCACTTGCATTGCATGCATTTTGCAGTCGTTTACTGTTTACTGTTTAAGCTGATGCTTTATCTGTTTCTGCGTACCATTGACATGATCCCATAGGAATCTCATTTCCTTTGATAAGGAAGTGATGATAGAACTTTAGGTTGAAACCTATGCATGATAACTTCTAGGAGTTCCCTGTTTCAAACCTCAACCATAGGATGAATCCTTGGCATGACAACATTAGGACTTGATAGTCTCCCTTTAGTTGAGCCTGTTCTCTCTTCCCATCTCAAAACAAATTGAAATACAGTAATAAAGGTTAACTGACGTCGTACGTTACGAGCCTTAAGCTATCTGAGAAAGGATTGTTGGAGAGTTTCTTTTCAACAGTCTGGATGTTTAGTATGGCACCCGTTGGGTGACATGCGACGCATTCACTCTCAGGTCATAGTCTCTAGTGCGATACTAGTTGCAAACGAACATAAAAAAACAGTTCTTCCGTAAAAGACAGAAAACAAACTTCAAACCTTTTTGCCCCGTGGGCCCGTAATTCAAAGGAAGCTTTTCTGAAGAAAAGAGTGTCGTTAAACTTCAGTTCTACCGCAAACAGGCTTTGTCCCTAACTGCTGGAATTGTTGTTTAACCCTACTCGATAAAACAGATGAATCTGAATTCCCGTAATCCGTAGTACCCTGAACTACGTTAGCTCTGATCTCTCATGCCTGTTGAGAGTACGTAGGCACAATACTGATGTATTGGCGAGCCACCTTTCCCGTAGCCCGTAGTTCCCCGAACTACGTAAGCTCTGATCTCTCATACCTGTTGAGAGTACGTAGGCACAATACTGACGTATTGGCGAGCCACCTTCCCCGTAACCCGTAGTTAGTCGAACTACGTTGACTCTGATTTCTCATTCTCTTATGAGAATACGTAGGCATAAAGTGCGACGCTTTGCCGAGTCATTTTGTTTTCTTTTTAAGCTAGCCTTGATAGGTAGATAGATAAAACCAACTCGTCCAGTAAACACAACAAGCGTGGATCCCGTCGAGTACGACGGACTTGAGGGGTGCTAATACCTTCCCATTGCGTAACTGACTCCCGAACCTAGACAATGGTTGAGATGACCTTGTCTTATACCTTTCCGTCAGGTTTTTCCGATCGTTTCCTTTCCCGTTCTGAGGGATAAATAACGAAAGGTGGCGACTCTTCTGTTTTGCCGGCACCTTATTTTCGCGGAAGCGACAGTTACGCACAAGCAAAATACAACATATGCACAAGAAGCACAAAGAAAGATACAAAATAAATTTGATATACATGTCGGCAACGTGGTACAGACAAACACCATGAGTTGATTCTCCTATGACTCGCCCGACTCTGGCGCTTTCCCGGTACTCGATCTTCGGAAGAGATTGTTTCGGATATACGACCCTCAGGTGTTCCCAAACCACCAAGCAATGCAGTATCAAACTCGGACCGCAGTCATTTGCTTTTTCAATCCCTAACTTTTGCGTGAATCGCCCTTTGCGGGTTTTCAATTCACCGGGATACCCTTTTTTTGCCGAAGTTGCCCTTTTCAGGTTTTTGACTTTGCGGGTGTACACTTTTTTTCAATTTTATCCCTAACTTTTGCCCGAACCTTTTACTCCTTTTTTATGATTCGTCGGGATGCCCCATTTTTTCATGGACTCTTTTTTTTCTGTCCAGCGGGTCTCTTTAAGCAAAGTATTTTTTAAATGCGTCCGAATTGACAGGAGACGTAAAGTCCTCACCATCCATGGTGGATAACAACAAGGCTCCTCTAGAGAAAACTTTTCTAACGACATATGGACCCTCGTAGTTGGGAGTCCATTTGCCCCTGTGATCCAATTGTGGTGGGAGAATCTTTTTCAACACAAAATCGCCCGTCGGAAAGCTTCGAGGGCATACCTTCTTATCGTAAGCTTTCTTCATCCGGCTCTGATACAACTGACCATATGCGAGAGAAGTCAGTCTCTTATCATCCATTAAACTGAGTTGATTAAGTCTATCTTTTACCCATTCTGCCTCATCAAGTTGGACATCGTGTAAAACCCTCAAAGAAGGAATATCAACCTCCAATGGTAACACTGCCTCCATGCCATACACCAATGAGAAAGGGGTTTCTCCAGTTGATGTGCGTACCGTCGTACGATAACCATGCAAAGCGAAAGGCAATATCTCATGCCAGTCCTTATAGGTCACAACTATCTTCTGAACAATCTTCTTTATGTTCTTATTGGCCGCTTCGACAATGCCATTCATCTTAGGCCGATAAGGAGAAGAGTTGTGATGCTCGATCTTGAAATTCTGACACAGCTGTTTCAGCATCTTGTTATTCAAGTTTGAACCGTTGTCGGTGATAATCCGCTCTGGGATTCCATATCTGCAGATAATATCTCGTTTGATAAATCTGGCTACCACTTGTTTGGTGACATTAACATATGACGATGCTTCCACCCATTTGGTGAAGTAATCAATAGCTACCAAAATGAACCGGTGTCCGTTTGATGTCGTGGGCTCAATCTTGCCAATCATATCAATGCCCCACATCGAGAAAGGCCACGGTGATGACATAACATTCAGAGAGCTTGGAGGCACATGAATTTTGTCCGCATAAATTTGACATTTATGACACCGCTTCGCAAACTTGAAACAATCTGTTTCCATCATTAGCCAATAGTAACCTGCCCGCAACAATTTTCTCGTCATTGCATGTCCACCAGCATGCGTCCCAAATGTACCTTCATGAATTTCTTCCATGAGCAACTTAGCCTCTTTCTCGTCCACACATTGCAACAACACCAAGTCGTGGTTTCTCTTGTACAGGACGCCATCCGGATTCAAATAAAAATTGCCAGCCAATCTCCTAAGAGTCTTCTGATCACGACTAGATGCCCCAGCCGGATACTCTTGGTTCTTCAGGAAATTCTGGATATCGAAATACCACGGTTTGCCATCGGATGCTTCCTCAATGGCGAATATGAAGGCGGGCCTATCAAGGCGAGAGATAACAATCCTGGGAGCCTCATTCCAGAAGTTAACTTTATACATTGAAGACAACGTTACAAGAGCGTCGGCCATCTGATTTTCTGCTCGTGGCACGTGATGCAATTCTACTTTGTCAAAGAAAGGCAACAATCTTCTTGCATAATTCATATAGGGTATCAGATTGGGCTGTCGCGTCTCCCATTCTCCTTTAATCTGGTTGACCACTAGAGCAGAGTCCCCGTATACATCAAGATATTTGATTCTCAAATCAATAGCCTCCTCAAGGCCCATGATGCACGCCTCATATTCAACCTCATTATTGGTAACAGTAAAGGGAATGTGTGTCCCCTGAGGAGTAGTGATAATTGCCCCTATTCCACTACCGTAGGAATTAACAGCGCCATCAAATATCAATTGCCATTTGGAACCCAACTCTGGACCTTCATCCGGCAACGGCTCATCACAATCTTTCATTTTCAAGTACATGATATCCTCGTCAGGAAAATCAAACCTCATTGGTTGATAATCTTCAATTGGCTACTTCGCTAGGTACTCTGACAGAACACTACCTTTGATAGCCTTTTGAGAAACGTATTGAATATCATATTCTGTCAATACCATCTGCCATCGGGCAATCCTTCCGGAAAGTGCTTGTTTTTCAAATACGTATTTGATCGGATCCATCTTTGAAATTAGCATGGTTGTATGGTTTAACATGTATTGCCTCAAACGTTTGGCAGCCCAGGCTAGCGTGCAACATGTTTTTTCGAGGATTGAGTAACGGGACTCACAGTCTGTGAACTTTTTACTCAAGTAGTAAATCGCATGCTCTTTACGTCCAGTCTCGTCATGTTGACCGAGAACACAACCCATACTTTCCTCAAGAACCGTTAAATACATAATCAATGGTCTCCCGGCTACTAGGGGTATCAATATTGGAGGTTCCTGCAAATATTCTTTTATTTTTTCAAATGCCCTTTGACAATCTTCATTCCAGGTCACAACCTGATTCTTTTTCAACAATTTGAATAATGGCTCGCATGTAGCGGTTAGGTGAGATATGAACCGAGCAATGTAGTTCAACCTCCCTAAAAACCCACGCACTTCTTTTTCTGTTTTAGGCGTTAGCATTTCTTGTATTGCTTTTATCTTAGCAGGATCAACCTCAATTCCTTTTTCGCTAACAATAAACCCCAATAGTTTACCGGATCTCACCCCGAAGGTGCACTTGTTAGGATTCAACCTTAGCCTGAATTTCCTAAGCCTCTTGAACAATTTCAGCAGATTAACCAAATGCTCTTCCTCCGTCTGGGATTTGGCAATCATATCATCAACATAAACCTCGATCTCTTTATGCATCATGTCATGAAAGAGCGTCGTCATAGCACGTTGATATGTTTCCCCAGCGTTCTTCAAACCAAAGGGCATCACTTTGTAGCAAAATGTTCCCCATGGGGTAATGAAGGTTGTCTTCTCCATGTCTTATGGCGCCATTTCTATCTGATTGTAACCCGAGAAGCCATCCATGAAGGAGAACATGGAGAATTGAGCAGTGTTATCGACCAGCACATCGATATGAGGAAGCAGAAAGTCGTCCTTTGGGCTCGCCCTATTCAAATCACGATAGTCTACGCACATCCGTACCTTACCGTCTTTCTTTGGTACCGGTACTATATTGGCGACCCATGAGGGATAAGTTATAACAGCAAGGAAACCAGCATCCCATTGTTTCTTAACTTCCTCCTTAATCTTCACAGACATATCTGGTCTGGTTCTTCTGAGTTTCTGCTTAACAGGAGGACATTCTTCTCGCAATGGCAGGCGATGAACAACCATGTCAGTATCCAATCCTGGCATATCCTCGTACGACCAGGCAAAGATATCACTGTACTCTTGCAACATCTTAATCAGACCTTGCTTGATGTCGCTTTGTAGTGCAACCCCTATCCGGATGTTCCTGACAACTCCCTCGAACCCCACGTTGATAATCTCAATCTCTTCCTGATGAGGCAGAATGATTCTTTCTTCCTGTTTCAACAGTCGAGTCAGCTCTTCTGGCAAGTTGCTATCCTCAACAATCTCTTCCTCAACTTGAAATACCGGGTGCTCGAAGTCAAAGCGAGTCATAGGAAGTTCGTGTTCGGTGTCATCTGAAATATGAATCCTGCAAAGGAAATGGTTAAATGCTTCAAATGAGTGCAAACAAAGCTCATAACCACGTTGCCATTTATTGTTAAAATAAAAACAGGAAAAACAGGGAACACAAAATTTGTATGAGAAAACGCCTTTATTCAATGATTAAACAGTGCATACACATAAGCAGGTGGCCCTAAAACAAAATCACTATGCCCCGGGTAGGACACAAGATTATACAATAATCAAGAAAACAAATCATTATTGTTTTGTAGTCACTGGGACAATTTCCCGGATGGACCAATTGCAGAGACTTTGTCCTGGCATGCTAGGCTTAATCCACGCGTCCATGTTGCAATCACTTTCTCCGTCTTCAGAGTCGGAAACAACATTAATCGTCTCAAAGCAGACTCCCTTTGGAGTAATCACCACTGGTCCTTTGAACTTGGGTGCTTTCTGTGAAGAAGATGCTGATGTTGGGCGGTACCCTAGTCCAAACTTGTCCATCTTGATGGGAATTTCCAGCACTTGACCCCAACCCTTGGTATCACCAGTCTGAACCAACGCTTTAGCGTCTTTGTACGAAGCCACAACAACCTCTGGCACTTTGCTGGGAACACTGGACATGTCTCTGATTTGCAACCCTTCGAAGGCCTGGCAGGGCGTTTCGTGGATTTCTCCATCCACTTCAACGTACTTGAATGATGAGAGATGACTGACCAAGATGTCCTCTTCCCCACAAATAGTAACGATGCCACCACCGGCTTCAAACTTAAGCTTCTGATGCAGTGTGGATGTCACAGCCCCTGCAGAGTGTATCCATGGACGCCCAAGTAAACAGCTATAGGCTGGATGAATATCCATGATATAAAATTCAGTGTCAAATATTTCCGGCTCGACCTGCAATGGCAACCTTATTGATCCAAACACCGACCTTCTTGTTCCACCAAACGCCCTCACAACCAAGTCACTTGGCGTGCAAATAATTCCCCGGATATCCAATTTCATCATAGCCTTCTTAGGCAATACATTTAGAGATGATCTAGTATCCACAAGAACATGCGACATTACGATGCCCCGACATTCCACCGATATGTGCAAAGCCATATTATGCTCTCGGCCTCTGGGTGTTAGATCAAAATCAGTGAAACCCAAACTATGTCCAGCATTGACATGCGCCAGTACCCCCTCTAGCTGGTTGACAGAAACATCCTGAGGTATAAATGACGTGTCTAATATCTTCAACAAAGCATTTTGATGAGCCTCAGAACAAAGCAACAAAGATAGGATTGAAATTTTTGAGGGTTTCTGTTGTAAGTGCTCAACAATCTTATAATCGCTCTTGCGAATTAGCCTCATGAACTCTTCTACATCCTTGAGCGGCGTGTCTTTCTCTTTCAACTAGGATGGTCCACTTTCATTCACCTTGGCCTTGCCTTTAGCAATTTTCTCTGCTTCAACTTCAGGTGCGGTGAAGATTCTTCCACTACGGGTCATACCTCCCGTTCCAACAACATTGTCAACTGCCCCTGCCGGCCGGCTATTCACCTCAATCTTTTCTCCATTACAGTATGCTTCTAACCCATATGTCCATGGAACAGCTTTTGTACTCTCAAAAAGAACGGGTCCTGCATTTGTTATTGTGATAGTCGGCCGCTTAGCGGACGCTGATATCGTAATAGTCTTCCTTGGGATTGTAACAGTTGCAATCTCATCCTGCTTTTCAAACAATGCCTCAACAGGCTTTTCAACAGCAGTCTGATCAAATTGCAAAATCCCCTCATCCATCATGGCTTGGATACCTCTTTTCAAATCAGAGCAACCCTCTGGTTGGGTCCAGTAATCCAGACAATATTCGTCACATCTGGGGAATACTCCCCCTTTCAACAGTCTGCTTTTAACACAACTCAACGGTGTCTTTAATTCATTCACATCCATAACCAAGTTCAAATTCTCTTCTGTTATGATAGCATTCGCTCTATGATTCACCATGGGTTGTTGTAAAATATTAGGACCATCCTGACCAAAGTTAATGGCCTTACTATCAAGCAAATCTTGAACCTCATGTTTGAAAGCATGGCAACCTTCAATATCATGTCCGGGCGCCCCGGAATGAAAATCACAATGTTTACCAGCGTCAAAACTAAATTCAGACCCAACAGCGTTTGAAGAAGTTCAGCATAAGTTGAAAGGGGTGCTTCAAATACACTCTTCGGCCTACCCTCTTGAATTCTACGCTGAGCAGGGTGCATTCTCTGTTGCTGCGGCTGTTGTTGCCATTGTTTTTGTTACTGTTGTTGTTGTTGTTGTAGTTGTTGTTGTTTTTGCTGAGGTATCGGGATAGTAACACTAGAAACTTACTGTGGGTGATACTGATTCCTTCCTCTTCCACGACCTCGACCACCATATACTGCACTAGCGTCGCCTTGTCTCCTTCCACCAAAGGCTTTCCTTGCACCTCCAGCTGAGGTGGATTCACCTGCCTGAATCTTCCCAATCTTAATTATGTTTTCAATCTGTTCTCCCATGAGAATCATGTCGGAGAAACTACCCATCGAGACATTGAGCAATTTGTCGTAATACATTCCAGAGAATGTTCCAATAAACATATCAATCAACTCTCTTTCAACCAATGGGGGATGAACCCTAGCCGCAATATCACGCCAGTGCTGCGCATACTCCTTGAAGCTCTCACCATTCTTCTGAGACAAACTTTGCAGTTGAACCCTATTTGGCACCAAGTCACTATTATACTGGTAATGTTTAACAAAAGCATCAGCCAATTCTTTCCAGCTTCTAATTTGGGTGGGCTCCAGTCCCATGTACCATTCCAACGATGGTCCTGATAAACTGTCTTGAAAGAAATGCATAAGCATCTTCTCGTCGTCAGAGTATGCATACATTCTTCTGTAATAAGAACGTACATGAACTCTAGGGCATGTATCCCCCTTATACTTGTCAAATGTTGGAGCTTTGAATTTCAAAGGCACCCTCATCCCAGGCACTAGTCCCATGGTAGTCATATCTAACCCAGCAAAGTTCTGATTGGCTATCCCTTTGATCTGCTCTTCCAGCATTTTGAACCTCCTATCATTGTCATTAGGCCTTTCAAATCCCACGCCTTGTCCGGAGGAAGCGTCTTCCTGGCGATCCTCGCCCCAGTTCAGATTCTCATTGCCATATCCCTCATAACCAGCGTTACGGCCATATCCCTGTTGATTGAAAATAGGACCCCTTCGTCTGTTACCGAATCCTTGGTTGACCCCACCTAGTCCATACCCAGTGTTGAAAGGCACCATCCCAGCATCGTTGTTGTTCATGTTACCAAAGCCAACATCACCGTATCCATACCCTTGATTGTTGTTACCATAGCCATCGTAGCCAAAGCCTTGATTGTTGAAACCAAAATTACCATCATGATTACCAGTACCAAACCCTTGGTTATTGTTTCAAAACCAGTGTTGTCATCTAACCCTTGATCAGCATCACCAGCATTGCCAGTATTGTTAATAACATTCCCATCACCATTTCCAGCATTTCCAGTACCAGTGTTACCAATACCAGTGTTACCATTACCAGCACCAATGCTGGTATTTCCATTGCCATTGCCATCACCGGCACCAACTCCACCACTTGTGGGAACAACCACTGTAGGTATCACATCCCCCCTGTGAGGAGTTCCAACAGAGTGATAATCAGTGTTTCCATTCGCCCACACCAACAGCGGTTGCACCAGAGTCTGGAGATTCTCTTGGCCCTTGACCACAGTTTCCATTGCTTGCATGAAAAGTGCCAACTTCTCACGAATTTCCTGCATCTCGACTTGAACTTGATCCATGATTCTCTTGCAGTTGTTCCTGGTAGAATAACGGTGCGTTCTCGGGTTGTCAATCCTGAAACCTGTGAGATGCAGGAAATAAGATACAGATTCAAAAAAAATACCGGTCATGCAATATGAGTATGCAGATGCAAATGTATAAATATGCTACAGGTTATCCCCCCCCCCCCCCCCCCCGATTCTAGTTTCAGAGAGAAGGCCATCACGACAATGGAGTCCCAATCAAGCAAACAAGGAATAAGAAAATCCTCATACATAAACAAATGCCAAGAGGCAAAGTACAGGAGTACAACCGAATACAGCTGAAAAGACCTCGGCCAACAATCCTGGCGATGGTCAAAATACAAGTACAGATAACAAAAGCAAAGCAAAGATAAATCAGGCCAAATGACACGCTCTGACATCTTCCAATATTCTCAACGTCTCCGAATGGCCTAGTCAGGAGATCAGCTCCTGTATCAGTAATGCATGTCGCTCAGCCGTGGATCTCAGCTTTTTGGCATCGTCCTTGCAGGTTCCTTCGCCAAAACACTCGTCGAGTCTGCATCTCTTGGAGTCGGCCTTCAATTCACAACTTCTCAGCTCCTTGCCAAGGTCACTTACTCTAAGCTCAACAGCGCTCCTAAGTGATGTCTCTTCAGCAATCCTTGCATCCTGGGCTCTAATCTGCGCCTCTAGCGTGGCAATCTGAAGCTTCAGTTCATCTTCACGATCCTTCCGCTTGGTAAGCATGGTATTCCACAATGTTTCGCACTTGCCTAGTCGGGAATAAGCTTTGTTTAAAAGTTCCTTCTTGGAAGCAAGCACCTTACTAACACCATTCAAGGCTACTCCCACTTTTTCCCTTTTGTTGGTCTCTTCAGTCAAATCTGAACCCAACCTATTAATCAACTCAGTTTGTTCCTTCTCAGTGAAGGTAGCTTCATTCTTCTCATGACGCAACTTGAAGATCTCTTTCTCTAACTCATCATTGGCTTTCTTCAATTCTTCGTTTTCAGCCAACAATTTGTTATACTTCTCAATCTCTACCGAAGTAGGTACCTCAATCACTGGAAGATACAAAGCTTCCACAGCAGGATATGGCATCGAGGAAATCATAGCTCTCTCGTGGATCCAATCCAAATAAGGATCATAAGCTTTGCTATTGCTCTTACCTAACAAAGCTTTCCCTCTCCTACAGATATTAGCCCATGCATGTCTCAACCTGATCAAAACAGCCTTGTCTAATAAGCCTGTGAGATGCAGAGATTCCTGTATCTCAACCTCAATAGGAGCATCTCTCAAGGCATAACCAAATTGTCTCACCAGCAGAGAAGGGTTATAGTTGATACATCCTTTCCGTCCAATCAAAGGGACATTCGGAAAGCCACTACAACTATATACAATATCAGTGCCAAGCATACTCCGATCAAACCAAATGATGCTCTCAGCAGACAGCCCCATCAACCGGGAAGACCAATCCAAAGTATCAATAGCATCAACAAAAGGTCCTGTCTTCGGAAGATGTCCCTGGAACCACCTGTACAAAAAAGGAAGACAGCAGGAAACATTCTTGCCACGACGTTTCTCATACTTATAGTGAATAGAATGATAAACATCGCCCAAGAGAGTAGGAACTGGATTCTTCGAGGCAAGAATCAAGAAGGCATCTGAGTCAACAAAGTCTGGCACATTGGGAAACAAGACAATCCCATAGATGCAGACTGATAGAATGGCACTGAAGGCAACCCAACATCCACTCTTCACGCACTGTGTAGCCTTCTCAACCAGGACAGACAAGTGAAAACCATAAGCTCCGTTCAACTTGACCAAACCTCCAGGGAACTCAGAAGCGTCTAAACTTACAATCTCAATAAGTGTAGCCAACTCAGGCTCAGCATCAACATGTATAAAGGGCATCTGGTCTAACACAGGAACTCCCAACATAGCAGAATACTCCTCCAAAGTGGGTGCCAGAATATAGTCGAGAAACAGGAAGCATCTCAACTGAGGCTCATAAAACTGCATCAAAGTATACACCCCAGTCGTCTCAAATGCTGAAGGCCTGTACAACAAACTAAGCAATCTCCCATAAGATACTCTGAACTCAGCCCTCACTCTCTCATCTGCTAGAGCAACTAATCCCAGCAGGGAACTGATATCTGGAGAATGCAACCGGTAAGCAACTGTCCTCTTCATGGACTCCATGTCTGGCCAGAAGATACACTAGAATCAGAGAGGAATGATCACACCTACAACATAAATACACGTTAATGAAATGCAAACATGAAAATGCACATGCATATGCAAACAGGAGATCAAGTGCAATGCTGATGAACTGTGCTGCTCTGTACTGAAGCCTGAGAACCATCAAATCTTCGTCTCAAACCAAACCAACCACTCAAACGAACCCTTTAACCACATCTCACTGACAGAGATAAACCAGGTACTCTGAGGTCAAAGGTTTCCTGCAAACAGACCTACCTACCCCTCACAGGTATGTACTTAACTCGCAGACGAGGTACGGCATCCTATACGGGTTCAACGTCACAGACTTTCAAGAGCGATGATACGATACCCAGAAGGTGTGGCATCATCATCCCTTGAAGCGGCCTCACTTAGCTGAATCCCAATTGATAGGTCCCCAGAGTCGACAATCCTCGGGTCAGACAACTTATCGAGCCCTAAGGGCCAGGCAAGAAGCATCAAAGAGAATCTCGTCTGAGCGCAGATTTCGCAGCTAGCTGGTGCGAGCTAAGCAAGCAGGCTAACCACTACTCTCTACTACTAAGTCTATGTGCAACCTCAAGCCCAGGTCCGGCTTATCTCTCAATTTAACCCTCTACCCAGCACAACAACAATAATAGAGTACTGAAAGTAAAGGCAAAAAGGTAAATACATACAAAACCCCAGACGGGAAAACAAGCGCTAGGATTGACTCGCATAGGGAACCGTTGGATTCCCCAGCAGAGTCGCCAGCTGTCGCTACTGTGAAAATTGGCGCCGGCTATGACAGAAGAGTCGCCACCGTGCGTTATTTATCCCACAAGAGGGAAAGGAAACGCTCAGAGTAAACCTAACGCAAAGAGGGAAAGGAATGGTCATCGCAACCAAATCCTGGATTCGGGAGTCGGTTACGCAAGGGGAAGGTATTAGCACCCCTCACGTCCGTCGTACTCGACGGGATCCACGGTTGTTTTCTATCTAAGGGTGTGTTATTCCATCTACTCTACAGGTCTGGGTTAAAAGAAAATAAAATGACTCGGCAAAGTATCGCACTTTATGCCTACGTATTCCCGTCTGAAACGAGAAATCAGAGTTAACGTAGTTCGCCTACCTACGGGAAAGGAGGGGAAGGTTGCTCGCTAGGATATCGCATCTTATGCCTACGTACTTTCATACAGCATGAAAGATCAGAGCAAACTTAGTTCGGGCTACGGAGGACACAAGTTTGTCTGACAGCTTTTTTATCTCCTTAAGAAAGGGTTTTCCTGATTAAGGGTCCAAGCGGACAAAAGCAGAGTTTGAATGTTTGTTTGAGTTTTTTACGAAAGAACTGTTTTTTAGTCTGTTTGCAACTTGTACTGCACTAAAGACTTATGATCTGAGAGTGACTACGTCGCATGTCACCCAAAGGAAATCACTAAGAACTCAACATTGCAAATGAAAGGTATCCTCAAAGTTCTCATCCCTCCTAAGGAGAGATGGAGCTTCCCAAGAAGGACTTTATGTCATGGGATAGAACGGAGGCAAACAATGCATTCCATGTTTGAAGAAAGAATCAAAACTAGGTCTAAGGCATTTCCTAAAACCCTAATTATCTAAGCTCCTAAACAAAAGCTCCACAATAGGAAAAGCCTTCAACTCCAAGCTCCAATACGCAATCCCAAGCATCTTCAATGAATCCAGAAGCTCTACCAAAAAGAAATCCAAGCCAAGCAAGCTCCAAAGTAACCAACCAAGCCAAACAAGCAAAGGTACTCAAGAGAACAACACAAACACAAGCAATTTGCAAAATTCAACAAAAATAGCAAACAAAATTATAAAATTCTAATTAAATTCCTAGGGGAACATAAATGTTTGAAGAACATAGTGTAAAATGATTGAAGTCTAAATCAACTTCTAAGTTATCTAAACAATTTCTACATTGAGATAGGTCAAGGTAATCCACAAGTTTGGTAGGGTCCTAATCTCAATACCTAAAAACAGAACCTAATGTTGTTCTAAAAATCCACCAAAATTTTTAAAAGAACATACATGTCTACCCTAACACATATTAAAAATCAAGGCCAAACTCATCACCAATTGGAAGAACTAAATTCAACAAAACAAATAGCCAATTATGCAAAAATAAAGAACAAAATAAAATGTGAAAAATCAAATAAAAATTGGAAAATGCATGAAATTGTATTTTGTTAATCCCAGAAAATCATAAATTCCATAAGGATCATGAGGATATTTTTAAAATAATTTTGTGATCAAAATTGGAATTTATATGATTTTTGGAATAACAATGCAATTAAAATAAAACAAAATGAAATAAAAATGAATTAAATGCTGAAATAAACATGAGCCACTGGATTAGGAGACCAGTCAATTTATCCAACGCGCCAGAGCTTGCCACCTCATTTATTTAAACGCAGCGTTTTGAATTAATCTGGAGTCAACAAAATAACAAGTCCCAACCACACGATCTGGTGGTCAGTCAATGGTCCATGGTGGATCTAATGGCTCTCACATCATCTTCTTCATTTTTCAGGTCATCTGAGTAGAGACACAGGGCGGTGGTGCATGGTGGCCGGAGAAAACTCCGGTCGTCTTCTCTGGTGAGAGTCTAGTTTCAGGCAACCAAAAATGACAAACAAAATACCAAATCAACTCAGTTTTTCATGTACATTCCAAATCTCCACTCAAAATCCTCTAGATCTGGCTAGGTTTTAAAATTCAAAGGCAAACTCCAAATGCACCTCAATTCTGATCATCATCAAATCCTAAACTAAATACACAGAACTGTTCCTCATGCTTCCTAGGTCATCATCATTTATCCAATTCATGTCAATTCTTCAAGATCAAGCCAAATCGTTCCTCAACAGAATTCATACATGATCCTATATTGTCTCTAATTGTCCAAATTCCTATCCAGAAACGATCTACATCTCTTCCTGATTCTAAAAGCAAGTTCAAAACTAAATGAATCATTCTAAATCATGTAGAATATGGAGATTTACTAACCTGCTCTAGATCTGTTGACAGAGGTACTTAGAGCTCGTGGCTTGCTTCCAAATGCTCCAGAAACTTTCAATGATCTACAAGAAAGAGCTTGCACACCTCAATTTCTCTTGCTTTCTCTGGCGCGAAATGAAGCTCAAAATTGATCTGAACTCACTCTAATGAATATATAGAAGAGTTTCATGGGCCTTTGGATCCAAGTTGAAGCCCAAAACAGTGATTTGCATTTTTTTGATTTTTCCTTCAAAGTTCACTATGACAGTCGTGTATTGCAAGCTTGGCATTGGTTCTAAAAGTTTCTAACACCTTGCACATGTCATTTAGAATGAGTTTGGATGGAGAACTTGGCCTGAATTGCCTTGTGTATGATTTTGCATATGTGACTTGTTCATGAAGTAACAACATTGAAAGTCATGGAATTATGCCCCAAATCAAAAATGTAAAAGTGTCAAAGTGTTCAAAATGAAATTTTTGGTCAGAAAATGTACTCATTTGCTTGGTTTTGGTCATCTAACTCAAAATCCCATTTTCCCCTCCTTTCTATATTTGAAATTTCTTCATTTTCAAGCCATTTCAAATGACTTTTTGATATGAGTCAAACCAAACTCTCATGACCACTTGGTTGCACTCAAAACATCATTTTAAGAAACTTTCATGTTGAACAATTTTCCATTTGAAGCTTGCAAGTTGGAGATTTTGGCCCATGCTTGAAAATGACCTATAATCTCACTTTCCCAAAATACCCCTGATTTGTAAACCTCATAACTTGAGTTCTACAAATCAGATGGAAGACTTCTAGTACAATTTAGAAAGCTAAGATCATGAGGAACAACTTTCACGTTGACTAAAAGTTCAGGTGAAACCTCCTTTTAGGTCAAAAATAGCTTTGAAGTCAGATGATTTTCACAGACAAATTTCAGAGGCATCTGAGGACTTGTAACTTGTTTGGACCATAACTTGAGTTCTATAAATCCCCTTGAGGACTTCTAGTACTCAAATTAAAGATATTGAGATTCTCTACAAGTTTCATGTTGGAAAAAGATCGATTTGAAACTTGTATCTTGACTTATGTGGCCTTGAAGTTAGGCACTAAACAGGGTAATTTGCACTGAAACCCTAATTTAGCAACTTCCCACATTCTTGACTCTTCTTGATTTGATCTTGGCACAACCCCCAAATGTCTTATCACATCATTCCATGAACTCCATGACCTCAAAGTAGGCTTGAATGCTTTTCAATTGCATAATTGACCTAGGGTTGATCCAGATGAAACCCTAATTGCTTGCACCTCAACTGTGGCTCTTGCATTTGACACAATGGCTTGACTTTGCTCCAACATGGCTCTCTAGGCACCCCATGAACTCTATACACATCTTATATTCACACCTCATGCTTCACATCCCATTGATGGTCCTCAGCTGATCAAGACCTCCCACCACCTCCTGATGACTTGGATGACTTCTCAAGTTTGGATAAGATTTCTTGCTAGGCTTCTCTTGATAATAATCACACTTGATCTCCTATTGGATGAATGATATGCCATGATATGCAAATTATAGAACTATGCAAATGATAATGCAATGAAACATAAACCAGGTAAAAGATGTTGAGCAAATTTTGGGGTGCAACAACTTCCCCTATTCAAACGGCTTGGACCCGACTGGGTGAAGAGCGAACGACCTTCAAGCAATCGAGGTAAAAGACGGTTGAATACCAAGAAACCAGAAAATTTGCCAACTGCAGACACAAACTGCAAAAACTGCTTAGTGAACAACATCTGTTGTGCTAAACCCATTTGTTATGGCAACAACTGATCAATCTTCTAATAAAACTTTTGATTTTAGCATTAACTCCCTGTGTGATGCCACAGGTATCGAATTAACTTTACAAGAAACAACTCCGTCCACAACGGGACTAAACTTTGTCAACACGAGGAAGGACTCCATCAACATGGGTACAATTCCGTCTATAATTGGAATAACGATCTCTATCAGTCACAGGTAACAATTCCACTGAGAATAATCCATCGATTACGGATAATAACTTCGTCCGCACGGGTAGCAATCACTGTCAACACAAGTGCAAATCACTGTCAATCACAGGTAACCATCTCTGTCAACACAGGCGCGATCTCTGTCCATTACAGGTAACAATCTTTTCGGACGCTTTTACTGGGGAAATAACTCTGCCAACAACACAGGGAAATAACTCCGTCGACTTCCACTGAGGAAATAGTTTTATCAACAAATAAGAAATAACTCTGCCAACAACACAGGAACTAACTCTGCCGATAATACAGGAAAATAACTTCGTCACCACTACGGGTAATAACTCTGTCCGACACAGGAAAATAACTCTGTCACAACTACGGGAAAATAACTCTGTCGACTTCCACTGAGGAAATAGTTTTATCAACAAATAAGAAATAACTCTGCCAACAACACAGGAACTAACTCCGCCGATAATACAGGAAAATAACTTCGTCACCACTACGGGAAATAACTTTGTCCGACACAGCAAAATAACTCCGTCACAACTACGGGAAATAACTCTGTTCGACATAGGAAAATAACTTCGTCACCACTACGGGAAATAACTCTGTCCAATACAGGAAAATAACTCCGTCACCACTACGGGAAATAACTCTGTCCAATACAGGAAAATAACTCTGTCACCACTACGGGAAATAACTCCGTCCGACACAGGAAAATAACTCTGTCTGACACAGGAAAATAACTCAGTCACCACTATGGAAAATAACTCTGTCCAATACAGGAAAATAACTCTGACACCACTACGGAAAATAACTCCGTCACCACTATGAAAAATAACTCTGTCCAATACAGGAAAATAACTCCATCACCACTACGGGAAAATAACTTTGTCCGACACAGGAAAATCACTCCGAATACAACTTCTCTGCCTATCTTTGCAGTAGCTAACTCCATCAATCAAATGGGTAACAAAATACTGGTCCAATCTTCAAATTTTTAGCGCGGACATGGCAGCAAATCTGAGAAGGACTCTACTGGGGATTTTCTGAACCCAAACTGCCAGACACCTATTTCGACATAGGCGGCCACTTCCAAAAATTGATTCACGAAATCTTTTGATACTGTCACAACAACAATTTTGAAGAAATACTCTACTGGAGGGGTAAGAGAAACTTAACCAAGCAACTCTGTGGGGAATAATGACAAAACGAACATTATTATTACACGTCTCACGCCGAGACCTTACTTATCTGGTAATTAATCTGAGCAAGTGCTCCATCCACCTGCAGGGAAAACAACACTTGAGAACATAAGGTTAACCAACCTGGCTTATGTTTCAAAATGCGTATGTTTGGCAATGGCGTAATGTTCCATACGACATGGAAATGCTACGTGTTTGGGTAGATGTGAATATGATGATATATGCAAATGCTAATGCAGGCTCAAACTGCTGAGAAACACTCTGGTATGAAATGGCTAAGAACAAAACCAACTCTGCTGGGGATGAACGGGTATCACAAAGTATTCTGGAAAAATAAATGCCAGAAATAACATCCAACTCTGCCGGGGAGAGATCAGACATTTGGGAAGAAAACACAAACCCTGCTGGGGAAAGATGGGACCCTCCTGGGGGATGAACTTACACTGTCGGGACACAGTCTACAAATTCAGAGCTACAAACTCAGCTGAGGAAACGACACACGACCTCGAACGCCGGAATAAATGCTAAAGTGTTCGGATGTAGTTGCGAGGGCGCAACCGCAACCATTCGAAGAGGCCCAGGTGAAAATTTGAGAACGACAGTCTGAGCCTGGCCTCCTTAAAATAAAACTCGTACATCGGGAACCACATCCTCCCGTACTTCGAGCAGATACGATGGTGTTCTCGAGGACGGCAGACCTGCCAGTTTTGAGGATCACCTTTCTCCCTTTCCTCCACGGTGGCATAAACTCCAACCGGGTCGGAAGCGAAGTAAGAAGGCGTAGACAGGGGCTCATCGGCCACCCTCTCCTCAAGGGGACGGACTCGCTCGTCGAAGTGAGGGACATCCAGATCATTATCCTCGACCATTGTCTCCGGGACCAACGTAGACATGAACACCTGAAAAGTAGAAGGTAACGGTGAATTCGATGGCCAAGATCAAATTCACCCTTCCATCGCAATTCAAGTGAAAGGGCGACGGGGACATCCCCGTGAGCAACGGAAAAAGACACCCCGAGCAGCGTCCCTGAAAGACACTCCTCCGTCTAAACTAAAGGCCTCCCCGGGACACTCAAACCACCCTATCACCTGTCCCCGAGAAATTCATGAGAAATGAGCATCTGTCCCCGGGGCATTCATGAGAACAGGCATCTATCCCCGAGGCATTCGTCGGATTAAGCGTTTGTCCCCGGGGAACTCATCTAAAAACCCTTGAAAACTCCGCCTACGGAGGTGTCGCACCCTAATTTTTGACCATAAGATCCCGTTTCTTGTGCTTATTTTATTTTTTATTATTATTATTTATTTAATTTTATAAGTATGATTAGTATGGCTAACCAACATGTGCAGATGTAGTAATTTCAAATGAAGATAGTACTCATTCTCACAGTCAAACACTGCGGGACGCGACCAGTGGGTTCTAATTCATTTGGTTTTAAGATCCTTGAGCATCCTCTTGTCAAGAAGGTCAGCATTAGGCTCTTCAGGACTTCTCAGGGGTTCTCATTTGAGCATGGTCGTTGGAGAACTAATTGTGTTTTAAGAGTAGGGCCAACACTTGAGTTTCTTTTGGTTATAATGGAAAGATTTGGTTTTTCTTCCTCCTCGTCAGTGATTTATGGTTAGTGTGTTCTGAAATGAATTCAAGGAAGCTTTTGCGTCATGTTTTAATGTTGAGATTCAAGAAATACAAACTTCTTTTAAGGAGAACACAAGGCTAAAGGATTTCCTTCGAGTCCAGGCGGAGTTTAAAGTAAAGGATACAAGAACGTCAAAATTGTTACGAGGCGCGGGTATCCAAATTTTCATCAAATTGCATTCTTAGCAAGGTTTTACCATGCAAATTCACCCTAAAAAAGAGCTTGAGTTACAAAGAGACTTCTTCTGCATCATTTTTAATCCTAAGATCTTAATTTAAGATGGGGGAATGAAGTAACGCAAGGTGGTCAAAAGTATTTATTATGGCAGAAAGACATCACGAATCCACTCACGTAATTGCCTGTGGCTGAGGGAAGGGTAATAAGTTCGTTATCGTCACCATCATAGAAAACTTCATTAGAATATTGAATTTCTTTCAATAATTGTTGTACACATTGTAGAATGACAAGGCAATGCTGCTTACATCCTTACTAACAGCGTATAAACCGTACCACTTTTTTTTAAATAGAAAGCAACTAGAATTATGAGCTTTTACAATGGTAGATGTTTACATGTTAAGGTTACAAGAATCTGAAAGGTAAATTTAAGCCATTTCTTCATTGACGGACCGCGTCCTCGATCTGCATTTGTGAAGTGAAATGTCCTTTGTGTAAGTTTTCGCAAACGCCAACTTATCCTCCCACCACTCGGACTTGAGAGTACACGATAAGTTTCGCCGAGGCCATGGTGATTCTGCCCTTCGAGAATTTCCGCAGCACGTTCCAAGCTCGTTACCATTAACACACATAAAAAAGGGAATGGTTAGTAAACTTCGCTTTCATGACATCAAGGTTGATCAGAAGAAGAACATATGTGCATTAAAGAAGAAATTATAATTATAGAAGACCATCACCATTCTTGAAAGAGGAGAAACATATGACCATATGGAGATGTAAAACAGACCTTCAAGTGGCGATATCTCCCGGCAATATCGACTTTTTGTTTTAGCCCAATCCAAGTTCTTTGGGAAGTGACGTAAAGATACCGTTTCCCTACATTAAATCGACGACTGTTATAACTGCAAACAACCTTGAATCATCCATACAAGAGAATAATAAAGGGGGCAATTTCACAATATTGATCTGGGAGAAGTGAATATATAGAGCGATTCCCAAACCATCTTAAACACATTGGAAGTATGCGGATACGACAATCTTGTTCAATACTCCACCATTCCACGAGTCTCCTCTGCCTCTCCCAATTTTCATTTGCAGAATAAGATAGGTTATCAAGTCAATACGATGCTTGTTACCGAACAAAGATAAAAAGGAGATTATAACCTAGTAGACACCGCGACTGTGTTGATCCCCCTTCTTGATTTAAAGCCCAGCCAACGTCGTTTTTGTTGAGCATGATAATGAAGCACCGCGCCCACGACTTCATTCGTTACGATATTGTAAGCTTTTCTTTGAACGATCACAAAACAACTCCAGATGTTGTTGTCAAGTAGACATGAAACAAGAACCAAGAGGTTATAAACATAGAAACACTCAAACGAAATCTACATAATCAGTGAAGAACAAGGAAAGTCAGAACAAGCAACGTCTAAAGAAATAAACAGGAACGTGATTATGGTTGCAAACATTATTTCCCCTTTCCAAATAAGTTATCAACACGTTGAAATTTGTTTCCAAAACCAAATCCCGGCAAGCTACGAACATGTTCACACAAAAAAGATACACCATCAATAGTTTCACTTGCAATCAGGCATATCAAAGCTTGCATTCGTACACACCAACGAAATTAAAAGCAAGCATTAAGGTGAAAGGGGAACATGTTCAAACATACAAGGAAACAACTTCATCACCGTTAAGTCACCGTTTGAGCGCATTTATTGCCTTCCATTTTGGCTTCAGAGCTAGAAGTTTAAAAAAACAATTCAAATACAGATTTGAAGGGAATTATTTGGAGGGGAGAGACATCCAAGAACCCAGTTTCGAAAAGCTCGCCACAATGCAATACACACTATTACGATTGAGTTCGGAATCCAGAAAAACACTTTGAACCAAAAGCGATATTCATAAGAAAAACATACATACCTTCATTATATGAGAAAACCATCTTAGAGCCGCGTACACCGCGAAGTCGCCGGAGGATCGTCATCATCACTATCACCCCAAAACCGCGACCCAAGCACTTCATTGTTTACCATAGGTAACGCTTCCCCTATTTAACTTTGTTATTTCTTAATCGATTGTTGTTCTTGTATAGTTTTTGATAGGTATTTTGGCGAAACTTGGGGAACGAGAAATCGCATGGAGAAGAAGAACGACGGAAATTTAAAGAGATGAGGGAGAAGCGAAATGGAGAAGGAAATCGGAGCTGGAAGAAAAGAAGGCGCAATCGGTGAAAAAGGGCTCAATTGGGGATCAGGGTTTTATTTTTGGTTTATTTGTTGTAATCATATACCTTTATATACACCGCATCACCATACACCTTCACATCAACGACACACACCCCGCGATCAGATCGAATCACACGGCCCATATCGCTGCGTCCCCACCATAACCCACACAACCTGCCGCATCAAATCCATCGCCCCCTTAATCACCTCATTAATCTCATTAACCAATTAATCAACCATTAATCTGTTTTAATTAACCCAATCCTCACTTATTTTATTTTATTAATTAATTAACCCCAATTAATCCATTAATCAACACTTAATATCAAATTGATTAATTTAACTATAACCTTAATCATCTTTTTTTTATAATTTGAACCAATAAAACTTTTTTTATTTAACCTTTTAAAACCTTTTCTATAAAAAATTAATTAATTTTTTTTCCTATTTAAATCACCTTTTAATTAACCTTTTTAAAAGCAGCTCAATATAATTTTTTTTTAATAATAAAACCCATTTCTTCATAATTTAAAAATAATCTATATTATTTTGTTAAATTTAAAAACCCTTTTTTAATAAGAAGCAAGTTTATAGTTTAGATGATTTATATTCACTAGTTTCACCAAAAACAAATGATAAGCATTCTTTTTTCAAATTAATTATTTATCTCTTTTCATAATAAAATCTTTTATAAAGAAACTCTTTTAATGAAAGTAATTTACACCATGACACCAACTTTCTGATAGTTAGACTGATAATCTTTTTTATAACAACTTTTATTAAAACTTATCTGCATAATTAATCTAATAAGCAACGTTTTATTAAAATTGAACCATTTCTCTTTTTTAATTAAAATTAACCCTTTTAGGTTCCTTTTAGTTAACTTTTAATCCACCTCAAAACTTTTATTAAAACTAATAAGATTAAATTAACTTTTCCTAAAATCATCTCACTAATTAATTAATATCTCTCTTAAAAATCAATTCAACTAAAATAAATCAATGCTCCCCAACGTAATCCAATCGTGCACGCTTCCGTCTCCGCTCCGACTCCGTTCACGTATTCACTTTCACTCACTTGCACTTCAACGCTTTCACGCGTGTGTATGCCTTTTTTCCCCGCAATTTATCTTTATCGTAATTTATTTTACCTCATTGCATAACGTCCAAAGGAAGAACTTGCGCGTAACGTAAAACTTCCGCGTATGCATATCATTTGCTTCATATTCCCCCATGATCCTTGATCCCATTCAAGTCGATCACTTAAGATAGATCATACCCCTTAAGGAGGACTTTTTCTTTCATCTTCTACAACATAGATGAAACCAATTCAACAATTCAACACTATTCAAACATATTAGAGAATAAGATGTTAATCATCTTAAGTGAGATAAAACTTCCGCCCCACATCAATACATTTCTACAATTCGTGGTGGCCCCGTCAAGTAATCTCCCTTAAAATGACAACTCATCTTTTCTTCTAGAATCATCAATCAACTTCCCTTATCCCGTAGGAACTTTGACAATAGTCAAAGAACTCCTCAAACCTTTTAGGAGAACTACAAATACTCTGATTCCACTCCCGTCAGGATATGTAGGCACAAGATGCGACGTCTTGGCGAGTATACGTAGAATTAAACCACTAGGTCTTTTACCCTTAAGCAGATAAACCTTAGAAATAAACAACATAAAACAAGAGGTTCCTGTAGAGTACTACAGAAACTTAGGATGCTAGCACCTTCCCTAAGTTTAACTAACCACCGAATCTATAACTCTCTAACCTTTGCATGTGCATTGCATTGTGAGTATTTTGATCTTTTTCCTTTCCTTTGGACAAATCAAAGACCGGTGGTGAAACTAAATGAATTAAGATTCAAATTAATTAATAATTTGACATCCAATTCTCACCGCGACAGAAATGGCGACTTCACTGGGGATAATAAATGGGTTTCCCTAACTTGTTTATTATGTTTATTTATATCTACTTATTTGCTTATCTGTATAATTGCTCTTTATTTCTTTTGGGTTGATATCTTTGAGTGGTGAGACAAAGTCCTACACCCGGACTTGAGTGAACTTAAGATAGGATGGTGATATATTTGACGAGGCTTATAGGGAGTCGAATGCTGACCAAGTTAACTCGAGAATCCCGCTCAATTAAGGCCCTCTCGAAACAGTACTGTTAAACGAGTAATCGTGAAAACATTCACTATTTTCGACCTTGGAGCCTTTGATATTGAGGACCGTAGTTACCTTTAACCCCACTTTGGCCTTTATTAGGACGTAGTGCGGGACTATGAGGGAGTACTCCCGAAGTAGTGCTACGCGATGCTACACTCAAAACAAGTTCTCTTGAGAATATTATTAATCACCGAGTAATTGGGAAATTGATAATATCTGAAAGATGGACTAATGACTTTGGGCACCTCTTTAGAACCTTGTTCTGCAGGTACGATCAACCTTTAGTCCACCTCCTTTGGGAATGGGTATACCCTTGCTCCATGCTCATTGCAAACTTAGGGTCCCCCTTGTTTGTTTATCTTTGTGTGTCCTTATGTGCTTACTTGTGTTTGTTGCATCCATATAGCATTTTATTGCATTGTTATGGAATCTCGAGTTTTATTTATAAACATTACAGAAACCAATAAGGATTACAAAAGAAAATATTTTGATATATTCTTTTAAGAGTCCTAACTTGGATGGCCTAAGGAAGTTAAGGGCACCGATTGAAGAATCAAGAAAACTCAAATGACAAATACAAGAGGCTTCCCTTATTATTAAAGATTAAATGAAGTTCAAAAGACTTTCATCAATATTGAAGCTCCAAGTAAACAAGGGCTTCCTTCCTTACTTTCCAGCAAGAACAAATGAAGAGATGGAGGATTTATTTTCCTCTATCAGACTACTCTTTAGACGTTAATCCTCTACGAAACTTATATTCAAAAAAGTCCAACTAGAAGAGCAGATCAACAAGCGCGATGAAGGACTTCCTTAGGGCTGTATTAGCTTTTATTTAGCTATTGTGTCAGGACTCTTATAAGAATGTTTCCTTGTAATCCATTATCAAAAACAAATAGTAAATGAATTTTCTTTGGTATTCTGTAAAGTTTATAAAAACTTGAGTTCCATGAAACCATTCATTTCTGCATTTTTGCATAGCATCCTGCATTTAGCATTTGCATGTGCATGTGTCTCGTCTCCGCTGTGTCCTCATCCGATCTTCTGTCTTTGTCTGTCAGCTAACATCTCGACCATTTGACCAAGCTCGGAGTATTATTAAAGGATAGCAAAGAGAACAAAGGATATGGATTCTATGACTGGCTTCAGAGTTGTGACTAATTCGTTATTTGATCTTCCTTCCGATGACAATGTTCAACAAGTGGGTGTTCCTACACAACCTCAGCCTGTGCAAGATAAACTGGTTGGTCAAGTTGATGAAAGAGTTTCCCGATTTCCACAGCCTATACCTAATCTTCAGAATATCTGTACTGATAAAAAGATGGATGATCCTAGATTTATAGCAATTGAGAATGGATTTCGTGATATCGAAGAGCAGTTGAAGATGATGAAAGGAGCTAACGCATCTGGTCTTGATGCTCATGACTTATGTTTAGTTCCTGGCGTAATTATTCCTCTGAAGTTCAAGATGCCTGTCTTTGAAGTATACAAGGGTGTTAGTTGTCCAAGGTACCATTTGACGATGTTTTGTCGGAAGATGACTACTTATATTGACAACGATAAACTGATGATGCTCTGCTTTCAAGAAAGCTTTTCTGGGGCGTTCTTGATATGCTATATGAAGCTACAAAGGAACCGTATACAGTCTTGGAGAGATTTAGCTGATGCTTTTGTGAAGCAGTACAATTATAATTTGGACGTGGCTCCAGACAGTGACCAACTGATGAGCATGAGTAAGAATGACAATGAATCTTTCAGGGAATACACGCAACGATGGAAAGAGTTGGCAGCCCAAGTTCATCCACTACTTCAAGAGAAAGAATTAAGCAAGATGTTTCTAAGAACGCTGTCAGGCTCTTATTATGATAGGATGGTGGACGTTGTGCCATTAGATTTCTCGAAAATTGTAGAAGTCAGAGTAAACATCGAGAATGCACTCAAAAGTGGATGAATTCAGGATAACTTAAATGGCCATGCTAATGAAGAAATTTAAGTTGATGATTCCCTAGACGAAAGAAGTGTTTATGTTAATGCAGTTAGGGATCCCTCTCAAATCCTGTCAGATCCGGTTCTAGTACTTCATCCTCAACATCGGTATTTAGTGCCCACTCACCACAAGCAGCGACTACCTCATAAGCAAAGGATGATATTTCCAGATCAGCATCAGAATCGACAGGTTCGAAGACGGTTTTAGATTCAAAAGGCACCTTTGAGTATTCTGATAGAAGAAACTCGCTGGTTTGATCTTATCCCAATGACTTACAGTCAACTATGGTCTTATTTCATCCGAAACTCGGTGATGACACTCAGAAAGACTAGAATCATGAATTCTCAACCACCGTGGTTCAACCCAAACGCCAGTTGTGAATTCCATGATGGGGTGTTGGGGCATTCGATTGAAGAGTGCAAAGTTTTTCAAGAGAAAGTCCAAGAAATGATAGATGATGAAGTGCTAACTTTCAGGGGAGAAAGCCCAACCGTGAATGGAACAGTGTTATACTGATCACCTGTTTATTGTGTTTGCTTATGTGTACTTTTAATTTCTTTGATTTAAAGCATAATTGGCATGTAAGAACTTTTTATCTTGAACATTAACGCAATAACATGTTTGTCTTGAAGAAATCCATTCATTTCACTCGTAAAATGTTTTTCATAATTTATAATGCCAATTTTACCCAATTTTTCTCACTTTGATGAAAAATCGAAAGGAGGATGACGAAATAAAACGCAAGATCTCTCGTGGTATGCTTTCGAATAAAACCTGCTGATGATGTAAGACATTTTTTTCAAACCTCCTAAACACTAGATATAAAGCGGTTAATTCCTCTTTAACCATTTTTCAACCTCATTTTCGACCTAGGGCAATTTTCAATCAGCTTGATTGAACACTTAAACTTTCAAAAGGAGAATGAACATCCTTCAAAAATGGGTGGGTATAAATAAGCTTTGACCTTTATTCCCTTTGTTTTATAAATCGTAAACTAAGCCCAGATACCATCCTCAAAGTCCTAATTGAAGTAAGGTTTAGTTCGAAAGCATACTCGATGAGATATCGTTTCCTGACTCCTATGAGCCACGCTTAATTTTTGTTGGCTTTATAAAAAAATTAATCTATATCCTAACTAGTGAGTTCGGTCACAAGTTATTGTGATATCTCCTTTCAAAACTTCAAGACAAACATATATGTTGTATTAACAGTTTCAGAATTAACATTTCTGACTCGCTGACATAGCTTGATATCTTAGAAAGATTACGTGACGACATCACGTATTTGAATTTGAAGACTTTGCTGACCTGGGGCAAGTTATTTTCCAAGAGGTTTGATTCGTACAAGTTTGGATTCACCTATAACACAAGTTTGAAGACTCAGTTATGCCGTCAATCAGGGGCAGTTACGTCGAGATTCGACGAATCTCTAAAAAGAGTTTGAAGACATCGAAGCATTTCAGACGCCATGTTTTATGTAAAATCCACTTGAGAACGACTTATTTTTCCTAATGAACCAGGTGACTTGAGGCATTTGAGAATTGATATTGTTGTACAATAATTTTTGTTCAGAATGACGACTACCATTACACAACTCATCAATACCGAATTTCATCATAACTCTCCGATGGACCCTTTTCAATCTCAATGAACCTCCGTAAACTTCACATTTCCAAGGAAGTAGATATTATTTGACTCCTCAGTGGAACTTCTACAACACCAGTCTCCTCCAGCGAAGCAGATGTTTATTTCATCCCCGCTGAAGCTCCAACTCCAACAGCTAGAATGACCCATGTTTCTCATTTGAAGAGGATATTTATTTTATCCCCTGTGAAACTTCAGTTTGGGTATTCCCATCTACAGTTCCAGCAAGAATCTCTCCAGTGAAGTGGATATTTATTTTATCTGTGAAGGTTCTCCAGTTATGAGTTGGATCCCTCCCTGGTAGATCTTTATTCTCATCTTCAACAAGACAACTATGATTCATCCTGACAATTTCTTCAATGTAAGATCAAAATTTTACGTCCCCAAGTGGAGTTTTCTCTGTTCCCCAGAGTTTTTGAAGCCTCGAATCAGGATTGTGATCCCATATTTGGTTCTCCGTCTATCCCCTGTGGCACTTCTATCTTTGAATATTTGTCAAGATGTTTGTTTCGAGATGTTTATTTCATCTCCAGTAGCCTCTGTTTGTTTGTTTTGTCAGCATGAGCACTCGCATAGCATATAGATAGATAGCATAGCATACGCATTTTGCATCGTTGTGTTTGTCTGTTCTGTCACTCTGGCCGTGTAATCCCCAAAGTGACTGGGTTTGTCTTCTCCTTCCAATTAGAGTTGTCAGCCCTAGGCAGAAAGAGCACAATATTTCTATTTTCCCCGCGAAGTTTGATCCTCGTGGAAGACGGTTGTTTTAGTACATTCCCAATTGAGTTCATACCCCAATGGTCGAGTCTTGCTTGACATTTTCTCTTAGGTTATTTCCCGAAGTGAACTTTGGTCCTTGGCAATCACGTTGTGGACATCTCTAAATCTTGAATATTGGATTCAATGTGCATTTATTTTGCACTCGGCTCCCCAGGAAGGGTCTTTATGAAGATAATTATTAAAGATTGATTTTTCTCCAACAATATTAAAAGGCTTCCTCAACAATTTACATCTGAATTGCAAGAAGCTCTTTATTTGAGCAACTCATTTCAATCAGGTTTTCTATCAGGATCACAAATGGCAGTCTCCTCAAGACAGTTTGTCCATCCCCAGTGAACTTATCAAGGTTATCAACTCGTCAAATGACATCTCTCCAAAAATCCATTAGAGAAGTTTGCCGAAGACATTACAGATACTTCTCTTTATTTGAGAATTCACATAACTACAACAAGAATACTCCTCAGGAATGTATTTCCCTAGTGAGTCTATCACACAAGACTAATTCCATCAAATGGCATCTCTTCCGAGAAGTTTGGTGAAGTTTATTACAGTTAATCTCTCTTTATTTGAGAGGACCTATTTTACGAATCAACCGGCTTACATCTCTTCCGAAGACCCCCGGTGAAGCTTTACAATCTCCAATACATTATGAATTACCGTTGAAGTTCTACAATCTACAATGATATTTTAATTCCATGTGAAGATGCTCTCACGAGTTTTCATCATTTCAGGCAGAAACTGAGACCAGCTCATGGCATCCAGACCATGACGCTTTCAAGAAATTGAGACCAGCTCATGGCATCCACACCATGACGCTCGGGGAGGTTTATTTCAAGAAACTGAGACCAGCTCATGGCACCCAGACCATGACGCTCGGGGAGGTTTATTTCAAGAAACTGAGACCAGCTCATAGCATTCAGACCATGACGCTCGGGGAGGTTTATTTCAGGAAACTGAGACCCGTTGATGGCATCCAGACCATGAGGAATGGGGAGGTTTGTTTATCCTTTCAAATAGTCATTCAAACATCTTACATTTCCTGGCTAATCTCGACAGTAGATTCCCAGAAGACCTCGGCAGCAGGTATTACAATTTATTTCCTGGCTAATCTCGGCAGTAGATTTCTAGAAGACCTCAGCAGCAGGTATTGCTATTTTATTTCCTGGATAATCTTGACAGTGGATTTCTAGAAGACCTCGGTAGCAAGTATTGCTATTTTATTTCCTGGATAATCTCGGCAGTAGATTTCCAGAAGACCTCGGCAACAGGTATTTCTATTTAATTTCCTGGATAATATCGGCAGTAGATTTCCAGAAGACCTCATCGGAAGTATATCACCAGCAGCTACAACCTAGAATCTGAGCAGCAGATTCCCTAAAAGTATTAACAATAAACACTTTGGCAAAAGGATTCTCCAAATGAGGTACAAGTCTCGACAGTAGACTTCTCCAGCTGATAATTATATTTGATCTATGCAGTAGGTTCTTCAAGTGGATTTCTCCCACAAAGTTCTTCACAACACGTCTGGATACCTTGTGATTGTCAATCTTTCCCCGTGGAGTCTCGCCTTGTTGAGCCTGTTCTTCCCGTGTGTTGTGTCTAGTTTCTCCCCTGTGGCGCCATTTCTCCACAGGACCCCCCTGTTTGTCTTGCATTTCATATCATTGCATATCATATGCACTTGGTGGCATTTTACAGCCAAAAATTTGTGCAATGTTTGTATTTAATTCCCTCCTATCTCGTCGAGACGAAGATTTCAATCTCCATATCTCTGGATAGAAGTAACTTAAATAGGGGCATCTGTCGCACCCTAATTTTTAACCATAAGATCCTGCTTCCTTGTGCTTATTTTCTTTTTAATTATTATTATTTATTTAATTTTTTAAGTATGACTAGTATGGCTAACCAACATGTGCAAATTCAGTAATTTCAAATGGAGATAGTACTCATTCTCACAGTCAAGCACTGCGGGACGCGACCAGTGGGTTCTAATTCATTTGGTTTTAAGATCCTTGAGCATCCTCTTGTCAAGAAGGTCAACATTAGGCTCTTCAGGACTTCTCAGGGGTTGTCATTTGAGCATGGTCGTTGGAGGACTAATTGTGTTTTAAGAGTTGGGCCAACACTTGAGTTTCTTTTGGTTATAATGGAAAGATTTGGTTTTTCTTCCTCCTCGTCAGTGATTTATGGTTAGTGTGTTCTGAAATGAATTCAAAGAAGCTTTTGCGTCGTGTTTCAATGTTGAGATTCAAGAAATACAAACTTCTTTTAAGGAGAACATAAGGCTAAAGGATTTCCTTCGAGTCCAGGCGGAGTTTAAAGTAAAGGATACAAGAACGTCAAAATTGTTACGAGGCGCGGGTATCCAAATTTTCATCAAATTGCATTCTTAGCAAGGTTTTACCATGCAAATTCACCCTAAAAAAAAGAGCTCAAGTTACAAAGAGACTTCGTCTGCATCATTTTTAATCCTAAGATCTTAATTTAAGATGGGGGAATGAAGTAACGCAAGGTGGTCAAAAGGATTTATTATGGAAGAAAGACATCACGAATCCACTCACGTAATTGCCTGTGGCTGAGGGAAGGGTAATAAGTTCGTTATCGTTACCATCATAGAAAACTTCATTAGAATATTGAATTTCTTTCAATAATTGTTGTACACATTGTAGAATGACAAGGCAATGCTGCTTACATCCTTACTAACAGCGTATAAACCGTTCCACTTTTTTAAAATAGAAAGCAACTAGAATTATGAGCTTTTACAATGGTAAATGTTTACATGTTAAGGTTACAAGAATCTGAAAGGTAAAGTTAAGCCATTTTTTCATTGACGGACCGCGTCCTCGATCTGCATTTGTGAAGTGAAATGTCCTTTGTGTAAGCTTCCGCAAACGCCAACTTATCCTCCCGCCACTCGGACTCGAGAGTACACAATAAGTTTTGCCGAGGCCATGGTGATTTTGCCCTTCGGGAATTTTCGCAGCACGTTCCAAGCTCCTTACCATTAACATGCATAACAAAAGGGAATGGTTCGTAAACTTCGCTTTCGTGACATCAAGGCTGATCAGAAGAAGAACATATGTGCATTAAAGAAGAAATTATAATTATAGCAGACCATCACCATTCTTGAAAGAGGAGAAACATATAACCATATGGAGATGTAAAACAGACCTTCAAGTGGCGATATCTCCCGGCAATACCGACTTTTTGTGTTAGCCCAATCCAAGTTCTTTGGGAAGTGACGTAAAGATACTGTTTCCCTACATTAAATCGACGGCTCTTATAACTGTAAACAACCTTGAATCATCCATACTAGAGAATAATAAAGGGAGAAACTTCACAATATTGATTTGGGAGAAGAGAATATATAGAGCGATTCCCAAACCATCTTAAACACATTGGAACTATGTGGATATGACAATTAAATCGACAGCTGTTATAATTGTAAACAACCTTGAATCATCCATACTAGAGAATAATAAAGGGAGCAACTTCACAATACTGATCTGGGAGAAGAGAATATATAGAGCGATTCCCAAACCATCTTAAACACATTGGAACTATGCGGATACGACAATCTTGCTCAATACTCCACCGTTCCACGAGTCTCCTCTGCCTCTACCAATTTTCACCTGTAGAATAAGATAGGTTATCAACTCAATACGATACTTGTTACCAAACAAAGAGAAAAAGGAGATTACAACCTAGTAGACACCGCGACTATGTTGATCCCCCTTCTTGATTTAAAGCCCAGCCAACGTTGTTTCTGTTGAGCATGATAATGAAGCACCGCGCCCACGACTTCATTCTTTACGACTTTGTAAGCTTTTCTTTGAACGAACACAAAACAGCTCCAGATGTTGTTGTCATGTATACATGAAACAAGAACCAAGAGGTTATAAACATAGAAACACTCAAACGGAATCTACATAATCAGTGAAGAACAAGGAAAGTCAGAACAAGCAACGTCTAAAGAAATAGACAGGAACGTGATTATGGTTGCAAACATTATTTCCCCTTTCTAAATAAGTTATCAGCACGTTGAAATTTGTTTCCAAAACCAAATCCCGGCATGCTACGGACATGTTCACACAAAAAAGATACACCATCAATAGTTTCACTTGCAATCAGGCATATCAAAGCTGGCATTCGTACAAACTAACGAAATTAAAAGCAAGCATTAAGGTGAGAGGGGAACATGTTCGAACATACAAGGAAACAACTTCATCACCGTTAAGTCACTGTCTGAGCGCATTTATTGCCTTCCATTTTGGCTTCAGAGATATAAGTTCAAAAAAACAATTTAAATACAGATTTGAAGGGAATTATTTGGAGGGGAAAGACATCCGAGAACCTTCACATCACAGACACACACCCCACGATCAGATCGAATCACACGATCCATATCGCTGCGTCCCCACCATAATCCACACAGCCTGCCGCATCAAATCCATCGCCCCCTTAATCACCTCATTAACCAATTAATCAACCATTAATCTGTTTTAATTAACCCAATCCTCACTTATTTTATTTTATTAATTAATTAACCCCAATTAATTCATTAATCAGCACTTAATATCAACTTGGTTAATTTAACTATAACCTTAATCAACTTTTTTTTTTATAATTTGAACCAATAAAACCTTTTAATTAACGTTTTTTATTTAACCTTTTATAACCTTTTCAATAAAAAATCAATTAATTTTTTTTCCTATTTAAATCACCTTTTAATTAAGCTTTTTAAAAGCAGCTCAATATAATTCTTTTTTAATAATAAAACCCATTTCTTCATAATTTAAAAATAATCTATATTATTTTGTTAAATTTAAAAACCCTTTTTAGTAAGAAGCAATTTCATAGTTTAGATTATTTATATTCACTAGTTTCACCAAAAACAAATGATAAGCATTCTTTTTTCAAATTAATTATTTATCTCTTTTTATAATAAAATCTTTTATAAAGAAAGTCTTTTAATAAAAGTAATTTACACCATGACACCAACTTTCTGATAGTTAGACTGATAATCTTTTTTATAACAACTTTTATTAAAACTTATCTGCATAATTAATCTAATAAGCAATTTTTTTATTAAAATTGAACAGTTTCTCTTTTTTAATTAAAATTAACCCTTTTTAGGTTCCTTTTAGTTAACTTTTAATCCACCTCAAAAATTTTATTAAAAATAATAAGATTAAATTAACTTTTCCTAAAATCATCTCACTAATTAATTAATATCTCTCTTAAAAATCAATTCAACTAAAATAAATCAATGCTCCCCAACGTAATCCAATCGTGCACGCTTCCGTCTCCGCTCCGACTCCGTTCACGTATTCACTTTCACTCACTTGCACTTCAGCACTTTCATGTGTGTGTATGCCTTTATTTTCCGCAATTTATCTTTATCGCAATTTATTTTACGTCATTGCATAACGTCCAAAGGAAGAACTTGCGCGTAATGTAAAACTTGCGCGTATGCGTATCATTTGCATCATATTCCCCCATGATCCTTGATCCCATTCAAGTCGATCACTTAAGATAGATCCTACCCCTTAACGAGGACCTTTTTCTTTTATCTTCTACAACTTAGATGAACCCAATTCAACAATTCAACACTATTCAAATATATTAGAGAATAAGATGTTAATCATCTTAAGCGAGATAAAACTTCCGCCCCACATCAATACATTTCTACAATTCGTGGTGGCCCCGTCAAGTAATCTCCCTTAAAATGACAACTCGTCGTTTCTCCTAGAATCAATCAATCAACTACCCTTATCCTGTAGGAAGTTTGACCACAGTCAAAGAACTCCTCAAACCCTTTCGGGGAAATACAAATCTGATTCCACTCCTGTCAAGATATGTAGGCATAAGATGCGACGTCTTGGCGAGTATACGTAGAATTAAACCACTAGGTATTTTACCCTTAAGTAGATAAACCTTTGCAATAAACAACATAAAACAAGAGGTTCCTGTAGAGTACTACAGAAACTTAGGATGCTAGCACCTTCCCTAAGTTTAACCAACCCCCGAACCTATAACTCTCTAACCTTTGCATGTGCATTGCATTGTGGGTATTTCGATCTTTTTCCCTTCCTTTGGACAAATCAATGACCGGTGGTGAAACTAAAAGAATTAAGATCAAATTAATTAATAATTTGACATCTAATTCTCACCGCGATAGGAGGAGAAGATACGCATCCCACCTCGGGGCATTCAACATGCCCCAACCCCGATCCAAAAACAAACAAGAAAAACACGAGAAAGGAGAAGAAAAACTTACTATTTTGCGGTTTATGGCAGAATGCATGGCGGCTGTCACGGCGGAAATATCAAACGGAAGCGGAGCAGCAGATCCTCGTGATTAAAAGCAGGAAGGCGAAAAGTGAAAATGGACGAGGACTCACTTAGTTATACCCTAGCACGGGACTCGAAGCGTCACTAGGCACTCGAGTACCCTAGGGTAGCCGCCCTCATAGCCATCCAACGCACGACACATGGCGAAGGCTGACAGTCGCGTCCCTTCATCTCTCCCTGCCAAGACGTGTCCTCCATCCCCAAACAACCGATGACGAGGAAGGACTCACGCACACACCTCCCCGTAAAGTATGGGTCGATGAATTCTTTCCTCACGCCAATCTCTCCTCCCCAGCACAGCGTCATCAAGTCCTTGCTCCACCCCGTGAAGCTATGACTTAGGGGGCTCCTATTCTGGCCTGGGCCTCGGCCTGACCGAGAAGGCCCAGCCCAATATTACTTAGCAGGCCCAAACTGGCTTGGGATGCCATCGGGCAGACAATGCCCTCCTTCGGGCACCTTACTCCCACCGGCAGACAATCCCCTCCGCGGGCAGGATCTTCTCTCCTGTCGGGCAGAACAAATGTGTCCCTTGCATGCTCTCCACGTGCTCCCCTCCGCGGGGACACGTCACTTACCAACTGACCACCTCCGAAAGAGAAGGTCAAACCCACTTTCCAGAGTTCACAGAGTAGTTGGTCTAGGGCGAAGACCATGTTCTGGTCCTCACTACACCACGTAAGCCCTAGCAGTAACTTGGGTTGGGTTTAGCCATCCAACCCAACCCAAATGACCGTTGGCCCAGTGCTGGGGTCTCTCTATAAATACCCTCTTCCACAAGAGGGTCAGGTAGTCACTTCTTACCCTTTTCTGTATTTGCTGTCACTCTGGCCAATCTCTTACTTTGACATCGGAGTGTCTTGCATGTACACCCCCCATCCTCCTTCTCAAACATCGGTGAACAGGCAGCAGTCTAGTAGAGTGTGGCCAGATAGTGATCCTCTTCTGATCAGATCAGATCAATTTCTAAACAAATAAATCTATTCCTAATTCAAATTCTATTTTAATAAAAAAAATCTATTTAATTCTAATACTAAAATGATTCTAAAAACAAATTAATTTTATGGTATAAAAATAATCTATTTCTATTCTAAATAAGAAAAAACTATTTCTAATAAAAATTCTAACTAAATTTCTATAAAAATTATAATTAAACTATTAGTACTATTAACAAACAATATATGTACAAAACATTATATTTTGAAAAGAAAATTCAGAAAAAATGAAATAAATATTTACAAAAATATCACCCTTAGGCCACGTGTCGCGCCCTCATTGGACGAAATAACAGAGATTTGAAAAACGTCCAATCGGGGGTGGACACGTGTCTAAATGGTATGAAATTAAACAGGCAATGCAAAATTAAAAATAGAATCAAAAACGCAAAATATTTACAAAAAGGGGAGGACAAATTTAAGGTATGACAACTCCTACCTGTCGTACCTCGAAAAATATGATCCTCGCGATGGACGCGGAAAATACTGTTCGAAACAGAGTCGCCACCGAACTTTATTCATTCCAAGTATGGAATAAGAAAATATCGATAAAACCTTTAAGGAGATAAGAACATGGTCATCGCAACCAATATTCTAGGTTCGGAAGTCGGTTACATGAGGGGAAGGTATTAGCACCCCTTATGTCCGTTGTACTCAACGGGAACTTCTTGATTCGATTCGTGAGAGAAGGTGAATACGCTCGTTTATCTTCTAAAGAATTGCTTCCTAAAAGGGAAATATGTGGTTTTAAGATAGGGTGCTCGCCAAGGATTAGGGCCCTTGTGCCTACGTATCTTCACTTGTAAGAAGTGGAAAATCAGAGCATTCGTAGTTCATGGGACTACGGGTAAAAGAGGGGATTGTGCTCGCTAGGATTATCGCAATCCTATGCCTACGTACTCTCAACAGATATGAGAGATCAGAGCAGCCATAGTTCGACTTACGGTTTGCTAAAAGGTTTGTGTTTAGAATGAACGAGAGTTTAGGTCGCATTCTAACTGCTAAATGTTGGCTTGTCTGCTCGCTAGGGGAGGCTGAAGCACTAGTTTGTTATGCGCGGAAGAAGGGACTAAACAATGTTCTTGGTAAAAGGTGGGTATGAGTTGAACGAAAGTTTAGGTTGCATTCTAACTGCTAAACATTGGTTTGTCTGCTCGCTATGGGAGGCTGAAGCACGAGTTTGTTATGCGCGGAAGAATGGACTAAACAATGTTCTTTGAGAAGAGTTGTAGATCGCACGAGGGCGAGGAATAGAGAGTTTGATGTGATAAGTATTTTGGTTTTGAAAAGAGGGTAGGTTTGAATAGGTTTTAGGGTATTGTTCGCACGGGGCAAGAAAGAGAGTGGTTAGATGTATTGGATGTTTAGCTAGAGGTGACGATTACCTGAAGCTTAAGAAAGACTTCTCGGACCCAAGTAATCGGGAAAGTGAACCAAAGACGTGGAGCTCTCTCTTTTTCAACCTCAATTGCAAAAGGATAGGATATAGTTTGAGAGGGTTAATCGGATGACGATTACTTGAAGCTTAAGAAAGACTTCTCGGACCCAAATAATCGGGAAAGAGAACCAAAGACTTGGAACACTCTCTTTTTCATCGCAAAAAGGAGTTGTTTGAATGGAGTTTGAAAGATAGGATGTGGTTAAAGTATTTTAACGGATGGGGATTACTCAAAGCTTAAGAAAGACTTCTCAGACCTTAAGTAATCAGAAGAGTGAACCAAAGACTTGGAGCTCTCTCCTTTTCTCATCTAATATTATGAAAGATGTTTGATATAATTAGAGTGTATTAATTGAATGACGATTACTTAAAGCTTAAGAAAGACTTCTCAGACTCAAGTAATCGGGAGAGTGAACCAAAGACTTGGAGCTCTCTCTTTTTCATCTAATTGTTGATGAAAAATATATTTGAATTTGTTTATCGTTTTCAGAAAATAATTGTTCGAGCTTAAGAAAGACTTCTTGGACCCAAACAATTGGGAGAGAGAACCAAAGACTTGGAACTCTCTCTTTTTCATCTTTTATTGAAATTGTGTTTAAATATGATTAAGTGTGTTGATTTGTACAAGAAAAGAAGTATCCAATTGATAAAAATTGCAATGTAATATATAAAAGATAAAAAAAAATTTAAAAATTAAAACAAAATTAAATAAAATTATAGTACATTTCAAATTGACAAAATAATGAAGGTAATGTAATAATGGGAGTATGTCAACCAACCGTGAATATGGTTCCATGAAAATCGTCATGTACCCTTTCTTTTCCAATAAAACAAATTTACTATTAAATGATATATAAATCTTTAATAATAATAACAAAACAATTTTGTTTTCAAGAATTCTTAAAATAAATCTTTGTTTTTTCTTTGTGATAAATACCAGTAGGTAAAATGAATTAACCATCAAATCTATGAGTAAAATGCAACCATTATTTGATAATGAAAATCAAATCCATATTAAATCCATATCAAGTGGAGATTCACACTAATGAACACAATATTACAATACACACATTCACCTTAATATGCCGCCAAACCGCACATCATGCAACCATTATTTGCTTTCATCCAACATGGCAGGCTTATCAGAAATAATGTCCTGCAAACTATAAACCAGTAGCATAACAGAACATCATAAATAAATGCGATATAAACTCTTATAGCAGCAACCGGTTTGATGTGAATAAATTAACAGCAACAACATTATTTCAGTTAACTTGGAATCAAAGATCATGTGAATAACATATGGTTTATCATTCTCAAAATTATACAACACAAACCACATAAAATTTAAATGTTCAGCATAGGATGAAATACCCAAAAGACAAACACATATTTGAAATGGATTTTACCGACAAGTGAGAGTTGTTCCCGTTCTGTTTCACTGATGCTGGCACAGATACAAATCTTCGAGCCGCCTTGAGGATGAGAGGGAAGAGCAGCTCATGGTAGCAAAACAAACTTGTGACTTCTGATTGCGACAAATGTATAACAGCATACCAATTCTATGGTCACACGTTAACACAATGCAATAGCAAGAAACAATGGTCACTCCGAATTGATTCGAAATTAAACACAATGACAACAGCAACTTAGAACTTCAATACATCATGCTCCAGATTTCCAACCATAATGTCGACACGGAAAAAATCGACTTAATCGATAGCAGGAATAGAAACTGAAACTGGTTTGCTCAGGGAGCTAATGTGCCCAACCATCCTTCAATGCTTGATCATGTATCGTAACCAATTCGCCGATATAAAGGGATACCGACTAAGAGCACAAATCGTCTTTATCGTACTGATGCATTGCGGCATCCCAATTCCCTGTAAACAACTAACATAGTAGTGATGATGGTGTTGCGGAGGGACGGCGTGCGAGCTGTCAAACAGAAAACATAGAGACAAACATCATCCAAAACAATAACAAAACAACAACATATGAACTTCCCATATTGCAAGCCAAACGGCGTTATTCTTTAATGTATTATGCGCGATTCCGTAATATTATAGTCAACTGAGAGCTCCTCACTGCGGTACGGTTGTTGAGGCTGTCTGAACTTAGAACCTCCTTTGCACCTGTCAGACATAAAAACATAGACTTGCAACCAAAACAGATATCCTTTTGTGAGAAGAATCAAGAACACTAGCGCAGAAGGTGACGAGTTGTTGCAAGGTCGTCGTCGCGAGCTGAAGAGTTGTTGAGCTGAAGGTCGGTAGCTACGGTTATTGCTTCAAGTCGATGTCGATGGAAACTTGGGCCGCGTCGAGGTTGTATGTTTCCACTGTTGTCGCCGTAGGTGCCGGAACTTGTGTCGTGAGTTGTTTTTTTTAACTGCTTGACTGCTCAATGACAATGGTTTTCAATGAACTTACTTTGAAACTTGCACGAGAATTTGGCAGACAACATAAAGACCACCATGACTTCGAAGCATTCAAAATGGAATGCTGTTTTCGCGTGAATAAACACGAACTTCGACACAAACTTAGCTACTGTTGTGGATGTTCGTAGTGAAGCTCAAACTCTTTCAAGTGCGTTCTGTCGAACATGTTGTGTGCGTCAGAATCGTGTTGTTTGATGCGGTGGTTGAGGTTAAAGGTAAGAGTGTTTCGCCGAAACAGGGGATGTGCGCGAGTGGTAAGTGAGGTTTTGGGGGTTACGGTTGGTGTGGTGAGAAGTTTCAATGGCGGAGACAGAGGGTTTCGTCGTGGGTGTGGCGGATGGGAGTTGAGAGATCGAGGGAGAAAGGCTAGGGTTTTTAATTGATTTTGGGGGTGGCTAGGTTGTTCTGTCCAGAGCAAGGAGAAAGTGAACAAGACCAATATATACAAGATTATGGCACGTGTACTGTACTGTTTTTGGTTTTGGTTAATTAACTGATAATGAGTAAATTCCATTGATAAAATTCTGTGTTAATTACAACTCTAATGATTAAATACTAACTATTAATTATAACTATATTCTAATTCTAAATAAATTCTAACTAATTAATAATATTCTTAATCTTAATTATGGCTAATATTCTAACTAATTAAAACTAATCTGAAATTATATTATATTTACATATTATAAAAAAAAAAATTATAAAGCAAAAATAATAATAAAAAATGTCACGCGTCACAAATTTATTAGACAAAAGGTGAAAAAATACATTGAGTTGTACAAGCAATGCAAATTGAAAAATAAAGTTGGGCGAATGAAAATTTTGAAAAAAGGTACGACAAATTTGGGGTATGACAGATGCACCTATCTAATTGCCTTAAACCTAAGAGATGAACAGCTGTGTGGCATTCATTTTAGGGTGGAAGTCAATTAGATACAAGAAGACCCCAAAATTTGTCCGACAAGCAGCTAAAATGCAGAGAGATAAAGTGTACCAGAACGAGATAGCAGGATGTACAAGATGAACAAGATAACCTGAGATTCTCTAGGTGGTCGAAGCAGCATCTTATCCAATAAGATTCTTCGATGATACAAAAGCAGTACAAACGATCCTCTTTGGGTGGTCGAAGCAGTCCCTCATTCGTCAAGGTCCTTCGTGATACCAAAGTGGTATAAACAATCCCCTTTGGGTGGTCGAAGCAGTCCCTCATTCGTTAAGGTCCTTTGCGATACCAAAGTGGTATAAACGAGCCTCTTTGGGTGGTCAAAGCAGCATCTTATCCAATAAGATTCTTCGATGATACCAAAGCAGTATCTCTGAAAACTTGAGATTTCTTCGGGTGGTCGAAGCAACATCTTATCCAATAAGATTCTTCGATGATACCAAAGCAGTATCTCTGAAAACTTGAGATTTCTTCGGGTGGTCGAAGCAGCATCTTATCCAATAAGATTCTTCGATGGTACCCAAGCAGTATCTCTAAAAACTTGAGATTTCTTCAGGTGATCGAAGCAGCATCTTATCCAATAAGATTCTTCGATGATACCAAAGCAGTATCTCTAAACACATGAGATTCTTCGGGTGGTCGAAGCAGCTTCTTATCTAATAAGATTCTTCGATGATACCAAAGTAGTGTCTCGGAATATAAATTTGTTGGGCATAGTTGAGCTAAAATTCCTATTAGAGGAACATTGTTGTCTAAACTCTGTAGGGGAAAGCCTTCAAGAAACTTTTTAAGATAATCTCTACTTGGGGAGTCATAGGAGCAGCGGTCGCCGGGGACTATCATTATCAACTGCATGGTTGACGAATGACTTGTTGTTGCACCCCAAAATTTGCCCAACCTTTCTAACCTAGGTTTATGTTTCAATTGCATAGTCATTTGAATTGTCATCATGTGCATAGTGTATTCATCTGCATTGCATAGCATGAGAGAGCTATCTTAATCAGGGAATCAAGTGCTATTCTTATCTCAAGAGGTATATCCAAGGGTTTCATTCATAGTCAAGGCTACTCAGGTCATCAGAGGAGAATTTGAGCTTTGAAGAGCTGCCAGGTTGATCAGTGAATTCTCTCCTATCTTGAGGCTAGTTGGGGATCATCAGAGGAAATGTGAGTTATGAGCCAAGAGTATGAGGTGTGTATGGATGTTATGAAGAGTCTAGAGAATCATTTTTGAGGAGAACCAAGTCATTGGAATGATTGCAAGAGCCTCAGTTGAAGTCAGTCAACTATGGTCAACACTGGGTCAATTATGGGTCAAAGAAGGGTTCTGAAGGGCATCAAGGATCATTTGAAGAATGTGGGATTCATTATTTGCTATGTGGATATGGATATGATGTTGTGATAAAGAAAAATCAAGAGGAGTCAAGGAGAATTGGAGTTACTAAATTATGGTTTCAGTACAAAATCCCCTGATTTAGGGCAAACTTCAAAGCAGTGTAACTCAAGATGCAAGCTTCATATGAATTCTTGGTCCACATGAAACTTGTAGAGTATCTTCATAGCTTTAATTTGGGTGGTGGAACTCATCAAGATGATTTGTAAAACTCAAGTTATGGCTCTTGCAAGTTACAAGCCATCTGAGGGTACTGAAATTTGTCTGTGAAAATTGTCTGTATTCCAAGCAACTTTTGTCTTTCAAGTGTATTTCAAATGGATTTCTGGCCAACATGAGAATTGTTCCTTATTGTCTTAGCTTTCTAGAATGGTATGGTATGCCTTCATATGATTTGTGGAACTCTACTTATGGTCTTGGCAAGCAAAGGGTATTTTGGTCATTTGAGGATTACAGGTCATTCTTAGCATGTGCCTAAAACTCATACAAGGGAGCTTCAAATGAAAAACTTCACAACATCAAAGTTGTTCAAAATGGGATTTTAAGGCTAGAAAAGAAGGTGTGAAAGTTTGGAAAAGCTTAGAGCATGGAATTTTAAAAGTGGTGCAAATGACTTGAAAATGGCTTATAAGTTGAAAAAGTTGAAATGAAAAATTGGTTTGAGAGATCTGCAAATCCAATATGGGTCATCCAATATACCAAATTGATTCCCAACATCATTCTAAAGACAATGGTTTAGCCACATTTTTGAGTTTAGGCTTAAAAATTGGACTTCCTTTGTAAATGTGTTTCTTGCATCTTAAGGCACCAAAAGGAAAAGTAAGGAAATGCTACATAAGGGTTTGTAAGGCCTTGTTCTCATATCATAATATCATGTTAGGAGAAATTAAGTGGGATTGCATGGTTTATCATGAGATTGCATGAGATTTACTAAATATAGGAAATTCAAATTCTCATTGCATGATACATTCTAGAAACTTCTTGGAAGGTTCTCAAAGCTTCCACACATTTCCATTGACACCTATATATGCCCTAGAGATGATCCATGCCCTGGTTGGTGACTGATTGTGCTTGCATACCATAGTTTGATTCCATAACTCCATATTGCATTTTGCTTTCAAACTCCATTGAAACTTCATCAATCATCATAATTCTTGCTATCATCATCATCTACCATCATCATAGAGCAATTGGCAAACAAAATTGAGAGGAATTCGTGGTTGGTTCATAAGATCCAAAGTTTCACTCCAAGTTGCATGAAGAATTGGATAGAGTGATTCAAGAGGTGTAAGCAAGAACCAGTGCAAACAGAAGAACCTACAGCCATTGAAGATCATTTGAAGCAAGCATCAAGGCTTGAATTGAAGGGGAACCACCATAGCCATCATCACTTGCAAGGTATGCATTTTCTTTCGAATCTCCTTAATTATTCAATATTAGAACATGTGGTTAGGATAAATGTGATTAGAGACTCTTAGGGATGAATCATGATTAGTTTGAAGGCATTACATGAAGGTTGGTTCCATGGCAGTTTCTGTTTATTGATCAAGAACTCACATGTTAGGGCACTATAATACTAGCTATCATGTTCAGAATGCTCACCATAACCTATAGATCATTCTAGGGTAGTTTGAGCAAGAAACATTGAGGTGCAATCAATGGTGTACAGAACTTCCATCCATCGTATTTCTTTTTAGGGTGAGTTTTAGGGAGAACCATGGCCATGGCTGTGTAGAGGGAGAAAAATGGTGCAAGATTGTTTTTTATATTATGTCATTCCGTGGCCATATGAGAAAGCTAGAGAAGCAAGAACATGGCTGCATGAGAAACCATTTCTGAAAACCCTAATGGCCAAGGAAGAAGACGAAGGGAGAGCCTTTAGATTAGAAGGAGAAGTTGACTTGACTTTCTCATCCAACGCCCCAAATTGAATCTCAGAAAATGAAGGGAAAGGCCAAGTCCAATGAAACGCGGCGTTTCATTAAAAGGGACATTGGGCTCAGATTCTATTCACACCCCCCCCCCCAGCGCGCAGGCCCAACCAAATGAACTGGATCTTCTACTTTCCACACCCCCTCCCTCTATTTCTTTATATTTCATTTTCTTTAATTTCTTTTCATTTTCATTCATTTTCTAAAAATCATATAAAATTGAAAAAACATTATTTTTTGATAATTCTTTTTGCATAATTTTCTTTAAAGAGTCAAGAAAATTATAAAAAATAAAAATTGCATTTTATTTTTTATTTGATATTTTTCCCATATTTTCCAAATAAATGCCTATTTTAGGTGTTTCATTTCATACATGAATTTGTCAATTTTTGTTCATGCACTTTCTAATTGATTTTGATCCCATTCTTTTTTGTGCCATCAAATATGAATGTGTAGACTCTCTGGATTTTGTACTAGGATTTTTAGAAGTTTATTTTTAGTAGTTTGCTTATGTGGCATTTAGGTGTTCAAAATTAGGGTTTTAAATGAGCATAGGTGAGATAGATTAATTCTTTTAGGAGATTTTCATTTGATTTTTTGGGGTATGGACTATAGGGGTTATGGGTATAGGATAGATCCCCTTAGAAAATACTAAGATTCCCCTACTGCTATTAGTATATTGCTTATGATTGGTTAACTGTGTGGTGTGCCCTCTTTAGGGTTATCTTTTTGTCTGTGTGGGGTATTGGGTTTGTTTGGGATTTGGGGGGAGCTGGAGACCTGTGATGATGAAGCCCAGTGGAAGATCAGAGAATGAAGACCAATTTCCAGAGCTAATGAGGAGTATCTCTTGCTGGTGGCTGCTGAAGTTTGTAGGACATAGGAGTTAGGCAGAGCTCTAGATTAGCCAACTTGATTTTCAAACGTGGAAGGTCTTGACTGCCTCCATTCTTCTCTGTGATACAGAGTCTCTCTAAGACACTCACCCCCTTCCTTTGGAAGGCTTGGTGCTAATGTCTGAGGGATAGAACTCTTGAGAGAAATATTCTTTGTGTTGATAGCAGTCTGTTTGTCACCCTTGGTGGTCAACTAATTGCTTAACACCCAGTTTACTCTTGTGATTGATTCCTCAGCTTGGAGGTTAGGACTTGAAGAAAAGCCATTGGGAGATTGGAGATAAAGTCTGATGCTTGCTTGAAGCCCGTGGATAGCTGATATTGACTTGAAGATAGTTGTTGATGCTGATGAAGATTGCTTTGCTGTTTAGCTTTTGCTGTTTAATTTTTGATGTATTGTGTGAATTTCCCGGATTGTATTGTTTGCTGTTTAGCTTGCTGGGTTGAAAGTGAATCTTGTTCACTTTTGCCTATTGTTTTCTAGGTTCGAGGTTGAGTGGGACTCCCTTGCCTCGCTTGTATTGTTGCATCCATGCATTTTACTGCTTTATTGTATATATCTGTTGTTTCTGTTTCCGTCTATTCCCTTAGGATCTCTGTTTCTCTCTGCGCAAGAGAGGAGCATGATAGACATTAGGAGTTAACCCATGCATGATAACATTAGGGTAGATTTTATTCCCCTTTTCAACCCTAGGATTTGTAGAGTGTCATCTCTTCTTCCTTCAAAACAACAGAAAAACACTAATAAAGGTTATAACAGAGTGAATTCATTTCTTCCGTTAAAAGATTTGAACAAACATCAAAACCTTTTGTCCTCCTGGACTGTGAAAACCCTTGGTTAAGGTGCATTTTCCCATAAAAGACACTTGAACAGCTTGTGTCGTGCGTAGCCCGAACAACGTTTGCTCTGATCTTCCATGCAGTGTGGAAGTACGTAGGCATAGGATGCGATATCCTAGCGAGCAACCTTCACCCACCTTTCCCCGTAGTCAGGCGAACTACGTTGACTCTGATTTCTCGTTCCAGACGGGAATACGTAGGCATAAAGTGAGATGCTTTTCCGAGTCATTTTATTTTCTTTTCAGACCTCATCCTTTAGTTTAGATAGAAGTGTAATCCGTACAAACCAAGCAAGCATGGATCCCATCGAGTACGATGGACGTGAGGGGTGCTAATACCTTCCCCTTGCGTAACCGACTCCCGAATCCAGGTTTTGGTTACGACGACCATACCTTTCCCCGTTTTTGCGAGGTTTACTTCGAGCGTTTCCTTTCCCTCCGTTGGGATAAATAATGCACGGTGGCGACTCTTCTGTCAGTCGGCGCCGATTTTCGCAGTAGCGACACTTGTTAGGGAGTAGAATTCCTTCAGACTCGCGGGGTATTGACTCTTTTCGAAGCCATACTGTAAATGTTAATGAAGGACTGGCCAAGATGCTTGCAAACTGATCCTGATCCTGCTATGCTGTTATGCCATGCTATGTTAATGGAGATAACAATGTTATGTGTTACGATGCACCAATATGCAACTAAAAATGCAACTTCTAGGGAGTGTAAGATGCGTATGCAAATGATGTTATAATGCTTTAAGTGATTATGATATGATGTTGTATGTCATGCTTATGACAATGCAAATGAACAGGTACGCTGGGGATAATTCTTGTTGGAGGTAACACCAGAGACTAGATTTGGTAGTTGCCAAATGAATTTGGACTTTAGTTATTGAGGATGCCATCGAGGGTGGACATTTAATGGTTGCCAATGAAAATTGAATTTTTTAGGGTAAATTGAAGATGCCAACTGGAGTGGCTTTCTGTAGTTGCCAATAAGAGATTGGACTTTAGAATGGTTTGCCAGACGGGAATTGGACTTTAAAATGGTTTTCCAGACGGGAACTGGACTTTAAAATGATTCTCCAAACGGGAACTGGACTTTAAAATGATTTGCCAATGAAGACTGGACTTTAAAGTAGTTTGCCAGGTGAGAACTAGGCTTTAAAGGATTTGCCAGACATGAACTGGACTTTAAAGGGTTTGCCAGACGAGAGCTGGACTTTAAAGGGTTTGCCAGACGAGAACTGGACTTTAAAATAGTTTGCCAGGTGAGAACTGGGCTTTAAAGGGTTTGCCAGACGAGAACTGGACTTTAAAGGGTTTGGAAGACGAGAACTGGACTTTAAAATGATTTGCCAGACGGGAACTGGACTTTAAAATGATTTGCCAGATGGGAATTGGACTTTGGAAATAAATGGTTACACGGTTTTGACAGGTAACAGGTCCAGGCCGTGGGGATGAAACCCAATGACAACGATGCCCTTTCGGGAGGTTAAGGTTATTTAGTGGGGTGATGGCATGATTCCCCGGAACTCAACTCTTGCTGACGAGAATAAACTTGCTTGAGTAACTGCCCCAGTGTAGCTCAACTTGCCCCAGTCTGGGTCTATGAAGAAATTTTCCTTGAACGGAAATTGGAAGCAGTCGTACCATGAGATGAACTCGAGATGGCTTGCCCCAGCATTCCAAGTCGTGAAAGGAAGTTGGAAACAATTGTACCATGATATGAACTCGAGATGGTTTGTTCCAAAATTCCAAGTCATGAAAGGAATTCGAAAGCAGTTGTACCATGAGATGATCTCGAGATGGTTTGTTCCAAATTTTAGTCAGGAAGGATTTTGACCTTGATTAACTGACCCTTGGGGTAATTGGCTTTAAATTATTCTTGAGGTAGTCTGCTCTAGAATGAGCATTGAAGCGACATGACTTGTGCTGATTGAGCGTTGGAGGGACTTTCCCTTAATCAAAAGAAATTCTGGGTAGCCTGCCCCTAGTTGGATCCTTTGTAGAAGTGGTATACTCATTCTAGTAAGAACCTAGCTTCTAGCTGATATGTCATGACGGCTTACAAATGTTGAGCGTAGCGACTTATCCAAAGCATGTTGACTGCGCGAGCGTAGCGACTTAACCAATGCATGTTACTCGAGCGAGCAAAGCGATTTAACCAATGCATATGGATTGTGTGAGCGTAACGACTTAACTAATGCATGTTAGTCGTACTTTCGCTCTGCCCCAAGGCTTTTGACGTTCATTGACCTCAACCATTGCTGGTCTCTGGCATGGTCAGCTTGACCAATTTGAAAGCATAAAGAGAAATGACCCATGTTCAACTAATCTATCCCGGTTCAAATGGTCTGCCCTAGTCTGTTGGATATTTGAAGGATTTCTTCTAGGATGAGAACTTTGGCAGTGATTATACCAAGATAGGGCTTAAACCCATTTGCCCCAGCATCTAGATTTCGCAATGGTTTTCCCCTGTTTGAACTTTGGAAGATTTTGCCTCAGATCGGTTATGAGAAGTTCTCTATTCAAGCCAGTATCAGTGAATGATCAAGTTCTTCTTTGGTTGCTCTTCATTGGAATTCCATTATGCCAAGTACTGATTTACAGCTAGAATTGTTCATTCAAAAATGGTAATTTTAATGCGACATTCATGTAAGTTTTGAAAAGACCATTTATTAGAAGTGATGTGATAGTGTGTGACGAATGGACTGTTAGTCCAAACGCAATGCTAATTTAATTGGTGTGAAAGATATAGCAAAAATATGACACCAATACTGAAGATTAGCAAATATGTAGGAGTCAGTTTACGCAACCTTGTTGTAGTCCTGCTTTCAGAACAAACCCGCCTCAATTAGGCCTTTTGAGGGTTGTATCGTGGTCTGGTTCACGGTTATAGAAACAAAGGATATTAGGCTCAAAGTATTATTTGTACCCACCCCTTCTTCGTAATGATCTCCATACCTACGTTCAGTTAATTTTGCACTTGCTTGACGGTGTTAACTTGATGGTTCAAAGTTTGCTTGAAATGGCAGCCACCTTATTTTGATGGATGTCAGTAACCCCTTGATTTGGGTGGCCACTGAATCTTATTTTGTTTTTGTTGAGGGTTTGAGGACCTCTTTTTGGTTTTGTTTTTGATCCCTAACTTTTGCATGGACTGACTTTGCTTGTCAGATCCATCGGGATTGCCTTGATTTTTGCCTAAGTCTCCTTTTGAGGTGTTTGACTTAGCATTCTTTTTATTATATTTTTTGAAGGATTGTGACTGCCATGTCAAGGGTTATTGATGAACACTCGTCTTGTATTTGAGATTTTGCTTTGAGTGCGAATGCGTGCTTGGATTAACTGAACACTACCCTACCCCAGATTGAGTGTAAATGGTTTGAATATCCGAAGGAAACTACTACTTCTAGGCTCGAAGTGCTTTACTAGGGATTAACTCCTTATATCTCCGGTGTTTGGGGATTTGAAATAATGCCTGTACATCATCAGCGAGATTTTATCCGAAAGCACATCATTAGCAATTATGGGTATCATGTTTTCGTCATCCTCCCTCAAATCTTTGCTAAATAGTAGTGCGATAAAGGAAGTGGAGTGAAATTTTTTGATTTTTTTTTGCAATAACGAGAAAATGTGAGTGAATACGAATGGATCTATTCAAAACATGCATAATTATCACATTAACAATACCATTAATAAACGTCAATGTCTAAAAGCAAATAGCACTTAACAGAAAAGAAATTACAAATGCAAATGATAAAAATGTCCTGAAGTTGCCAATGTTGAGGGTGGCTTCTTGTCTGAACCACGGGCTTTGGGAAATGCCTCTTGAAGTCTTGGAACTCATTTTGGTGAGAAGCTGACGTGCATAACCAAATTTCCTTCTGGAAAGGATATGAATTTCTTGTCAATCAACTGTTGCACCTTGGCTTGAAAAGCTTTGCAATCTTCAGTTGAATATCCCATTGATCCAGCATGATATCCACAATGAGCATCGGGATCATACCCAGGCGGGTATGGTTTTGGCAAAGGCTTGATAGCTTTGGGTTCTACCAGCGAGTTTCGGACCAGATGCAGCAAAAGTTGACTATACAACATAAGAACTAGATGAAGAGGAGCAGTCCTTCTTTCCAAGTTGTTTCGAGGCCTATGCCGATTCTGACGCTGGTTCTGATAACCTCGACCATGAGTTTGTTGATTTGTATGAGGAGCAGCCCAAGGTTTCCGGTATGGTGCCATATGCCTGATTGGTCGCCTATAATGATGATATGGCGCAGGCAATGGTAATTGTCGAGAAGAGGATGAACCATACAGTTTTTCTGGTGCACCTTGAGAATACTCGACATTTGCTATGACCACATCAATTTCATTATCCTCTTCCTCTTGAGGATTGCTAAAGGATTCAGTCTCGCCCGTCTGGTTGCTCGAGGCATTCTGGATTTGTTTAGTTTTAAGGTAATTCTCGATGCGTTCTCCTACTATTATAAGGTCAGGGAAGCTCAAGAATGCACTTCCAGCCATTCTTTCATGGTAAGATTCATGCAGACTGTCCAAAAACATGTCAATCAATTCTTTGTCCGAGAGTGGTGGTTGCACCCTGGCTGCTAACTCTCTCCACCGTTGTGCATATTCCTTAATGGATTCGTCGCTCTTCTGAGATAGGCTTTGCAACTGGGTGCGACCGGGAGCCATGTCCAAATTATACTCATACTTCTTTAGGAAAGCATTGGCTAAATCTTTCCATGATTGAATGCGGCTTCTCTCTAAATCCAGGTACCAATTCAAAGATGCTCCATTCAAACTGTCTTGAAAACAATGAATCATCAACTTGTCATCAAGGACATGAGAAGTCATCTTTCGAAAAAACATTACCAAATGACGCTTCGGGCAACTGAGACCAGTGTACTTCTGGAAGATAGGTACTTTGAATCTCGAAGGAATTACTAGGTCTGGCACGAGGCACATATCAATAGCATCGAGTCCAAAATTATCGCACGCTTTCAAAGCTTGAACTTTTTCTTCAATGGCACAAAACCTCTCCTCCATAGACTTAGTCAATGGCATCATCTGAGACTGGGCAGGAATATTTATTGGCACAATATTACAACTAGCCAGATGATCATACAAGGGATTGGTCGACATAGTGAAACCTGATGAGGAGTTAAGGTTCTCCATCCTAACATGTTGAAAATTATCCTCTGACATAGCTACCCGAGTTTTCCACTTGATTAGTCTGAATAGCTCTTCGAGTTGTTTGTGCTCCTCTTGACTTCACTTAAACTCGCTTCAACTTCTTTGTGGCTACCACCAGTTCAGTATGAGTATCGAGAAATCACCTGAGGATTATGGACAAGGCTGGATAAGCTTTCTGGTTGAGAGAATGATATGCAATGCACATGAAATGCGAATGCAATGGTATGCAAATGTAATGCAGGCGCAAACAGGAACACAGGTTCAATCACGCTATGAGGTCAGATAGAACAACGGATAAATAACATATATCTCCGATTAAAGGAACCCCATAGGTAGGCTCTAAACGGGTAGGTTCCTAGAGTCATGGATCTTTTCAAAGATATTATTACCATGACAAAGACTCGTCTGATAATAATACCCTCGAAGGATCACTTCTAGGTGAGGTTTTCGTGTCGTCCCACGAGAAAGACTCCTCGTGAGTCTCTACTACACAACCATCGAATCCAAGGTTTCTTAAAGGGACCTCAGAGTCATAGATCAAGGTTGAAAATATCATTGTCAGAATAACGATACGTTCAAGGATCTCATCTGATTGGGGCGTTCGCATCAACCCAAAAAGGAGTGACCCTCATGAGTTAACACTACCAACCACCATGGTTTGAGGGTAAAAGGTCCTTAGAGTTATGGATTCAACCTCAAAACACTACTGTCATGGCAAAGACTCACCATAACAATAACATCCTTAAGGGAATCAACTCTAAGCGGGGTTTTCGCTTCCTCCCAACGAGAAAGACTCCTCGAGGGATTCCACTACACAACCACCATTCTAAATCCTATGTTTTTTCTCGGACTCGGGTGTAGAGTCATCTCACAAAGTTCCAACAATCAGAGAACCCCAATAGTGTCACAAGAATAACAATAAGATATATAAAAGCAAGCAGGTAAATAGTAAATAAATCAGACAAGCAAACAAATAAAAGAAAATTCACAAATAAGCGGATCCAACTCTTGCGAATCGAGTCAAGTTAGGCTTGACTCTCTTTAGCATAGGGCTATGCAGTATCCCCAGCAGAGTCGCCATCTGTCGTACCTCGAAAAATACGATCCTCGCGATGGACGCAGAAAATATTGTTCAAAACAGAGTCGCCACCGAACTTTATTCATTCCAAGGATGAAATAGGAAAATATCGATAAAACCTTTAAGGAGATAAGAACATGGTCATCGCAACCAATATTCTAGGTTCGGGAGTCGGTTACATGAGGGGAAGGTATTAGCACCCCTCATGTCTGTTGTACTCAACGGGAACCTCTTGATTCGATTCGTGAGAGAAGGTGGATACGCTCGTTTATCTTCTAAAGAATTGCTTGCTAAAAGGGAAATAGGTGGTTTTAAGATAGGGTGCTCGCCAAGGATTAGGGCCCTTGTGCCTACGTATCTTCACTTGTAAGAAGTGGAAAATCAGAGCATTCGTAGTTCATGGGACTACGGGTAAAAGAGGGGATTGTGCTCGCTAGGATTATCGCAATCCTATGCCTACGTACTCTCAACAGATATGAGAGATCAGAGCAGCCGTAGTTCGGCTTACGGTTTGCTAAAAGGTTTGTGTTTGGAATGAATGAGAGTTTAGGTCGCATTCTAACTGCTAAACGTTGGCTTGTCTGCTCGCTAGGGGAGGCTGAAGCACTAGTTTGTTATGCGCGGAAGAAGGGACTAAACAATGTTCTTGGTAAAATGTGGGTATGAGTTGAACGAGAGTTTAGGTTGCATTCTAACTGCTAAACATTGGCTTGTCTGCTCGCTATGGGAGGCTGAAGCACGAGTTTGTTATGCGCGGAAGAATGGACTAAACAATGTTCTTTGAGAAGAGTTGTAGATCGCACGAGGGCGAGGAATAGAGAGTTTGATGTGATAAGTATTTTGGTTTTGAAAAGAGGGTAGGTTTGAATAGGTTTTAGGGTACTGTTCGCACGGGGCAAGAAAGAGAGTGGTTAGATGTATTGGATGTTTAGCTAGAGGTGACGATTACCTGAAGCTTAAGAAAGACTTCTCGGACCCAAGTAATCGGGAAAGTGAACCAAAGACGTGGAGCTCTCTCTTTTTCAACCTCAATTGCAAAAGGATAGGATATAGTTTGAGAGGGTTAATCGGATGACGATTACTTGAAGCTTAAGAAAGACTTCTCGGACCCAAATAATCGGGAAAGCGAACCAAAGACTTGGAACACTCTCTTTTTCATTGCAAAAAGGAGTTGTTTGAATGGAGTTTGAAAGATAGGATGTGGTTAAAGTATTTTAACGGATGAGGATTACTCAAAGCTTAAGAAAGACTTCTCAGACCTTAAGTAATCAGAAGAGTGAACCAAAGACTTGGAGCTCTCTCCTTTTCTCATCTAATATTATGAAAGATGTTTGATATAATTAGAGTGTATTAATTGAATGACGATTACTTAAAGCTTAAGAAAGACTTCTCAGACTCAAGTAATCGGGAGAGTGAACCAAAGACTTGGAGCTCTCTCTTTTTCATCTAATTGTTGATGAAAAATATATTTGAATTTGTTTATCGTTTTCAGAAAATAATTGTTCGAGCTTAAGAAAGACTTCTTAGACCCAAACAATTGGGAGAGAGAACCAAAGACTTGGAACTCTCTCTTTTTCATCTTTTATTGAAATTGTGTTTAAATATGATTAAGTGTGTTGATTTGTACAAGAAAAGAAGTATCCAATTGATAAAAATTGGAATGTAATATTTAAAAGATAAAAAAAAATTTAAAAATTAAAACAAAATTAAATAAAATTATAGTACATTTCAAATTGACAAAATAATGAAGGTAATGTAATAATGGGAGTATGTCAACCAACCGTGAATATGGTTCCATGAAAATCGTCATGTACCCTTTCTTTTCCAATAAAACAAATTTACTATTAAATGATATATAAATCTTTAATAATAATAACAAAACAATTTTGTTTTCAAGAATTCTTAAAATAAATCTTTGTTTTTTCTTTGTGATAAATACCAGTAGGTAAAATGAATTAACCATCAAATCTATGAGTAAAATGCAACCATTATTTGATAATGAAAATCAAATCCATATTAAATCCATATCAAGTGGAGATTCACACTAATGAACACAATATTACAATACACACATTCACCTTAATATGCCGCCAAACCGCACATCATGCAACCATTATTTGCTTTCATCCAACATGGCAGGCTTATCAGAAATAATGTCCTGCAAACTATAAACCAGTAGCATAACAGAACATCATAAATAAATGCGATATAAACTCTTATAGCAGCAACCGGTTTGATGTGAATAAATTAACAGCAACAACATTATTTCAGTTAACTTGGAATCAAAGATCATGTGAATAACATATGGTTTATCATTCTCAAAATTATACAACACAAACCACATAAAATTTAAATGTTCAGCATAGGATGAAATACCCAAAAGACAAACACATATTTGAAATGGATTTTACCGACAAGTGAGAGTTGTTCCCGTTCTGTTTCACTGATGCTGGCACAGATACAAATCTTCGAGCCGCCTTGAGGATGAGAGGGAAGAGCAGCTCATGGTAGCAAAACAAACTTGTGACTTCTGATTGCGACAAATGTATAACAGCATACCAATTCTATGGTCACACGTTAACACAATGCAATAGCAAGAAACAATGGTCACTCCGAATTGATTCGAAATTAAACACAATGACAACAGCAACTTAGAACTTCAATACATCATGCTCCAGATTTCCAACCATAATGTCGACACGGAAAAAATCGACTTAATCGATAGCAGGAATAGAAACTGAAACTGGTTTGCTCAGGGAGCTAATGTGCCCAACCATCCTTCAATGCTTGATCATGTATCGTAACCAATTCGCCGATATAAAGGGATACCGACTAAGAGCACAAATCGTCTTTATCGTACTGATGCATCGCGGCATCCCAATTCCCTGTAAACAACTAACATAGTAGTGATGATGGTGTTGCGGAGGGACGGCGTGCGAGCTGTCAAACAGAAAACATAGAGACAAACATCATCCAAAACAATAACAAAACAACAACATATGAACTTCCCATATTGCAAGCCAAACGGCGTTATTCTTTAATGTATTATGCGCGATTCCGTAATATTATAGTCAACTGAGAGCTCCTCACTGCGGTACGGTTGTTGAGGCTGTCTGAACTTAGAACCTCCTTTGCACCTGTCAGACATAAAAACATAGACTTGCAACCAAAACAGATATCCTTTTGTGAGAAGAATCAAGAACACTAGCGCAGAAGGTGACGAGTTGTTGCAAGGTCGTCGTCGCGAGCTGAAGAGTTGTTGAGCTGAAGGTCGGTAGCTACGGTTATTGCTTCAAGTCGATGTCGATGGAAACTTGGGCCGCGTCGAGGTTGTATGTTTCCACTGTTGTCGCCGTAGGTGCCGGAACTTGTGTCGTGAGTTGTTTTTTTTAACTGCTTGACTGCTCAATGACAATGGTTTTCAATGAACTTACTTTGAAACTTGCACGAGAATTTGGCAGACAACATAAAGACCACCATGACTTCGAAGCATTCAAAATGGAATGCTGTTTTCGCGTGAATAAACACGAACTTCGACACAAACTTAGCTACTGTTGTGGATGTTCGTAGTGAAGCTCAAACTCTTTCAAGTGCGTTCTGTCGAACATGTTGTGTGCGTCAGAATCGTGTTGTTTGATGCGGTGGTTGAGGTTAAAGGTAAGAGTGTTTCGCCGAAACAGGGGATGTGCGCGAGTGGTAAGTGAGGTTTTGGGGGTTACGGTTGGTGTGGTGAGAAGTTTCAATGGCGGAGACAGAGGGTTTCGTCGTGGGTGTGGCGGATGGGAGTTGAGAGATCGAGGGAGAAAGGCTAGGGTTTTTAATTGATTTTGGGGGTGGCTAGGTTGTTCTGTCCAGAGCAAGGAGAAAGTGAACAAGACCAATATATACAAGATTATGGCACGTGTACTGTACTGTTTTTGGTTTTGGTTAATTAACTGATAATGAGTAAATTCCATTGATAAAATTCTGTGTTAATTACAACTCTAATGATTAAATACTAACTATTAATTATAACTATATTCTAATTCTAAATAAATTTTAACTAATTAATAATATTCTTAATCTTAATTATGGCTAATATTCTAACTAATTAAAACTAATCTGAAATTATATTATATTTACATATTATAAAAAAAATAAATTATAAAGCAAAAATAATAATAAAAAATGTCACGCGTCACAAATTTATTAGACAAAAGGTGAAAAAATACATTGAGCTGTACAAGCAATGCAAATTGAAAAATAAAGTTGGGCGAATGAAAATTTTGAAAAAAGGTACGACAAATTTGGGATATGACACTACCAATTATCAACGAGCGCCCAACGCTCCTGCTTATCAACAACCGAAGAATCAGGCACCTCGTCAAAATGTTCCCAATAGGAGACAGTACAAGCCCTGTCCTATTACGGCTAACCAATCCTTGCAGCTGCAGTAATGTCGAGTGTAAATCGTTACAGTCAAGCGCTTCAAAGTGTGACCATTGGATTATGGGAGATCTTGGGTTTATTCTGTTTCGTGGGAAGTTACAAGTGAAAGAGCTCCTATGTCCCTTGTCATTTGGCCTACGGACATTACACTTAAAGATAAGTCTGTGTTCAAGCCAAGCTCTAAATTCAAGAATTCATCTATCGCAAAGCCAACAAAATTTTAGAAAAGGGAGACTAAGCTAGAGTTGGAATCATTCAAAGTGCTTTTCTCTTTGAGGTGCCACGCACAGCGTGGGAGTTGCAGAACTAATTCACTATCCACTTTCACATCTCTAATCAAGTTTTACAGGGAAGTACACTTTGAGATTTAGAGAAGGATGTTATTACATTTTTAAAGGACATAATGGACTAAGGGAATCCCCATGACCACGTTTCTTTTCAAAATAGTTGATATGGCCATTTGACCTCGAATACCACACAGTTAGCCAACACTTTGTTTCATGAGAATATTGCTAAATAACTTTAAAGGGAAGAAGTTCCAGGTGAATACATTAATAAGAAATTGAAATACATTCGAGTGTTGCACCACTTCGGCCAGGGTAATCTACAATCATTGATCCTAAATATTTAATACAGTATATTACAAAGCTTCACATAGTACTTTCTTGAAGCATTTTCTTCTGCCAACCAAGTTGGTGAGCTGCCCACCGAGGAATGTTGCGGAACCGTTACCACTTCAGAACATTCTTTTTTAAGGAAATCATCCACCTGCTACGGCAGAACCAAAAACCAAGGTTACAAGACGGATTCAAAGCTACACAAGACATTTCCTAGTTCACCATTACAATGTTCAGAACTAAAGATAAGAGATGTAGATAATTTCCAAATGCAAGGAGTAATATACATTCATTTCAAAGGCTACAAATTATGCTTTAAAGAGAACTCTAATTCAAATCCTAAAGAAGAGCTTACCGAAGGAGAATATTCTGATCTAAGCATAGAGGAGCGACTAAGTGCCCTTGTTGCATTGATTGGCGCAGAAAATGAAGGAGGTTCAATCCGTTTTATTCTGGAGGATCAATTGGAATCAGCAAATGCTCTAAAAGGCAAGGGTGGACAGAAGAACAAATGGACAAAATTCTGTTAGGAGATAATTACCTGTCACTTACTAAATTAAATTCGAAGCATAAGTCATACCCTGCTGTTAAGGAAAACCATAGCTCCCACTCAACATCCGTATTAACAACAGTAAGAATGAAAGCACATCACAGCACTATAGAAAATCAAAGAGGAACTCCTTCTGCACAGAGCCTGTCTGGAAAGCCCTCATCAGGTCAAGATCTCTACATAGGCCTTGATAATCCTCAGACTATGTTATCTGCACAGTATTCAAACGGTCAAGACCTCAGTTAAAATCTTATATATCCCACATAGCGGAAGAGATATGCATCTATAGATCCTTAACCCTCGGACAAGACCACAGACATAATCGATATTGCCAATTTGTTGCATTTGCTTCGTGCAATGATCTTGGCTTGGACATGAGTTGGACGACAACAAATGGAGGCTTATTGATTCTGAAGAGGCCTTTGACACACCTCTGAATTCGCTGGATTCACATGGGAGAAGGGAATCACATATGCGCCTAATGTTGCTGAAGATTGAGATTACATTTGAGGAAAATGTTCAAAAAGTGCAAAATATGCCAAATTGGAAACACAAGTGAAATATATGTTAAGAAAGGAAGCAATATATGTTAAGAAGGGAATCACATATGCGCCTAATGTTGCTGACAGTCCGAGCAGTACCCTTTGTGGCTTGAGCGCTGATACTTCAGAAGCTTCGTCTTTCTTCAGAATTGGGCTTGGAAAGTGAGAGAAATAAGAAGGCTACCTGGAGAGGATATCGAGATTTTCAACAGTGGATGTGGAAAGAAGGCTACAACCCGACAATATTATGTGCAATGAAATGTGGAAAAAGAGATGCAAACCTCAACTTACTCAGCAGCAGGAGCCATACAATAATTAATCTGACCATAGAAAGCAGTCCATGTGGTGAATATATTGAAGGAGAAGCGGTAACACTGTCACAATTGAACCTCATTGATCTAGCAGGTTCAGAGAGTTCAAAAGCTGAAACAATTGGCATGAGAAGGAGAGAAGGATCTTATATCAACAAAAGTCTTTTAACTCTTGGAACTGTTATTTCAAAATTGACTGAAGTTAAAGCTAGTCACATACCATATAGGGACTCCAAGTTGACTAGGGTGCTTCAGTCTTCCCTCGGTGGTCATGGACGTATATCTCTTATTTACACAGTAACCCCTTCATCAAGCAGCGCCTAAGAATCCATTTACAAGGCAAACTTAGCATCTGGTAGATGAAGTTTTCAGAGATCTTCTTCAATTTCAACTGCCAACTTAAATTTCAGCAACCATTACTACAAAAGAGAAACAACATACATTTGTTCCGTTTTCGAAGCAGCTCCCTGGCACAACAGTTTCTACATATTCATTACCTCAAGCAAATAATGATATCCATGAAAAGCAACCACTGTCGAGATAGAGCATAATGCATTACCTGAGGGATATTTGTGACATTTGTTAAGTTCATGATTCACAAGTGCAAGCATTGAGAGCACACTAGGTCTAAACCAAAACCTGCACTTCTGACTTAAGCCAAAGCAACCTATACCAACGTGAACTGACGCCTATCACTTCCATCAACTTCAAGACTACTGAAGCACCCTCAACCAGGAGGGAAGACCTATTGAAAACGTAGAAGATAAGACAATGTCAGGAAGCCAAGAACCAATTCTCTTACCAAAATTCCCGTTGCTTGGTTCCAAAGAGTTTCACGAGTTCCCTGCTGGATAAATCGACCGTAGGAAGGATGTTGAATCAATTTGGAGAAAGTTTGTGTAATTATCGAATCTACCCTCATCATCGTATTCAAACCTGCCAAATCAAGCAAACCAAGTTCCTCACATTAATCACCAAATCAATTCGTTGCTAATTGGAGTAATAAGACAACAGGACATTTTGAATCATTTCCAAAACAGGGTTCAGACAGAAATCACCAAGTTTGGGAGGTTTTTTATCGCACATTAACTCGAAATTGAATGGAGAAGAAAACCATTTTGCCTATAAAAGAGAGGATTTGAGATGAGAAAGAGGAGAATTGGAACAGAATCCACAATCACTACAAAAATCCCAAATTTCAAAACCCTGGAGATCGAAGGAAGAACGTATCTATTCTTCTGTCAAAATCGTTGGAGCCGTCACCACCCGCCGCGAATCCCCGTACCGACGAAGCTTCCGCCTTGTCATCTAGAATTCGCCGCCGTCCCCAATTTTCGGTAAATCCTTATACATGTTAAGATTATTGAACTATTGATGTTTGGATTTGTGTTTCAGGTTTAAAACGGGGAAATAATGGAAGAAAGAGGTGAGAACGAAACGATGAAGGTTTTCTTTATCTTATAATCATGTAATCATATGTAACTGCAGCACACACACCCATGCTGTGCACCCTCACTCACAGCTACACGATCTTCAACAGATCACCATCATGCGATCAACGCGTCGCAACCCACGATAACTCCTACACCCGTGCTATACCAAATCTCACGTCCCCCTTAACCTCCATTTAATTGTGCATTAACCACTAACCTGTCACTTAATCAATTAACGTTTTAATTAACTAATTAACCAATTTAATTATTTTGTTTTACCCACTTTCAATTAAATAATTTAATAATCTCCTTTTTAAAAAAAATTAACTAATAATTCTTTTAATTAATCCTTTTTTTAATTAACCTTTTTTATATAATTTAATAACTTTTAAATAAACATAATTTGTTTAATATAAGTCATTTTCATAATTTAATAACTTGTGTCTATTTAATAAATAAAAACTATTTTTTATTTAATAGGAAAACCATTTCATAATTTAATTAATGTACTTGTCAAACCTTTTTTGGGAAATCTAACCAAAACCTTTTATTAGCAAAACATTTTCTTAATTAAATTAACGTTTTATGTAGTTATACATTTTATAAAATAAATCGCTTCATATATTTATAAGGTAATAAAATCACTCTTTAGAATTTAGGTAATTCAAATCTAATTCTTTTATTAAAATAAAAACTAATCTCCCTTTAAGTCAATCTCAATTAATACAACTTTTCTCTAAGATCAACTCAACCTTCCTTTAAAAATCAATCTCCCTAAAATCAATTAATCGTGCACGTTCGCGTCCCTACTCCGACTCTGTTCACGTATTCACTTTTCACTCACTTGTGCACCTTAGCGCTTTCATGCGTCTGTGTATGAATTTATCTATATGCCGTTATTTTTCCGCAATTTATCTTTATCGCATTGCATAAGCGTCCAAAGGAAGAATCTGCGCATAACTTAAGCAATTGTGCGTATGCATCTCATTTGCATCATATTCCCCTATGGTCCTTGATCCCATTCAAGTTGATCTTCTAAGTTAGATCCTACCCCATAGGAAGGACCTTTATTTTTACAACTTAGATACAAACAAATCAATTCAACTCAAACTTTTCAAACACATTAGAGAATAAGATGTTAATCATCTTAAGCGAGATAAAACTCCTACCCCATAACAATTCAATCAATATGTAGGGACTTTGCCTTAAGAGAGATAAAGGCGTACTTGTTGACAATCCGAGTACTTGAGCCCTTCTCTGAAGACGATGCAAAGACTATTTTCCTACAAAGTTGTGGTGGTTAAATCAAGTAATCTCCCTTAAAATGACAACTCATCTTTTCTCCTAAAATCAATCAATCAACTAACTTTATCCTGTAGGAACTTTGACCACAGTCAAAGAACTCCTCAAACCCTTTAGGGGAACTACAGATACTCTGATTCCACTCCCGTAAGGATATGTAGGCATAAGATGCGATATCTTATCGAGTATACTTAGAAATAAACCCCTAGGTCTTTCAAACTTAAGCAGATAACCCTTAGCAATAAACAAACATAAAACAATAGGTTCCTGTAGAGTACTACAGAAACTTAGGATGCTAGCACCTTCCCTAAGTTTAACCAACCCCCGAACCTATAACTTTCTAAACTTTTGCATTTGCATTGCATTGTGGGTATTTCGATCTTTTTCCCTTCCTTTGGAAAAATCAAAGTTCGGTTGCAAATGAATTAGATTCAAGTTAATCAATAGCTTGGTATCCAAATTTCACCGCGACAGATACAAAAATCATGTTAAAATTCATTGATGCTGAAATAAAATTCTGATAGGTAACAGATCTGGAAAACAAGAGTTAGGGGTTAATGAAATTGAATTTAAATGCGAGAAATCTTGGAAGAATAAAAGGGTAGATGAAGTATAGCAAAGATAGAGAGGATTAAATGACATAAAAACTGAGATCTAGGATACATTTGGTGGTAGAATGATAAGCATGGAGTGAAAATTCGTGAATTAGATGAAATCTGAGTTTTTGGCAGTAGTTCTGGTGATACGCGTATGGGACAGGGCAATAAGCGTAAGAGACAAGGCAATACATGTATGGTGGGCCTGACAGCAGGGCAATACGCGTATGGTGGGCCTGACAGCAGGGCAATACGCATTAGAGACAGGGAAATACGCGTATGATGGGCCTGAAAGCAGGGCATTACGCGTAACAGGCAGGGTAATACGCGTATGGGCGGGCCTAGGATGACTTTTTCCCATTTTCGCGATTTCTGCCCAGATTTCGCTTGAACGCAATTCCGTTTAATCGGTAGAATTAATATGACTAAAATGAACCTAAGGAAGATTAGTAATGAATTTACTTAGAGAGAACATGGGAAATTACGTTTTTACCTTTAGGGGTGTGATTGATATGTGTGGGCCAGGATAGTCCAGTGTGGACGTTCTGGTGCGATGATGGTAATTCTCGAGAGGATTACGATGAGTGGATGGCTCATGTGGGTCACTGATGATCGTGGATTATGCTTGAAATTATTATATATGCATAACTGTGTTTTCTTTTTTCACATTCCCTCCATCTCCCATTTCCTCAAACCTTTAACCGTAGTCTCAAGAAATACGATGCTCTGACTTTCCCATTGCACGAGGGAGTACGTAGGCACAAGGGCCCCAATCCTTGGTGAGCACCCTATCTAAAAACCACTTTGTTCCCCTTAGTAAGCAAATCCTTTATAAGATAAACAACGGATGTAGAGGGTGCTAATACCTCCCCTTTGCGTAACCGACTCTCGAACCTAGAATTTGGTTGCAATGAGCATGTCTTATCTCTATAAAGGTTTTATCGATATTTTCTTATTCCTTGGAATGGATAAATTTCGGTGGCGACTCTGTTCGAACGTTTTTTCCGCGTCCATCGCGAGGATCGTATTTTTTGAGGTATGACAGTTATTATGTCATTATCATATGTGTTTCATGCTATTACATTTTCACATTAATAGTGTTTTCGAAGCTATTGTTGTTTGAGAATATTATTTATTGGCCTTGCATGAAAGATGATGTGTTTGCATGAATTTTTTCAAGTCTACACTGTATGCCTCAACTCATTACATTAGAGGTCGATCGAACGCCTTCCAGTTCCTAAAGCTTTTCAATCTGTCATACAAGTGTCGACTCATAGGTGCTTCAAGTCGACACATTTCCATAATCCCTAAAAAAATTCTCTATTCAATATGCGTCGATTCCTAATTTCGTATGCGTCAATACATACCCAACTATTTTTCATTATTTTTCTCTTTCAAGCTTTTGAGGTCGACTTCTTCGTAAAGTAGGTTGAGTCATACAATTTTTTTTTCTTTTTCTCTTCTTTCCATACATTTTGTCCCCCTGACTTCTCATTTACATCCCTTTTAAAAATATCTTCATTTCCTAGAAAACCAAGAACACTTTTTCCCTTTCCTAAAAAAACATTTTCATTTCTTCCACTCCAATACACCAAACTTACTTCATTCTTCATAAAATTCCATCATCTTCCGTTCCAAATTCTCACTTGTTTTCTTCTACTCTTTTCTTATTGGTATGTTTTGAAACAAATTTTTATAGTTTGGATAAGTGAGTATCTCATATATCACTCAAGCTTCTAACATTCTCTTTCACATATTTTATCAAACACCTACTGTGCATACACTTTATCATAATCAGTAAATATTTAGTAAATTTTTTTTCTAATTAAAATTCTTCTGATGTTTTTATCGCCAAGTTTAGTTTATTTTTATGACTAAATTTTTAGTATCGTGTGAATTTTTTATGACATTTCATTGATAATAGTTTAAACTAGGGTTAAATATACAACATCCCTGCAATATAGGTGAGTTTCAGTTTATCTCTTGAAAAAAAATTCGAATCCCCTATTGAAATGTTAAAATTCTATGTCTTTCGCTTCCTAAACGTCAAAGTTATCCCCCGTAAAAAAATTGGTTTACGTCCTAGATTCAGTGTTCAAATTCCATGCTTAGGGGGTAAAACAAAAAAAAAAAATATTACAAGGGAAATCAAAAAAAAAAATATTATAGAGGGGTAAACCGAAACTCGTCTATATTGCAGAAGGTGTTGTATATTTAACCTTTAAACTATTACGAGATCACTAATGTAGTTATATGATTATCATAAAAATGTATTCTTTTTTCAGTTAAATCTAATCATTCTAAATTTAAGTTTGATCTAATTAAAATTAAAATTTATTAAACAAATTTCAATTTATTTTAAATTAAAAATGTTGTATATAAAGAAAAATAGTAACACTAAACTACATAAATTTGTACACCACTTAAAGTTTTTTTTTCTATGTTGAAAATTGATTATGATTTATATACACCACAATCGAAAAGCTCACCACAACGAAATACATACTGTTACAATTGAGTTCGAAATCCAGAAAAACACTTTGAACCCAAATTGATATTCAGAAGAAAAACATACATATCTTCATTATATGAGAAAACCATCTCAGAGCCGCGTACACCGCGAAGTGGCCGAAGGGTCGTCATCATCACTATCACCCCAAAACCGCGACCCAAGTACTTCATTGTTTACCATAGGTAACGCTTCCCCTATTTGACTTTGTTATTTCTTAATCGATTGTTGTTCTTGTGGAGTTTTTTATAGGTATTTTGGAGAAACTTGGGGAACAAGAAATCGCATGGAGAAGAAGAACGACGGAAAGTTAAAGAGATGAGGGAGAAGCGAAATGGAGAAGGAAATCGGAGCTGGGAGAGAAGAAGGCGCAATTGATGAAAAAGGGTTCAATTTGGGATCAGGGTTTTATTTTTGGTTTATTTGTTGTAATCCTATACCTGTATATACACTGCATCACCATACAACTTCACATCACACACACACACCCCACGATCAGATCGAATCACACGGCCCATATCGCTGCGTCCCCACCATAACCCACACAACCTGTCGCATCAAATTCATCGCCCCCTTAATCACCTCATTAATCTCATTAAGAAATTAATCAACCATTAGTCTGTTTTAATTAACCCAATCCTCACTTATTTTATTTTATTAATTAATTAACCCCAATTAATCCATTAATCAACACTTAATATCAACTTGATTAATTTAACTATAACCTTAATCAACTTTTTTTTTATAATTTGAACCAATAAAACCTTTTAATTAACTTTTTTTATTTAACCTTTTATAACCTTTTCTATAAAAAAATCAATTAATTTTTTTTCCTATTTAAATCACCTTTTAATTAACCTTTTTAAAAGCAACTCAATATAATTCTTTTTTAATAATAAAACCCATTTCTTCATAATTTAAAAATAATCTATATATTATTTTGTTAAATTTAAAAACCCTTTTTTAATAAGAAGCAATTTCATAGTTTAGATGATTTATATTCACTAGTTTCACCAAAAACAAATGATAAGCATTCTTTTTTCAAATTAATTATTTATCTCTTTTTATAATAAAATCTTTTATAAAGAAACTCTTTTAATGAAAGTAATTTACACCATGACACCAACTTTCTGATAGTTAGACTGATAATCTTTTTTATAACAACTTTTATTAAAACTTATCTGCATAATTAATCCAATAAGCAACGTTTTATTAAAATTGAACCATTTCTCTTTTTAAATTAAAATTAACCCTTTTACGTTCCTTTTAGTTAACTTTTAATCCACCTCAAAACTTTTATTAAAACTAATAAGATTAAATTAACTTTTCCTAAAATCATCTCACTAATTAATTAATATCTCTCTTAAAAATCAATTCAACTAAAATAAATCAATGCTCCCCAACGTAATCCAATCGTGCACGCTTCCGTCTCCGCTCCGACTCCGTTCACGTATTCACTTTCACTCACTTGCACTTCAGCGCTTTCACGCGTGTGTATGCCTTTTTCCCCCGCAATTTATCTTTATCGTAATTTATTTTACCTCATTGCATAACGTCCAAAGGAAGAACTTGCGCGTAACGTAAAACTTCCGCGTATGCATATCATTTGCATCGTATTATTTAGGGGAACTCCTCAAACCCTTTAGGGGAACTACAAATACTCTGATTCCACTCCCGTCAGGATATGTAGGTACAAGATGCGACGTCTTGGCGAGTATACGTAGAATTAAACCACTAGGTCTTTTACCCTTAAGCAGATAAACCTTAGCAATAAACAACATAAAACAAGAGGTTCCTGTAGAGTACTACAGAAACTTAGGATGCTAGCACCTTCCCTAAGTTTAACCAACCCCCGAACCTATAACTCTCTAACCTTTGCATGTGCATTGCATTGTGGGTATTTTGATCTTTTTCCCTTCCTTTGGACAAATTAAAGACCGGTGATGAAACTAAATGAATTAAGATTCAAATTAATTAATAATTTGACATCCAATTCTCACCGCGATAGAAATGGCGACTTCACTGCAGATAATAAATGGGTTTCCCTAACTTGTTTATTATGTTTGTTTATATCTACTTATTTGCTTATCTGTATAATTGCTCTTTATTGCTTTTAGGTTGATATCTTTGAGTGGTGAGATAAAGTCCTACACCCAGACTTGAGTGAACTTAAGATATGATAGTGACATATTCGACGAGGCTTATAGGGAGTCGAATCCCAACCAAGTTGACTCAAGAATCCCGCTCAATTGAGGCCCTCTCGAAACAATACTGTTAAACGAGTAATCGTGAAAACATTCACTATTTTTGACCTTGGAGCCTATGATATTGAGGACCGTAGTTACCTTTAACCCCACTTTGGCCTTTATTAGGACATAGTGTGGGACTATGAGGGAGTACTCCCGAAGTAGTGCTACACGATGCTACACTCAAAAGAAGTTCTCTTGAGAATATTATTAATCACCGAGTAATTGGGAAATTGATAATATCCGAAAGATGGACTAATGACTTTGGACACCTCTTTAGAACCTTGTTCTGCAGGTACGATCAACCTTTAGTCCACCTCCTTTGGGAATGGGTATACCCTTGCTCCATGCTCGTTGCAAACTTAGGGTCCCCCTCGTTTGTTTATCTTTGTGTGTCCTTATGTGCTTACTTGTGTTTGTTGCATCCATATAGCATCATATTACATTGATTTCATGGAATCTCGAGTTTTATTTATAAACATTACAGAAACCAATAAGGATTACAAAAGAAAATATTTTGATATATTCTTTTAAGAGTCCTAACTTGGATGGCCTAAGGAAGTTAAGGGCACCGATTGAAGAATCAAGAAAACTCAAATGACATATACAAGAGGCTTCCCTTATTATTAAAGATCAAATGAAGTTCAAAAGACTTTCATCAATATTGAAGCTCCAAGTAAACAAGGGATTCCTTTCTTACTTTCCAGCAAGAACAAAAGAAGAGATGGAGGATTTATTTTCCTCTATCAGACTACTCTTTAGACGTTAATCCTCGACGAAACTTATATTCAAGAAAGTCCAACTAGAAGAGAAGATCAACAAGCGTGATGAAGGACTTCCTTAGGGTTGTATTAGCTTTTATTTAGCTATTGTGTCAGGACTCTTATAAGAATGTTTCCTTGTAATCCATTATTAAAAAAAAATAGTAAATGAATTTTCTTTGGTATTCTGTAACGTTTAAAAAAACTTGAGTTCCATGAAACCTTTCATTTCTGCATTTTTGCATAGCATCCTGCATTTAACATTTGCATGTGCATGTGTCTCGTCTCCGCTGCATCCTCATCCGGTCTTCTGTCTTTGTCTGTCAGCTGACATCTCGACCATTTGACCAAGCTCGGAGTATTATTAAAGGATATCAAAGAGGACAAAGGATATGGATTCTATGACAGGCTTCAGAGTTGTGACTAATCCGTTTTTTGATATTCCTTCCAATGACAATGTTCAACAAGTGGGTGTTCCAACACAACCTCAGCCTGTGTAAGATAAGCTGGTTGGTCAAGTTGATGAAAGAGTTTCCTGATTTCCACAGCCTATACCTAATCTTCAGAATGTCTGTATTGATAAAAAGATGGATGATCCTAGATTTATAGCAATTGAGAAAGGATTTCGTGATATCGAAGAGCAGTTGAAGATGATGAAAGGAGCTAACGCATCTGGTCTTGATGCTCATGACTTATGTTTAGTTCCAGGCATAATTATTCCTCTGAAGTTCAAGATGCCTGTCTTTGAAGTATACAAGGGTGTTAGTTGTCCAAGGTACCATTTGACGATGTTTTGTCGGAAGATGACTACTTATATTAACAATGATAAACTGATGATGCACTGCTTTCAAGAAAGCTTTTTTGGGGCGTCCTTGATATGGTATATGAAGCTACAAAGGAATCGTATACAATCTTGGAGAGATTTAGCTGATGCTTTTGTGAAGCAGTACAATTATAATTTGGACGTGGCTCCAAACAGTGACCAACTAATGAGCATGAGTAAGAATGACAATGAATCTTTCAGGGAATACGCGCAACGATGGAAAGAGTTGGCAGCCCAAGTTCATCCACCACTTCAAGAGAAATAATTAAGCAAGATGTTTCTAAGAACGTTGTCAGGCTCTTATTCTGATAGGATGGTGGGTGTTGTGCCATTAGATTTCTCCAAAATTGTAGAAGTCGGAGTAAACATCGAGAATGCACTCAAAAGTGGAAGAATTCAGGATAACTTGAATGGCCAAGCTAATGAAGAAATTTCAGTTGATGATTCCCTAGAGGAAAGAAGCGTTGATGTTAATGCAGTTAGGGATCCCTCTCAAATCCTGTCAGATCCGGTTCCAGTACTTCATCCTCAACATCGGTATGCAGTGCCCGTTCACCATAAGCAGCGACTACCTCATAAGCGAAGGATGATATCTCCATATCAGCATCAGAATCGACAGGTTCGAAGACGGTTTCAGAGTCAGAAGGAACCTCTGAGTATTCTGAAAGATGAAACTCGCTGGTTTGATCTTATCCCAATGACTTACAGTCAACTATGGTATTATTTCATCCGAAACTCGGTGGTGACATCCAGAAAGACTAGACTCATGAATTCTCACCACCGTGGTTCAACCCAAACGCCAGTTGTGAATTCCATGATGGGGTGTTGGGGCATTCGATTGAAGAGTGCAAAGTTTTTCAAGAGAAAGTCCAAGAAATGATAGATGATGAAGTGCTAACTTTCAGGGGAGAAAACCCAATCGTGAATGGAACACTATTATGCTGATCACCTTTTTATTGTGTTTGCTTATGTGTACTTTTTATTTCTTTGATTTAAAGCATAATTGGCATGTAAGAACTTGTTATCTTGAACATTAACGCAATAACATGTTTGTCTTGAAGAAATCCATTCGTTTCACTCGTAAAATGTTTTACATAATTTATAATGCCAACTTTACCCAATTTTTCTCACTTTGATGAAAAATCGAAAGGAGGATGACGAAATAAAACACAAGATCTCTCGTGGTATGCTTTCGAATAAAACCTGCTGATGATGTAAGGCATTTTTTTCGAACCTCCTAAACACTAGATATAAAGCGGTTAATTCCTCTTTAACCATTTTTCAACCTCATTTTCAACCTAGGGCAATTTTCTATCAGCTTGATTGAACACTTAAACTTTCAAAAGGAGAATGAACATCCTTCAAAAATGGGTGGGTACAAATAAGCTTTGACCCTTATTCCCTTTGTTTTATAAATCGTAAACTAAGCCCAGATACCATCCTCAAAGTCCTAATTGAAGTAAGATTTAGTTCGAAAGCATACTCGATGAGATATCGTTTCTTGACTCCTATGAGCCACGCTCAATTTTTGTCAGCTTTATAAAAAAATTAATCTATATCCTAACTAGTGATTTCGGTCACAAGTTATTGTGATATCTCTTTTCAAAACATCAAGACAAACGTATATGTTGTATTAACAGTTTCAGAATTAACATTTCTGACTCGCTAACATTGCTTGATATCTTAGAAAGATTACGTGACGACATCACCTATTTGAATTTGAAGACTTTGCTGACCTGGGGCAAGTTATTTTCCAAGAGGTTTGATCTCTACAAGTTTGGATTCACCTATAACACAAGTTTGAAGACTCAGTTATACCGTCAATCAGGGGCAGTTACGTCGAGATTCGACGAATCTCTAAAAAGAGTTTGAAGACATCGAAGCATTTCAGACGCCATGTTTTCTGTAAAATCCTCTTGAGAACGACTTTTTTTTTCTTATGAACCAGGTGACTTGAGGCATTTAAGAACTGATATTGTTGTACAATACTTTTTGTTTAGAATGACGACTACCATTACACAACTCATCAATACAGAATTTCATCGTAACTCTCCGATGGACCCTTTTCAATCTCAGTGAACCTCCGTAAACTTCACATTTCCAAGGAAGTAGATATTATTCAAATCCTCAGTGGATCTTCTACAACACCAGTCTCCTCCAGCGAAGCAGATGTTTATTTCATCCCCACTGAAGCTCCAACTCCAACAGCTAGAATGACCCAAGTTTCTCATTTGAAGAGGATATTTATTTTATCCCCTGTGAAACTTATGTTTGGGTATTCCCATCTACAGTTCTAGCAAGAATCTCTCCAGTGAAGTGGATATTTATTTTATCCGTGAAGGTCCTCCAGTTATGAGTTGGATCCCTCCTTGGTAGATCTTTATTTTCATCTTCAACAAGACAGCTATGATTCATCCTGACAATTCCTTCAATGTAAGATCAAAATGTTACGTCCCAAAGTGGAGTGTTTTCTGTTCCCCAGAGTTTTTGAAGCCTCGAATCAGGATTGTGATCCCATATTTGGTTCTCCGTCTATCCCCAGTGGCACTTCTATCTTTGAAGATTGGTCAAGATGTTTGTTTCGAGATGTTTATTTCATCTCCGGTTGCCTCTGTTTGTTTGTTTTGTCATCATGAGCACTCGCATAGCATATAGATAGATATCATAGCATACGCATTTTGCATTGTTGTGTTTCTCTGTTCTGTCACTCTGGCCGTGTTATCCCCAAAGTGACTCAGTTTGTCTTCTCCTTCCAATTAGAGTTGTCCGCCCTAGGCAGAAAGAGCACAATATTTCTATTTTCCCTATGAAGTTCGATCCTCGTGGAAGACGGTTGTTTTAGTACATTCCCAATTGAGTTCATACCTTAATAGTCGATTCTTGCTTGACAGTTTCTCTTCGGTTATTTCCCGAAGTGAACTTCGGTCCTAGGAAATCACATTGTAGACATCTCCAAATTTTGAATATTGGATTTAATGTGCATTTATTTTGCACTCGACTCCCCAGGAAGGGTCTTTATGAAGATAACTATTAAAGATGGATTTTTCTCCAACAATATTACAAGGCTTCCTCAACAATTTACATCTGAATTGCAAGCAACACTTTATTTGAGCAACTCATTTCAATCAGGTTTTCTATCAGGATGACAAATGGCAGTCTCCTCAAGACAGTTTGTCCATCCCTAGTGAACTTATCAAGGTTATCAACTCGTCAAATGACATCTCTCCAAAAATCCATCAGAGAAGTTTGCCGAAGACATTACAGATACTTCTCTTTATTTGAGAATTCACATAACTACAACTAGAATACTCCTCAGGAATGTATTTCTCTAGTGAGTCTATCATACAAGACTAATTCCATCAAATGGCATCTCTCCCGAGAAGTTTGGTGAAGTTTATTACAGTTAATCTCTCTTTATTTGAGAGGACCTATTTTACGAATCAACCGGCTTACATCTCTTCCGAAGACCCTCGGTAAAGCTTTACAATCTCCAATACATTACGAATTACCGTTGAATTTCTATAATCTACAATGACATTTTAATCCCTTGTGAAGATGCTCTCACGAGTTTTCATCATTTCAGGCAGAAACTGAGACCAGCTCATGGCATCCAGACCATGACACTCGGGGAGGTTTATTTCAAGAAACTGAGACCAGCTCATGGCATCCTGACCATGATGCTCAGGGAGGTTTATTTCAAGAAACTGAGACTAGCTCATGGCACCCAGTCCATGACGCTCGGGGAGGTTTATTTCAAGAAACTGAGACCAACTCATAGCATCCAGACCATGACGCTCGGGGAGGTTTATTTCAGGAAACTGAGACCCGTTCATGGCATCCAGACCATGAGGCGTGGGGAGGTTTGTTTATCCTTTCAAACAGTCATTAGAACATCTTACATTTCCTGGCTAATCTTGGCAACAGATTCCCAGAAGAGCTCGGCAATAAGTATTTCCATTACATTTCCTGGCTAATCTCGGCAGTAGATTTCCAGAAGACCTCGACAACAGGTATTTTTATTTTATTTCCTGGATAATCTCGGAAGTAGATTTCCAGAAGACCTCGGCAGCAAGTATTTATATTTCATTTCTTGGCTAATCTCGGCAGTAGATTCCCAGAAGACCTCGGCAGTAGGTATTTCCATTACATTTCCTGGCTAATCTCGGCAGTAGATTTCCAGAAGACCTCGGTAGCAGGTATTGCTATTTTATTTCCTGGATAATCTCGGCAGTAGATTTCTAGAAGACCTCGACAGCAGGTATTACTATTTTATTTCCTGGATAATCTCGGCAGTAGATTTCCAGAAGACCTCGGCAGCAGGTATTTCTATTTCATTTCCTGGATAATCTCGGCAGTAGATTTCCATAAGACCTCATCGGAAGTATATCTCCAGCAGCTTCAACCTAGAATCTCGTCAGCAGATTCCCTAAAAGTATTAACAGTAAACACTTTAGAAAAAGGATTCTCCAAATGAGGTACAAGTCTCGACAGTGGACTTCTCCAGTTGATAATTACATTTGACCTATACAGTAGGTTTTTCAAGTGGATTTCTCCCACAAAGTTCTTCACAACACGTCTGGATACCTTGTGATTATCAATCTTTCCCCGTGGAGTCTCGCTTGGTTGAGCTTGTTCTTCTCGTGTGTTGTGTCTAGTTTCTCCCCTGTGGCGCCATTTCTCCACATGACCCCCCTGTTTCTCTTGCATTTCATATCATTGCATATCATATGCATTTGGTGGCATCTTACAGCCAAAAATTTGTGCAATGTTTGTATTTAAGTCCCTCCTATCTCGTCGAGACGAAGATTTCAATCTCCATATCTCCGGATAGAAGTAACTTATATAGGGGCATCTGTCGCACCCTAATTTTTGACCATAAGATCCCGCTTCCTTGTGCTTATTTTATTTTTTATTATTATTATTTATTTAATTTTATAAGTATGATTAGTATGGATAACCAACATGTGCAGATGCAGTAATTTCAAATGGAGATAGTGTAACAGCCCGAATTTCATTAAATAATTAATTATAGTAATTAATTGATTTAGTGGGATTTTTATTAATGTTGGAAATTAATTTTTTTTAATTGGAATTAATAGAGAATTGAGAAGGAAATTGGAAGGAAGGAAAATAAAGGAAATATATAATAGAGAAGGAAAAGAAAAGAAGGTTAGAGAGAAACATTTGGAAAGAAAGAAGAAGAGAAAGAGAGGAGAAGAAGAGGAAAGTGGAAAATCATCAAGCACCAACATCAAAGCTCCGATTAATCGAGGTAAGGGTGAGAAATGTTTCTATTTGATCATTGCATGATGTTATATATGTTGGGTTGAAGTTTTGGTGTAGTTTCTATCCTTTTCCATTTAGGGCAAAAGTTGGAATAATCGGTAGAACTCAATTTAATCGGTTAAAATCTGAAATAGATGATGTAGAATAGTCTAGAAATGTTAGACTAAGAGTATTGGAATTGGATTGGTGAGATTGGAGTTTTTGGAGTTGGTTGAGTTGGATAACAGTAAGTGAAAAACAAGATACGCAGACACTCGCTAGCAGCTCGCTAGGCGAGCAGGTCGCGAATGCTCGCTAGGAGCTCGCTCAGCGAACAAGTAGCGAATGGTCCCAGACTTGGACAGAATGGAGTTTGGTGTGTTCGCTGGTAGCGAAAGTGTAGCGAAGAGATAACGAACGATTCGCTGGGAAGCTCGCTGTAGCGAGCAGGTAGCTGATGAAGTCAGTAACTTCTGTTGAGATTCGCTAGCACGTTCGCTAGGAGAACAAGTAGAGAATACTCGCTAGGAGTTCACTTAGCGAAGGAGTAGCGAGTATGACAGGTTGATGTTTTATTTGAGATTTATCCATAGGTTGATTGTGTGGTTCGACTATGGTTTATTGCTTGATTAATCGCATAGTTTATGTACTATTGTGATATGTTGTGGGTAGCCTTCGGGCGTGAATCCTAGGTTTTGAGATGTGTATAATTGTTTGTATTGATTGGAAATGCATTAGAACATAATAGAGGTTATGTGTGCATTGTCTGATAAATTGTGAATGCCTAATGTTGTATGCAATTGTGTGATAAGTATGCATGAGAACATTGTGGATATGTGTGCATGACTTGTGAATTACGTTAATGGTATTAATGTGAATACCTTGAATTGTTATGAACATGTTGTGTGTGCAATCATGTTGTAATTCTTGAAGAGATGAATTATTGGAATGCATGAGATTAAGATGTCGGTCTTAAGTGCATTTGATTTTCGATTGCATATGCATCATTTAGTCAAGAGGCAATGCTTGCTAGTTTCGTGGAGACTAGTGACTTGTCCCAAACCTAGAAGAGTGGGTTTGAAGGCTTAGAGGATGGGCCTTTGTTGTTATCGGTCTAGAAGAGTGGACCCGGTTTAATGTAAAAACCGAAAAATGATAACGGGTTATCGGTCTAGAAGAGTGGACCCGGTTTAATGTAAAAACCGAAAAATGATAACGAGAGTCGGTACCGCATTGCATGAGTTGCATTGAGTTGTTGAGTCACATTGATATATGACATATGCATGAAGAGATGCTTATGTGTGAATGATAAAATTGTGGAAATGTGAGTGTATGCATGATGTGGGAATGCTTTGTGAATATTCATGTTGTCTATATATGTGTGGTAAATATATATGACTAAGAGGGTGAATTATGGTGAGAAATATGGAGTTGAATTATATGATTACCTATATATATATATATATATATATATATATATATATATATATATATATATATATATATATATATATATATATATATATATATATATATATATATATATATATATATATATATATATATATATATATATATATATATATATATATATATATATATATATATATATATATATATATATATATATATATATATATATATATATATATATATATATATATATATATATATATATATATATATATATATATATATATATATATATATATATATATATATATATATATATATATATATATATATATATATATATATATATATATATATATAATCTTATGCTTTGATTATTATGGTTATATTTCTCACCCTTCTGCTGTTTTATAATGCTCTACGAGGCATTGCAGATTAGGATGCTGGAGTTTTTTTTGTGAAGTTATCTTCATTCTTTTGAGTCAGCTGCTCTGATATGTAACACCGGGTAGTTAGACTAGTATAGTTATTCTTTTATGATACATTGCGATGTATCAACTGATGTGGTTTTGTAATTACCTGAATGATGTATCAATCTGGATATCTTATCTGTATGTGAATTAATATTTTGGAAATGATTAAATGATTTTATCTTCCGCTTAAATTTAAATGTTGAAATGTGATTTCTAAACCATGAAAATGTTACATATTTTATGGAGCAAATGTTAAAGTGTTTCATTGGTGAAATTGTGACATTCTTCCTTTATACCTTATTCTAAAATTTTCACTCTGATAAATTTGTATATGCATTTATTTGGGGGTATAGAAGGGGGTGTTACAACAGTGGTATCAGAGCAGGTCGGTCCGTTCGGCCAAGTTGTTAGAGTGTTTTTCCCTGTGTGTTATTGATATGCGTGTGTTGCATCATCAATATTGGTTGTTCTTACGTGGTTCTGTTGTTGGAATTAGTGAGATGGTTGCAGGGAGGAACGATGAAGCGATCGCAGAAGCTTTGACATGGTTGGCGGGAGCGATTGGGCAGAATCCTCCGGCCAATGTGAATGTGGGGAATAATGCTGATGATGAATTCCGTGCTTTGGGAAGGTTCCAAAGGAATAATCCCCCGATGTTCAAGGGAACCCACGAGCTTGACAAAGCACAAATTTGGTTGAAAGCTATCGAGAAGATTTTTCTGGTTATGAATTGCTTAGATGCACAAAAGGTGCAGTTTGGGACTCACATGCTCGAAGAGGAAGCCGAAGACTGGTGGGGTAATACTCGCCAAAGATTTGAAGAGGATGATATTGTGATGACCTGGGATCTTTTTAGAGAGACATTTCTGGAGAAGTATTTTCCAGAAGATGTGCGCGGAAAGAAAGAGATTGAATTCCTTGAGCTGAAGCAAGGTAATTCAACGGTAGCTGAGTATGCGGCAAAATTTGAGGAGTTGATCAAGTTTTGTCCTCACTACAACACTTCTAATGCCGAGAGATCTAAGTGTCTCAAATTTGTGAATGGCTTGAGACCTGAGATCAAGCAAGCTATTGGTTACCAGGAAATCCAGCGATTTTCGGAGTTGGTAAACAAGAGTAGGATTTACGATGAGGATAGTAGGGCTCGATCTAGCCACTACAAGAGCCTAAGTGATAAGAAAGGAAAGGGCCACTTCCGAGGGAAACCTTACGTGACTCCTGCTGATAAGGGGAAACAAAGGGTTGGTTTCGGTAAGAAGCCAAGTGGGGGAGTTTCTACTCCAGTGAGATGTTACAATTGTGGTGAAGCGGGGTATCGTGCTCCCGAGTGCAAGAGTGTGGAATAGAAGTGTTTTAAGTGTGGCAAGCCATGCCACAAAGCTCTTGAATGCAGAAGCGGTGCAAATGTGACTTACTACAACTGTGGCAAGCAAGGACACATTAGTACCAAATGCGATAAGCCGAAGAAGAAACAAGGGAACGGAAAAGTGTTCGCTCTATCTTTATCTAAGACTGCTAGTGACGATCGCTTGATCAGAGGTACGTGCTTCATTAATGGTACACCTTTGATTGCTATAATTGATACCGAAGCTACACATTCTTTTATTTCTTTGGATTGTGCTAGAAGGTTGAATCTTGAATTGTCTGTGATTAGTGGCGGTATGATTATTGATACTCCTGCTATGGGTTCGGTAACTACACCGTATGTTTGTTTAAATTGTCCGCTGAGTATCTTCGGTAAAGATTTTGGAATTGATTTAGTGTGTCTTCACTTAGACCAACTCGATGTCATCCTTGGGATGAATTGGTTGGAATTCAACCGGGTATATATTAACTGTTTTGACAAGACGGTTATTTTTCCGGAATCGGACGTTGCAAGAGATTTGTTTATGACAGCGAGACAAGTGAAAGAATCAGTGCAAGATGGAGCTAAGGTATTTATGCTTATGGCAACTGTGAGAATTGGTGGAAGTGAAGAGATTGGTGCTTTACCAATTGTTAGAGATTTTCCGGAAGTTTTCCCTGAAGAGATAAAGGATTTACCACCGGAGCGAGAAGTGGAGTTTTCAATAGATTTGATTCCTGGAACTAGTTCGATATCGATCGCTCCTTATCGTATGTCGGCATCAGAATTGAAAGAGTTGGAATTGGTCGAGCAATTTCGGGATTTGAGTTTAGTATGTGAGAGAACTTCTTTTGGATTTAAGTTAGGTATGTTAAAGCTTACAAGTGGTATTTTGGATGAAATTCGAGAAGGACAGAAATCGGATTTGAGTTTAGTTGATTGGTTGACTTTAATCAACTAAGGCCAAGGTGGTGATTTTCGGATTGATGAGAATGGGATTATGAGATGTCGGGATCGAGTTTGTGTTCCGAATGTTGTGGAGCTTAAAAAGAGTATCCTTGAGGAAGGACATCGTAGCGGATTAAGTATTCATCTGGGTGCTACTAAGATGTATCAGGATTTGAGGAAAGTGTTTTGGTGGCCTAGTATGAAGAAGGATATTGCGGAATTTGTGTATTCTTGTTTGACTTGCCAGAAGTCAAAGATTGAGCATCAGAAGCCATCGGGTTTGATGAAGCCGTTGTTTATTCCTGAGTGGAAATGGGATAGTATCTCCATGGATTTTGTATAGGGTTTGCCGAGGACGCCGAGTAATTTTGAGGCTATTTGGGTTATTGTGGATAGATTGACTAAATCTGCTCACTTTATCCCTATGCATGTGTTGCACCCCAAAATTTGCCCAGCATTTCTTTACCTAGCTCATGTTTCATTTCATTCACATTAGCATTATCATTTGCATTTCATTGACATGTAGGCAGGAGATCAAGAGATATGATTACCAATCAAGGGCTACACAAGACTATGAAGCTATCTAAGAAGGTCATTCAAGTGTTCAAGGGTTGATATCCTTGTCAGAGAAGTTAAAAGATCCTCAGAGAGAGTGATTGAAACCAAGTAGGTAGGTCTCCTAACTTGAGAGTTATGGGAAGATCATCAGATGATTCTGAAGCCATGAAGTTAAACTTGAGGTCTTGAGAGAGCTCATGGGAAGTGTTGAAGATCACTTTGAGGCCTAGACAGGTCATTGTGCAAGATTGAGCAGCCTCAGCCATGATTGGTGCAATTAGGGTTTGACTGGGTCAACCCTAAGTCAACTGAAGGTTTGAAGAAGGTTGAGACCTAATTAAAGAGCCATGTGATCATGGATTGATACATTGAGATGTCATAAGGATGATTCCAAGGTTAACTCATCATGATTGAAGAGTTTGAAAAGTTTCAAGCTAGGGTTTCTAAGGCTTGACAGTGTAAAATCCCCTAGTTTGACCCCTATCTTCAAGGTAATGTAGCTCAAGATGTGATTGTCATCTCATCTTGCCCCCAACATGAATGTTGTAGAGCTTGATCTTAGCTTTAATTTGAGTGATAGAAGTCCTTGATAGGATTTGTAGAACTCAAGTTATGACTTTGACAAGTTACAGGTCATCTGAGGTATGTGAATTTGGAGCTTGAAAGTTGTCCAACTTGCATGAAACTTTTTCCCTAGAAGGATGATTCCTATGAACTTTTGGTCAACATGAATTTTGTTCCTTATCCTCTTATCTTTCTAGAGAGTAATATAAGTCCTTGATAAGATTTGTAGAACTCAAATTATGGCTTTTACAAGTCAAGGGCATTTTGGTCATTTGGAGATTATAGGTCATTTCAACCATAAGGCCATAACTCCTATTTCCAAGCTTCAAATGGGAAAATGTTCAACATAAAACTTGTCCAAAATGATGTTTTAAGGCTAGTCACGAGGTCATGAGAGGTTGGAATTGCTTGTAGCTCAAAGTTGCAAAAATGACCTAAAATGAGGATGATTTTCAAATGAACCAAAGTTGGAAGTTGGTATTTTTGATCTACATGTCCAAAACAAGGCATGTAATAGGTCATTTTGATTCTAAAAAACATTTTAAGAACACTGGTTTAGCCACAATTTTGAATTGAAGTTTAGTTTGTGGACTTGCTTTGAAAAGTAGTTACTTACATCTTAAGTAACATTTGCCAAACCAAAATTCAAGGCATGACCAAGGCTTCTTTCAATCCAAACACTTCTAAAATGTCATTAGGGGAGAAATTGGAAGGGAATGAGAGAGATTACAAGCTGCTAACAGAATTGTACATACCATGGCATGTGGTTGAACTTCTCATGACATGAGAGATTGAATTTCTCATTAGAAGGATCTAGAGGTTTTTAGATCATCCATACATGGCCTATATATTGAGTAGAGGTGATCCAAGGCCAAGGTTGGTGATGATTGAAGGAGAGAGTAGAGATTGAGATTGGAAAATTCTTACTTGTAACTGAATTCGGTTACACCAATTTCTTCACTTTCCATCCATTTTCTTGATTGCAATCTCTTCCATGGATGCTAGGGAATGATTCCAGATCATAATCAAGGCAAATTCGTGGCTGATTGGTGTTCTTGATCTCAGTTTTTTCCACCTGCAACTCAGAGTTGGTTCCAAGAATTGAAGCCATTTCAATCAATTCTATTGCATACAGAAGCTTGGAAGTGATTCACTGGAGGAGTCTGGAGCATTTGAGGGCTTGATTTGAAGGCTAGCTACTTCTGTGCACACGAAATTTTCAGGTTGGTAACTTTCAATCTCCAGCTTGTTTTAGTTAGAATTAAGAGGAATTAGGATGTTAGATGCATTGAGGATTAATGTAGGAAGGTTTTCAAATCATTAATTTGAGAGTTAGTGACCAATTAGGGATGTTACTATTTTCGGTTGAGGTGTGGTTCTTGCGAATCTTGAGGTTTTAGGTTGAATTAATGGTATGAATGAGTTCCTTGTGAGATTTGGGACAAGTTTGATCAAGGAATTATGGCCAATGGTGGATTCTATGGCAAGTTAGGGTTGTGGATTGGTGATCGGAAAATGTCACCAGCGGTGACTTTGGGCGTGCAGGTGGCCTGAGTTTCAGAGTTTGAATTGGGGAAGATGATCCCAGGGCCATTGGATCATAGTTTGACTTGGACCAAAGACCTCATCCAACGACCACGCGTGCTTCTTTTTTGTGAAGGATTTTTGAACAATAATGAAACGCAGCGTTTCATTAATTAGCTAATTTTGGGCCTTGTGAATTTAGTGATTCCTGCACCCCCTTTGTGGCCCAATCCAAAAAATGAACTGATTCCTTTTGCTACCTTTACCACGCATTTATCATTTTATTTGGATTTTCATATTATTTTTCATTTTATTCATGGTTATTGATTAATTCATAATAAATGGAAAAATAATTCAACTGATCCCATTCTTTTTGCATTGGATTCATGATAGGATCTAGTATTTTTTAGATAAAAATATTATTATTTCATGCATTTTCTGATTTTTATGGGATTTTTTACATTTTAATTGACATTAAAATAATCATGTTTGATGCTTGATGTTGTGGAATTTGGTTTGATCATGTGATGATGATTTTGGCCTTGTTTTTTTGTGAGTAGTTAGCATAGATATTCATGCTCCCCCTAGAGTTTTATCACATTTTTGTGATGAACATAAGTTGTAGTTTAGGTTGAAACCTTTAGAAGCTCCATTTTTAGGGTTTATGGTTGATACCTTATGATTTAGGTTTTATATCTAGAACTTGGTGGATGATTCAACCTCTGACTTTTGCATGGTGGATTCATGATTGAATTAGGATCCCTTAGGAATTTTTGTAGGAATTTTCAATGTAGTTTACTATTTTTGTTAGATTTTAGTTTAGGTGCTAGTTTTAGATGATAATCAGGCACTATTTATAAGATAGTTTTATATTTTTGATTGATTTTAGTTTAGGTGCTAGTTTTAGATGATTCTAATGCACTAACTCAACTAGATTAACATCATTAGTTCCCTTAGATTAGGGTTGTGCTTTGCTTGTTCTTGGATGATGATGAAGACAAGTTGAAGATGCATTGGATTGCTTGAAGAGGCTTGGATGTGAGGATCTTCCCTTCTTTTGGTGTAGTGTTGATTAGGTGTTAAGATTAGGGTTTGTAGGCAGAGCTTCTAGATAGTTCTCTTCCTTCATAAACATGGAAGATGTTGATCACTTCCATTCTTCCCTATGATGTAAGGTCCCCTTGTAAAGGCCTCATCCCTTTTTTGGTAGGATGTGTGGCTCTTTACAAGTTGGTAGAACCTTTGAGGGTCCCTTTCTCTGATGACAGGAGGCTTAGTGGTGACCTTTGGTCTTCACTCTGCTACCAATCATCCAAACTTTGCTCTTGATAGATGAACCTTTCTCCCTTGCTAGAGGATGGAGTTCCCTTCTTGAAGAAGATTGAAGAGGAAGTTGATACTTCTTTGTATTTGAAGATTACTCTGAGAAGCTGAAGTTTGTAGATGAAGAGGAACAAGTTGATACTGGTAAAGAGGAGAGAGCTGAAGCCTGAAGAACAAGTTGACACTGGTGAAGAAGATCAAATTGAGATTGAGTGAAGAGCTGAGGCTTGAGGAATGAAGGATGAGTTGATACTTATGGTGATGCATTGAGAGCCTGCAGGGGCCAAGTTGATACTTGATATTAGTAGTTGAAGTCTGAAGACTGGACTGCTGTCAGAGGAGGGCTTTATTGTGGAAGTTGTTGATCTGTTTTCTTTTCTGTATTGATGTGCCTTGTTTGATTTGCTTGATGCATTAGAATAAGTTCATATCTAGACTGATGTAAACTAGGAGCATGATTGCACTAGAGGTTGAGTTTCTCCCTCTGCTTGTATTTTTACTGTATGGCTATGCTTGCGGGTATTCGGTAGAGCCCAGCTCCCTTGCCTATGTGGTTTGTGTTTGCTTGATGGCATGTTATTTCTTCTGTATGAATGTAGTTATTGTGTTTGCTTGATAGCATGTTATTTCCTCTGTATGATTACAGTTATTCATACTTGGCTTGAGGTTGAGATGAGCTTGTGGAGGTTGATGCCCCACACACATTTCCTCCCTCACTTGCATTGCATGCATTTTCCAGTCGTTTACTGTTTACTGTTTAAGCTGATGCTTTATCTGCTTCTGCTTATCATTGATATGATCCCCTAGGAATCTCACTTCCTTTGATAAGGAAGTGATGATTAGAACTTTAGGTTGAAACCTATGCATGACAACTGAAGGAAAATTGCGATCTAAACGCAGCGGAAAACAAAAATTTCCTTTAGTGATCCTTACGAATGAGCATGGTCAGTGATAGAATCGTTACCTCTTTGTGGCGATTCAGATCTTTGATGCAGCGATCACAAGCGTTGATGAAGTGCAACGCCTCTACTCAGTCCACACGAACAGCTTCCGGTCACAGTGATAGCTGCTTACGAACGGAATTATTTGAATGAGAAAAGAGAATCAAAACGAAATTGCATCAAGTGAAAGATTCATCACAAGGGTTCCTTTTATAGACTCTCTTGTGGGTTGCGGGCTAAAAACCCAATTCACATGATCCATAATAATATTATATATTATTATAATAATAATTATTATAATAAATATATTTATTTTATTATTATTTTATAACCATTATAAAATAACAATAATTATTATTATATTATCCGAATTTCTATTTTTTACTTAAGTGCACCGTACCTTACGGTGTTCCTTTGATTTCTCTATCTCTCATCAAATTGTCCTTATGTGTGTGACCCTGTAGGATTTCGTAACGTTGGTAATTATATTAAATTATATATTTAACATAATAAACAGTAAGCGGTATCTAGCAACACATCACTGCTACCCAAGTCACGAAAATGTCATGTGATCTGACAAAACCTTTTTCGTGATAATATATGTTTGTACAATTACCCTTTTGCCCCTATGTCTATATTGAACACAAGGCATACACTGTGTCATCCTTGTCCAGTTCAATATTGGGCCCTTAGACATTTCTCCTGTTATGCAGGATTGGCAAATTCCATCTAGGACACTCATGTCCCTCAGCATGCTTCGTGGAGTGCCCATCAACTGTCTTTATGATCATCCAGTTACGGATAATGTTTGATCAGCAATAAAGCACCCGACTCTACATCTAGGGTCCATAGTGGTTTCAGGTCGAAGGGTGGTAACACACCATTATCACCATGAGAATAACTTATGACACTTTGCATAACATACTATGTAGTATTCTCATAGCGGGTCAATCCGGTATAAATATTACTCCTAATATTTATACCTATGTCAAGACTTGATAACTCTTTATCCATGATCCATGAGATGTGATCATCAGTCTATCTTCATAATAGTCTCAATGCTTTTAATGTTATCCCACTTTGCAATAAAGCTTGACTACGGATATTTTAAGAATAATGTCTTTATGTTTAATGGGATCTCATGATTAAGTCACACTTAACATTTCATTAAACAGACTAACTATTCTAGGGACTTTATTATTCTGAAAGACAAACATAATAAAGAAATGCCTTTTATTATTAAACGAATAATCCGATACAAGTACCAAAAAGTATTGGCCACTAGGGCTTACACCAACAACAACTTCTAGGAGTTCCCTGTTTCAAACCTCAACCATAGGATGAATCCTTGGCATGACAACATTAGGACTTGATAGTCTCCCTTTAGTTGAACCTGTTCGTTCTCTCTTCTCATCTCAAAACAAATTAAAATACAGTAATAAAGGTTAACTGACGTCGTACGTTACGAGCCCTAAGCTATCTAAGAAAGGATTGTTGGAGAGTTTCTTTTCAACAGTCTGGATGTTTAGTATGGCACCCTTTGGGTGACATGCGACGTATTCACTCTCAGGTCATAGTCTCTAGTGCGATATTAGTTGCAAACATCCATAAAAAAAACAATTCTTCCATAAAAGACAGAAAACAAACTTCAAGCCTTTTTGCCTCGTGGGCCCGTAATTCAAAGGAAGCTTTTATGAAGAAAAGAGTGTCGTTAACTCCCAGTTCTACCGTAAACGGTAACGCCTGAGTCTCCAAGGGTCGAGCTGCGTACATCCAACTGCTGGAACTGTTTGTTACCCCTACTCGATAAAACAGATGAATCTGAATTCCCATAATCCGTATTATCCCGAACTACGTAAGCTCTGATCTCTCATATCCGTTGAGAGTACGTAGGCACAATACCGATGTATTGGCGAGCCACCTTCCCCGTAACCCATAGTTAGGCGAACTATGTTGACTCTGATTTCTCATTCTCTGATGAGAATACGTAGGCATAAAGTGCGACGCTTTGCCGAATCATTTTCTTTTCTTTTCAGAACAGCCTTGATAGGTGGATAGATAAAACCAACCCGTCAGATAAACACATCAATCGTGGATCCCATCGAGTACGATGGACGTGAGGGGTGCTAATACCTTCCCCTTGCGTAACCGACTCCCGAACCCAGACAATGGTTGCGATGACCTTGTCTTATACTTTTTCGTCAGGTTTTTCCGATCGTTTCCTTTCCCGTTCTGAGGGATAAATAACGAAAGGTGGCGACTCTTCTGTTTTGCCGGCACCTTATTTTCGCGGTAGCGACAGCTGGCGACTCTGCTGGGGACTTGATAGTTTCCTGGGATCCAACGTCCCATATGCGAGTCAGTTTGGGGATCCAACGTCCCCGCGAGAGTCATTCCTAGCGCTTGTATGATTACTTGTTGGGTTGTGTTTATTTATTGCATTTATCTCCCGCATTTTATTTTCAGTATGATATGATTATTTGTGCTGTTGTGGGAGGGGCATTCTGATGAGTGAGAAGCCAGACCCAGGCTTGAGTGTACCTAGCATTAGTTGTGGAAATTAGTGGGCACGTGCTTGCTTTGCAGGCACTAGTGTCTCATGAAATCCACGCTCAGACGAGGTTCTCCTGGTTGACTTCTTTTTCAACCCTTTGGGTTGATGGGGTTGTTGGTTTGGAGGATTGTCGACTCTGGGGACCGATCATTTGGAATTCAGCTGAGTGAGGCCGCTTCAGGAGCTGGTGATGCCACACCTTCTGGGTATCGTATCACCCCTCTTGAATGTCTGTGACGCTGATGACCGCATAGGATGCCGAACTTGTGTTAGTATAGGTCCATACCTGTGAGCAGGGTTGGGTTTGTTGTAGGAAACCTTAACCTTCAGATTACCTGGTTTTCTTGATAGTGAATCAATTTTGTTGGTATCAGAGGTCCTTCTTATCAGATGTGTGTTTGTTCTTGATAGAGCAGATTTGTAGTCCTGTATCAGAGGGCCTTATTATCATATGTATATGTGTTCTTGACAGAGCAGAGTTATGGTCCTGTATCAGAGGTCCTTATCTTCAGAGATGAATTTGTTCTTGACAGAGCAGATTTATGGTCCTGTATCAGAGGTCCTTATCTTCAGAGATGAATTTGTTCTTGACAGAGCAGAGTTATGGTCCTGTATCAGAGGTCCTTATCTTCAGATATGTGTGTTCTTGACAGAGCAGAATTTATAGTCCGATACCATGGTTTTCTTCTTATCAGAGATAGTGGTTGTTCTTGATAGAGCAGCATTATGGTTTTGTTGATACAGAACCTTCACATCTTCACAACACCAGTTGTCTTGATCTCCTGCTACATGATTGCATTTTACATTGCTCTGCATACCCATTTGCATTTCATTAACGTGTGTCTGTGTTGCAGGTACCGTTTCCCCCGATTCAGGATTTCTTGCCTTCTATTGTGCTACTATGGGTTCTCTGAGGAAGACCGTGGCTTACAAGCTCCCTGCTCCTAATGTTGTTCAGTTGACTGGTTTGATTTCTTTAACAGATGATTCTGTGAGAGAGGAATTCAGAAAGTCTTACGGTAAACTGCTCAGTTTGGTTCGTAAACCCTCTGTGTTTGAGTTGAATGGGTTGCATGCTCTGTTGCAGTTCTACGACCCTCCGTTGAGATGCTTTACTTTCCAGGATTTTGTTCTCGCACCCACACTAGAGGAGTATGTTGATTTGTTAGGTGTGCCTATCAAGAGTCAGATGCCTTTTGTTCATATGGATGTTGAGCCTAATCTGGCTAGTCTAGCTCCCTCACTTCATCTAGATGCCTCCGAGTTGGTTTTGTCTAGTTAGAACAAGGTCCCTGGCTTCTCCCTGCAGTTCTTGGTGGGAAAGGCTCAACAGTGCGCCAAAGACGGATGTTGGGTCGTGTTCAACGCCATCCTCGCTCTGTGCATATATGGCGTCATTCTGTTCCCCAATATGCCGGACTTTGTGGACTTCGACGCCTTCCACATCTTTACATTGGGGAATCCAGTCCCTACCTTGATCGGAGATGTTTACCATTCCGTCCACTACAAAAACGAGAACATAAGGGGTAAGAATGTCTCGTGTTGTGTGCCCCTGCTCTATAAATGGCTTGATAGTCACCTACCCAAGAAGGGCCCCTTTGCTTCGTCTGCAGCCACATCTGAGTGGCCTGAGCATTTGATGAGTCTGTCAGCGGAGGATATTGCCTGGTTTGATAGAGATAGGTTAGGTACTGAGATTATTGTCAGCTGTAGAGGGTTTCCGAATGTGCCTTTGATAGGCAGGAAGGGCTGTATAAACTATAATCCATCTCTGCTGGTCCGACAGTTTGCTTATGCTTTGAGAGCTCCACCGAAGGATGAAGAGGTGCAGGAATCTCTGTACCTCACTGGTCTTCTAGAGGGGGATATGGTATCTAAGCTTCAGCACGCTTGGCATGGTATCAGTAAGCGGGGAAAATCGTTGCTGGGAAAGAGTAATAGCCAAGCCTATGCTCCGTATTTGACTTGGATCAGGGCCAGAGTAGATGCTATAGGGATGCCGTTTCCTCCTGCCAAGCCAGAAAGCCCTCCAGTGATTGAAGAGCCCACCACTGTGCCTATTCAGCAGCACAATCAGGTGCTAGCAGAGAGAGATGAGCTGAAGAAGGCAAATGAAGAATTGGAGAAAGAATTGGCTCAACTCAGAAGCGAGAGAAGCGAAGCCGTTCATTCCTTCAAGAAGCAAACAGAGCTGGTGAACCAGTTAGGGACAAATTTGACTAAGCAGATAGCCGAGCGTGAACGTTTGGGCCGAGACTTCAAAGCTGTCAATGATGTACTGGCCACTAAGAAGCAGCATTTGGATGAAGCGTATCGGAGAATATCCAAGTTCAACCAGCATTGGAAGGCCACCCTATCCAACGGCAAAGAACGGGAGGATAAGCTGAAGCAACAGATCTCCAAGCTGAAAGCCCTGGTGAAGGCTAGTGAGAAGAGGTTTGATGAAGAAACCGCTCGCAAATATGCCGCTGAAGGCCAGCTCAACAAGGCTCTTGCTAACCTGAAGTAGCGCAAGCTGACGTTTGAATCCAAGAAGCGGAAGTTGGAAGATTGTTTCGGCGAAGGAGCATGGGAAGATTCAGTTGAAGGTCTTCAATACACCATTAGGCATAGAGAGTTACTCGTCGAAGGGTTGCTCACTCGGCCTGATCATCCAGAAACGAAGGGGTTGTTAGAAGAGTTTCGCGCCCGTGGTCGTGCGTGACTATTTGTATTCCTTTTGTTTTGATCGGTTTTGTATGCTGACCATCACCAGGCTTGTTGGTTGAGGTCATGCCTTTGATTCAGCTTGTACTCAGTGACGTTGTGTACCACCTTGATGGGCTTTCTTTATATATATGAGATGTTATTTCCATGACTGGACTCAGACTTCTTATTATCAGCACTGGCACTCAGGCACTAGGATCGGGGGATACCTCCCTAACACACAGACACACGTTTGCATTTGCATGAAGCATTTGGATAACTAGCACTTTGTTGCTTTTTCTAACCCTTTTATGTTTTCAGGTTGTTTCAGGTTGTTCCAGGATTGATCAGAGACCTATCCACCGCTATCCGACCAGAGCAAATCAAACCAGAATTATGGAGCAAATGCAAACTGATGTTCAAGAACTCCGAGAAAGGATAGACTGCTTCATGGAGCTCATGCAAGCGGTCGCCAACGACCAGGATCAACTCAGAACCTTGGTTCAGCCTCTGATTTCAAGGGTCGATAGCAATGGCGTACTCCACGGTGGGACGGTGCCAACCCCTCCACCATTTGAAACTCCTCAGAATGGCGTCCCCGTGACCGGGGGGAATGGCAGTGCCAACGACAATGTGATCGCTAATATGGGACTCAATGGTAATACGACTGGCGTTGATAATGGGAATTTTGAAGCTAATGTCAATGTTGGACTAGGCAACGGCAACGCAGGTGTTGGAAATCTGTATGGGCCTCAGCCATGGTTAGAAGACCGTCAGGATGATGTGTTCTCACAGAGAGGTGCTGAAGGGGAGCTGACTGCTGAAGCACGACTTAGGTTCAAGGCACTCAAGGATAAGATGAGGAATATCGAGAACCAGAACACCCTGGGTGTTGGTATGTCCAAGTTGGGACTAATTGCTGATTTCAAGGTGCCTCCCAAGTTCAAGGTGCCTGACTTTGAAAAGTACAAGGGCACCACTTGCCCTCGCGTCCACCTGAGATCATACTACTGGAAAATGTCCGCTCATTCTGAGGACGAGAAGTTACTGATGCACTTCTTTCAGGACAGTCTGTCCGGGCCCTCCCTGGAATGGTACATGAGTCTGGAACCTACCAGTGTGCGCACGTGGAAGGAACTTGCTGAAGCATTCGTGCACCACTACCAATATAACAATGAATTGGCTCCGAACCGAGTCCAACTGCAGAATCTGTCGCAAAGGAACAACGAAGGGTTCAAGGAGTACGCCCAGCGGTGGCGTGAATTGGCAGCTAGGGTTCAGCCGCCGATGGTTGAACGGGAGCTTGTGGAAATGTTCGTAGCCACCCTCCCAGGGGTTTATTATGAGAAATTGGTCAGCAGTATGTCTGGAAGCTTCTCAGATCTCATTATCACGGGTGAGCACGTTGAAAATGGGATCAAACTGGGGAAAATTCAAGGTGATCTGTCTTCAGTTGGAGGAGGAAAGAAACCTCATGGTGGCAAAAGGAGGGAAGGAGAGACGAGCGCCGTGTCCAACGCTCGAAGGAAAGGCAAAGGCCAGCACCAGCAGGTGGCCAGCATAACTATCCCGGCAATCCAACAACAGCAGCAGCAGCAGCCGAATCAACAAGGGTACAGAAAGTATCAGAACAGGGCACCTTTGTCGAGCCGTCACCTCGAGACTCTGCCCATGTCTTACGCCCAGCTGTTACAGACTTTGCTCCAGTTGCAGCTAATCCAGAAGAGAACCCTGGCTCCCTTGATAGGGGCACCTCCGCCAAGTTATGATGCGAATGCGACTTGTGAGTTTCACTCGGGGGCACCAGGCCACACAATAGAAAATTGCAAATCCTTCAAGCATAAGGTGCAGGACATGGTGGACGCTAAGATCATCAATTTCTCAGATAATGTGCCAAACGTCACGAAGAACCCTATGCCGAATCATAGGGGAGGTGGAGTAAACGCCATTATTGAAGACGAGAGCTTGGATTTGTTGACTGACGTCAGAGATCTGAAGACACTGCTTAGCTTCGTTAAAGCTAAACTGATGAAAAGGGGTTTCTTTCCAGGTTGTGGAGAGCTGTGTATGGGCTGTGCGACTAGTCCTGATGGATGTGAGCAGTTGATAGAGGGGATTCAAAGTCTGATGATCGAAGGAATCCTGCAGTTTAGCCGAAGGGCCGAAAGCGGATCAGGAGAGGTAATGCTGAAGCAAGATGATGAGGTTGCCACCATCACCATCCCTCGCCGGACGATAACTATTTCTGCACCCAGACCGCCCACGATTACCATCTCCAAAGCTGGGCCGATACCTTTTGAAAGCACCAACGCTGTCCCGTGGCACTATGGGGCGGAGGTCTACTACAACGGACAGAAGGTGGAATTGGAACCATTTGGGTCGTCTGTGGAGAACCTAGTGGCCGTTAGCGGAATTACTCGCAGCGGAAGAGTATTTGCTCCACCTGAGGTCGTGGCGGACAAAGGGGACAGAGCTGACACAACTGATAAAGGGAAGAGTAAAGTCGTTAGAGACGCTGAGGAATTTATGAGGTTGATTAAAAAGAGTGACTACAAGATCGTGGATCATCTCCATCAAACACCCTCAAAGATTTCCATCCTGAATCTGTTGCTGTGTTTTGAGGCGCATCGCAACGCGCTGCTGAAGGTGTTGAATGCCACGTATGTACCGCAGGAAATATCGGTAAACCAGTTCGAAGGGGTCGTAGCCCACGTGAATGCTGGAAATGGGTTAGGGTTCACTGACCTGGAGCTGACGCGAAAGGGGAGGAATCACAATAGCGCCCTGCACATCTTGATAGAGTGTAGGGGAACGATTATGTCTCACGTGTTGGTGGACACAGGGTCGTCGCTCAATGTTCTTCCGAAGAAGGCATTGATGAAGTTAGATACTCGCGGATTGATCTGCACACCCAGTGATCTGGTTGTGAAGGCGTTCAATGGAACCAAACGCCATGTTTTCGGGGAGGTGACGTTGCCAATCCAGGTCGGGCCGGAAACGTTTGACGCGGTCTTTTACATTATGGACATCATGCCTGCCTACAGCTGTCTCTTAGGCCGGCCATGGATCCATTCTGCGGGTGCCATGACCTCCACGTTGCACCAGAAGCTCAAGTACGCTGTCGGAGGTAGCATCGTGACTGTATGTGGCGAGGAGGATATAATGGTGAGCCATTTTTCGTCCTTCAAATATGTTGAGATGGATGGGGAAATCCACGAAACCATATGTCAGGCGTTCAAAGCTGTTAAAGTCAAGAACGTAGCTCCTGTAATCACTGAAAAGCCAGAGATGACTCTCTCTTCCTTCAAGGAAGCCCGGGCCGTTGTTCAAGCCGGATCTACCCCAGGCTGGGGGAGAATTCTAGAGATACCTAACAAGCAAGACAAGTTTGAGTTGGGATATTCTCCTGTGGCTGAAGCCTCCTCTTCTTTTAGCAGTGCATCACGAGGTAAAGGGCTGATCCAGTTTACCAGTGGCGGGGTGATATTTGGAAGTGTCAACACAGTGTCTGAAGACAGCGAAGACAGTGATTGCGACTTAGACTCTTGGATCCAGCCAAGCAAACCAGGCGAGAGCCTCAACAACTGGTCCGTCAAGGATATCATCCAAATGACAGACAAAGAGTAATGATTTACTTTTTCCAATCATTGTACAACCCTATGTCCTACCCGGGGCATAGTGGTTTTATTGTCAGGGCCTTGTTTGATTATGTACATGCATTTTACCAATAAATCAAAAGGCGTTTTTCTTCGTATTCAAATGTTGTGATCTCTGTTATTCCTGTTTTATATTTGTTTTGAAAAACAACAAAATGGCAATGGGGTTTGTGCTAACCTGCATATCCTTGTTTTAAGCTTAACCCTTGTTATTGCAAGATCCACATAGCAGATGGCATCGACTCTGGACCTTCTACGAATCACTTCGACTTCAATTGCTCGATCTATCAAGCCGAAGGAGAGATTGATGAAGACGAAGACCTTCCCGAAGAGTTGGCCCGCTTGTTGAAACAAGAAGAGAAAGTTATTCTGCCTCATGAGGAAGAGATCGAGATTGTGAATTTGGGTTCTGAAGAACTTGTCAGGAATGTCAGGATAGGGGCCGCATTGCAGAGTGATGTCAAGCAGAGATTGGTCGAGATGCAGAGAGAGCATAGTGACATCTTTGCTTGGTCATACGAGGATATGCCCGGACTTGATACTGATATCGTGGTCCACCACTTGCCGCTGCAAGAAGATTGTCCTCCCGTCAAGCAGAAGCTTAGGAGGACACGACCAGATATGGCTGTTAAGATTAAAGAAGAAGTGTAAAAGCAGCTTGATGCTGGCTTCTTAGCGGTCACCACTTACCCTCCATGGGTCGCCAACATAGTGCCTGTACCGAAGAAGGACGGTAAGGTGCGAATGTGCGTCGATTATCGGGATTTGAATAGGGCGAGCCCTAAAGATGATTTCTCGCTCCCTCATATTGATGTGTTGGTCGACAATACAGCTCAGTTCTCCGTATTTTCGTTCATTGATGGCTTCTCCGGCTACAATCAGATCAAGATGGCGCCGGAGGACATGGAGAAAACTATGTTTATTACGCCTTGGGGAACGTTTTGCTACAAGGTAATGCCTTTCGGTCTGAAGAACGCAGGGGCCACTTACCAACGAGCAATGGTTACTTTGTTTCATGATATGATTCATCATGAGATTGAGGTCTATATTGATGACATGATTGCGAAGTCCCAAACGGAGGAGGGACATCTGGTCAATTTGCTGAAGCTTTTTGAGAGGCTTAGGAAGTTCAAGTTGAGGCTGAATCCTAACAAGTGTACTTTCGGAGTACGATCTGGAAAACTACTGGGGTTTATAGTGAGTGAAAGAGGCATCGAGGTTGATCCTGCGAAGATAAAAGCAATACAAGAAATGCCCGTGCCAAAAACAGAAAAAGAGGTTCGTGGTTTCTTGGGCAAAATAAACTACATTGCAAGGTTTATCTCTCAGCTCACGGCCACGTGTGAACCGATGTTCAAACTACTGAAGAAAGATCAGGCGATTATCTGGAACGAGGATTGCCAGAAGGTATTTGATAAGATCAAACAGTATCTACAGGAACCTCCGATCTTGATACCCCCAGTGGTCGGACGACCTTTAATCATGTACTTGACAGTTCTTGAGAATAGTATGGGGTGTGTTCTCGGTCAGCACGACGAGACAGGCAGAAAGGAGCATGCCATTTACTACTTGAGTAAAAAGTTCACAGAATGTGAATCTCGTTACTCGATGCTGGATAAGACGTGTTGCGCACTAGCCTGGGCTGCCAAACGTTTACGACAGTACATGCTCAACCACACCACCATGCTAATTTCGAAGATGGATCCGATCAAGTACGTTTTCGAGAAGCAAGCGCTTTCGGGTAGGATTTCTAGATGGTGTTGACGGAATATGACAATCAGTACGTTTCCCAGAAGGCCATTAAGGGCAGCGTATTGTCTGAATACCTTGCCGAACAGTCGATCGAAGATTACCAACCGATGAAATTTGAATTCCCTGATGAGGATATCATGTTTCTTAAAGCGAAAGATTGTGATGAACCGTTGCCTGATGAGGGTCCAGATAGGAAATCCCAATGGAAATTGATATTTGACAGGGCGGTTAACTCTTATGGAAGTGGCATTGGGGCGATCATCACGACTCCCCACGGATCCCATATCCCGTTCACTGCGAGACTGACGTTTCCAGTCACTAATAACGAAGCGGAGTACGAAGCATGCATCATGGGTCTAGAAGAAGCAATTGATTTGAGAATCAAGAACCTAGATGTATATGGTGACTCGACACTTGTGATTAACCAAATTAAAGGGGAGTGGGAGACTCGTCAATCGAATTTGGTGCCGTACATGAACTATGCCAGAAAGCTGCTTCCGTTCTTTGATCGAGTGGAACTCCATCATGTGCCCAAAGCAGAGAACCAGATGGCTGATGCCTTAGCCACGTTGGCTTCGATGTATAAAGTCAATTTTTGGAATGAAGCTCCAAGGATTGTCCTTTCTCGTCTTGATAGACCTGCATTCGTTTTTGCGATCGAGGAAGCCTCCGACGGCAAGCCATGGTTCCATGATATCCAGACCTTCCTTATGACTAAGGAGTATCCTGAGGGAGCATCAACCCAGGATAAGAAGACTCTGAGGAGGCTGTCTGGAAATTTTTATCTCAATCCTGATAGAGTTTTGTATAAAAGAAACCACGATCTCGTGCTACTCAGATGTGTAGATGAGAAAGAAGCGAGTATGCTCATGGAAGAAGTCCATGAAGGCACATTTGGTACGCACGCCGACGAGCACGCTATGACGAGAAAGATCCTGAGAGCAGGATACTACTGGCTGACGATGGAATCGGATTGCTTCAGATTCGCGAAGAGATGTCATAAATGCCAGATTTATGCTGATAAGATTCATGTGCCGCCGTGTCCGTTAAATGTCATCTCCTCCCCGTGACCATTCTCCATGTGGGGCATCGACGTGATAGGCAAGATCGAGCCCACTGCATCTAACGATCATCGCTTCATTCTAGTAGCTATTGACTACTTCACCAAGTGGGTGGAGGCAGCCTCATATGCTAATGTGACCAAGTAGGTGGTGGCTAAATTCATAAAGAGGGACATCATCTGTCGATACAGAGTTCCCGAGCGGATCATTACTGATAATGGTTCGAATCTGAATAACAAGATGATGAAGGAGTTGTGCCAGAGTTTCAAGATTGAACACCACAACTCATCTCCTTACCGGCCGAAGATGAATGGCGTCGTTGAAGCGGCCAATAAGAACATCAAGAAGATCGTTCAGAAGATGGTTGTGACCTACAAGGATTGGCACGAGATGTTGCCATTTGCGCTGCATGGTTATCGTACCACGGTACGTACATCAATCGGGGTAACTCCTTTCTCCTTGGTGTACGGAATGGAAGTTGTCCTACCGTTAGAAGTGGAGATCCCCTCTTTACGAGTTTTGGTTGACGTGAAACTCGATGAGGCAGAATGGATTAAGAACCGATTAAACCAGCTCAGCCTGATGGACGAGAAGAGGTTGGCATCGATTGCATATGGTCGTCTGTACCAGAGCCGAATGAAGAAAGCCTATGATAAGAAGGTGCGTCCTAGAAGCTTTCAGACGGGTGATCTCGTCCTGAAGAAGATTCTTCCTCCACACTCCGATCACCGGGGCAAGTGGACTCCTAATTACGAAGGTCCGTACGTCGTCAGCAAGGTCTTCTCGGGAGGAGCCTTGTTGTTATCCACGATGGATGGCGGAGATTTTGCATCCCCGGTGAACGCGGACGCAGTTAAAAAATACTTTGCTTAAAAAATGACCCGCTGGAAAGAAAAAGAATATCCAGGCAAAAATGGGGCATCCCGGCGAACCATAAAAATGGGAAAAGGTTCGGGCAAAAATTAGGGATATAAAAGAAAAGAATGTACACCCGCAAAGTCGAAAACCCGGAAGGGCGACTTTGGCAAAAAAGGGTATCCCGGTGAGTCGAAAACCCGGAAGGGCGATTCAGGCAAAAGTTAGGGATTTGAAAAAGCAAATGACTGCGTTCCGCGTGTGGACTTTCATTGTTTAGTGGTTTGGAGGACCTGAAGGCCGTTTATCTGAATCAATCTCTTCTGAAGCTAAAGCGTCGGAGAAGTATCGAAGTCGAGTGGGTCATAGAGGGATCAACTCATGGTGTTCGTCTACGCCTCATTGCCGACATTTGTGTATATACTGATGTATATTTATGTTTTTAGTTTTGCGCAACTTCCTCATTCCAGGAGCTTGCATCTGTTGTAAAACATTTTTGCCCATTCAGGGGTTCGTTATCAATAAAATGTATACTATTCAGCAATTATGTCTGTCTGTTTGGCATTTATCTGTTTTGTTTGCGAAAAAGAACGCCGATGTTTTTGATAAAATGCGCATACATAAACTTACTGGCCTAGGCCACTGATTGTTGAAATAATGAATTACTTGAACATTGTCACAAGATAATAACCTTGATAGTTCCCTTTGAGAAGGGTATCTTGTTTGTTTGTTTGTGTTGTCGCAGGTATATCATTCTAGGTAGTATGCCATATGCGCCCCCGAGCAGGATGATTCCTTCTTCTCCAGCAAGTTCAGCAACACCTCCCCGCAGAGTCTGAACATGAAGTTGAAAGCATTGATATGTTTCCCCAAGCAGAGAAGATTCTCTCCCCACTCAGATGCATCCTTAAGGAATGTCATCTCCCCAGCTGAGTCATATGCTGAAGTGTGCAACTTTCGACAGCTCAAGACTGAAGTCTCCAGCGAAATTGAAATTCCCCACAGAGTCGTACTCTCCCCAGTAAGCAGGATGATTCCTTCTCCCCCAGCCGAGTTTGCAGACCCCAAGAGAGTCGAGTCCTTGGAAGCCGTTTGGGCCATGATTGGTTTTCTCTAGTAGAGTGTTGAATAGCTGATGTTGTATTTCCCCACCGAAGTCGTTATCTCTAGGAAAGCTTTACCGTGAAGGCCGCGCAGTTTATTTCTACGATTGACATCGTTTTCCTCAGCGGGTGTGGTTTGAATACCCGTTTGAGCGAGTCCAAGTTCTCGGAGAGCTTTATTCCCTTGCAGCAGTTGACTGAAGTTCATCTCCCCAGGAGTCTAATTGATATTGGCGTGACTCCTTCTCCTCGGCAGGATGATTCTTCCTCTCCACCAAAGTGGTCCTTTCCCCTTGACAGGAGGATTCTCCCTTCAGCATTTATTTTGCTGATGGGGTCATAGCATTCTGCATGATTGCATAGCATTTACCCTAAGAATGCGTAGCATTTCCACCGTGTGGAGCATTGCGCCATAGTCAAACATATGCATATGCAACATGAGCTAGGTCGTTATCGTTCTTGTTTTGCAGGTATTCCCCAGAAAAGTCGCTTGCCCCAGATGATTCTTGAATCCTCCAGCGAAGTTGTGTGCTTAAGATGATTCTTAAAATCCCCGGTGAAGTCGCCAGAGAGGGTTGCTCAAATTGATGCTCAGAGTCCCCGGCAGAGTGTTTGCTCATGATGATTCCTGAAATCTCCAGCAGAGTTATTGGTTCAGGATGATTCTTGAAATCTCCAGCAGAGTTATTTGTCCAAGATGATTCTTGAAGTCCTCAGCAGAGTTGATTCACCCAGAATGATTTCTAGATCTCCGGAGCAGAGTTACTTGATAGTTCCCCAGAATCCCCAACGGAGATGTGTCATCCCCAGCAAGTTTTAAACAGCGAAGTTGAAACTTCCCTTGAAGACTTGATGATTGAGGTCCGGCAGCGGTGCAAAAACCCTTGACTTACTGATGAAGTCCAACTACGAGGTCGAAGTAGTTCTCCTAGCTGACGCGGGGTGCCTAACGGCAGAAGAATAGATATCCATATTTGGTTCATGATTGACCAAGAATTCTATTCCCGACTTACTGATGAAGTTCGGCTGACGCCCAAAAGTTTCTTTGAATGCCTGATGGCATGATTAAATTGATTGTTGACCTGATTAGCCCCGCGGAATCCTGATGCCTGACGGCATGATCGACCATGTATCACCGGTTACCGTGTGACCAATTCCCCAGCTAGTTGCCGTGCAGCTAATATTTCAGTTTTCGAAGATTTGTTCCCATCAGAGTACCGTGTACTTGTGCAGTTGGCAAATTTCTGGGTTTGTTGGTATTCAACCGTCTTTTACCTTGATTGTTTGAGAGTTGTTCACTTCTCAACCAGTCAGGTCCAAGCCGTTTGAATAGGGGCAGCTGTTGCACCCCAAAATTTGCCCAGCATTTCTTTACCTAGCTCGTGTTTCATTTCATTCACATTAGCATTATCATTTGCATTTCATTGACATGTAGGCAGGAGATCAAGAGATATGATTACCAATCAAGGGCTACACAAGACTATGAATCTAGCTAAGATGGTCATTCAAGTGTTCAAGGGTTGATATCCTTGTCATAGAAGTTAAAAGATCCTCAGAGAGAGTGATTGAAACCAAGTAGGTAGGTGTTGCACTGATGGGCTAAAGACGTGTCTACTTATGCGTCTAGCGGTATCTTACTGCAAGTGCACAGCCTATCGAAGTAATATAAAAGATTGTCGAACCCACAGAGACCAATGTCAATCTACCGTTATCTATTGTTACGGCGTAAAGCTAAGGCTAATGGTTGTCACGATTTTTGTTGGTTTCTAAGACTATTAAAGGCGGAATTAAATTTAAGTTTTAATAAAATAATATTAAGGCGGTCGGTATGTAATTACACTAACTTAGGTGGGTCAATCTAACCTAGGCTTATAAAGGTGTTCACTTAATCTATTCGGTAGAGATTACCAGTTTAAATACCCTCAACTCACACTCTCGTGGTCTTATATCAGATCTTATCCCCAAAGCCCTATGCCTGCTCTCGCTAGCCCATAAGTGTTTAGAGATAATTTTTGGAAACTAAATAATTCTAATTTATCTTAAAGCGCTCTCGCTGTATTTAATTTAAATGCCTAACTTTAGCTATCTGGTTAAAATCTCACACTCTCGTGGTCTTGACCCAACCTAATACCCTTTTCTTACTCTCGTAACGAAAAGGTCGAATTCAATTAAAAAGCATCAGCCAGAATGTTAAGCGATTAATTATTTTAGCCCATGGTTATATTTTACCGGTTAAGTTGGTTATAACTACATACCGCCCTAAGGTATTTAGCTACTCATCGAGGTTAAATCAGACTCAGAGTTAAATATTGACTTACTAATGGCAGAAAAATAAATAAACATTATAAATAAATTAAATTGCAATGTAAATGAAAATACCGATAAAACTAATTTAGCTAGACATGATAATTAACGTAAATGAAAATAAACATAAACAACAAAATAATGAAACATGCATACCGACAGAAATAAAATAATAATTCAATTAATAAAAACCTGTAAATCGTACTGATCTCGAATCCTTGAGTAGTCCTCCACAATGTCGGCAGGATTCTACTTTGGCGAGAATTAAAAGGTACAGGAACAAATAAAGCGATACAAATGAAAATAAAAAGGAAAGGAAATGGGAAAATAATGCAAGAACGTAAATTTGGCTTCAATGGGAAATTTGGCAGCACTTCGATACGTCGAAGGCCTCCCCCCAAAACTCTGAATCTAAGGCCTATTTATAGGAAATAATTCATTCTTCAACTTCCAGAGATCATGGGTGAATTATGGAGGGAGTGGGAGTAACTTCCAGTAGTGGGCAGTGAGTGGAGAAAATGTAGGAGAAAAAGGAGGAAAGTGCTCATGGCCACTTCTTTCTGTTATTTGATGCATAACGGTTGTGAGGAATCTGTGACAAGCGTGAGAAGCATGACGGTCGTGACATGGCCGTGACGATCGTGAAGGCTGTGACGGTCGTGACATGGCCGTGACGACCGTGACAGTCACAAATTCTGTTTTCTGCTATTTTCTGTATTTTTCTTCTCTTTTTCTTTCTTTAGTCCAAATTCTCCCCAATCTGCAAAACAAAGTAAATTAATCATATAATAGAACATAAATCAAGATAAATTAATAAAAGTCACAAATAAATGCATGCAAATCAAGCCAAATAAACGATATGATTTCGCGTTATCAAACATCCCCACACTTAAACCATTGCTTGTCCTCAAGCAATCGACCAACACAGTAAAAAGAAATAAGCATAGTTCGAAACAAGGTCACGACGAAACTCTAATCATACGTGGCTGCTAGGCTAATGTTAGATCGATAGGTACTAAATATTAATACCAAGGATATCGTAACGACACAATTTCAAAAACTCCCTACTTATGCAAACCAATCGGAATCATGCCATTATAACTCAACCTATAACTCATGCTCTCTTTCACCCCATTTCATTATAGTGCAATCACATTAAGCCCGTTATCCATACACATTCATGGCAAGTAAACCTGTTAGTGACTATGATCTTATTTTTATTTCTTTTTTTTTCACTACAATTATGCTTAAGCATCAATTGAACTTTAAAGAGTTTGTACCGGTGGGCTAAGTGATCGGGTGAGGAGCACCTAACTTAGAAGGAACATGTCTTTTTATTCATATTTTTTTTTCTTTCTAAATTTCTTATTTTAAACTAGAGATCATACACTTATTTGCATTGGTTTCTTACTTAGTGTGTTTAGGATGGTGCTGACTGCTTAAATAAACTACTTAGGGATTACTACAAGAACCTGGAGTTTTAAGGTCTCGGCATAATGGTTACTCAAATTTATTTTGCATATTTAGGGGGTTAAGGTTGTCAGGACGATATCAATTTTATCAAAACTTTCCCAAGTTTTTCTAACATAGCCTAAACAGCCTATATACTTTCGGAGTACCATGTCATGAATCAAAAAGTTTTTGTTGGAGGTTAAAATTTTGAAATTTTGAAATTTTGGGGAAGTTTGAATAACAGGCGAAAACCACTCATAAAGACTCGACAGCACATGCAAAGATTTTGACATAGCATTAAAAATAGATAAAAACAATAAATCTAACTAAAAGGCAATAAAATGAAAGCGATAGAGTTCCTCCCCCACACTTAAACCAAACATTGTCCTCAATGTTTCAGTAAAAGGTGGAAAAGGAAAGATAGAACCTGTATGAATGCTACTGCTCTTGCTATCCTTGTCTTTGTTGATCACTTCTACTTCGGTGGCGGGCATTTTGAGATACTTTGTTTGTGTAATTCTCGAACCAGCTCATCATGTTGCTCGCGTCAAGAGGAAGTACTCATCATCAGTGTTCCCACCAGCAGCGACACTCGTAGGAATGTCCGTGGGCATAGCTCATCTTCTCAGATCGTCATCTAGAGAGTTGTCGCTTAGATATAGCTAAAGAGTAACAAGCGATACATTTCTTTATTTTCTGCAAATTTAAACAAACAAATTAAAATAAAGACCTTGTGGGTTGCCTCCCACACAGCGCTTTGTTTAACGTCGATAGCTCGACGGCTAAGGAGTGCAAGTACTCATGGCGGTTCTTTCAAGAATGGTTCCTCGATCGAACTTTGTATAGTCTTCGGTTTCCATGGCCACTTATCAAGCCATCTCTCATATCCCTCACCTTTTCGTTTCTTTCTTCTGTAGGGTGGTTTCTTGTTTTGAACGCGTGGTGGTGGTTCTGGATCTATTTTGCGTATCAGCTTTTCAAATTTGGGCTTTGTTATTTCATCCACCACCTCAAAAGTAAATCGTACCCTTTTAACAGTAATAATGACCCTAGTTTCACGGTCCTCGAATTTTCTTTTTCTATGAAGGGCCTTAGACAAAGGTGCATTGGTGTGTATATTTTTCAATACCTCCACATATGTTTTGGATTGGGAATCTACCTTAACTTCTGCAAACCTTTGTGGGAAAGAAATAGGTGGGGTATAGGGAGGAGGAGCAACGATACGTGCTTCCTTCTCTACCTCTTCGACAACCTCCCTTTCGGTTGGTGTCGGTGGATTTTTCTCAATATGTATGTTTTTCTCACCAAAACTCTCCTCAGGCTCATCGTCAATCTCCCTAGGATCTTCTATTTGTTCTTCATTAACGGTTGTTACAACATTCACATGTCCTTCTGGGAAGGGGGCTAGAGGTGTTTGTCTAAGCAGGGAGGTTTGAGTCTCCAAAGTCTCGCTATGAGTTGCGAGGGAATCGACAATAACGTTCATCTGCCTAAGGTCTTCATTAATTTGGAGATGTTGTCTTCTAAAATCTTCGTTTTGGAGAGTTTGTGTCTCCACAAAGCGCTCCATCATAGATTTTATCCTAGCGTGAGTAGACGTCTCATTGAATTCTTCTAGTAGTAGTTCGAGGTTGGATGTATCAAAATCTTGCGTTTCCTCAAAACATTGGGAGTCGTCATCATAGAGGGAATTTGGGTGAGAGTGCGTAGTATTGAAATCTTCTAATAATATTTCAAGGTCGGATTTAAGCGGAATTTGTGGTTCCTCGAAATATTGGGGGTGGTAGTTATAATATGGAGGGTGGTAGTTATAAGGGAAATATGGGTTATACATAATGGTTTAGATAGGAGTGCCTTAGTCTATACTATGCAACAACGGAATCACAATATTGACTGTTGGTCCCCGGCAACGGCGCCAAAAACTTGATGGGCTAAAGACGTGTCTACTTATGCGTCTAGCGGTATCTTACTGCAAGTGCACAGCCTATCGAAGTAATATAAAAGATTGTCGAACCCACAGAGACCAATGTCAATCTACCGTTATCTATTGTTACGGCGTAAAGCTAAGGCTAATGGTTGTCACGATTTTTGTTGGTTTCTAAGACTATTAAAGGCGGAATTAAATTTAAGTTTTAATAAAATAATATTAAGGCGGTCGGTATGTAATTACACTAACTTAGGTGGGTCAATCTAACCTAGGCTTATAAAGGTGTTCACTTAATCTATTCGGTAGAGATTACCAGTTTAAATACCCTCAACTCACACTCTCGTGGTCTTATATCAGATCTTATCCCCAAAGCCCTATGCCTGCTCTCGCTAGCCCATAAGTGTTTAGAGATAATTTTTGGAAACTAAATAATTCTAATTTATCTTAAAGCGCTCTCGCTGTATTTAATTTAAATGCCTAACTTTAGCTATCTGGTTAAAATCTCACACTCTCGTGGTCTTGACCCAACCTAATACCCTTTTCTTACTCTCGTAACGAAAAGGTCGAATTCAATTAAAAAGCATCAGCCAGAATGTTAAAGCGATTAATTATTTTAGCCCATGGTTATATTTTACCGGTTAAGTTGGTTATAACTACATACCGCCCTAAGGTATTTAGCTACTCATCGAGGTTAAATCAGACTCAGAGTTAAATATTGACTTACTAATGGCAGAAAAATAAATAAACATTATAAATAAATTAAATTGCAATGTAAATGAAAATACCGATAAAACTAATTTAGCTAGACATGATAATTAACGTAAATGAAAATAAACATAAACAACAAAATAATGAAACATGCATACCGACAGAAATAAAATAATAATTCAATTAATAAAAACCTGTAAATCGTACTGATCTCGAATCCTTGAGTAGTCCTCCACAATGTCGGCAGGATTCTACTTTGGCGAGAATTAAAAGGTACAGGAACAAATAAAGCGATACAAATGAAAATAAAAAGGAAAGGAAATGGGAAAATAATGCAAGAACGTAAATTTGGCTTCAATGGGAAATTTGGCAGCACTTCGATACGTCGAAGGCCTCCCCCCAAAACTCTGAATCTAAGGCCTATTTATAGGAAATAATTCATTCTTCAACTTCCAGAGATCATGGGTGAATTATGGAGGGAGTGGGAGTAACTTCCAGTAGTGGGCAGTGAGTGGAGAAAATGTAGGAGAAAAAGGAGGAAAGTGCTCATGGCCACTTCTTTCTGTTATTTGATGCATAACGGTTGTGAGGAATCTGTGACAAGCGTGAGAAGCATGACGGTCGTGACATGGCCGTGACGATCGTGAAGGCTGTGACGGTCGTGACATGGCCGTGACGACCGTGACAGTCACAAATTCTGTTTTCTGCTATTTTCTGTATTTTTCTTCTCTTTTTCTTTCTTTAGTCCAAATTCTCCCCAATCTGCAAAACAAAGTAAATTAATCATATAATAGAACATAAATCAAGATAAATTAATAAAAGTCACAAATAAATGCATGCAAATCAAGCCAAATAAACGATATGATTTCGCGTTATCATGCACCCCAAAATTTGACCAACCGGGTCTCGCATTTGGCTCTATGTTTCGACGCATAACCGCATTCGCATCTGCATATCGCATACATTGCATTTTTCATTTGTGTTGATTTTATCAGGGATCACAGCTCCCGTCTCGTGTTTCAGGTGTTTTTATCAGTTTTGATCAGTAGAATCGATTTTTGGGATATTTCGGTGCCCGTTTATTTTTACCGATTATTTTTGTGTCGTTCGGTGCTCATTTTGTCCCTCTGGGAATTGTGGTGATTTTTCTGGATTTTTATAGGATTTTTTAGGGTTTTAATTAGCTTTTAAATCAATTTTTAGCATTTTTATAGAATATAATAGTTTTTAAATCATTTTAGATATTTTAATAGCATTTTAGGATGATATAGGATTTTCTAGAATATTAGTATAATTTTTAAATAGTTTTAAATAGCTTTAATAGTTTTTTAGAATTTAATTGTTCTTTCTAGAATTTCCTTTATAAAAATAATAAATGAATAAGAGTTTTCTTTTATAAAAATAAATAGGTTTTATTTTCTTTTATAGATAGTATAGAAAATTAATAGATTAATTAGGAGTTAATTAGTTTAATTGAATTTAGTTTAGTTAATTAGGTCTAGTAATTAGGATTTTAATTCAATTCAGTTTTTTTGTGGGTTTTTTTTAAGTTTTTCGTGTAGGCCCAATTAGAAGGCCCAGTGTGGTTTTTGGTTCAGCAAGGGGTTTTTTGTCCAGCAAAGAGTCCAAAGCGTCTAGCTTCTCCCAGATTTTTCCAGTCCCTTCCAGATCTTTCCAGAATGTGCCAGCGCAGCTTCAGCTTTAAATACCCAGCAGACGCCACGTGTCGGAGATTGGAGGCCCCACTTTTCACTTCCATTCTACGCCACGTACCCTCAGACCCTCTCTCTCTCTCAGCCACGCTGCCACCACGTGGCACGCATGCAGGGCGCACCTCCACCACCGGCCCCACGTGGCGTCTCCATATGCTTCACCAGAAGAGCCTCGCCGGCCGGCCTGCATGGCCGGCGGCAACCGTGACGTCGCCGGAACTCCCTCCAAGTTCAGAACGCTTCCAAGAACCATCCTCCCTAACCTTCATCTTCTTCCCCGTGTCTCCACCACCAAATCCAGAATCCGGCCACCACAAACTCCAGAAACATTCATCGTCAACCTTCGATCTTTCATCATCATCAAGACCAGAACGCTTCCAAGAATCATCCTCCCAGAGCTTCATCCAACCTTCAAGAACTCCAGAAAACTCCAGAATGACGAACATCATCATCATCTTCATTCAAGATCCAGATCCAGATCACATCCACAACAATCGCGTTCATCCACGAGCATCAACAGCAAACTCCAGATTTCCAAAATCATTCCTCAAGAACTTCAACGATCTCCAGATCCAATAGCAACAATCATCAACATGAAACCACCACTCAACCGATCCTCAACGACCTCCATTGAGGATTCATGAGATCCTTTCAACATCAACAATACAAGAGGGATCTTCAGAGAAAATTACTAATCGCGCGTGTATCAAGAGTTATTTCCAGAATCTTCCTCGTCAAAAGGCACTCAAACACATCCAGATCCAGCAATCCATTGTGTTCTCCGTCAAGAACATGGATCCAGAAACCTCCATGGATCCTCGTTCCCCCAGAACGTCCAGAGCCTTCATCCATATCGTTGGGGACGCGTTTGATTTGAGTTGAGCGTTTTTTTTGTGAGTGATTGAGAAAGAAGTTTGAGTAGAGAATCTGAAGGAGGAGATGGATTGAGAGGCGAAGAAGTTGAATGAGAGTGACGGTGAGAAGCTGACGGCGGCGCGGAGGGAGAAGGGAGATAGACTAGGGTTTCGTTCTCTCAGAAAGGGACTTGGGAGAGAAGATTGGGCTCAGGGCCCAGTTACACTTTTTTTTTTGGCAATTCCCTCACGTTTTTGGACAACGTTGGGCCTGAGCCCAACACCACTTGCCAGCAGCGCCCCAGTCCCACCATACACCCCCCTGCTGCGTTTTTTTGAAGTGATTGGGCTGGGCCCTTCAAATTTTTTATTTTTATTTTTTGTGTAATCCCTTGTAATTCAGTATTCCCCCCCCCCCCCCCCCCCCCCCTTTTATGTTTTTTGTCTTTTATGTTTTTTTCTTTTACATTTTTATGCATATTCCATATAAAAAAATAATAATAAAAAAGAGGAAATAGAAAAAGAAAAATGAGGAAAAAAATATATTCAAAAAGAAGAGAAAAGAAATGTCATAAAAAAATATTGAAAAAAAAGAAAATCATATTAAAGAAATATTTGAGAAAAATAGAAAAAAGAAAAGAAAAAGAAAATGTGGAGAAAATATTCAAAGAGAAAATATTGTGAGGAAAATATAGAGAAAATATTTTGAGAAAGAGAGAAAAAATAAGGAGAAAAAAGAAAAAATATTAAAGTGCCGATTTAATATTTTTAAAGTTCATTTTTAGGGATATTTTCATAGACTTTATTTGTCGACTTTTAGGATAGAATTAGAGGCCCATTTGTTAGGGGGCTATTTTCATTCGACTTTTCAGGATAGAATAGGATAGCGTTTCCTAGGAGATTTATTTCAGTATGCAACCATTGTAATCATTTTTCAGAGATGAATAAAACGAGATTTGAGCTGTGGTCCCGATAGTAGCCGAACTACAGCTGCTCTGATTCTTCGTTCCAGACGAAGATATGTAGGCATAGGATGCGATATCCTAGCGAGCACACTAACGACTAACCTGTTGTTCTCTCGCGGTTGTGCGATCGAGACTTTCCCGCTGACGATTAATTGAGTACCCTTTTTCTCTCTTGCCCAAGTGCATTTGAGACTCAGCCATAGTTGTGACCATAGGTTCCCGACCCTGTGAAACCAGTTGTTTTTCTCACTGCTGTGTGAGACTGTTTGTTTAGCCGTAGTTAGTCTGAACTACGCAAGGCTCTGATCTTCCATCCAGTGGAAGTACGTAGGCACAAGACGCGAGGTCTTGGCGAGCCAATTTTCCCTGTAGTCCCGAACTACGTTGACTCTGACTTTCTCTCTTGAGAATACGTAGGCATAGAGTGCGACGCTCTATCGAGTCAATCCCCTTCCGTTTAGATTTAGCAGCCGTAGATAGATTGTTTTGCATCCAGTAGACAACCCAAGCAAGCGTGGATCCCGTCGAGTACGACGGACGTGAGGGGTGCTAATACCTTCCCCTTGCGTAACCGACTCCCGAACCCAGGCTATGGTTGCGATGACCATACCTTTTCCCCGTTTTTTGCGAGGTTTACTTCGAGCGTTTCCTTTCCCGCTCTGAGGGATAAATAACGCACGGTGGCGACTCTTCTGTCAGCCGGCGCCGATTTTCGCAGTAGCGACAGTAGGTCTCCTAACTTGAGAGTTATGGGAAGATCATCAGATGATTCTGAAACCATGAAGTTAGACTTGAGGTCTTGAGAGAGCTCATGAGAATTGTTTAAGATCACTTTGAGGCCTAGACAGGTCATTGTGCAAGATTGAGCAGCATCAGCCATGATTGGTGCAATTAGGGTTTGACTGGGTCAACCCTAAGTCAACTGAAGGTTTGAAGAAGGTTGAGACCTAATTCAAGAGCCATGTGATCATGGATTGATACATTGAGATGTCATAAGGATGATTCCAAGGTTAACTCATCATGATTGAAGAGTTTGAGAAGTTTCAAGCTAGGGTTTCTAAGGCTTGATAGTGTAAAATCCCCTAGTTTGACCCCTATCTTCAAGGCAATGTAGCTCAAGATGTGATTGTCATCTCATCTTTCCCCCAACATGAATGTTGTAGAGCTTGACCTTAGCTTTAATTTGAGTGCTAGAAGTCCTTGATAGGATTTGTAGAACTCAAGTTATGACTTTGACAAGTTACAGGTCATCTGAGGTATGTGAATTTGGAGCTTGAAGGTTGTCCAACTTGCATGAAATGTTTGCCCTAGAAGGATGATTCCTATGAAATTTTGGTCAACATTAATGTTGTTCCTTATCCTCTTAGCTTTCTAGAGAGTACTAGAAGTCCTTGATAGGATTTGTAGAACTCAAATTATGGCTTTGACAAGTCAAGGGCATTTTGGTCATTTGGAGATTATAGGTCATTTCAACCATAAGGCCATAACTCCTATTACCAAGCTTCAAATGGGAAAATGTTCAACATCAAACTTGTCCAAAATGATGTTTTAAGGCTATTCAAGAGGTCATGAGAGGTTGGAATTGCTTGTATTTTTTAGGATGATTTTCAAATGAACCAAAGTTGGAAGTTGGTATTTTTGATCTACATGTCCAAACCAAGGCATGTAATAGGTCATTTTGATTCTAAAAAACATTTTAAGAACATTGGTTTAGCCACTATTTTGAATTGAAGTTTAGTTTGTGGAATTGCTTTGAAAAGTAGTTACTTACATCTTAAGTAACATTTGCCAAACCAAAATTCAAGGCATGACCAAGGCTTCTTTCAATCCAAACACTTCCAAAATGTCATTAGGGGAGAAATTGGAAGGGAATGAGAGTGATTACAAGCTGCTAACAGAATTGTGCATACCATGGCATGTGGTTGAACTTCTCATGACATGAGAGATTGAATTTCTCATTAGAAGGATCTAGAGGTTTCTAGATCATCCATACATGGCCTATATATTGAGTAGAGGTGATCCAAGGCCAAAGTTGGTGATGATTGAAGGAGAGAGTAGAGATTCAGATTGGAAAATTCTTACTTGCAACTGAATTTGGTTACACCAATTTCTTCACTTTCCATCCATTTTCTTGATTGCAATCTCTTCCATGGATGCTAGGGAATGATTCCAGATCATAATCAAGGCAAATTCGTGGCTGATTGGTGTTCTTGATCTCAGATTTTTCCACCTGCAACTCAGAGTTGGTTCCAAGAATTGAAGTCATTTCAATCAACTCTATTGCATACAGAAGCTTGGAAGTGATTCACTGAAGGAGTCTGGAGCATTTGAGGGCTTGATTTGAAGGCTAGCTACTTCTGTGCACACGAAATTTTCAGGTTGGTAACTTTCAATCTCCAGCTTGTTTTAGTTAGAATTAAGAGGAATTAGGATGTTAGATGCATTGAGGATTAATGTAGGAAGGTTTTCAGATCATTAATTTGAGAGTTAGTGACCAATTAGGGATGTTACCATTTTCGGTTGAGGTGTGGTTCTTGCGAATCTTGAGGTTTTAGGTTGAATTAATGGTATGAATGAGTTCTTTGTGAGATTTGGGACAAGTTTGATCAAGGAATCGTGGCCAATGGTGGATTCTATGCCAAGTTAGGGTTGTGGATTGGTGATCAGAAAATGTCACCGGCGGTGACTTTGGGCGCGCAGGTAGCCTGAGTTTCAGAGTTTGAATTGGGGAAGATGATCCCAGGGCCATTGGATCATAGTTTGACTTGGACCAAAGACCTCATCCAACGGCCACACGTGCTTCTTTTTTGTGAAGGATTTCTGAACAATAATGAAATGCAGCATTTCATTAATCAACTGATTTTGGGCCTTGTGAATTTAGTGATCCCTGCACCCCCTTTGTGGCCCAATCCAAAAAATGAACTGATTCCTTTTGCTACCTGCACCACGCATTTATACTTTTATTTGGATTTTCATATTATTTTTCATTTTATTCATGGTTATTGATTAATTCATAATAAATGGAAAAATAATTCAATTGATCCCATTCTTTTTGCATTGGATTCATGATAGGATCTATTATTTTTTAGATAAAAATATTATTATTTCATGCATTTTCTGATTTTTATGGGATTTTTTACATTTTAATTGACATTAAAATAATCATGTTTGATGCTTGATGTTGTGGAATTTGGTTTGATCATGTGATGATGATTTTGGCCTTGTTTTTTTGTGAGTAGTTAGCATAGATACGCATGCTCCCCCTAGATTTTTCTCACATTTTTATGATGAACATAAGTGGTAGTTTAGGTTGAAACCTTTAGAAGCTCCATTTTTAGGGTTTATGGTTGATACCTTATGATTTAGGTTTTATATCTAGAACTTGGTGGATGATTCAACCTCTGACTTTTGTATGGTAAATTCATGATTGAATTAGGATCCCTGAGGGGTTTTTGTAGGAATTTTCAATGTAGTTTACTATTTTTGTTAGATTTTAGTTTAGGTGCTAGTTTTAGATGATTCTGAGGCACTAATTCAACTAGATTGATCTCTTTAGTTCCCTTAGATTAGGGTGTTGCTTTGCTTGTTCTTGGATGATGATGAAGACAAGTTGAAGATGCATTGGATTGCTTGAAGAGGCTTGGATGTGAGGATCTTCCCTTCTTTTGGTGTAGTGATGATTAGGTGTTAAGATTAGGGTTTGTAGGCAGAGCTTCTAGATAGTTCTCTTCCTTCATAAACATGGAAGATGTTGATCACTTCCATTCTTCCCTATGATGTAAGGTCCCCTTGTAAATGCCTCATCCCTCCTTTGGTAAGATGTGTGGCTCTTTACAAGTTGGTAGAACCTTTGAGGGTCCCTTTCTCTGATGACAGGAGGCTTAGTGGTGACCTTTGGTCTTCACTCTGCTACCAATCATCCAAACTTTGCTCTTGATAGATGAACCTTTCTCCCTTGCTAGAGGATGGAGTTCCCTGCTTGAAGAAGATTGAAGAGGAAGTTGATACTTCTTTGTATTTGAAGATTACTCTGAGAAGCTGAAGTTTGTAGATGAAGAGGAACAAGTTGATACTGGTAAAGAGGAGAGAGCTGAAGCCTGAAGAACAAGCTGACACTGGTGAAGAAGATCAAATTGAGATTGAGTGAAGAGCTGAGGCTTGAGGAATGAAGGATGAGTTGATACTTATGGTGATGCATTGAGAGCCTGCAGGGGCCAAGTTGATACTTGATATTAGTAGTTGAAGTCTGAAGACTGGACTGCTGTCAGAGGAGGGCTTTATTGTGGAAGTTGTTGATCTGTTTTCTTTTCTGTATTGATGTGCCTTGTTTGATTTGCTTGATGCATTAGAATAAGTTCATATCTAGACTGATGTAAACTAGGAGCATGATTGCACTAGAGGTTGAGTTTCTCCCTCTGCTTGTATTTTTACTGTATGGCTATGCTTGCGGGTATTCGGTAGAGCCCAGCTCCCTTGCCTATGTGGTTTGTGTTTGTTTGATGGCATGTTATTTCTTCTGTATGAATGCAGTTATTGTGTTTTCTTGATAGCATGTTATTTCCTCTGTATGATTACAGTTATTCATACTTGGCTTGAGGTTGAGATGAGCTTGTGGAGGTTGATGCCCCACACACATTTCGTCCCTCACTTGCATTGCATGCATTTTCCAGTCGTTTACTGTTTACTGTTTAAGCCGATGCTTTATCTGTTTCTGCTTATCATTGACATGATCCCCTAGGAATCTCACTTCCTTTGATAAGGAAGTGATGATTAGAACTTTAGGTTGAAACCTATGCATGAAAACTTCTAGGAGTTCCCTGTTTCAAACCTCAACCATAGGATGAATCCTTGGCATGACAACATTAGGACTTGATAGCCTCCCTTTAGTTGAACCTGTTCGTTCTCTCTTCTCATCTCAAAACAAATTAAAATACAGTAATAAAGGTTAACTGACATCGTACGTTACGAGCCTTAAGCTATCTGAGAAAGGATTGTTGGAGAGTTTCTTTTCAACAGTCTGGATGTTTAGTATGGCACCCTTTGGGTGACATGCGACGTATTCACTCTCAGATCATAGTCTCTAGTGCGATATTAGTTGCAAACATCCATAAAATAACAATTCTTCCGTAAAAGACAGAAAACAAACTTCAAGCCTTTTTGCCCCGTGGGCCCGTAATTCAAAGGAAGCTTTTCTGAAGAAAAGAGTGTCGTTAACTCCCAGTTCTACCGTAAACGGTAACGCCTGAGTCTCCAAGGGTCGAGCTGCGTACATCCAACTGCTGAAACTGTTTGTTAACCCTACTCGATAAAACAGATGAATCTGAATTCCCATAATCCGTATTATCCCGAACTACATAAGCTCTGATCTCTCATATCCGTTGAGAGTACGTAGGCACAATACCGATGTATTGGCGAGCCACCTTCCCTGCAACCCGTAGTTAGGCGAACTACGTTGACTCTGATTTCTCATTCTCCGATGAGAATACGTAGGCATAAAGTGCGACGCTTTGCCGAGTCATTTTCTTTTCTTTTCAGACCAGCCTTGATAGGTGGATAGATAAAACCAACCCGTCAGATAAACACAACAAGCGTGCATCCCATCGAGTACGATGGATGTGAGGGGTGCTAATACCTTCCCCTTGCGTAACCGACTCCCGAACCCAGACAATGGTTGCGATGACCTTGTCTTATACCTTTTCGTCAGGTTTTTCCGATCGTTTCCTTTCCCGTTCTGAGGGATAAATAACAAAAGGTGGCAACTCTTCTGTTTTGTCGACACCTTATTTTCGCGGTAGCGACAGCGTGTGGATTACCCGTTGGAGAAGTTGGCTAAATTGTATATTGAGAGGATTGTGTGTTTGCATGGTATTTCGTCGAGTATTGTTTCGGATAGAGATCCGAGGTTCACTTCGAGATTTTGGAAGAGCTTGCAGAGTGCTTTGGGTACTAAGTTGCGTTTGAGTTCAGCTTATCATCCTCAGACAGATGGTCAGACGGAGAGGACGATTCAATCGCTTGAAGATCTTTTGAGAGCTTGTGTATTGGAAAAAGGAGGAGCTTGGGATAGCTACTTGCCTTTGATTGAGTTTACCTACAACAACAGTTTTCATTCGAGTATCGGTATGGCACCATTTAAGGCGTTGTATGGTAGGCGGTGTAGGACACCATTGTGTTGGTTTGAGTCCGGAGAGAGTTATGTTGTTGGACCCGAGTTAGTTCAACAGACTACTGATAAGATCAAGATGATTCAAGAGAAGATGAGAGTTGCTCAGAGTCGTCAGAAGAGTTATTATGACAAGAGGAGGAAGGCACTTGAATTTCAAGAGGGAGATCATGTGTTTCTTTAAGTCACTCCGATGACAGGTGTTGGCAGGGCATTGAAGTCGCACAAGTTGTCGCCGCGTTTCATTGGTCCTTATCAGATTTTGCAGAGGATAGGAGAAGTGGCCTATCATGTGGCTTTACCACCGTCGCTTGCTAATATTCATGACGTATTCCATGTATCTCAGTTGAGGAAATACATTGCGGATCCGTCTCATGTAGTCCAATTAGATGATGTGCAGGTGAGAGATAATCTGACTGTTGAGACATCACCTATGCGGATAGAGGATAGGAAATTGAAGCAACTTCGAGGCAAGGAGATTTCTTTGGTGAAGGTCGCTTGGGGAGGACCGGCTGGTGGAAATGTGACTTGGGAACTAGAGAGCCAAATGAGGGAGTCTTATCCAGAACTGTTTGAACCAGGTAACATTTTCGAGGACGAAAATTCCTAAAGTGGGGGAGGGTTGTAACAGCCCAAATTTCATTAAATAATTAATTATAGTAATTAATTGATTTAGTGGGATTTTTATTAATGTTGGAAATTAATTTTTATTAATTGGAATTAATAGAGAATTGAGAAGGAAATTGGAACGAAGGAAAATAAAGGAAATATATAATAGAGAAGGAAAAGAAAAGAAGGTTAGAGAGAAACATTTAGAAAGAAAGAAGAAGAGAAAGAGAGGAAAGTGGAAAATCATCAAGAACCAACAATAAAGCTCCGATTAATCTAGGTAAGGGTGAGAAATGTTTCTATTTGATCATTGCATGATGTTATATATGTTGGGTTGAGGTTTTGGTGTAGTTTCCATCCTTTTCCATTTAGGGAAAAAGTTGGAATAATCGGTAGAACTCAATTTAATCGGTTAAAATCTGAAATAGATGATGTAGAATAGTCTAGAAATGTTAGACTAAGAGTATTGGAATTGGATTGGTGAGATTGGAGTTTTTGGAGTTGGTTGAGTTGGATAACAGTAAGTGAGAAACAAAATACGCAGACACTCGCTAGCAGCTCGCTAGGCGAGCAGGTCGCGAATGCTCGCTAGGAGCTCGCTCAGCGAACAAGTAGCGAATGGTCCTAGACTTGGAAATAATGGATTTTGGTGTGTTCGTTGGTAGAAAAAGTGTAGCGAAGAGATAGCGAACGATTCGCTGGGAAGCTCGCTGTAGCGAGCAGGTAGCGAATGAAGTCAGTAACTTCTGTTGAGATTCGCTAGCATGTTCCCTAGGCGAACAAGTAGCGAATACTCGCTAGGAGTTCACTTAGCGAAGGAGTAGCGAGTATGTCAGGTTGATGTTTTATTTGAGATTTATCCATAGGTTGATTGTGTGGTTCGACTATGGTTTATTGCTTGATTAATCGCATAGTTTATGTACTATTGTGATATGTTGTGGGTAGCCTTCAGGCGTGAATCCTAGGTTTTGAGATGTGTATATTGTTTGTATTGATTGGAAATGCATGAGAACATAATAGAGGTTATGTGTGCATTGTCTGATAAATTGTGAATGCCTAATGTTGTATGCAATTGTATGATAAGTATGCATGAGAACATTGTGGATATGTGTGCATGACTTGTGAATTACGTTAATGGTATTAATGTGAATACCTTGAATTGTTATGAACATGTTGTGTGTGCAATCATGTTGTAATTCTTAAAGAGATGAATTATTGGAATGCATGAGATTAAGATGTCGGTCTTAAATGCATTTGATTTTCGATTGCATATGCATCATTTAGTCAAGAGGCAATGCTTGCTAGTTTCGTGGAGACTAGTGACTTGTCCCAAACCTAGAAGAGTGGGTTTGAAGGCTTAGAGGACGGGCCTTTGTTGTTATCGGTCTAGAAGAGTGGACCCGGTTTAATGTAAAAACCGAAAAATGATAACGGGTTATCGGTCTAGAAGAGTGGACCCGGTTTAATGTAAAAACCGAAAAATGATAACGAGAGTCGGTACCGCATTGCATGAGTTGCATTGAGTTGTTGAGTCACATTGATATATGACATATGCATGAAGAGATGCTTATGTGTGAATGATAAGATTGTGGAAATGTGAGTGTATGCATGATGTGGGAATGCTTTGTGAATATTCATGTTGTCTATATATGTGTGGTAAATATATATGACTAAGAGGGTGAATTGTGGTGAGAAATATGGAGTTGAATTATATGATTACCTATATATATAATCTTATTCTTTGATTATTATGGTTATATTTCTCACCCTTCTGCTGTTTTATAATGCTCTACGAGGCATTGCAGATTAGGATGCTGGAGTTCTTTTGTTAAGTTATCTTCATTCTTTTGAGTCGGCTGCTCTGATATGTAACACCGGGTAGTTAGACTAGTATAGTTATTCTTTTGTGATACATTGCGATGTATCAGCTGATGTGGTTTTGTAATTACCTGACATGATGTATCAATCTGGATATCTTATCTGTATGTGAATTAATATTTTGGAAATGATTAAATGATTTTATCTTCCGCTTAAATTTAAATGTTGAAATGTGATTTCTAAACCATGAAAATGTTACATATTTTATGGAGCAAATGTTAAAGTGTTTCATTGGTGAAATTGTGACATTCTTCCTTTATACCTTATTCTAAAATTTTCACTCTGATAAATTTGTATATGCATTTATTTGGGGGTATAGAAGGGGGTGTTACAGATAGTACTCATTCTCACAGTCAAGCACTGCGGGATGCGACCAGTGGGTTCTAATTCATTTGGATTTAAGATCCTTGAGCATCCTCTTGTCAAGAAGGTCAACATTAGGCTCTTCAGGACTTCTTAGGGGTTGTCATTTGAGCATGGTCGTTGGAGGACTAATTGTGTTTTAAGAGTTGGGCCAACACTTGAGTTTCTTTTGGTTATAATGGAAGGATTTGTTTTTTCTTCCTCCTCGTCAGTGATTTATGGTTAGTGTGTTCTGAAATGAATTCAAGGAAGCTTTTGCGTCGTGTTTCAATGTTGAGATTCAAGAAATACAAACTTCTTTTAAGGATAACACAAGGCTAAAGGATTTTCTTCGAGTCCATGCAGAGTTTAAAGTAAAGGATACAAGAACGTCAAAATTGTTACGAGGCGCGGGTATCCAAATTTTCATCAAATTGCATTCTTAGCAAGGTTTTACCATGCAAATTCACCCTAAAAAAAAGAGCTCAAGTTACAAAGAGACTTCGTCTGCATCATTTTTAATCCTAAGATCTTAATTTAAGATGGGGGGATGAAGTAACACAAGGTGGTCAAAAGGATTTATTATGGAAGAAAGAAATCACGAATCCACTCACGTAATTGCCTGTGGCTGAGGGAAGGGTAATAAGTTCATTATTGTCACCATCATAGAAAACTTCATTAGAATATTGAATTTCCTTCAATAATTGTTGTACACATCGTAAAATGACAAGGAAATGCTGCTTATATCCTTACTAATAGCGTATAAACCGTACCACTTTTTTTAAATAGAAAGCAACTAGAATTATGAGCTTTTACAATGGTAAATGTTTACATGTTAAGGTTACAAGAATCTGAAAGGTAAAGTTAAGCCATTTCTTCATTATCGGACCACGTCCTCGATCTGCATTTGTGAAGTGAAATGTCCTTTGTGTAAGCTTCCGCAAACACCAACATATCCTCCTGCCACGGTGATTCTGCCCTTCGGGAATTTCCGCAGCACGTTCCAAGCTCCCTATCATTAACACACATAACAAAAGGGAATGGTTAGTAAACTTCGCTTTCGTGACATCAAGGCTGTTCAGAAGAAGAACATATGTGCATTAAAGAAGAAATTATAATTATAGCAGACCATCACCATTCTTGAAAGAGGAGAAACATATAACCATATGGAGATGTAAAATAGACCTTCAAGTGGCGATATCTCCCGGTAATATCGACTTTTTGTGTTAGCCCAATCCAAGTTCTTTGGGAAGTGACGTAAAGATACCATTTCCCTACATTAAATCGACGACTGTTATAACTGCAAACAACCTTGAATCATCCATACCAGAGAATAATAAAGGGAGCAACATCACAATATTGATCTAGGAGAAGTGAATATATAGAGCGATTCCCAAACCATCTTAAACACATTGGAAGTATGCGGATACGACAATCTTCCTCAATACTCCACCGTTCCACGAGTCTCCTCTGCCTCTCCCAATTTTCACCTGCAGAATAAGATAGGTTATCAACTCAATACGATGCTTGTTACCGAACAAAGAGAAAAAGGAGATTACAACCTAGTAGACACCGCGACTGTGTTGATCCCCTTTCTTGATTTAAAGCCCAGCCAACGTCGTTTCTGTTGAGCATGATAATGAAGCACCGCGCCCATGACTTCATTCGTTACGACTTTGTAAGCTTTTCTTTGAACGATCACAAAACAGCTCCAGATGTTGTTGTCAAGTATACATGAAACAAGAACCAAGAGGTTATAAACATAGAAACACTCAAACGGAATCTACATAATCAGTGAAGAACAAGGAAAGTCAGAACAAGCAACGTCTAAAGAAATAAATAGGAACGTGATTATGGTTGCAAACATTATTTCCCCTTTCCAAATAAGTTATCATCACGTTGAAATTTGTTTCTAAAACCAAATCCCGGCATGCTACGGACATGTTCACACAAAAAAGATACACCATCAATAGTTTCACTTGCAATCAGGCATATCAAAGCTGGCATTCGTACAAACCAACGAAATTAAAAGCAAGCATTAAGGTGAGAGGGGAACATGTTCGAACATACAAGGAAACAACTTCATCACCGTTAAGTCATTGTCTGAGCGCATTTATTGCCTTCCATTTTGGCTTCAGAGATAGAAGTTCAAAAAAACAATTTAAATACAGATTTGAAGGGAATTATTTGGAGGGGAAAGACATCCGAGAACCTTCACATCACAGACACACACCCCACGATCAGATCGAATCACACGACCCATATCGCTGCGTCCCCACCATAACCCACACAGCCTGCGGCATCAAATCCATCGCCCCCTTAATCACCTCATTAACCAATTAATCAATCATTAATCTATTTTAATTAACCCAATCCTCACTTATTTTATTTTATTAATTAATTAACCCCAATTAATCCATTAATCAGCACTTAATATCAACTTGATTAATTTAACTATAACCTTAATCAACTTTTTTTTATAATTTGAACCAATAAAACCTTTTAATTAACTTTTTTTATTTAACCTTTTATAACCTTTTCTATAAAAAATCAATTAATTTTTCCCCTATTTAAATCACCTTTTAATTAACCTTTTTAAAAGCAGCTCAATATAATTCTTTTTTAATAATAAAACCCATTTCTTCATAATTTAAAAATAATCTATATTATTTTGTTAAATTTAAAAACCCTTTTTAATAAGAAGCAATTTCATAGTTTAGATGATTTATATTCACTAGTTTCACCAAAAACAAATGATAAGCATTCTTTTTTCAAATTAATTATTTATCTCTTTTTATAATAAAATCTTTTATAAAGAAAGTCTTTTAATAAAAGTAATTTACACCATGACACCAACTTTCTGATAGTTAGACTGCTAATCTTTTTTATAACAACTTTTATTAAAACTTATCTGCATAATTAATCTAATAAGAAATTTTTTATTAAAATTGAACAGTTTCTCTTTTTTAATTAAAATTAACCCTTTTACGTTCCTTTTAGTTAACTTTTAATCCACCTCAAAACTTTTATTAAAAATAATAAGATTAAATTAACTTTTCCTAAAATCATCTCACTAATTAATTAATATCTCTCTTAAAAATCAATTCAACTAAAATAAATCAATGCTCCCCAACGTAATCTAATCGTGCATGCTTCCGTCTCCGCTCCGACTCCGTTCACGTATTCACTTTCACTCACTTGCACTTCAGCGCTTTCATGCGTGTGTATGCCTTTATTTTCCGCAATTTATCTTTATCGCAATTTATTTTACCTCATTGCATAACGTCCAAAGGAAGAATTTGCGTGTAATGTAAAACTTGCGCGTAAGCATATCATTTGCATCATACTCCCCTATGATCCTTGATCCCATTCAAGTCGATCACTTAAGATTGATCCTACCCCTTAACGAGGACCTTTTTCTTTTATCTTCTATAACTTAGATGAAACTAATTCAACAATTCAACACTATTCAAACATATTAGAGAATAAGATGTTAATCATCTAAAGCGAGATAAAACTTCCGCCCCACATCAATACATTTCTACAATTCGTGGTGGCCCCGTCAAGTAATCTCCCTTAAAATGACAACTCGTCTTTTCTCCTAGAATCAATCAATCAACTACCCTTATCCTGTAGGAACTTTGACCACAGTCAAAGAACTCCTCAAACCCTTTAGGGGAACTACAAATACTCTGATTCCACTCCCGTCAAGATATGTAGGCAAAAGATGCGACGTCTTGGCGAGTATACGTAGAATTAAACCACTAGGTATTTTACCCTTAAGAAGATAAACCTTAGCAATAAACAACATAAAACAAGAGGTTCCTGTAGAGTACTACATAAACTTAGGATACAATGTGGGTATTTCGATCTTTTTCCCTTCCTTTGAACAAATCAAAGACCGGTGGTGAAATTAAATGAATTAAGATGCAATACTGCTAAGAGTTGCTTAAACACTTTATAATGGCAGATGCAAAGTCAATTCACACTCCAATTCCCAATAACAGGAATTAGATAAGTATGAAAGTGGTAAGGATGTTTACATCAAAAGGTATAAGGTGTGATCATATTTCTTTTATATCTTACTACATCTAGACCTGGTATTATGTTTAGTGTGTGCATGTGCACTCGGTATCAATCCTTTCCTAAGGAATCACATTTAGAATTTGTAAAGCACAACCTTAGATACATTCGAGGTACATCTAAGTATGGGCTTTGGTTTTCCAAGGGTAGCGATTTTAGTTTGGTTGGTTGCTCCAATTCCGATATTTCCGATTGCAAATCTGATAGAAAAAGTACTAGTGAGACTTGCCACCTGTTTTCATACTCATTAGTTAGTTGACATAGCAAGAAGAAAGTCTTTATTTTTTGGTTTACTTCTAAGGTGGAATATGTCGCAGCTAGTAGTTGTTGTGCACAAAGTTTATGGCTAAAACAACAACTTCTCGACTTTGACATCAAAATTCAACGTATTCCAATAAAGTCTAATAGTACTAGTGCGATTAACCTAAACAAATAGTTGGTGTTACCCTCTCGTACTAAATACATTGAGAAACGTGACAATGATGAAAAAGCGATTTCGTTTTTGAACATGTTGATAGCAAAAATCAACTTCCGGACATTTTCATTAAACCTCTTGCGACTGACCCATTTTTTAATATTCGACGGGAATTGGACATTCTGGATATCTCAAATGTTGCCTAATTTTGTGTTGCATGCACTTCTTGCACTTGTTTCAACTTTCGTTAGAATGTTCAATTTCATGTCTCATCCTATGAGGTAATATTATTTCACTTATCTATTTGTTTGTAAGTTTTTTTTCAAAGTGTGACCATTGGATTATCGGAGATATTGGGTTTATTCTGTTTCGTGGGAAGTTACAATTGAAAGAGATCCTATGTCCCTTGTTATTTGGCCTACAGACATTACACTTAAAGATAAGCCCGTATTCAAGCCAAGCTCTAAATTCAAGAATTCGTCTATCGCAAAGCCATCAGAATTTTAGAAACGGGAGACTAAGCTAGAGTTGGAATCATTCAAAGCGCTTTTCTCTTTGAGATGCCACGCACAACATAGGGGTTGCGGAACTAATTCACTATCCACTTTCACATCTCTAATCAAGTTTTATAGGGAAGTACACTTTGAGATTTAGAGAAGGCTGTTATTACATTTTTAAAGGACATAATGGACTAAGGGAATCCCCATGACCACGTTTCTTTTCAAAATAGTTGATATGGCCATTTGACCTCGAATACCACATAGTTAGCCAACACTTTGTTTCATGAGAATATTGCTAAATAACTTTAAAGGGAAGAAGTTCCAGGTGAATACATTAATAAGAAATTGAAATACATTTGAGTGTTGCACCACTTCGGCCAGGGTAATCTACAATCATTGATCCTAAATATTTAATACAATATATTACAAAGCTTCACATAGTACTTTCTTGAAGCATTTTCTTTTGCCAACCAAGTTGGTGAGCTGCCCACCGAGGAATGTTGCGGAACTGTTACCACTTCAGAACATTCTTTTTTAAGGAAATCATCCACCTGCTATGGCAGAACCAAAAACCAAGGTTACAAGACGAATTCAAAGCTACACAAGACATTTCCGAGTTCACCATTACAATGTTCAGAACTAAAGATAAGAGATGTAGATAATTTCCAAATGCAAGGAGTAATATACATTCATTTCAAAGGCTACAAATTATGCTTTAAAGAGAACTCTAATTCAAATCCTAAAGAAGAGCTTACCGAAGGAGAATATTCTGATCTAAGCATAGAGGAGCGACTAAGTGCCCTTGTTGCATTGATTGGCGCAGCAAATGAAGGAGGTTCAATCCGTTTTATTCTGGAGGATCAATTGGAATCAACAAATGCTCTAAAAGGCAAGGGTGGACAGAAGAACAAATGGACAAAATTCTGTTAGGAGATGATTACCTGTCACTTACTGAATTAAATTCGAAGCATAAGTCATACCCTGCTGTTGAGGAAAACCATAGCTCCCGCTCAACATCCGTATTAACAACAGTAAGAATGAAAGCACATCACAGCACTACAGAAAACCAAAGAGGAACTCCTTCTGCACAGAGCCTGTCTGGAAAGCCCTCATCAGGTCAAGATCTCTGCATAGGCCTTAATAATCCTCAGACTATGTTATATGCACAGTATTCAAACGGTCAAGACCTCAGTTAAAATCTTATATATCCCACATAGCGGAGGAGATATGCATCTATAGATCCTTACCCCTCGGACAAGACCGCAGACATAATCTGTTAGAACACATATTGGTTCTTAATTATATCTCTATGTTTTGATGATAACTCTTATGAAATTTTGTATTAAAGAATTATATCCTCTAAAATTTATTTGAAAATGTTTGCTGCAGATATTAAAGTAATAATTATTCTGGAAGCAAATTAGATTTGAACATGAAATTATGCAAGGCTCTGAAGCGTCAGAAGCATCTGTTAGAAGATTCTGAACACTGCCTATAGAAGATTCTGAGCGCTGTCTACAAAAGAATCTGAAGCAGAAGCTACAGAAGAATCTGAAGCAGAAGCCAAAAGAATCTGAAGCATTGAAGAATTCTGTATGAAGAGTTTCAAGCTTAGTTTATTTCAGAAGACTCTGATAGTACTACGTTGCCAGTACTGAGGATCTGATCTAAAACTCTGCTCTGAACAACTACACGCTGAAAGCACACATGCTGCAAAGACTCTGATTCAGCAAACTCTGATGAACATCAGAAGACTCTAACCAATCTAGACTTTGATGATATTTACTGAAACTTATTGAAGAAGAATTCAAACTTATGTCCGTTGGTATGGCCAAACGACTCTTTCCTTATTAATGCTAGACACAAGAACACGGACAAAAAGGATTTTTCTGTGTATTCTATTTCTAGGAAAGGTCATGTGATGTGAAGACAAAAAGGCTCAGACCTTTTTGTACACAGCCTTCAACGTGATAGCTACTTGGACCACTTTGCCTATAAAAGGAAGACTCCATTCATCTTCTTCAGTTGACGAAACATTGAAAGAATTCAAAGAAAGCTCTCATACAATTAATTCTTATTTGGTGAATTTATTTCATAGTTCATAAATCTTAAGTGTAAAATCACAGTTGTGATAAAGCTTTATTAGAAGCAATTTAAACACTTGTATCATTCTTACATTTGGTTGCAAAAGAACCTTAAGAAAATCCAGTTAGGATCAATAGTTCTTGAGAAGACTAAGAACAGTTGTTCTTAGTGCTTGCTATTGTAATCAGTTGATTTAATAGTGGATTAAGTCCTTGTTTGAGAAAGGCAAATCACTCTTGATAGGGTGGACTGGAGTAGTTGAGTTAAACGAACCAGGATAAAAATCCTTGAGTTTTTATTGCTATGTTTTTCTATATACTTATTCAACCCCCCCTCCCCCCCCCCTTCTAAGTATTTTCTCACCTTCAGTTGGTATCAGAGCTCTGGTTCTGTGTGCTACCACTTCATAGTGACAAAAAAGATCTAGTGAGAAAAAATTTGATATATATTTGGTTGTTATTATGGATGAAACTTCAACATCTAGCAGTAACAACAGATATGAAGAAAGGGACAGAATCAACACAAAACCCCCTATGTTTGATGGGGAGAAATTTGATTATTGGAAGGACAGGATAGAAAGTTTCTTCCTTGGTTATGATGCTGATTTGTGGGACTTGGTCATAGATGGGTATGTTCGTCCCACTGATAGGAATGGCAAGAAAATAGACAGAAAATCTATGACTGAAGCCCAAAAGAAGGAGTTTAGAAATCACCTCAAGGCTAGAACAATCTTGTTAAATGCAATATCTCACACTGAGTATGAGAAGATCACAAATAGAGAAACTGCATTTGACATGTTTGAGTCCTTGAAGATGACTGATGAAGGAAACCTTCAAGTTAAAGAAACCAAGGCTCTGGCGTTAATACAGAAGTATGAAGCGTTCAAAATGGAAGAATCTGAGTCTATAGAAACTATGTTCTCTAGATTCCAGATCCTTACAGCTGGTCTAAAAGTTCTGGACAAAGGCTACTCAACTGCTGATCATGTGAAGAAGATCATCAGAAGCTTGCCTATCAGATGGAGACCTATGGTCACTGCTCTGAAGCTTGCCAAGGATCTGAACAAGATCACTCTGGAGGAACTAATCAGCTCACTAAGGAGCCATGAAATTGAACTTGAGGAAGATGAGCCTCAAAATAAAGGTAAGTCAATTTCCTTAAAATCTAACAAATCTGTGAAAGCTTTGCAGTTGTTAGAAGAAAGCTCTAAAGAATCTTCTTCTGAAGAAGAAGATGAACTGTCCTTGCTGTCCAGAAGAATCAACAGACTCTGGAAGCACAAGCAGAGGAAGTTCAAGAACTTCAAAAAGCTAGATCAGCGCAAGGAGTCCTTTGGACCAAAAAGATTTGGAAAGAAGGAAGTTGTTTGTTTTGAATGCAAACAACCTGGTCATTACAAAAATGAATGTCCAAAGCTTCAGAAAGAAAAGCCCAAAAGAAAGCCTGAGCACAAGAAGAAGGTTCTAATGGCTACATGGGATAATTCAGATGACTCTGAATCTTCATCAGATTATGAAGAGGAATGCGCCAACATGGCTCTGATGGCAGGCATTGAAGATCAGAATGAAGAATCATCTGGATCTGAGTCTGATTCTGAATCTGACTCAGAAGAGGTACTTTCTGATCTCACTAGGGAAGAGCTTATTAAAGTCTTATCAGAAGTCCTGAAAAATTATCATCAGATTAAGCTCAAATGCAAGAAGCTTAAATGTAATCTTGGTTCTGAGAATAATCTGTTAAGATCAGAAGTTGCTGAGCTAAAAGAAAATAACTTGAAAATGAAAGCCAATTTTGAAAAAGCTCAACAAAATTCTGAATCTGAAAGTAAGTCTAAATGCAAAAACATTTTAGAAGAATATGACTTTACCTTTCAGAAGTTTCTTGCTAAAAGCATATATAGAAGCAAGATGGCTTCAATGATCTATGGGGTTAGCAGAAACAACAGGAAAGGAATTGGATATGAATCTTCCTCTGGAAAGGATTTAAATCCAATGCCTGTTGATAAACTTGTTATTAAGAAAACTCCCTTATACTCTCATTTCAAATTTGGTCATCTGAATGACATTAAACACACACGTTCTGATCAGAACGCTCCTATGTTTAAGCCAAAAGTAAGTCAGAACAAAACTGTTGTAAAAAGACAGAAGTTCAGACCAACTTTCAAGGCAACTAACCAAAAAGGACCCAAAAAGATCTGGGTACCTAAAGATAAGATTATCCCTGTTGCAGATGTTTTTAGCAGAAAAGTCAAGACGCCAGTCATGGTACCTGGACTCTGGCTGCTCACGTCACATGACGGGAGAAAGTTTTATGTTCCAAAGCCTGGAGCTTAAATCTGTAGGAGAAGTGAAGTTTGGAGGGAATCAGAAGGTCAAGATCATTGGCTATGGTACTATTGGTAATGGTAACCTTCCCTCTATATCTAATGTTCTTCTTGTAGAAGGATTAAAACATAATCTATTGTCCATAAGTCAATTAAGTGGCAATGGTTATGATATAATCTTTAATCAACAATGTTGCAAAGCTGTTAGTCAGAAGGATGGCTCAATCTTGTTTAATGGAAAGAGGAAGAACAACATTTATAAAATAAATCTTTCAGAACTTAAGGTTCAAACTGTTAAATGCCTTTTGTCTATTAATCATAAGCAATGGGTCTGGCACAGAAGATTGTGGCATATTAATATGAGACGTATATCTCAGATTAATAAACTCAATCTGGTCAGAGGACTTCCTAAGCTGAAGTTCAACTCAGATGCTCTTTTTGAAGCATGTCAAAAAGGAAAATTTTCAAAATCTTCTTTTAAATCTAAAAATGTTGTTTCAACCTCAAGACCATTAGAATTACTTCACATTGATCTGTTTGGACCAGTGAAAACTGCATCCATGAGAGAAGAAGTATGGATTAGTCATTGTTGATGACTATAGCAGATGGACATGGGTAAAGTTCTTAAAACACAAGGATGAGTCACACTCTGTGTTCTTTGACTTCTGCAAACAAGTGCAGAATGAAAAAGATTTCAAAATTATTAAAGTCAGAAGTGATCATGGTGGTGAATTTGAAAACAAATATTTTGAAAAATATTTTAATGAAAATGGCATTGCTCATGATTTTTCCTGTCCTAGAACTCTGCAAGAAATGGCCAGAACCATGATCAACGAGACTAATCTGGCAAAGCACTTTTGGGCAGAAGCAATAAACACAGCCTGTTACATTCAGAACAGAGTGTCTGTAAGACCTCTTCTGGAAAAGATTCCCTATTAATTGTGGAGGAACAGAAAGCCCAACATTTCATATTTTCATCCTTTTGGATGTATTTGCTATATCTTGAACACTAAAGAGAATCTTAACAAGTTTGATTCTAAAGCACAGAAGTGTTTCATGCTTGGCTATTCTGAACGCTCTAAAGGCTACAGAGTATACAATACTGAAACACAGATTGTGGAAGAATCTATACATGTTAGATTTGATGATAAGCTTGGCATTGAAAAGCCAAAGCAGTTTGATAGTTCTGCAGATAGAGAAGTAATTCTCACAGACTCTGAAGGATCAGAGGCAGATAAAGCTCAAGTGAAGGAACCTGAAGCAACGCCAAATGCAATTCCTTTGGCTTCTCAAATGAACAACTTGAACCTTTCTGAAGAATCAACTGTTAGACGATCATCTTCCAGAATCAAGGCCTCTCACCCAGAGGATGTGATCATTGGAAAGAAGGATGACCCCATTAGAACAAGATTCTTCCTTAGATCATCTGAAGCATCATTATTTGGGTTGGTGTTAGTTATTGAACCAACGTCTGTGGATGAAGCTCTGCAAAACAATGACTGGATAATTGCCATGCAAGAAGAGCTCAATCAGTTCACAAGAAGTGATGTTTGGGATCTGGTTCCAAGACCAAAAGGATTCAACATAATTGGAACTAAATGGGTCTTCAGAAACAAGTTAAATGAGAAAGGAGAAGTTGAAAGAAATAAGGCAAGGCTTGTTGCTGAAGGTTACAGCCAGCAAAAAGGAATTTATTATACAGAGACTTATGCTCCTGTAGCAAGGTTTGAGTCTATTCGTTTACAAATTTCTTTTGCTGCACAAAATAACATCACTCTATATAAGATGGATGTTAAAAGTGCTTTTCTAAATGGTATTATAGAAGAAGAAGTTTATGTTAACCAACCTCCTGGCTTTGAAAGTGAAAAATTTCCAGAACATGTTTTTAAACTAAAGAAATCTCTTTATGGTTTAAAACAAGCTCCCATAGTTTGGTATGAGAGATTAAGCAATTTTCTTCTGGAGAAAAATTTCATCAGAGGCAAAGTGGACACAACTCTTTTTTGTAAAACATTTAAGAAAGATCTTTTAATTTGTCAAATATATGTGGATGATATTATATTTGGATTTACCAATCTTATGCTGGGAAAGGAGTTTGCTCAATGTATGCAGGCAGAATTTGAGATGAGCATGATGGGAGAATTGAGATTCTTTCTGGGAATTCAAGTCAACCAGACTCCAGATTGCACTTACATTCATCAGACCAAATATGTTAAAGAGCTTCTGAAGAAGTTTAACATGACTGATAGTAAGATGGAAAAGACTCCCATGAATCCAACAAGTACACTTGGTAAGGAAGAGGTAAGTAAGAAAGTAGATCAGAAACTCTACAGAGGTATGATAGGATCTCTTCTCTACTTAACTGCTTCTAGACCTGATATTTTATTCAGTGTATGCTTGTATGCAAGATTCCAATCAGATCCTAGAGAATCACACTTAACAGCTGTTAAGAGGATACTAAGGTATCTGAAAGGTACTTCTAATGTAGGTTTGTGTTACAGAAAATTTGATGATTTCAAATTAGTTGGATTCTATGATGCTGATTACGCTGGAGAAAGAGTGGAAAGAAAAAGTACTTCTGGAAGTTGTCAATTTCTAGGAAGAAATCTAATCTCCTGGTACAACAAGAAGCAACCTATAATTGCACTTTCAACTACAGAAGCAAAATATATTGTTGCTGCTGGATGTAGCACGCAGATGCTCTGGATGAAAAGTCAGCTAGAAGACTATCAGATCTTTGAGAGTAACATTTCTATTTTCTGTGATAATACTTCTGCTATATGTTTGTCTAAAAACCCTATTTTACACTCTAAGGCAAAACATATAGAAATTAAACATCAATTCATCAGAGACTATGTTCAGAAGGGTATTATAAATTTAGCCTTTGTTGATATAGATCATCAGTGGGCTGATATTTTCACAAAACCCCTTGCTGAAGATAGGTTCAAGTTTATTCTGAAAAATGTTGGTATGGATTTTTGTCCAGAATGATATTTATCAGAAGCAAACTCTTCAGATGCAAAATGTTTAAAACTATGAAGTATTTCATCTGTCAATTATTTGATTATTTGATTTATTATTTGTGTATCTGAACTAACAAGTCTTAAAGGATCTGAACGTTGGCTAACGTTTCATTTATCAAGAGAATTCAGAAGCACATGCAAGCAAACACGTGTCACTCTGAATCTGAAAAGATGGCGTGTACACTACTGAAGAGACATTTGAGGTATTGTTTGAATAGTGAAAATCTTGATTTTCCCCCCAAATTGTCATAATCAATTAATGCTTTGAAACAATTTTTATTCTTTTCATTAAATGCCATTAATTGCTAAGTGGAACGTGCTATTTTGACTGTTTGTGTGCCCTATTTCTTTCTCTATAAATACCACATTTCACACAATTTCACATTTTTCACTTCACAGACAATTTATGCATTTCTGTCTTCTCTTTACTCTTCACAAAAACCCTAAACCTTCATCCAAATCATCTTCATCTTTAACAATGGCAACATCATCCTCTACATCAGCTCAGTTTCAATCATCTATGGCTGCAGTTACGTCAGAAAATATGGGTGTTACTCCATTTAAGGAACCAAAAAGGACATTGTTAACCCCTGTGGACAAACTTGAAGTTCTTTGTGAATCCATGGTGGAATTTGATTCTCTGGCTGAAAATGGGTTTGAGTTACGTTCTTTAATTGATGCACAAGGTTGGGTTAAGTATTTTGACAGTTTGTTTGGTCCAGTATATCCATATCTTGTGAAGGAATTCTGGATTCATGCTTCTGTTTATCCTAAATTCATCCTCTCTTCTGTTCTGGGAAAGGAGATCATCATCACTGAAGATCTCATCAGGAAACTCATAGGGTATGAGGAGACTGATGGAGTTTGTCATCTGCCAGCTGGGCGTGTGGATATGGAAGAAGTCTATGAGGAAGTCATTACATCTGGACAGGCCTCCAACAAATTTAAGGATCTGAAACCTGACTATAGAATCTGGGCAAAGATTTTTCTGGGATGCATCCATCACAGAAAACCCACCAATTCTCCAGATTATGTGAATAATAAACAACTCTACTTTATGTACTGTTTGAGTCAGAGTACAAAGGTAGATCTTCCATACATTCTCTTTATGCATCTGTGGAATCATATCAATGCATCAAGAGAATCTGTAAAGGATAAGGGACAGAAGATCAGGACGTGGATTCCCTTTGGAAGATTGATCTCAGACATTCTGACAGAGAATGGTCTGGTAATTGCTCTATATGAAGCTGGAGTTACAGATGAGCTTGAATCAATAGTTGGTAAACCATTGAATACAAAGAGTCTTCAGAGGCTAAAGATTGTGGATGAACTCACAGTTGTTCCCAAGAAGCTAAATGTTTCTGAAGTTAGTCAGAAGAGGATTCTAGTTAAAGATTTTCCACTCTTTGGTGCTGAAGAACCCAGGGAGATTATTGTTAGGTATATTGATGCATGCAAAGCAGATGGAACACCTGTTCCTGCAGATATTCTGATAAGAGCAAGGGAACCCATTCCAGATGTGTATGATGAGAACACAAGGAAAAGGAAACAATTAGAGGCAGAAGAAGCTGCTCAGAAGAAACCAAGAGTTGCTGACAAGCCACAGAAGCAGATCAAGCGAAGAGCTTCTGGAGAAGTTCCCTCTGTTCCCACCAAGCGCATAAAGACAAAAGGTACTAAATCTTCTTTACCTTCTATTCCTAAAATTGCTGTAAATATATCAAAATTAGATCTGTGCCTGAACCCCCTCCCACTCAAAATCAAACAATTTCTGCTCCATCTCAAACCTCTGTACCACCAAAATCATCTAATCCTATTTCCACTACACCATTAAAATCTTCTGATATTCCTCAATCTGAACAAGTTGCATCTGAACCACTTGCATCTGAACCACTTGTATCTGAACCACCAACATCCAAACCTTCTGATATTCAACCAGAACCATCCAATCCTATTGAAACAAATATACTTGAGACTGAGGTTCTAAACATTACACCTCTCAAGACTGTATTTGAAGTTTCTTCTACATCTTGTACACCAACCACATCATCTGATTCATCTGAATCTGATATCCATCCAGATTTTATTTCACCTGCCTCTCTCAGAAAATTTGAATCTAAACAACCAGAACCACCTGTTTCATCTGAAACTCTCATTCCCAAAACCATTCCAAAACCTAAACCAAGGAGATATGAGTTTGTCTCATTTGCTTCTTTTAAACCATTCCCCTCTGATCCACTTCCTTCTGGTTTCAAGTTTAAAAATTTTTATGACATAATTGAACCATCTGACTCTATCACTCCATTTAAACCTAGGATTTCAATCATTCTACCATCTGTTCTTCAAACATACTTACAAGAACTACCAAAAATGATTTCATCAGAACCCCTTTTGTCTGGTAAATCTGTTTTCTTTCCTTACACTTCCACCTCATTTGATGTTGTTTCCTATACATCAAGTGCAAAACCATTTCTGATTAAGGCCTTAACAAGATCCAAATCTACCACTTCATCTGACCATCCATCTCTTCCTCTCTACCCTCGTCCTCTGATCATCATTCCAGAATTTATCATTCCACCTCCACCTCAACCCAAGCCATTCACCTTGGAAACCCTTCTGAAACCAAAATCTAGGCTAAATTTTGATAATTTATTTGTAAATTTTATGAAAGAAATAAAGATGCATTTAGGCTCTGTTCAGAAGAGATGTTTGTCAACCATGGATGCAAATGAATCTGATGCTATCTGGAATAGCTTCATTAACATATTCAATACTGTAGCCTCAAATCTGAAGAATGTATGTTCTGATGATGCGAAGCTCAGATTTGCTGAGACTGCCAGAAGCATGATGTGGAATGTAAAAAGATCTGCACCTTTGCTTCTTGAAGATGTGCCTTCTTCTTTTGAAGTATCTGCTACAGAAGCTTTTACATAATCTATTTTTGAAGAAAATCCACTAGCTATGACAATTGGGGAAAACCCCTTTGGATCTGCTGCCCCTGACTCTGCATCTCCTATGGAAATTGAGTATGTTCCTGCTTCAGAATCTGCTCCACATTCTTCATCTGAGATCAAGAAAGAGAATCCAGATCTTGAAGATAAGATTGCAGTTTTGGAAGCTGGACAATCTGAGATTAAGTCATGGATGGCCAAGCAAGACCAGAAGTCTGAAGACATGGCAAAATGGATGTCTAAACAAGATCAGAAGAATGACGACATGGCTAAATGGATGACAAAGCAAGAAGGGTCTTCATCTGATATCACTCACCTGTTGAAGATGATTCTGTCCAAGCAAACCTAGTTTATGTTTTTCTGTATCTGATGTTTGTGCACATGTACTTGAATTTATCTGATGATTTGTCTGTTTTAAACATGAATGAAATGACTCTGCTGTTTTCTCTACATGATTTTATCTTTTCTGTATTTCCTTTTATTTGTCTTTAAAAGTTTTACTTTTTGATTATGACAAAAAAGGGGGAGAAAATGGATCTGACTGTTCAAATAAACTCTACCTAAATGAAACTCATACATATCAATTATAACTAACGTGAACTCCTAGTATTTCAGATCATTTGAAAAATCTGACAAATTCTTTAAAAGTAACTCTGAGATCCCCAGATCATACTTAACCAATCAGGCTCTGATTCTGAAATGTTTATCCAAGTCAAGATCTAATTTTTAGGAACAATCAGGCTCTGATTCTGAAAAGAATACTCATGCAAAAAGGGAAGTTTTTATTTCTTATAAGTATTCAATTCAGGGGAAGATTCATTATCTCAGGGGGAGTTATAATTATATTTTCTCATTGAACAAAATTTCTTATGTTTTTGTCATCATCAAAAAGGGGGAGATTGTTAGAACGCAGATTGGTTCTTAATTATATCTCTATGTTTTGATGATAACTCTTATAAAATTTTGCATTAAAGAATTATATACTCTAAAATTTGTTTGAGAATGTTTGCTGCAGATATTAAAGTAAAAATTATTCTGGAAGCAAATTAGATCTGAGCATGAAAATATGCAAGGCTCTGAAGCGTCAGAAGCATCTGTTAGAAGATTCAGAACGCTGCCTACAGAAGATTCTGAGTGCTGTCTACAGAAGAATCTGAAGCAGAAGCTACAGAAGAATCTGAAACAGAAGCCAGAAGCATCTGAAGCATTGAAGAATTATGTATGAATAGTTTCAAGCTTAGTTTATTTCAGAAGACTCTGATAGTACTACGCTGCCAGTACTGAGGATCTGATCCAAAACTCTGCTCTGAACAACTATACGCTGAAAGCACACATGCTGCAAAGACTCTGATTCAGCAAACTCTGATGAACATCAGAAGACTCTGACCAATCTAGACTCTGATGATATTTGCTGAAACTTATTGAAGAAGAATTCAAACTTATGTCCGTTGGTATGGCTAAACGACTATTTCCTTATTAATGCTAGACACAAGAACACAGACAAAAAGGATTTCACTGTGCATTCTATTTCTAGGAAAGGTCATGTGATGTGAAGACAAAAAGGCTCATACCTTTTAGTACACTGCCTTCAACGTGATAGCTACTTCGACCTCTTTGCCTATAAAAGGAAGACTCCATTCATCTTCTTCAGTTGACGAAACATTGAAAGAATTCAAAGAAAGCTCTCATACAATTAATTCTTATTTGCTGAATTTATTTCATAGTTCATAAATCTTAAGTGTAAAATCACAGTTGTGATAAAGCTTTATTAGAAGCAATTTAAACACTTGTATCATTCTTACATTTGATTGTAAAAGAACCTTAAGAAGATCCAGTTAGGATCAGTAGTTCTTGAGAAGACTAAGAACAGTTGTTCTTAGTGCTTGCTAATGTAATTAGTTGATTTAATAGTGGATTAAGTCCTTGTTTGAGAAAGGCAAATCACTCTTGATAGGGTGGACTGGAGTAGTTGAGTTCAATGAACCAGGATAAAAATCCTTGAGTTTTTATTGCTAAGTTTTTCTATATACTTATTCAACCCCCCTTCTAAGTATTTTCTCACCTTCATAATCGATATTGCCAATTTGTTGCATTTGCTTTGTGCAATGATTCTGGCTCGGGCATGAGTTGGATGACAACAAATGGAGGCTTATTGATTCTGAAGAGGCCTTTGACACACCTCTGAATTCACTGGATTCACATGGGAGCAGGGAATCACATATGCGCCTAATGTTGTTGAAAATTGAGATTACATTTGAGGAAAATTTTCAAAAAGTGGAAAATATGCCAAATTGGAAACACAAGCGAAATATATGTTAAGAAAGGAAGCTGATGAAACAGATTTCAGTCCTGCTCACCATACTAGTTCTGACAGTCCGAGCAGTACCCTTTGTGGCTTGAGCTCTTATACTTCAGAAGCTTCGTCTTCCTTTAGAATTGGGCTTGGAAAGTGAGAGCAATAAGAAGGCTACCTGGAGAGGATATCGAGATTTTCAACAGTGGATGTTGAAAGAAGACTACAATCCGACAATATTATGTGCAATGAAATATGGAAAAAGAGATGCAAACCTCAACTTACTCAGCAGCAGGAGCCATACAATATTTACTCTAACCATAGAAAGCAGTCCATGTGGTGAATATATTGAAGGAGAAGCGGTAACACTGCCACAATTGAACCTCATTGATCTAGCAGGTTCAGAGAGTTCAAAAGCTGAAACAATTGGCATGAGAAGGAGAGAAGGATCTTATATAAACAAAAGTCTTTTAACTCTTGGAACTGTTATTTCAAAATTGACTGAAATTAAAGCTAGTCACATACCATATAGGGACTCCAAGTTGACTAGGGTGCTTCAGTCTTCCCTCAGTGGTCATGGACGTATATCTCTTATTTACACAGTGACCCATTCATCAACCAACACCAAAGAATCCATTTACAAGGCAAACTTAGCATCTGGTAGATGATGTTTTCAAAGCTCTTCTTCAATTGCAACTGCCAACTTAAATTTCAGCAACCATTACTACAGCAAGGCAACAACATACATTTGTTCTGTTTTCGAAGCAGCTCCCTGGCACAACAGTTTCTATATATTCATTACCTCAGGCAAATAATGATATCCATGAAAAGCAACCACTGTCAAGATAGAGGGCAATGCATTACCTGCTGGATATTTGTGACATTTGTTAAGTTCATGATTCACAAGTGCAAGCATTGAGAGCACACTAGGTCGAAACCAAAACCTGCACTCCTGACTTAAGCCAAAGCAACCTATACCAACGTGAACTGACGCCTATCACTTCCATCAACTTCAAGACTACTGAAGCACCCTCAACCAGGAGGGAAGACCTATTGAAAACGTAGAAGATAAGACAATGTCAGGAAGCCAAGAACCAATTCTCTAAATGTGTTAACATGGAAATTCAGTTTTTGAAACTCTTACCAAAATTCCCGTTGCTTGGTTCTAAAGAGTTTCACGAGTTCCCTACTGGATAAATCGACCGTAGGAAGGATGTTGAATCAATTTGGAGAAAGTTTGTGTAATTATCGAATCTTCCCTCATCATCGTATTCAAACCTGCCAAATCAAGCAAACCAAGTTCCTTACATTAATCACCAAATCAATTCATTGCTAATTGGAATAATAAGACAGCAGGACATTTTGAAACTATCCAAAACAGGGTTCAGACAGAAATCGCCAAGTTTGGGAGGTTTTTTATCGCACATTAATTCGAAATTGAATGGAGAAGAAGACCATTTCGCCAATAAAAGAGAGGATTTGAGATGAGAAAGAGGAAAATTGGAACAGAATCCGCAATCCCTATAAAAATCCCAAATTTCAAAACCCTAGATATCGAAGGAAGAACTTATCTATTCTGCCGTCAAAATCGTTGGAGTCGTCACTGAAGGTGAGAAAATATTAGAAGAGGGGGTTGAATAAGTATATAGAAAAACTTAGGACAATAGAAACTCAAGGATTTTTATCCTGGTTCGTTGAACTCAACTACTCCAGTCCACCCTATCAAGAGTGATTTGCCTTTCTCAACAAGGACTTAATCCACTATTAATCAACTGATTACAATAGCAAGCACTAAGAGCAACTGTTCTTAGTCTTCTCAAGAACTACTGACCACAACTGGGTCTTCTTAAGGATCTTTTACAATCAAATGTAAGAATAAAACAAGTGTTTAAATGCTTCTAATTAAGCTATATCACAACTGTGATTTTACACTTAAGTTTTAAGAATAAAGAAATAAATTCAGTAAGATAAAGCTTTGTATGAGAGCTTGTAATGAATTTCTTTCTAGTATTTCGTCAACTGAAGAAGAGTGATAGAGTCTTGCTTTTATAGGCATAGAAGTCCAAGAAGTTTTCACGTTGAAGGCTGTGTACTGAAAAGGGCTATAGCCTTTTTGTCTTCATATCACTTGACCTTTCCTAGAAGTAGAATGCACAGAAAAATCCTTTTTGTCTGTGTTCTTGTGTCTAGAATAAATGAGGAAAGAGTCGTTTGGCCAAACCAACGGGCATAACTTTGAATTCTTCTTCAACAAGTTTCAGCAAATAACATCAGAGCCTTGAGTGATCAGAGTCTTTTGATGTTCATCAGAGTTTGCTAAATCAGAGCAATGCAGCAAGTGTGCTTTCAGCGTGTAATAATTCAGAGCAGAGTTTGGGATCAGATCCTCTGTATTGGCAATGTAGTACTATCAGAGTTTTCTAAAATAAACTAAGCTTGAAACTCATCATACAAAAGTCTTCAATGCTTCAGATGCTTCTGGCTTCTGCTTCAGATTCTTCTGTAGCTTCTGCTTCAGATCCTTCTGTAGACAGCGCTCAGAATGTTCTGTAGGCAACGTTCAGATTCTTCTAAGAGATACTTCTGACGCTTCAGAGCGTTGCATATTTCCATGTTCAGATCTAATTTGCTTTCAGAATAATATTCACTTTAATATCTGCAGCAAACATACTTAAACAAATTTTAGAGTATATAATTTCTTAATACAAAATTTCATAAGAGTTATCATCAAAACATAGAAATATAGTTAAGAACCAATATGTGCTCTAACAATCTCCCCCTTTTTGATGATGACAAAAACATAAGAAATTTTGTTCAATATTTCAATAATTATAACTCCCCTTGAGATGATGAATCTCCCCCTGAATTGAATACTTAGAGAGAATAGAAACTTCCCTTTTTGCATGAGTGTTCTTTACAGAATCAGAGCCTGATTGTTCCAAAAAAATAGATTTTTACTTGGATGAGTGTTTCAGAATCAGAGCTTGATTGGTTAAAATTAGATTTGGGGATCTCAGAGTTACTTTAAAGAATTTGTCAGATTATTCATATGTTCTGAAATACTAAGAGTTCACGTTAGTTATAATTGATATGTCTGAATTTCATTTAGGTAGAGTTTATTTGAATAGTCAGAATTTCATTTTCTCCCCCTTCTTGTCATAATCTAAAGGAAAACTTTAAAGACAAAATAAAAGAAAATAGAGAAAAGATACATTCAAGTATAGAAAACACCAGAGTCATTCATTCATTCATTTAAATAAAAAACACAAACAGACAAATCAGAAAATTAGAAAATCAAATACATGTGCACAAACATCAGATACAGAAAAACATAAAGCTAGGATTGCTTGGACAAAATCATCTTCAGAAGCTGAGTGATTTTGGATGAGGATTCTTCTTGCTTAGACATCCATTTTGCCAAGTACTCATTCTTCTGATCTTGTTGAGCCATCCATGACTTGATCTCAGATTGCCCAGCTTCCAATACTGCAATCTTATCTTCTAAATCTGGATTCTCTTTCTTGATCTCAGATGAAAAAGGTGGGGCAGATTCTGAAGCAGGAACAGAGTCAATTTCCATTGGAGATGCATTGTCTGGAGCTTTAGATGCAGAGGGATTGTTTACAATTGTCATAGCCAATGGATTTTCTTCAGAAGCAAATTATGCAAAAGCTTATGTAGCAGATACTCCAGAAGATGAAGGTATATCTTCAAGAAGCAACGGTGCAGATCTTTTCATGTTCCAAATCATGCTTCTGGAAGTCTCAGCAAATCTGAGCTTCGCATCATCAGAACAGACATTCTTCAGATTGGAGGCAACAATATTGAATCTGGTAATGAAACTATTCCAGATAGCATTAGATTCATTTGCATCCATGGTTGACAAGCATCTTTTCTTAACAGATCCTAAATTCATCTGTATCTCTTTCATAAAATTTGCAAATAGTATATCAACATTAAGCCTATGTTTTGGTTTGAGAAGGGTTTCCAGAGTGAATGGCTTGGGTTGAGGTGGAGGTGGTATGGTAAATTTTGGAATGATGATCAGAGGACGAGGGTAGAAAGGAAAAATGGATGGTCAGATGGAGTGACAGATTTGGATCTGGATAAGGCATTAACCAGAAACGGTTTTACACGTGATGAAGAGGGAACAACATCAAATGTAGTGGAAGTATGAGGAATGAAAACAGATTTATCAGACAACAGAGGTTCTGATGAAATCATATCTGGTAATTGTTCAAATTGGGTTTGAAGATCAGATGGAAGAGTGGTTGAAGGAATGGGTTTGAATGAAGTGATTGTGTCAGTTGGTTTTATCTGGTATAAAAATGTTTAAACTTGAAACCAGAAGGAAGTGGAACAGAAGGAATTGGTTTAAAGGAAGCAACTGAAATAAACTCAGATGTCCTGGGTTTTGGAATGGGTTCAGGAATGAGAGTTTCAGATGAAACAGGTGGATATGATTGTTTAGATTCATATTCTCTGAGAGAGGGAGGTGAAATGACATCTGGATGGACATCAGATTCAGACGAATCAGATGAGGTGGTTGGGGTACAAGATGTAGATGATACTTCAAATACAGTCTTGAGAGGTTGAACATTCAGAACCTCAGAATCAGGTATGTTTGATTCAATAGGATTGGATGGTTCTGGTTGAGGATCAGAAGTTTTGGATGATGGTGGTTCAGATACAACTGGTTCAGATGCAACTTGTTCAGATGCAAAAGTTTTAGATGCAACTGGGTCAGATTGTATGGGTTCAGATGCAACTGGTTGTTGAATTTCAGGTTGTTGTTTTGTTGTAGGTTGTTTTGTTGGTTTTGTTTTTGGTTGTGATTGAGGAATATCAGATGAATTAAGTGGTGTTGTGGGAATAAGATCAAATGTTGTAGGTGGTTCAGATGTTTGAGATGGATAAGAAGTGGTTTGAGTTTTAGAAGGAAGGGGATTAGGAACAGAGCTAATAGTTGATATATCTACTGCAATTTCAAGAATAGAAGATAAAGATGTTTTAGTACCTTTTATCTTGATGCGTTTGAGAGGTGCAGAAGGAGCTTCTCCAGAAGCTTTTCTTTTCTTTTTCTTCTTCTAAGGCTCTTCAGAAGGTTCTTCATTTTTCTGAGTCTCTTCAGAAGTTTTCTGCTTCTTCTGTGGTGAACCTGCAACTTCTTCTTCTCCTAACCCTTGCTTCCTCTATCTCTTTTGTTCAGCATAAACATCTGGCATGGGTTCACGAATTAGAAATCCTTCTGGAAGAGGAATTCCTTGTTCTATACATGATCCAACAAATTTGATCAGAACCTCCTTTGGATCTTCTGCATAGAATGTTGGAAAGTTTTCCACCATAATTCTTCTTTTGCTCACTTCTGTATTTAGCTTGTTGGGAGCAGAAGCAAGTTCATCAATGACTTTCAGCCTTTGTAAGCTTTTGGCATTCAGAACTTTTCCCAAAACAGATGTAAGTTCCTCTTTTAATCCAGTCACATGCAGATACTCCACTAGACCATTCTCTGTCAAAATGTCTGAGATCAACCTTCCACAAGGGATCCAATTTCCTCCCTTGGTATACTTAGTCTTCATATCTTCTCTAGATGCCTTGACATGATTCCAAAGATATGAGAAAAGCAGATGAGGCAGGTCTACCTTTGTGCTCTTACTAAGGCAATATATGAAGTAGATTTGACCATTGTTCACATAATCTGGTGAATTTGTGGACTTTCTGTGGTGAATGCAACCCATGAAGATTTTAGCCCAGATCTTGTAGTTGGATTTCAAATCTTTAAACTTGTTAGAGGGTTTTCCAGAAACAATCACCTTTTCATACACAACATCCATGTTGACACGTCCAGTCAGATGAGAAACTCCATCAGTTTCCTCATATCCAATGAGTTTCCTTATTAGATCTTCTGTAATCACTATTTCTTTTCCCAAAACAGACGACACTATGAACTTGGGAAACGCATGAGCATGAATCTAGAACTCCTTCACTAAAACTGGATACACTGGCCCAAACAATCTATCAAAGTATTTTGTCCATCCTTGAGCATCAATGATGGAATGCAAATTAAACCCATTTGCAGCCAGAGAAGCAAAATCCACCAACGATTCACACAACACTTCAAGCTTATCAACTGGTGTGAGATTCGTTCTAACAGGATCCTTGAATGGAACAACACCCAGATTTGAAGAAGTAATTGTAGCCATTGTTGATTGAAATTGTGCTGAGGTTGAAGATGATGTTGCCATTGTTGAAGATGAAGAAGATTTGGATGAAGGTTTAGGGTTTTGATGGAGGCCAAATAGCAAATAGAAATGCATATATTGTTTGTGAAGTGAAAAGTGTGAAATGGTGTGATTTGTTGTATTTATAGAGAGAAAAAAATAGGGCACACAAACAGACACAATTAGCACGTTCTCACTTAGCATTAAATGAAATTTAATGAAAAGAATAAAAATCATTTCAAAGCATTAATTGATTCTGACAGTTTGGGGGGAAAACCAAGATTTTAACTATTTAAACAATACCTCAAATGTCTCTTCAGTAATGTGCACGCCATCTTTTCAGATTCAGAGTGACACGTGTTTGCTTGCATGTGCTTCTGAATTCTCTTGAGAAATGAAACGTTAGCCAATGTTCAGATCCTCTAAGATTGGTTAGTTCAGATACACACAAATAATAATAAGTCAAGAAATCAAATAAATGATAGATGAAATACTTCAGAGTTTTAAACATTTTACATCTGAGAAGTTTGCTTCTGATAAATATCATTCTTGACAAAAAGCATACCAACATTTTTCAGAATAAACTTAAACCTATCTTCAGCAAGGGGTTTTGTGAAAATATCAGCCCACTGATGATCTGTATCAACAAAGGCTAAGTTTATAATACCCTTCTGAACATAGTCTCTAATGAAGTGATGTTTAATTTCAATATGTTTTGCCTTAGAGTGTAAAATGGGGTTTTTAGACAAACATATAGCAGAAGTATTATGACAGAATATAGAAATATTACTCTCAAAGATCTGATAGTATTCTAGTTGACTTTTCATCCAGAGCATTTGTGTGCTACATCCAATAACAGCAATATATTCTGCTTCTGTAGTTGGTAGCGCAATTGTAGGTTGCTTCTTGCTATACCAGGAGATTAAATTTCTTCCTAGAAATTGACAACTTCCAGAAGTACTTTTTCTTTCCACTCTGTCTCCAGCATAATCAGCATCACAGAATCCAACTAATTTGAAATCATCAGATTTTCTGTAACACAAACCCACATTAGAAGTACCTTTCAGATACCTTAGAATCCTCTTAACAGTTGTTAAGTGTGACTCTCTAGGATATGATTGGAATCTTGCACACAAGCATACACTGAATAAAATGTTAGCTCTAGAAGCAGTTAAGTAGAGAAGAGATCCTATCATACCTCTGTAGAGTTTCTGATCTACTTTCTTACTTACCTCTTCCTTACCAAGAGTACTTGTTGGATGCATATGAGTCTTTGCCATCTTACTATCAGTCATGTTAAACTTCTTCAGAAGCTCTTTAACATATTTGGTCTGATGAATGTAAGTGCAATCTGGAGTCTGGTTGACTTGAATTCCCAGAAAGAATCTCAATTCTCCCATCATGCTCATCTCAAATTCAGCCTGCATACATTGAGCAAACTCCTTTCCCAGCATAACTTTGGTAGATCCAAATATAATATCATCCATATATATTTGACAAATTAAAAGATCTTTCTTGAATGTTTTACAGAAAAGTGTTGTGTCCACTTTGCCTCTGATAAAATTTTTCTCCAGAAGAAAATTGCTTAATCTCTCATACCAAGCTCTGGGAGCTTGTTTTAAACCATAAAGAGATTTCTTTAGTTTAAAAACATGTTCTAGAAATAGTTCACTTTCAAAACCAGGAGGTTGGTGAACATAGACTTCTTCTTCTATAATACCATTTAGAAAGGCACTTTTAACATCCATCTGATATAGAGTGATGTTATTCTGTGCAGCAAAAGAAATGAGTAAACGAATAGACTCTAACCTGGATACAGGAGCATAAGTTTCTGTATAATCAATTCCTTATCGCTGGCTATAACCTTGAGCAACAAGCCTTGCTTTGTTTATTTCAACTTCTCCTTTTTCATTCAACTTGTTTCTGAAGACCCATTTAGTTCCAATTATGTTGAATCCTTTTGGTCTTGGAACCAAATCCCAAACATCATTTCGTGTGAACTGATTGAGCTCTTCTTGCATGGCAATTATCCAGTCATTGTCTTGCAGAGCTTCATCCACAGAAGTTGGTTCAATAACTGACACCAATCCAAATAATGATGCTTCAAATGATCTAAGGAAGGATCTTGTTCTTATTGGGTCATCTTTCTTTCCAATGATCACATCCTCTGGGTGAGATGCCTTGATTCTAGAAGATGATCCTCTAACATTTGATTCTTTAGAAATATTCAAGTTATTCATTTGAGAAGCTAAAGGAATTGCATCTGGCGTTGTTTCTGGTTCCTTCACTTGAGCTTTTTCTGCCTCTGAGCCTTTAGAGTCTGTGAGAATTACTTCTCTATCTGCAGAACTTTCAAACTGATTTGGCTTTTCAATGCCAAGCTTATCATCAAATCTAACATGGATAGATTCTTACACAATCTGTGTTTTAGTATTGTATACTCTGTAGCCTTTAGAGCATTCAGAATACCCAAGCATGAAACACTTAGGTGCTTTAGAATCAAACTTGTTAAGATTCTCCTTAGTGTTCAACATATAACATATACATCCAAAAGGATGAAAATAAGAAATGTTGGGCTTTCTGTTCCTCTACAATTCATAGGGAGTCTTTTCCAGAAGAGGTCTTACAGACACTCTTATCTGAATATAACAAGCTGTGTTTATTGCTTCTGCCCAAAAGTGCTTTGCCAGATTAGTCTCGTTGATCATGGTTCTGGCCATTTCTTGCAGAGTTCTATTTTTCCTCTCTACAACTCCATTCTGTTGTGGAGTTCTAGGGCAGGAGAAATCATGAGCAATTCCATTTTCATTAAAATATTTTTCAAAATATTTTTTTTAAATTCACCACCATGATCACTTCTGACTTTAATAATTTTAAAATCTTTTTCATTCTGGACTTGTTTGCAGAAGTCAAAGAACAAAGAATGTGACTCATCCTTGTGTTTTAGGAACTTTACCATGTCCATCTACTATAGTCATCAACAATGACTAATCCATACTTCTTGCCTCTGATAGATGCAGTTTTCACTGGTCCAAACAGATCAATGTGAAGTAATTCTAATGGTCTTGAAGTTGAAACAACATTTGTTGATTTAAAAGAAGATTTTTGAAAATTTTCCTTTTTGACATGCTTCACAAAGAGCATCTGAGTTGAACTTCAAATTAGGAAATCCTCTGACCAGATTGAGTTTATTAATCTGAGATATACGTCTCATATTAATATGCCCCAATCTTCTGTGCCAGACCCATTGCTCATCATTAACAGACATAAGGCATTTAACATTTTGAACCTTAAGTTCTGAAAGATTTATTTTGTAAATGTTGTTCTTCCTCTTTCCATTAAACAAGATTGAGCTATCCTTCTGACTAACAGCTTCGCAACATTGTTGATTAAAGATTATGTCATAACCATTGTCACTTAATTGACTTACGGACAATAGATTATGCTTTAATCCTTCTACAAGTAAAACATTAGATATAGAGGGAAGGTTACCATTGCCAATATTACCAGAGCCAATAATCTTGCCCTTCTGATTCCCTCCAAACTTCACTTCTCCTCCAGATTTAAGCTCCAGGCTTTGGAACATAAACCTTTCTCCCGTCATGCGACGTGAGCAGCCAGAGTCCAGGTACCATGACTGGTGTCTTGACTTTTCTGCTAAATACATCTGCAACAGGTATTATCTTATCCTTAGGTACCCAGATCTTTTTGGGTCCTTTTGGGTTAGTTGCCTTAAAAGTCTGTCTGAACTTCCGTCTTTTTACAATAGTTATGTTCTGATTGACTTTTGGCTTAAACACAGGAACGTTCTGATTAGAACGTGTGTGTGTTTAATATCATTTAGATGACCAAACTTGAAATGAGAGTATAAGGGAGTCTTCTTAATGATAAGTTTATCAACATGCATTGGATTTAAATCCTTTTTAGAGGAAGATTCATATCCAATTCCTTTCCTGTTGTTTCTGCTAACTCCATAGATCATTGAAGCCATCTTGATTCTATCTATGCTTTTAGCCAAAAACTTCTGAAAGCTGAAGTCATATTCTTCTAAAATATTTTTGCATTTAGACTTACTTTCAGACTCAGAGTCATGTTGAGGTTTTTCAAAATTAGTTTTCATTTTTAAATTGTTTTCTTTTAGCTCAGCAACTTCTGACTTTAACAGATTATTCTCAGATTCAAGATTGCATTTAAGCTTCTTGCATTTAAGCTTAATCTGGTTATAGTTTTTCAGGACTTCTGATAAGACTTTAATAAGCTCTTCCCTAGTGAGATCAGAAAGTACCTCTTCTGAGTCAGATTCAGAATCAGACTCAGATCCAGATGATCCTTCATTTTGATCTTCCACGCCTGCCATCAGAGCCATGTTGGCGCATTCATCTTCAGATTCTGATGAGGATCCAGATTCATCTGAATCATCCCATGTTGCCATTAGAACCTTCTTCTTATGCTCAGGTTTTCTTCTAGGCTTTTCTTTCTGAAGCTTTGGACATTCATTTTTGTAATGGCCAGGTTGTTTGCATTCAAAACAAACAACTTCCTTCTTTCCAGATCTTTTTGGTCCAGAGGACTCCTTGCGTTGATCTGGCTTCTTGAAGTTCTTGAACTTCCTCTGTTTGTGCTTCTAGAGTTTGTTGATTCTTCTGGACAGCAAGGACAGTTCATCTTCTTCTTCAGAAGAAGATTCTTCAGAACTCTCTTCTAACACCTGCAAAGCTTTCACAGATTTGTTAGATTTTAAGGCAATTGACTTACCTTTCTTTTAAGGCTCATCTTCCTCAAATTCAATTTCATGGCTTCTTAGTGAGCTGATTAGTTCCTCCAAAGTGATCTTGTTCAGATCCTTAGCTAGCTTCAGAGCAGTGACCATTGGTCTCCATCTGATGGGCAAGCTTCTGATGATCTTCTTCACATGATTAGCTGTTGAGTAGCCTTTGTCCAGCACTTTTAGACCAGCTGTGAGGATCTGGAATCTAGAGAACATAGTTTCTATAGACTCAGATTCTTCCATTTTGAACGCTTCATACTTCTGTATTAGCGCCAGAGCCTTGGTCTCTTTAACTTGTAAATTTCCTTCGTGAGTCATCTTTAAAGACTCAAACATGTCAAATGCAGTTTCTCTATTTGTGATCTTCTCATACTTAGTATGAGATATTGCATTTAACAAGATTGTTCTAGCCTTGTGATGATTTCTGAACTCCTTCTTTTGGGCTTCAGTCATTGATTTTCTATCAATTTTCTTGCTATCCCCATCAGTGGGATGAACATACCCATCAATGACTAAGTCCCATAAATTAGCACCATAACCAAGGAAGAAACTTTCTATTCTGTCATTCCAATAGTCAAATTTCTCCCAGTCAAACATAGGGGGTTTTGTGTTGATTCTATCCCTTTCTTCATATCTGTTGTTACTGTTAGATGTTGAAGTTTCAGCCATAATAACAACCAAATATATATATATATATATATATATATATATATATATATATATATATATATATATATATATATATATATATATATATATATATATATATATATATATATATATATATATATATATATATATATATATATATATATATATATATATATATATATATATATATATCAAAGTTTTCTCACTGAATATTTTCTGTCACTGTGAAGTGGTAGCACACACAGAACCGGAGCTCTGATACTAACTGAAGGTGAGAAAATACTTAGAAGGGGGGTGGAATAAGTATATAGAAAAACTTATGACAATAAAAACTCAAGGATTTTTATCCTGGTTCGTTGAACTCAACTACTCCAGTCCACCCTATCAAGAGTGATTTGCCTTTCTCAAAAAGGACTTAATCCACTATTAATCAACTGATTACAATAGCAAGCACTAAGAGCAATTGTTCTTAGTCTTCTCAAGAACTACTGACCACAATTGGGTCTTCTTAAGGATCTTTTACAATCAAATGTAAGAATAAAACAAGTGTTTAAATGCTTCTAATTAATTTATATCACAACTGTGATTTTACACTTAAGTTTTAAGAACAAAGAAATAAATTCACCAAGATAAAGATTTGTATGAGAGCTTGTAATGAATTTCTTTCAAGTATTTCGTCAACTGAAGAAGAGTGATGGAGTCTTGCTTTTATAGGCACATAAGTCCAAGAAGTTTTCACGTTGAAGGCTGTGTACTGAAAAGGGCTGTAGCATTTTTGTCTTCACATCAGTTGACCTTTCCTAGAAGTAGAATGCACAGAGAAATCCTTTTTGTCTGTGTTCTTGTGTCTAGCATAAATGATAAAAGAGTCGTTTGGCCAAACCAACGGACATAACTTTGAATTCTTCTTCAACAAGTTTCAGCAAATAACATCAGAGCCTTGAGTGATCAAAGTTTGCTGAATCAGAGCAATGCAACAAGTGTGCTTTCAACGTGTAATAATTCAGAGTAGAGTTTGGGATCAGATCCTCAGTACTGGAAGCGTAGTACTATTAGAGTTTTCTGAAATAAACTAAGCTTGAAACTCTTCATACAAAAGTCTTCAATGCTTTAGATGCTTCTGGCTTCTGCTTCAGATTCTTCTATAGCTTCTGCTTCAGATCCTTCTGTAGACAGTTGTCATACCCTGAATTTGCCCACCAGAAGTATTGGTACAAGCCATCAAGAGCATGAGAAAAAGAAAGAAGAAAGCATGTTGAATATCTCAAAAGTCATGGTGGAGTTGGAATGATCACCCTGTTCATCTGCCCAATGCCCAAGCAAAAAGGGGAAATTAGGGTTTTCGCACAGTTAAAAGTCGAGGTTTCAATGGTTTGATCAGTCGACGTCTTGAATTGATTTCCCATGAAATAAGGTCAATAATGCTACATTGGTTCAAATATGAATTCAATTTGAGGTTGGCACTCAAATATTGAAGACAATGCAGCTCAGGCCCGATTAGGGTTTTCGATTAGGAAAAGTCAAATGTAGTTTGACTTTTGTTTTGAAAGATGTTCTAATGATGAAATCTTAATTCATAAGGTTTATATGGCTTAGTGAAGTCCATTCAAGAAGATTCAAGGCCTTAAGATACCCAGATCGTCAACAGTCGACTCGATAGTCATCGATCGATCGTACGGTTAAGCGAAAAGTCAACTCTCCAACCATAAGGAGTTTGACTTTAAGATGTGAATAAAAAATGTTCCTTATGTCATATTACACCTTCCCATAAAATTTCATGGCCATTGGATCAAGGGTTAGGAAGTAATTGCAAAAATCGGGAATTAGGGTTTTGAAAGGGGCAAGACCATAACTCCTCAACCACACATCCAAATGAAGTGGTTCAAAGCTCATTGGAAAGCTCTTGAAAATTCCTACAAAAGCCTCACAGTGGTCCATGATCAAAAAATGCATAGATTTGGAGATATGACCATGTTCATTTCAAGAAGGGGTTTTTCGATCTGGTTCCATCTAGAATTTGGAAATCTCAGAATCATGAAAGTTATAGAGCTACTTGAGGGCTTTCTGAATTGTGGTAGAACTCCTCAATAGCATGTGTGAGCAGAAAGTTATGGGTCATGAAAGTAAGGGCTGCCACACTTGAGATTACCAATCCAACACTTTTCAAAATTTAGATTTCCATAACTTGAGCTATCCTTGACCCTTGGATTATGATTCAATATGATAATTAGAGGTGTGGATGAGTGAAAATGTAGAAAAATGAGAGATATGAAGAGAGAGGCAAGTTGAAGGCAACCTGTAATAAAATAATCAAATGTGTAAGAGGAAAGAGAAACTTTTCTCCTAAGGAAACTGTAGCAGCTGCAAGACTCAACACTCTAAGCTCTATGAAGTCACTTCATGTATCATTCCACTTGATTTTCTGACCTTCCTTGAGCCATGGAACTGATATGTGGAGATGTTGGCAAGATTCATTTCAAAACTTCATAATATCCCTCCAAAATGTGGAAAATCCAAATCTACCCCAAGCCTCTCATGGTCTATAAATAGAGACCTCTTCACCCTCTCCAAACTACACCAGGGCTATTGAGAATACACAAGAAACTCAAAGCTCTCTCATTCTTATCCTTGCTTGAAAATTGCTTGTTTCACAAAAATTGCCAAAAACACCACTTTTCACTTTTCATGCTAGTTCTTTCCCCAAACATTAACACACTTCAAAGACCATCTATACACCCTTAAAATGGCCATTTGAAACTGTTCCAACCACTATTTTCATCAAAAAAAGCACCAAGCTAAAAGTCAACCTTCATACCTTTGTATGTTGACTTTTATGCATTTTGGAAGCCAAATCCTTACTTGAGGCATTTTCTACCATTCCAACACTTCCAACACCTCATATATATCATACCTCAACTGTTCAAACTCACAAAAACCAGCTGGGAGGTACACAACTCAAACTGTCTTGAAAGATAGCTTGTTGATTCAAGAGGAAGAAAACTCTAAATGCTTGCCAAAAGAGAAGGTTTCTGGGTTTCTTAGCTTTTTAGCTTGCTCAAGACTTGTCTACAAGAGGTATGTGATGATCAACCACTTTTTTATTCATTCATTATCATGTTTACAACTTTGAAGTTGCTTGTTGTGAAATGTAGTCATTGCTGTCCCATACTAGTTCTTTGCCAAGAACTTAGGTTTTGTAGCTATGATGTTTGCTTTTGTTAAAGTATTTCATCCATGAATGATATGTTGATACTATGTTAAAAATATTGAGCTTTTTCATTGTGTGTAACTTGTGTTTGAGGATTTTGTCTATATGGTAGTTTTAGGGATCCAAACATTGAAATGTGGTGTGCTTGCCCTAGAACTGTCAAACTTTGTTCATTGGTGGTATTTGGGTAATTTGTAAGTTGTTCATGAGATTCCCCTACCCCCTAGATCATGTATGAATCTAGCTTAACTTTGTTCAAAGTTGTGATTTATTTGCCTTACATTTGGTATGCCATTATCATGAGCCTTGGTGTTAGACTGTTTGTGCTTGCCATGTTTCACCTCAAAGTGTTTAAATGTTGGTTTGATGTGTTTTGATGTTGTTTATACCATTTGAGATTTGTTGAAAATTTTGAAAGCATGAAATTTGGTTGTTAGGGCCAGCTGTGAGGTTTTGTATATGTTTGTTGTCAAGAAATTGCAATAGCATTCCAGTTATTTTTTGGGCAACTCATGTGTGTTTTTTTAAGTTAATAAGCATCATTTAACTAATTTTGAGGTTGTATGTGGTATGTGTATGTCCAAGCTGGCCCTGTTTGTTCAAGTTGTTTTGTCATTCTCCAACTGCATTTTCAAAACCTTATGCTACTACCAACATGTCATTTTCTGTTCCAACTGATTTTTGCCTTATCTATGTGCATAGAATCAACGTTCTACATGTTTGAAACTTGTGTGTGATACTCAATTGCCTCAACTGCCATGAACATACCTACTGCCTGAATAAGTTTGTTTCTTTGCATTTCATGAGCTTCAATATTGCCATGTTCTGTTTGGTATGGATTTGAATTGATTTTGAGGCCTGAGCTTATCCCTTTGCATATTTATGGTATGTGTGTATCATTGTCATGACATGATCCTCTTTGTTTTGAAAAATGCCCCTGCTGTACTAAGTTTGTGCCAAGACTGTTTTGCTTTTCTTACCATTAACATGTCAAGTTTCAATTCTGTTTGCATATGCCTAAACCTTGAGTTAAAACTCATCCATTTTCATGATTTTGATGTGTACATATTGTTTGTTTGATCTATTCTTACCTGTTTCTTCATTTCACTTCCAAATCACACTTTCAAACCAAAATCTACCATGAATATACCAAGTTCTTTCCTGCTTGCAAAATGTTTGTTTTCTAAGTTAAAACCCCTTCATTGTTATATTTGTGATGTGCATGTGTTATGTTTGTCAACATGAGACCACCTACTTTTGCTAGACCAGCATGTTACCAGATTCTGCTGCCAACAATCTTGAAACCACAGCTGCACACTTCTTTTTTCTGTTTGAATTGTTTTAAGATAGCTCATGAGCATATGGCTTCTAGACAATGTGTTTGGTATGTGTACATGATTTAAATATCTTTGTGAATGATATGTTTTGTTTTGCTTGACAGCCTGCCTTCCATTGTATGCTACAATTGCAACTTGAGAGTTTTTTTTGTTGTATGCATTTCATGGTCAATTTTAAGTGCTAATCTCATCCATTGATATATTTAAAACTTGTGTATGATGCTTGTTCTGTCACATTTTGTTCCAATCAAGTTTTGGTTTCAATTATGCAGTTTTATGTATGTTTGGGGCAGCTGATATATGATTGCCAATTTTGTTGAGTTTGAGGCTAATTTTGAAGTGTAGACACACTTTATATGATGTTTTGGGGATGTAGGCAAGGTCTGCTCAATTCAATTATGCCTGCTTCTTGACTTGGTTTCAAACATGCATTTTTCTCCAAATTTTACTTGGCATGACAGTTGTGTCTTGAGTTTGAGTTTGGCATTATGATTGTGATCTCCTTGTTCTCTCATTGCATTCTATATGTTTTTATTTCATGCTTGCATTGGTTCTGATATGATCAAATTGAAGTTTCATCCATACTACCTTGTGTTTGAGTTCTGCTTTGCTGTTGTCTGGAGGTTGTGGTGAATATGTTAAAATGGCCCATTTGATTGTTAGAGCATTTGGTGATTAGCACTGTGATGTTGATTTTTCCATTTGTGAAATCATAACTGTTATGTTTTGTTCTTACACTTTGTTTTTTTTAAAGAAGCAATATTTTCGGCAGATGTGCATTTTAGTATGTCATGTTAAACTTGAAAACACTAGTATGTTTGGGTTTTGGTTTTGGTTCTGTCAAAGGATGACTGTTGGTTTAAGTATGTTTGAAGGACTTGTTATCATGATCATATCCAAAACATGTTGCCTCTGCCTTAGTAACACAATACTGCTTGGTTGATGTGTGTAAATTGCTGTCCTTTTTCATCTTGGCTTTTGAAATCTGTTTGGTTAAATTTGTTGATGTTGAGGTCTGTCAGCTTATGCCAATTTCAGTTACTGGTTTTGTTCTTATCCATGTCATACTAGCTGCTTCTATACCAGCTTGACTTGTGTGTGTGTTTGTGTAGGAGTGTTGATTGGATTTCATTTTAACTAAATTGAGAGAACAAGGATACTTTGCTTTGACTTGCTGTATGCATCATGTTTCAAAAATGATGTTTAAACTCTTATTCTTTCAAAACTCCATTCTTGAGCTGTTGCAATCTATGTGTGGAAATTCATGGTCTGTTTGCATTCTGAGCCTAGAGTAGTTAATCATATATGTTTAGCTGAACTCATAGCATATTGGTAAAGTATTTGGTCTGAGAAGCATTCTACATAAGTTCATGCTAACTGTTAAATTGTGGTGAATTTATTGGTGTTAATGCTGTCAATCCATTGTTGTAGAGCTTGTTAACCTTCCATATCATGAAGTGATCATTTTCCATCATTTCAATGTGTGTGTATGAGCATCATTATTGTTAGGTCCTTATTGCATTGTTGCTCTTCAATTTTGATTGGTATTACTTTAAGTTGGAAAAGAGAAGAGGTTGCTGCCAGATTGTTTTGGGTATGACTGTCATTAAGGATATGGTTTCCATTCCTATGTGTAATCTTGAGGTCTGTCACCTGCCCTCCTTGCATATCAGTTGATTGGTAGAATTCATTAGGACACTTTATGGATATGATGTTTTAGAGGCACTCTACTATTAAGATTTAGAGGTGCTTTGATGTGCTGAGCATTGAATCCTTTACTGAGAATTGTGTACTTAATAGCCCGAGGTTACAGCTTTCCATTTGGGGCAGTTTGCTTGATCTGACGAGTTCGTGTTTTTGTCTAATTTGTTATTTTGGATAGGTCTGTTTTGAGGATTGTTTTTAAAACACGTTTTTAAGTCTGTCAAAACCTTAACCATAGTTGTTCAATTACTACAAATAGCTGTTGGCATTAGTGACTGTCATTTGAAAAGGATTTGGCTAGTTTGTTTGGATTGAACTAGAATGATAAGCAATACCAATTGTCCTTAATCTTGCAGTTGTTACTGTCACCAAAGGTTGAGAGGGTTATTTTGTTTGGCATTGTAATAACTAGAGATCTCACTGTCAATTGGAATTAGGATGTTGCTCCTAAGTGGATTTGTCCAGCCAGTTTATTCTAGATACCGTAGTTAGCATTGCTGCTGTCAACTCTTTATCCTGAGGTTCTGTTGTTATGAAAGGTTGCATTGTTGTTTTTTTTTCTGTTGCATTGATATGCATTGAGAGTATGGCTGTTAAAACTATTGGTGGTGTATGGATGTGTTGATCATTTGTATTACTTCTTGATCTGCCAACTGTGTGAAATGCTTGTATCCATTTGAGAATCCTTGTAGCCCATGTTTGTTGAAATCCATGCCCAAACTAAGTATGAGACTTTGGTACTATGTTGCTGCATCATAATTTGTTTTTCCTGCCTAGCCTTGCATTTTATCCATAATGGCCATTCACATACCAATTCCTATTCTACTAATTTGTTCTTGAGCCCTAAGTGTCCAATACCTCTGTTGTGACATATATGACTTGTGTGCATTACATTTTTGATGTGTTTGAACTCATAGCTGATGTGGTTTTCCAAATTGCAACTCATTTGCCAAATATGCATCTTCTATCGTGTTTCAATTTGTGGACTTCATTTCAAAATTTTGTGGATACCATCATGATCCTTGTTAAAAAACATTCAGTTTTGACTAAAATCTCATCCCATTTGGTTAAAAAATGAAGAAGTTATGGATCAAAACGCATTTAGCATTTCACTTGTTCTTGCTTTCATTTCTGGCCCAGAAATCTCACCCAAACATGCCTTTTGTATTTATGGGGGTGGCTAAATACACGGATGTATAACCACCCCAGTGGTAGAACCTTGCGCCCCTTATGACCTTCTGCCCTTGTGTCCTGAGTTCAATCCCCATAGGGGACATTTTTACCATTTTATTTCTTTTTTTTTTTATGAAAACTTCAAAAAATCATAACTTGCTTTTTTTTTTTTATCATTTTCAATCCATTCTTTTTGCAAAATGTTCATGATAATGTCTAGTTTTATTTAATAAAAGAAAATTTCAAATTTCTCATAGTCACATTGCCTTTTGCCTACTTGAAAGTCGGTTCATTTTTAAGGTCGTTACCTTGCGTCTTAATTTTTTCTCTTTATACCATGCTTGTTTCATTTTTGTAAAATTGTTTGAGATTGATTCCTTTGTGTTTATTAACATGTCAAGGCTTTGCCTTCTTTTTGTTGTCACCATGAATTTATATATTTTCCTCATAAAAAAGCTTCGGTCCCGTACCGAATTCATTTTCGCGAACGTCTTCAATCGTAAAATCATTTTCCCTTTGTATTGAATTAAAATGAGGGGATTAAGTTTAGACTTCTCCCTCTCTGAGTGTTAGGATGCTCACTGTAGTGTGGGTGGTCCCGATACTCGTCTTTCAATACAAAGACGCACCCTCATCTTCCATCTCTCTAGTCACAACTTCTCTCCGTAACCTTCTTCACCTTAAAACCTCGGTCCCGTACCAAGTGCATTTTCAAACTCATTTTCGTAACAAAGCTTGAATGGTCGTGGAGTGGTTAGGCGTAGGCCTTCTCCTATCCCGAGTGCTGACATTTACCGTAGGGTTTACAGTCGCAAAACACTTACCATTTAAAACCAAAAATACTTTAATAAGAGAATGAAGTTCTCTTTGTGTTGAATTAAGAGAGAGGATTGAGTGTAGACTTCTTCCTCTTCGAGTGTTGAGATACTCACTGTAGTATGTATGGTCTTGACGCTTGTCTTTCAAATTCGAAGATACAATGTTCACCACACCATTTTAGTAACAAAAACTTTGAGATAAAGAATTGGGTACTACCCGTAGGGGTTACTATCTAAGGACTTATCTCACCCCTAAAAACAATTCAACCAATCAAACGTGACATCTTGCCTCGCATGGCGAAAACTAATCAATCTTTCAAAAAGGATATGTTACGTCCGTTCTACCGCAAACAGGTAACCCATAAGTCTCCTCACATGCGAGCGGCAAAACACCTAAACTGCTAGAATGTGCACGATAGCATCATCCATAAAAACATCAACAAACCGTAGGCAGAACTACAACTGCTCTGATTCTTTACTTCATTCAAGTAAAGATACGTAGGCACAAGGGCCACAATCCTTGCCGAGCATATTCCCCTCATATCCGTAGCCCCGAACTACGTCGACTCTGATTTTCTCATGTCCATTGAGAATACGTAGGCCTAGGACCACGAAGTCCTACCGAGTTTGTTCTTTCTCTTTCCCCCCCGTTGTGCCTCCTTTCTTAGTTTCTAAACCTTCTTTCTTTACCCTTTGGAAAACACTTTTATAGCATAATATTTAAGCAGATATAATCACACATTGACAAGCAAATGGTTCCCATCGAGTATGATAGATGCGAGGGGTTCTAATATCTTCCCCTTGCATAACCGGCATCCGAACCCATTCTTGGTTGCGAGACCATCTTATCCTTTCTTTTCTTAAGGTTTTCTCGATATTTTCCTTTCCCCTCATGGGATAAATAAAGTTCGGTGGCGACTCTTCTGTCCTTCCCTTTTCGCCTCTCCGTCGTTGCGCGATGCATTTTTCGAGTAGCAACAGCTGGCGACTCTGCTGGGGAAACCTAGCGAGCCAAACCTAATTTGCTTATCGCATGCGTGATTTATCCGTTTATTAATTTATTTTTGTTTTGTTGTGTTTTCTAACCTGTTGAGTTTATTGGGATGGTTTGTAAGGATAAAGCTTTCTGCCAGAGATTTCTAGTATACACTAAGATTAGGAGGTGGTTTCTTTCTGATTTGCGAGACTTAGGACTCGTTGAGTTGGATCGAATCCCACCACTCAGATGAGACCCCTTTGGGATGATTATGTCTTACGAGTAGTCGTAATAGCGTTTTTATTCCAACTTGGGAGTCTGCGATTCTGAGGACCTTTTAGAACCTTATTCCAAGGGTCGCTAAAACATAACTCTGTGTTCATCCTTTGAAAGGACTACTGTCTTACGAGTAGTCGTTCTGATGGGAAACTTTTGAGGGTTAGTACACGGGACTTTGTTTAAAACCTTTGGGATATTCTCACTAAACCAATAGATTACCCACCCGATAGGAAAGATGTTGTTTGTGTTGTTTTGCAGGACCTGTGACTTTGATCTCTCTTTTGTTCTTTATCATGTGCATTCATAAAACATTGCATTACATATCAGTTTTTCATATCAAGAGACTTAAGAGACTATGATTATCTCAGGTATTGGTGAACACAATGACTGATCAAAAAAGAAGAAGCACAAATTCCATCAAGTTTAGAGAACCAAAGTTGGAATTGATTCAAGACATTCTGTTTGACGTGCCAAAGGCTATTAAGATCAACTTTCAGGGTAAGTATGGGAAATTTCTTGATCTCCTCCATTCTAAGGTCGATACTCGGGCTTTGTTCGCTATGGCTCAGTTTTATGATGCGCCTCTCAGATGTTTCACTTTTCAAAACTATCAGTTGGCCCCTACTCTTGAGGAATATTCTCACATTTTGAATATCAAGATTAAGGATCAACCTATCTACACTGGCTTGGAAGAAGAACCAAAGCCTCATGCCATCGCTCTTACTCTTTGTATGACCAAAGAGGAGGTCAAAGAGGGACTAACCAATAAGGGAGGGGTTCAAGGCTTTCCATTAAAATTTCTGCTAGATAAAGTTGCTCAGTACAAGACTGTGGGAGATTGGGAAAGGTTTGGTATTGTTGTTGCTCTAATGATTTATGGGATTGTCCTCTTTCCAAATGTAGACAATTTCATAGACATCACTGTTATCATTCTCTTCATGCAAAAGAATCTTATCCTTACCCTCCTCGCTGATGTCTACCACTCAATCCATTGGAGAAATGAAAAAAGAGGACTGGAATGATCCAATGTTGTTCTCACCTATTATTCAAATGGTACACCTCCCATCTACCGAAGGGAGGACCGTTCATGGAAAATAAGAAGAAGCTGAAGTGGTCTCAGCGTATTATGTCTCTAGGATCCAATGATATTGCTTGGTATTCTCAAGAGTACTACGATGTGGAGATTATCTTTAGTTGTAGGGAGTTCGGTAATTTACCTCTAATCAGTAAGGTTGGTTGCATCAATTACAACCCAGTCATGGCATTGCGCCAGTTGGGCTATGCTATGGAATATAAGCCCGAAGCAGAGAAAATTCAAAGCTTCTTCTTGCCTGCCACAACAGAGGATCCTGCATTTTCCAAGAAGATTGCTAAAGCATGGGCCAAGATTCATACAAAAGGGAGGAAGGACTTGAAGGCAAAGAATTGTGTGGCTAAAGAACCATACAACCAATGGTTGCTAGCCAGAGTGGCTGAAAGATTGTTACCTTTTCCCTCAGAACCATCTATGCGAGAAGGACCTCCTGCTCCCACCCATGTATCTATGGAAGAGTATGAGAAACTGAAGTTAATGGTAGAAAAGTTTACTAAAGAAAATCAGAAACTCGAGGCTGAAATTCACCAAGCAAAAGTGGAAAATGGCCAGTGCAAAAGGAAGGTAGAATTTTAACAAGACCGAGCGGCTGAGAATAACAAGAAGCTGAAGTTAGAAACAGACCTGAGAATCAAGTACCAGCAGGGTATCGAAGGGGCTGATACATCATTAACAACTCTTCGACAACGCCTAAAGGATACCAAGGCTTCTTGTGATCAAGCATGGCATTTCTTTTAATTAGCTTCTACTGAAAAGAAGGAGACAAGAGAGAATCTTGAAGCTGATATTGAGGACCTCGAAAAGCAACTAAGAAATGTCTTGACCCTAGTGGAAAACGAGCGAAAACTCAAGGAGGGAGCATTAAGGGATTCATATGTCACTCCTGACATGTGGAACAAAAAATGTTTGGAATTAGAGACCGCTCGAGAAACATCTACTCTAGGGAGGAATCGTTTCGACGCCTTGCAAAGGGATAGTGCATAGTGGCTCAAGAAGGAGGCTCAGCTCAATGAATTATTGGACACCCATGTGGATTCTATTTGTTACTACCAGTCGGCTCTAGACATGTGTCGCACTAGGTATAACAATCTGGTGGAGCATTGCAATCTCATGATTCAAGATATCCCATGGAGGTTGGAAAGCGCAATTCAAGATTTGGAACGAAATGATATCCCTCCTTCTATTCACCACTTTATCCAACTCTGCGATCAAATGGTTAGAAGATTCATGTTCGAGACAAAAAAGCTTGAAGAACGTCTCTGAAAGAAAGAGTTTTAGTTATTCAGTATTTTTCTTGTAACATGAATTGTTATTTTCAGCTTATTCAGCAATCGTTTGTATTGAGTTTTCTCTCAAGATTAATGAAAGTTTGCTTTTTGGTCTAAATTGTGCATTTATTTATTATTCAGTCATAGTTCTATAATACCGATGATAATCATAAAACTCGAAAGTCTCTTGAACATTGCATACGTTTACGCATCATTATTTTCTTTTTGCATTCCCAAAAACCCGACCTTACACGCCGCTTACCCTTTCAGAGAGAAAGAGAGAGAGAGAGGAAGAGTAAAAGCAAGCTGACTTCTTGACATCAATACAAAACAAGGAATAATCAGAAAGGAGTCATGGATTAGCTAGAGCAAGACCAGGCTACTTTGAGGAACGATATGCTAGGTATGAAGACGCAAATGAATTAACTCATGGAGGTGATTCAGAACATGGCCAGAAGTCAAGAAGAGATAAGGCAAACAGCGGAGAGGAACGTTAACCAGACTTTGACTGGTGCAGTTCCTAACGCAGATGGCGCAGTTCCAAATCCTACCGACGCCATCCCAACTCCTGTTGGGGCAAAGCCTACCTCTGCAGGTTCTGCACCTATCAGCATAGTCCATCCCCCGGTCGGTACAACTCATCTTCATGGTGCCACGATTCCACCACCAGTTCACTATGATGATCATAAAGGCTTCTACGAGAATTCAGGCGAAGCATATGCGCCACAGAAATGGTAAAGTCGATGCAAGGCCCCGATGTTTTGGGACTAGATGCCGCTGAAATATGTCTTGTACCTGGAGTTAAGATACCTCCAACCTTCGAGAAATACAAGGGTAACAGTTGTCCTAGGACCCATATAAGGTCTTACTGCAGGAAGATGGCCGCGTATTCCGATGATGAGAAGTTGTTAATCCATTTCTTTCAAGATAGTTTAACAGAGGCTTCTCTGGAATGGAACATGCATCTTGAACGATCCAATATGAAAAGCTGGAAGGAGTTAGCCAACGCTTTTGTGAGACATTATCAATACAACACTGACATGGATCCAAACCGGATGCAGCTTCAGAATTTAATCCAGAAACCAAATGAATCATTCAAAGACTTTGCTCAGAGGTGGAGGGGAGTAGCTGCAAGAGTACAACCCCCGTTGATAGAGAAAGAGCTGACAAACCTCTTCATGGGCACACTGCAGGGACCGATCCTTGAACGACTAGCGTCTACAACCTCTACAGTGTTTTCTGAACTTGTCACGACCGGTGAAAGATTAGAGAGTTTTATGAAGGCAGGAAAGATTCAGAATGCTAGAGGATCTTCAAGCGGGTTCAAGAAACCTTATTAGGGATTCGTTAAGAAGAAAGAAGGTGAAACTAGTGTTGTGTTCGCAGATAGAGGCAGAACTCATCAAGGTTATCACCATGTTGCTACCGTCGCTCCGCAACAACCGTTGTCCATTCCAGCAAGTCAACCCGCTGTTCAACAAAACAGACAACAACAACCCTATCAACCAAGACAAAATCAGTACCAAGGTCAGCAAAGGCTGAGGAGACCAGAAAGAAAATTTGATCCAATTCCATCAACTTACGCCAAATTACTACCATTCTTGTTGAAAGGAGGCCTTGTTCAGCTCAGGGAAATGAGGAATCCCCCAGAGGTTCTCCCTTTTGGCTATGACGCCAATGCCAAATGTGAGTTCCATTCTGGCGCCCCAGGCCATAACATTGAAAATTGCAAGACTCTGAAGCATATTGTACAAGATCTTATCGATTCAAAAGCAATAAACTTCACTCAAAATACTCCAAACATCAAAACCAATCCAATGTCGGCTCATCACGCAACAAACATGATTGAAGACTCAAAGGGGATCCAATTAATTTCGGATATTGACAAATTGAGAACTCCTCTTTCCACCATTAAGGAGCAACTCCTGTTGAAGAACATTTATCCAGGATGTTCAACTGTCTGCCACGTTTGTTCGGGCGAATCTCAAGGGTGCACTGAGTTGAAGAAAGGCATCCAAAGCCTGATTGATCAAGGTGTATTAGTAGCAAAACAACTGTTAAAGTCTGAAGAAGTTGCTACTCTTGAAATTCCATTTGAAACATTGGAGATACCATATGATGATGGGTATGAGCTATGGATTCCCGCTGATAATTTGACTCGTACACCATTAACCATACCGTGCGATGAGGAAGAATGGGACAACATGTACGGACAGATCTCTATCCCACTACAAATCCCATATGATCCAGTTGAGATACCTATGTCTCCACCATCAATGAACCAGCTTGTCATTTCGGCCCCAACTCCGTTTCCATACGAAAGCACTAATGTTGTACCCTGGCTATATGATGATACTGTCTTTCTCAACGGGCAGAAGATAGGAGAAAAGGATATCTTGGAAGAGAAAAAGACTGTAGAGAACATTGTGGGAACTAGTGGTGTCACTAGAAGTGGTCGAATCTTCGCTCCAACGGTACCACCAGTCAACAGTAGTGACAATACAAGGAAATATGTTGTCAGACCAAGCACCATTGAACAGGGGCAGTCATCTAAACAAAAAGACGTCCCAAATAATGAAGCAGAGGAGTTTCTAAGAATCATTCAGTAAAGCGATTACAAAGTGATTGACCAGCTCAATCAAACTCCCTCGAAGATATCCATGATGTCATTACTAATGTGTTCAAAAGCCCATCAAGAAGCCCTGTTAAAATTCTTGAACGCAGCTCACGTGCCAGAGGAGATATCAGTAGTGCAGTTTGAAGAGGTGGCGGGGAACATAGCATCAAGTCTTATTTTGAGCTTTAATGATAATGAATTACCTCCCGAGGGTAAGAATCATAACAAAGCTGTTGCGGTGAAATTTTGATGTTAAGCTATTGATTAACTTGAATCTTAATTCATTTACAATCGGTCTTGGATTTATCCGAAGGAAAGGTTAAAGAAAGGGGAAAACCTATTTTGCATTGTAAACACAACACGGGGAGAGATCTAAAGTTCGGGGGTTGGTTAAGTTTAGGGAAGGTATTAGCATCCTAAATCTCTGTAGTACTCTACAGGAACCTCTTGTTTTAAACGTTGTTATTGCTATGTTATCTGTTTAAGGTTATGCTAAGGGTTAAGAGTGAAAGGAAAGGACCTAAGGGGGTTAGTCCTAAGTATACTCGCCAAGACTCGCATCTTGTGCCTATGTATCCTGGGTAGGGGATGGAATCAGAGTATTCGTAGTTCCCCTCACAGAGGGAGATGAGGAATTTCTTGACTATGGTCAAGATTCTTGGGGGAAAATAAACGTTCATAGGGAAGCGCTTATTTTTGGAGTACGGCAACTCCTATTTGTACATTAAAGTTGAATTAAAAGGGTAGGGATAAGTACTCCACGGCGGTAAACTTATATGGAGTGCGGTGACTCCTAATCCTAAGGCTATGATAAAAGGTTAAGGGCATGTCCACGGCGGGACACCTAAGCATGAGTACGGCGACTCAAAGTTTTAAGGTTTGGATAGAGTATAGGTCATTGACTCGGCGATCAAACCGGCAACCTTTCCTTCGGAGGGAAGATAATGGCGAAAGTGATGGTGATAAATGAGGATGTAAATCGGTATGCAAGTGGTGAGATTGTTTTGTTAACACGTTAAATTATTAGAGGAAAATGAAATATTTTTGTGTTTGATGAAACTAATTAATGGAGTAAAAGAAAAAATTAGTTTAGTAAAAATGGTTTCTAATAAAATTAACTCTAAAAAAGAAGTTAAAATATTCTAAGTTGAATTACATTAAAAATTAGATTAAATTATTAAATTCTAAAGAAAAATTAATTAAGTTATTTTAAAAGGAATTTTTTGTTGTTGGTTATTTTGTCATGTTTTTTATTATTTTTATTATATTAAACTAAAGTCTAAATTAATTAAAACTTAAATTTTAATTATTATTATTCTTTATTTCTTTTATATTAAAACTTAAATCTAACATTAATAAAAAAGTACTTTTATTTATTCTATTTTTCATATTATATTCGTTTTTTTTAATTAGAAAATATTTTTAGATTTTTTTTTTTAACTTTATTTTATTAAGTTTTAAATGAATTAAACTCTTTTTCTATTTATTTATTAAAAACTAAATCTACTTTATTTAGCATTGAATTAAATAAATAAAAAGGTTAGACACTAGTTATTTATTCTTAAATCATTAAATTAAAATTAAACTTAAATTCCTAAATTAGATAAAATTATTTTTAAGACTTAAATTTTGAGTTAGTTGTTAGGTTAGTATAGTTAGTGTTTTCATTAATAATGGATAATTACAAAATACAGCAATTGAATAAAACAAAAGTTAAAATAAATAAACATATAAAAATATAGAAAAGGTTTGGATTGGGCCGGTGGTGATGAACCCACCGGACCCGGGACGGTTCAGACTTCGATCAAGAAAGGGGGGAGGGTTTTGAAACCCTAGATTCTCCCCCAATCCCCCAAACGGCGCCCAAGTTTCTCTCGAATTCCTTCTTTCGTTTCTTTTTCTTCTCCGAACCTCAACCTGTAAACATCAAGCAAGAAAACTCAAAAAGATCCACAATAGTAAATCAAAAATTTACCGAAATGATGGTTCACAGCGACGATGGTGGAAAGCAGGGGTGAGGGCTTTATGGCGTCTTCGAAAGTGAGTGTGGTTGTGGACGTTTAATGGTGGTTTCGTGACGAACTTGACTGAATCGAAAACGACGGCGTCAACAACCCAAGGATAAGTTTCCGCCCTTTTGTTGTGATTTTTCGCGTATGATTTTAGGGTTTGCGCTTTTCTGTGAGATTTCTGCGTTTGTGATTTTCGCCTTTTTGTAAATGTTGAATCTGTCCTCCTTTTATAACATTTCAGAAAATCTTGAATTGAATGTGGTTAACACCATTGATTTCGAATTTTGAATGCTTCCCCCTGCCTGTCGAATTCTATTTTGGAAATCTTCTAATTGCATTTCTGTTTTGAAACAAACATGTTCAGACCTGTCACTTCTGATTTTGGAAAGAAAATTAACTCTTTGTCTGATTTTGTTTGTAATATGTCTGAAGGGTGTTTTTTCTAATTTTTGTATCAATAACAGCTATCACAAACGAGTTTTATGGCAATTTATTCCTCTATTTTTGGTTTCTCATTCTGCACCCATATACTTATTCATTCAAACTTGTGTTTTAGAATTGCAGGACTCCTCTAACTGTATTGGAAGCTTATCGTCACAAGAGCCAACACTGCTCTGGATTTAGAAAATTTCTGAATTTGCTGGCGGAAAGAGTTGTGTTTTGGATTATGCGTGTATCGCTGTCTTTGTTCCTTTATCTCGTCCGTAATGTATAGATTCCTTGGGACGTTCTTTGCCATGCTTCTCTGAGGCAACACTGTTGATAGCTTCATCGACCAGTGCTCTTTGAATGGATTTACTGCAGCTAGATGAGGTTTATGCACCTTGTACCCATCATTACATTTCAGTACTTTATTAGTTTCAAGCTCCCTGATGCTCCCTACCAGTGACAGCAGAAAATCCAAGAATTGTTGAAATACTAGATGGTTTATCAGGTAGTGCAACAGTTATGGGAGACTTTAAGGGTAGCTCTAGGGGTAAAGCACCTTCATCTGCCAGAAAAGGTGTTTCCAGCGCCAAATGATAGGCTGCAAAGACTCCATATTGGACTACATGCCTCACCTTCTTCAACTCCCCCTATTTGATCCCCTGAGCAAGATCGTGCAACCCAGCGGTTTCGAGCAATCCTCAAAGAACATCAAAGTCTTGGTTAAATGTTTTCGCAATTTGTCCAGCACTGCTGTGTTTCTCAAAGAAACTTATCGCATGGAAAGTTTAACAGTAACCCAGTTTCGGGGAGGTCAAATGATCAATTGAAAGGACAACTTGCGCCCCTGGTACAACAGCGATACGTTCTAAAAGTGGTCTTTTAATACTCAGAACAAAAGATATGTCTTTAGCAAGAAGGTATTCTTGAGCATAACGAGATGCTGACTTCTGTTACCAAAAGAACATTGGGGTGATGAGCATCAATCTTCGAAACTGCCATCTTCAACTGGTCCATCTCTTGCTGTAACAATGTATCAACACTTGATAATTGGCTAAAAACACGTTGATGCTCCAAAGCACCTCCAAGTATTAGAAAACGTGGTTTATCAATTTTGATGTCATTCGCCGATGAGCCACATTCTTCTTACAAACTATGCCTTTAACCATCAAACTTTCATTTCGATTCCCACAAGCTATGCATTTAACTTTTACATATCCACCAGGATCCATACCCCCACCCCTACTTGCATTAGGCTTCAAAAGCGTTGCAGCTTCCCAAGACAAAGTAGTAATTACATCCAACCAACTCTCTTTTTCGTCATTATCAACAGTTAGGCTTTCTTGCATTATGTACTTGGAATGGATTCTAATTAATGAACTCTTAAATACTTTGACGATTTCTCCATGAATTTCCCTCTTGCCTCTTGATATTAAATTTAAAATATGCTTGTCCTTTAATTTGCTTCATGTTGCTAGGAGAGAAGGATTTTCTCAATACTGTTGTCTGCCTTTAAACTAATGAGTGACTTAAAAACATTGAGGCCTACTAAAACTCAGTCATTGTAAACAAAACCAGGCCATTTCAAAGCCTTTTACACACAAATAAATTCTTGAAGCCACCTATGAATTAAGACTTGAGAAATGAAATCAGAGTAGATTGAGGACTAAAATTTAACCAGGACTTTAAACCATTTCGAAATGCAAAGAGCTAATCATGATTGATTCATAATTTTATTTCCAACAATATCATGAACCTCCTGGATGAATTACTTTGAAAATGATGCCGTCAAATACTCTAGGCCTTGGATCATATTATAGCCACTCGATCATGAGCATAGCCTTCCTTATACCCACGTGAGTTCCACATAACTTGTAAAAGGGTAATGTCTTGATGGTCATAAATACAGGGACTTTCTGTCTTTCTATCTTTTCTCAGCAGCCCTACAAAATAAACACTAGCTGGTTAAGATGGTTAGTTGTGCATGATAATGATATGCTAATGACCCATGAATCTAAAGGGTAAAATTTGGGGTGCAATAATTGCCCCTATTTAAATAACTTCACCAAATGATTCAAGCGACGAAGCTCGAGAAATCATGGTGAAAGGGATTTAAATACAGATAACCGAAAAGTTTGCCCTTAGATGCGGTGATATGCGATGTTATGGACACAACGACAACGCTGACGATGCGTATGATAAAAAATGACAAATGCAAGGATGCAAGTGAAACGACGACACAGAGGAACGACGTGACGAACAAACACACACACTAGGGAAGACAACGCACTGGGAAACGGTGCGAGATCGGGAAAAATCTGGAGTGGTGAGCAAACAGTTTGAGCATGACAGTTGTTACTTTAGAAAGAAAGGAAGAAGAGATCCACAATGGAGATGGCATAGGCGGGACAGCCTCCACTGGGGAAATGAGCAATGAAATAAAGGCTCAACAGGTTCAGGCATGACCGGATGATGCTTTAAAGTGATGGACCAACGGGTTTCGACATGACCAATTGACACTTTAAAGTGATGGTAAAAGAGATCCTCAATGAAGAAGGCACCGGCGAGACGGCCTTCATTGGGGGAAAATATCCGAGAGTAGCTGCTCAACAGGTTCAGGCATGACCGACTAATACTCTAAGATAAAGGTAAGCTTCCATGATCAAAATATGATTTAGCTTCTTCTTTAACTAAATGATTCATTTAGAAAGGGTTAATAAACTTCTTCACTTTCAAGGTCTGCTGCTCCCTGAACTGATTCAGTTCCTTCTTTTACTAAAGGGTAAAATAAACCTTCCCCATACTTCAAGGACTGTATTCCATGGACGGGTCTCAGTTTCTTCTTTTACTTGAAAAGGGTAAAAATTATCCACGGCGGAATGCCCAAGAATGAGTAACGGTGACTCAACGTCTTACGGTTTAAGGTAATAAGGTGTCCACAGCAGGACGCCCAAGAATGAGTACTGCGATTCAACTCTTAAGGTAAGTTTCTCAGGCGAGAATTGTTGTGAATCTGTGACGGTTGTGAGAGGCTCTTCTTGATAGATCGTGCAAAGTAAATGCACGTCCAGGTAGGTTCAGCGACCGACAGGTACCGGAGTTCAATCTAGGATCGAGCTAGAAAGAAACTGTCAAACAAGACTCCATTGAGGGAATGAACTCAAATGGGAACTATTTATTCCTGACGAGGAAAAGATAACTGAAATAACCATCATCCACGAGGATTGAACTCTGTGAGGAAACTGAAAATGGTAGGTATTTTTATGCCTAAAGTTGAAGACTCTATTTGGAGAGAATGGACAAACCCAGTTACTTGGCGGCAAACACAGCCAAAGTAACAACAAAAGACAGTGAGGATAGCGCACATGCAGATGCTACTGCGTATGCAACATGAAAATGCAATACGAATGCAATGAGTATGCAAAATGTTCATGCTTATACTCATGCACATGCTGACAAAACAGACGGGCGGAGGAGGAAACAGGAGGTGAAATAAACAACTCGACGGGGATTCCCGATATCCTCTGCAACAGTACATCTATCAAGGGATAGGAAAGTTGATGGCGGAACTAAACCTTGCTTAAAAGCTCCAAATTCTCGGGGGAGAATAAAATAGCATCATGACTTCTCTGGAAGGATTGCCATCATGAATTTGAATTCTGATCAAAGAAGACCTATTCACTGGGAGAGTCATCTTAGGATTGGAGACTTCTGGGGATAAAATAAATATCTGCTTTATTGGGGAAGTGTGGGGCTAAGAAGCTTCATGGAGAAAGTAGCAACCTCTTGGAGAAGTACACCAACTTCCCTGGGGAACATAAATCAACTTCTTGGGGAGAGCATGGAAATCTCCTGGGGAACATTTCCGGATCTATCCGAGAGTGTTGTTAGCTTATAGTCTCTCTGGGGACTGCTATGAGGCAATGGTTTAAAAGTGCTTCTGCAACAATGAGACTTACTGGGGAAAGGAAGACATCCTTCAGAGATTTCCACAAGTCAAAGCAACTTTATATGTTCCAAAAGTGTCTTCAAAAACAGTTTTAAGTTTAGAAAACTCTTCACTTTCAAAATTAATATCAACAAATAGCAATTTGCATAACAAAAATGAGACATAGATAGTATAATGGACAAAAATTGAATTGCAAAGGGTTTTAATTTATTAAAGAATGGCCGCTTGCTAAGGGCAGAGCTCCATGGAAAATTACAACTGAAATTGGCAAGTAGGGAAAGGCTACATTGCATCCAACGACCTCTACTGACCCTAATAACTGAGACTACCCAAAATCCTGCTTCTGACAAGAGCGATTGGATTGGAATTCATCTTTTGTAAAATGTTCTTTTATGTTCGGCGTCATCTAATGCAATGAAATGCCTTTGTCCCTAACTTTTTCCTGGATCGCCCTTTCGGGTTTTCAATCCACCGGGACACTCATTTTTGCCTAAGCCGCCCTTTCAGGTTTTCAGCTTAGCGAGCTATGTATTTTTTTGTATTTTTATCCCTTATTTTTGCCTGAATCTCCTTCATAGGTTATGATCCACCAGGATACCCATTGTTGCCTAAGTCGCCTTTTTAGGTTTTCGACTTAGCGAGTTATTTTAGGCATAATATTTTCTGACTGCATCAGAGTTCACGGGATGTGCGAGCTCTTTACCATTCATAGTTGTAAGAATTAGTGATCCTCCGGAGAAGACTGTCTTCACAACGAATGGGCCTTCGTAGTTGGGCATCCATTTCCCACGCATGTCTTTGTGAACTTGCAGGATTTTCTTGAGTACGAAATCTCCCTGACGGAACTCACGAATTCTAACTTTCTTGTCAAAGGCTCTCTTCATCCATTTTTGGTATAATTAACCATGGCAAATAGTTGTCATGCGCTTCTCATCGATGAGATTCAGCTGGTCAAATCTGTCTTGAATCCATTTGGCTTCATCAAGCTTGGTTTCCCTCAATACCCGTAAGGAAGGTAACTCAACTTCGATGGGGAGGACGACGTCCATTCCATACACCAATGAGAAAGGGGTTGCCCCTGTTGAAGTTCGCACTGATGTTCTGTATCCATGCAAAGCAAAAGGTAACATTTCATGCCAATCTTTGTAAGTCTTGACCATCTTTTGCAGGATTTTCTTGATGTTCTTGTTCGCAGCTTCAACAGCTCCATTCATCTTAGGACGGTAAGGATAAGAATTGTGATGTGCAATCTTGAAACCTTCGCACAACTCCTTCATGTTCTTGTTGTTCAAATTGGTACCATTGTCTGTTATGATCCGACTTGGAATTCGATAACGTCAGATAATCTCTTTTCTGATGAAACGGACAACCACTTGCTTGGTCACGTTGGTGTAGGAAGCAGCTTCTACCCATTTGGTGAAGTAATCGATAGCAACCAGCTTCTACCCATTTGGTGAAGTAATCGATAGCAACCAGAATGAAATGGTGACCATTGGAAGCTTTCGGCTAAATTTCCCAAATCATGTCGATGCCCCACATTGAGAAAGGCCACGGTGAAGATAAAACATTCAACGATGTTGGAGGTACGTGGACCTTATCAGCATAGATTTGACACTTATGGCATTTCCTGGCATATTGGATGCAATCGGATTCCATGGTTAACTAGTAATATCCAGCTCTCAGAATCTTCTTAGACATAGCATAACCGTTGGCATGAGTTCTGAAGGTTCCTTCATGAATCTCTTGAAGTAACATCTCTGCTTCACGTTTGTCAACACATCTAAGCAGGACCATGTCGTAGCTTCTCTTATATAGCACATCATTGTTGATGAAGAACTTGGATGCTAGTCTTCTCAAAGTCTTCTTTTCGAGAGTGGTAGCATCGACTGGATATTCTTGCTTGAGCAGGTAGTTCTTAATGACATAAAACCATGGCTTATCATCAGATTCTTCTTCAACCATTTGACAATAGGCAGGCTCAGTCTTGCGTTCAATTCGAATAAGAGTAGCATCATTAACGAATCTGACTTTCCACATTGAGGCTAACATGGCTAGAGCATCGGCGATATGGTTTTCAGATCTCAGAACATGTTTGAAAGTGATCTCATCAAAGTACTCGATCATTTCAACAATGTAGGCTCTGTATGGGATTAACTTCTCATGTCTGGTTTCCCATTCACCTGTAACTTGATAAATAATCAAAGCTGAATCTCCACTCACTTCAAGAATTTTGATTCTGAGGTCAATTGCTGCTTCAAGGCCAAGAATGCATGCTTCATATTCGGCGATATTGTTGGTACATTCAAAGTCCAACCTTGCTGTAAATGGGGTATAACCACCTTCTGGATTCATATAAACGGTGCCTATGCCATGCCCACTGTAATTAGAGGAACCATCAAACATCATCTTCCAACAGAGACCCGGCTCGGGACCCTCATCAGGACCTGGCTCTTCGTAATCCTTTACTAACATAATGTCTTCATCAGGAAAGTCAAACTTGAGAGGCTCATAGTCTTCAACTGGTTGGTCTGCAAGATAATCTGACAAGATACTACCTTTGATAGCTTTTTGAGTCATATATTGGATGTCGTATTCTGATAACAACATGTGCCAACGGGCAAGTCTTCCAGTCTGAGCCGACTTTTCAAGAACGTACTTTATTGGATCCATCTTCGAGATCAACAAAGTAGTGTGATAAATCATGTATTGCCTGAGGCGCCTAGCAGCCCATGTTAATGCACTACACGTCTTCTCCAAAAGTGAATATCTGCTCTTACAATCAGTAAACTTCTTTCTCAAGTAGTATATGGCATGTTCTTTTCGTCCAGTCTCATCGTGTTGACCCAATACGCAACCCATAGACTTCTCAAGAACAGTAAGGTACATGAATAATGGTCTTCTAGGAACAGGAGGAATCAAGATAGGAGGTTCTTGCAGATAACCCTTGATTTTCTCAAATGCTTGTTGACAATCGGAATTCCAATCAACAGTCTGGCCCTTGCAGAGTAATTTGAAGATCGGCTCACAGGTAGCAGTCATATTAGAAATGATCCTGGATATATAGTTCAGCCGTCCAAGAAAACATCTCACTTGTGTCTCAGTCTGCGGAGCAGGCATGTCCTGAATGGCTCGGACTTTATCGGGATCTACCTCAATTCCTCGTTGCCTGACGATAAAACCGAGTAGTTTTCGAGATCTAACACCAAAGGTACACTTAGCAGGATTCAATTTCAATCGGTACTTCCTCAGTCGTTCAAATAGTTTCAGCAAATGATCCAAATGGTCCTCTTCATTTTGAGATTTGGCAATCATATCATCAACATAAACTTTGATCTCTTTATGCATCATGTCGTGAAAGAGAGCGAGCATAGCTCTTTGATATGTTGCCCCTGCGTTCTTCAAACCGAAAGGCATAACTTTGTAGCAGTAGGTTCCCTAAGGAGTAATGAAAATGGTCTTTTCTCTGTCGGCAGGATCCATCTTGATCTGATTGTAACCGGAGAAACCATCCATAAAAGAAAAAAAATGCAAAAATGGTTGTATTATCATCAAGTGTGTCAATATGCGGCAGAGGGAAATCGTCTTTTGGGCTCGCCTTGTTCAAATCCCTGTAATCTACACACACTCTGACCATACCGTCCTTCTTGAGCACTGGAACAATGTTGGCTACCCAATCAGGATACTCCGCGACTGTAAGGAAACCTGCATCAAGCTGTTTCTTAACCTCATCTCGAATTTTTAGAGCCATGTCAGGTCTTGTTCTTCGAAGTTTCTGCTTGATAGGTGGACATTCTAGCTTAAGTGGCAGCTTGTGAACTACAATATCAGTGTCTAAACCAGGCATATCTTGATACGACCATGCAAACACATCAGAATATTCCTCTAGAAGCTTTACCAATCGCTGCTTGACCTCGTCCCTAAGTGTTGTACCAATCTTGACCTCTTTCTTATCTTCATTAGTGCCAAGATTAATCAAATCTACCTGCGCTTTGTACGGTTGAAGCTCAGTGTACACATACTCAACCAATTTTTCCAGTTCAGCGGGTACTTCAAAATCTTCATCACCCTCATCTTCAGCTTGATAAATGGGTGAATCCCAGTCAGGAGTGAAAGCAGGGTCGTCGAATTCAACAAGGTTTTGGGTATCACTGCAATGTTTGGGCTTTTTTTATTAAATGCACGAGGAAGAAAAATGCTTTTTAAATTTATTTTTTGTAGTTTTTGAAAAGGTTTGCCAATTTCATTTTAAAAAGTGAAAGCAAAAAACGCAAGTGAAACAAATGGGACTTAACAAAATGCATTTATTAGTATCATTTTAGAAAGTGAAAAGGCGGCCTTACAAATTATCCAATAGCTTCGGGCGTAGCTATGGAATTTTTTAAAACAGCAAATGAAAACGTTAAATTACTTTGAAATGGGAAAAATCACGGGGATCTCTATAGCTTCCCAGTTGCTCAAAGTTGCATCGCTGTTGAATACCAGGTTACTCAGGTTTTCATCATCATCATCATCATCGTTGATAGCATTAACTTGGAAACCTCTACTGACAAACACTTCTTAGACAGTCTTCGGACGCCCTTTAATAGTTGTAGAAGCTTTATCATGAGTTGGTTTGTAACCCAACCCGTGGCGATTAGTCTTGGCCTTGACGTCGATCACTTCTCCCCAACTTTCAGGAATGCCCCTGTCGATTGTTGATCTGGTGCTCTTGAAAGATGCAAAGGATGGATTACTCTGGCCCACTGTTTCCTCAACTTCCAATAGGACAACATTGGCGATCTCAAGTGCCTGGAAAGAAGTTTTCAGAGCGTCTTCATCAGCCTCAAACTAACGGAAAGAAGATAGGGGTCTGACCATCATATCCTCTTCACCATGTATGATAACCAGCTTTTCATCGACCACAAATAACATCTTCTGATGCAAAGTTGAAGTTACTTCCCCAGCGGCGTGGATCCAGGGTCTTCCGAGTAGACAACTGTAATTGGGATTGATGTCCATTACCTGGAAAGTGATATTGAATACATGTGGTCCAATCAAGATCGGAAGCTCTACCTCTCCGATCACGGATCTGGGAGAACCATCAAAGGCTTTGACAATCAAGGAAGTAGGCTTCATCACGGTCTTGTTATAAGCCAACTTAACAAGAACTCTCTTTGGTAAGACGTTCAGAGATGAACCGGTATCCACAAGCACTCTTGACAAGTTATCCTCCAAACATTTCACTGATATATGTAAGGCACGGTTATGATTCTGACCTTCTCTCGGTAACTCCTCGTTACTAAAATTGAGAGTGTTGCAGGCAGTAATGTTGGCAATCACACTATCAAATTGTCCGGTGGTGATGTCCTGAGCGACATAAGCTTGAGCCAATAACTTCTGCAAAGCAGTTCTGTGAGCAGGTGAATTCATCAGCAGAGATAAAATTGAGATCTTGGAACGAGTCTGATGAAGTTGATCAATAACTTTGTAGTCGCTCTTTTTGATGATCTTCAGAAACTCAACCTCTTCATCATTACTGACTGCTTCTTTATCCTTGTCTTTGGCAGGAACCGTGACAGTAGTGGTTTCCTTTGGCGGAGCCTCATTGAACTGGGGAGTATAGATACGACCAATGCGTGTCATCCTGCTTGCCCCAACAATGTTGGTCACAGTTTCATTATCAGTCTTCAATTCTTCCCTCAGAATAACTTTCCCAGATTCTTTGTCAATCATGGTCACGTCATACTTCCAGGGTACAACTTTAGGATCACTGAAATGAAATAGACTTGGCTTCTGAATAATCACCGGCTTCGGCTGATCCACCGTAGGAGTCACAGGCTTTGGTATGCTGAACACGGGCTTTGCAGCACTCGACCTTGGCAAATTAAACACCGACACTTTAGTATTTGGCTCTGGTAAATTGAAGACGGGCTCAACCATAGCAACTTCATCCTTCTTTGCTTTATTAACCACTTGTAAGAAACCATCATTGATCAATTTTTGAATATCATTCCGAACCCACAAACAGCCCATGATACTGATATCACAACTTGTACAAATAACATGAGAAATAGACACTAAACCAGCTTCAAATAACTTAGAATGAAAAACATGGAGAGGAGTCTTGATCTGAGCAACATCAAGTATAAGGCTTTCATCAGAGGAATTGTCCATAGCATTAACAGCCCCATGGTTAGGCAAAGGATTGCTCTTGACATTCAGCTGAGGATCATCAAAAGACAGGATCTTCTTTTCCACTAATTCTCTGACAAGATGCTTAAGAGCGTAACATCCTTCTAGATCATGACCTGGCGCACCCTCATGAAATAAACAATGAGCGGCGACATTGCAATTAGCTGGTAGCGGATTAGGAGGTAGACCCAAAGCTCTGGTAGTAATCAAACCTTGTTGTACTAGTGAGGGGTACAACTCAGTGTAAGTCATCGGAATGGGAGGACACTGCTTGTATTGTCTCTTGTTGGGACCATTCTGGCGAGGAGCCTGATTCTTTGACTGATATGCAGGAGCGTTGGGCGTTTGTTGATAGTTGGCAGGAGCTTGTGCAGGCTGATAACCAGGAGGTTGTTGATATACCGGAGGTGGATAAATAGGAGCCGGTTGCACAGGCTGATATGTAGGCATTTGCTGGTTGAATGCGGGAGTAACAACGGCCACATACTGTTGTTGAGCGTATTGCATAGGATAACCTTGTTGTTGAACATAACTCGGCTGATGTTGATAAGGCTGATTTCTTCGTCTGCCTATAGATACCGCATTAGTTTCACCCTCTTTCTTCTTCTGAGAACTGAACGAAGGTTTCTTGGCTTGATCTTTGGAGCTTGAACTACTAGCAACACTTGACATTTTACCACTTTTCAGACCCAATTCCACTTTGACACCAACAACAACAATGTCAGAAAAATTAGAAGTTACACTACCGACCATTCTCTCGTAGAATTCTGGACGCATCGTGTCAACAAACCAATCGGCTAATTCCTTCTCGGTCAAAGGAGGTTCAACTTGTGAAGCAATCTCTCTCCACCTTTGAGCATACTGCTTGAATGATTCTGAACTCTTCTGGGACATACTAAGCAGTTGTCTTCGATCGGGAGCCAGATCCATATTATACTTGTAGTGTTTAATGAAAGCATCAGACAGATCTTGAAAGCATTTGATACGGGATTGATCCAAAGTTAGGTACCATTTTGAGGAAGCACCTTTCGAACTATCCTGGAAGCAATGTATCATTAGCTTGTTGTTCTCAACATGAGCTGCCATTTTACGGTAATACATTATCAAATGGATTTTCGGGCAAGTAGCACCTTCATATAGGTCAAAGCTCGGAGTTTTGAACTTTGGGGGAATAGTCTATCCGGATACCAAGCAGACATCTCTGGCAGCAGCACCAAAGATTTGGTCACCTTCCATCATTCTCAGCCTTTTGTCAATGATTTCAACATTCTCACGCAACTTCTCATGTCGCTCATCTTCGTCATCCTTCATGTCAGGGATATTATAACCTGGCTCATTAAAGTAAGGCTGCACACGAGTGTGAACAGTAGCTGGTGTAAAGGTCGGAATCACTTGAGGAGCTTCGGAAACCAAAGGAATAGCTTGAGGAACCGATTGAGCGATAGAAACCACAAAAGGAGGAGGCACAAAACCAAATGGAAGACCATAGGGAGGTACACTCGCAATAGTAATAGGAGGTTGAGGATCCACGACAGTATTAGTAATCTCGGACACAACAGTGGGCTGAGTATCCATCCTTGCGTTAATGACTTGAAGCATTTCCATTATCTGCCCAACACTTCCACGAAGGTCTTCGAGTTCGTTGCTAACATGATCAAGCTCTTGATTCTGCTCCGCTATCTTTTCCGAGCTCGAGCTCTGGTGTTGTATTGATGCAGAGGACTCAGGGTGACAGAACTGGAAGCGACAGAACGAAGGATGAGAAATCGGAGGGAAAAATGCAAATGCAAAAACAGGATGCAATGCAATGCATTGGTTTCAAGGATTTCGGCGGTAGATTGCAAATATTTTCGAGGAAATCTTGAAAAAGTTTTAGACTTTGAAATGTAGGATTTTCTTTGAATTTGCATAAGGATAGTTGAACTCCTTGAAACCCAAAATGATATGATGCTGGATGCAATGCACAAACACACAAAGCAAACAAAACTCCTAGGTTAGAGGAACGTGAGTGGAGCTAAGGTCTACCTATCCCAAAAGGTAAGTACTCTGGGTTAATTGTACCTGCAGAACAAGGTTATAAAGAGGTGCCCAAAGTCATTAGCCCGTCTTTCGGATATTATCAACTTCCCAATTAGTCGGTGGTTAATAATATTCTCAAGAGGACTTCATTTGAGTGTAGCGTCGGGTAGCACTATTTCGGGGGTACTCCCTCATAGTCCCGCACTACATCCTAATAAAGGCCAAATTGAGGTTAAGGTAACTTGAATCTTAATTCATTTATAACCGGTCTTTGATTTATCCGAAGGAAAGGTTAAAGAAAGGGGAAAACCTATTTTGCATTGTAAACACAACGCGGGGAGAGATCTAAAGTTCGGGGGTTGGTTAAGTTTAAGGAAGGTATTAGCATCCTAAACCTTTGTAGTACTCCACAAGAACCTCTTGTTTTAAAAGTTGTTATTGCTATGTTATCTGTTTAAGGTTATGCTAAGGGTTAAGAGTTAAAGGAAAGGACCTAAGGGGGTTAGTCCTAAGTATACTCGCCAAGACTCGCATCTTGTGCCTACGTATTCTTGGTAGGGGATGGAATCAGAGTATTCGTAGTTTCCCTCACAGAGGGAGATGAGGAATTTCTTGACTATGGTCAAGATTCCTGGGGGAAAATAAACGTTCATAGGGAAGCGCTTATTTTTGGAGTACGACAACTCCTATTTCTACATTAAAGTTGAATTAAAAAGATAGGGATAAGTATTCCACGGCGGGAAACGTATATGGAGTGCGGCGACTCCTAATCCTAAGGCTAGGATAAAAGGTTAAGGGCATGTCCACGGTGGGACGCCTAAGCATGAGTACGGCGACTCAAAGTTTTAAGGTTTGGATAGAGTATAGGTCATTGACTCGGCGGTCAAATCGGCAACCTTTCCTTCGAAGGGAAGATAATGGCGAAAGTGATGATGATAAATGAGGATGTAAATCGGTATGCAAGTGGTGAGATTGTTTTGTTAAGACGTTAAATTATTAGAGGAAAATGAAATGTTTTTGTGTTTGATGAAATTAATTAATGGAGTAAAAGAAAAGATTAGTTTAGTAAAAATGGTTTCTAATAAAATTAACTCTAAAAAAGAAGTTAAAATATTCTAAGTTGAATTACATTAAAAATTAGATTAAATTATTAAATTCTAAAGAAAAATTAATTAAGTTATTTTAAAAGGATTTTTTTGTTGTTGTCTATTTTGTCATGTTTTTGATTTTTTATTATTATATTAAACTAAAGTCTAAATTAATTAAAACATAAATTTTAATTATTATTATTCTTTATTTCTTTTATATTAAAACTTAAATCTAACATTAATAAAAAGTACTTTTATTTATTATAAGAATAGCAGTCTAAATTGATATATATATATATATATATATATATATATATATATATATATATATATATATATATATATATATATATATATATATATATATATATATATATATATATATATATATATATATATATATATATATATATATATATATATATATATATATATATATATATATATATATATATATATATATATATATATATATATATATATATATATATATATATATATATATATATATATATATATATATATATATATATATATATATATATATATATATATATATATATATATATATATATATATATATATATATATATATATATATATATATATATTTGCAAAACGTGAATTAAAATTAATATTTTTATTCTATTTTTTATATTATATTTGTTTTTTTAATTAGAAAATATTTCCAGATTTTTGTTTAACTTTATTTTATTAAGTTTTAAATGAATTAACCTCTTTTTCCATTTATTTATTAAAAACTATATCTACTTTATTTAGCATTGAATTAAATAAATAAAAAGGTTAGACACTAGTTATTTATTCTTAAATCATTAAATTAAAATTAAACTTAAATTCCTAAATTAGATAAAATTATTTTTAAGACTTAAATTTTGAGTTAGTTGTTAGGTTAGTATAGTTAGTGTTTTCATTATTAGTGGATAATTACAAAATACAGCAATTGAATAAAACAAAAGTTAAAATAAATAAACATAAAAAAAATATAGAAAAGGTTTGGATTGGGCCGGTGGTGATAAACCCACCGGACCCGGGTCGGTTCAGACTTCAATCAAGAAAGGGGGGAGGGTTTTGAAACCCTAGATTCTCCCTCAATCCCCCAAACGGCGCCCAGGTTTCTCTCGAATACCTTCTTCCACTCGTCTTCTTCGGTTTTGTTTTCTTCTCCGAACCTCAACCTGTAAACATCAAGCAAGAAAACTCAAAAAGATCCACAATAATAAATCAAAAATTTACCGAAATGATGGCTCACGACGACGACGGTGGAAAGCAGGCGTGAAGGCTTTGTGGCGTCTCCGAAAGTGAGTGTGGTTGTCGACGTTTAATGATGGTTTCGTGACAAATTGACGGAATCGAAAACGGCGGCGTCAACAACCCAAGGATAAGTTTTCGCCCTTTTGTTGTGATTTTTCGCGTATGATTTTAGGGTTTGCGCTTTTCTGTGAGATTTCTGCGTTTGTGATTTTTGCCTTTTTGTGAATGTTGAATCTGTCCTCCTTTTATAACGTTTTAGAAAATCTTGAATTGAATGTGGTTAACACCATTGATTTCGAATTTTGAATGCTTCACCCTGCCTGTCGAATTCTATTTTGGAAATATTCTAATTGCATTTCTGTTTTGAACCAAACATGTTCAGACCTGTCACTTCTGATTTTGGAAAGAAAATTAACTCTTTGTCTGATTTTGTTTGTAATATGTCTGAAGGGTATTTTTTCTAAATTTTGCATCAATAACAGCTATCACAAACGAGTTTTATGGCCATTTATTCCTCTATTTTTGGTTTCTCATTCTGCACCCATATACTTATTCATTCAAACTTGTGTTTTGGAATTGCAGGACTCCTCCAACTGTATTGGAAGCTTATCGTCACAAGAGCCAACACTGCTCTGGATTTTGAAAATTTCTGAATTTGCTGGCGGAAAGAGACGTGTTTTGGATTATGCGTGTATCGTTGTCTTTGTTCCTTTATCTCGTCCGTAATGTATAGATTCCTTGGGACGTTCTTTGCCATCCTTCTCCGAGGAAACACTGTTGATAGCTTCGTCGACCAGTGCTCTTTGAATGGATTTACTGCAGCTAGATGAGGTTTATGCACCTTGTAACCATCATTACATTTCAGTACTTTATTAGTTTCAAGCTCCCTGATGCTCCCTACCAGTGACAGCAGAAAATCCAAGAATTGTTGAAATACTAGATGGTTTATCAGGTAGTGCAACAGTTATGGGAGACTTTAAGGGTAGCTCTAGGGGTAAAGCACCTTCATCTGCCAGAAAAGATGTTTCCAGCGCCAAATGATAGGCTGCAAAGACTCCATATTGGACTACATGCCTCACCTTCTTCAACTCCCCCTATTTGATCCCCTGAGCAAGATCGTGCAACCCAACGGTTTCGAGCAATCCTCAAAGAACATCAAAGTCTTGGTTAAATTTTTCCGCAATTTGCCCAGCACTGCCGTGTTTCTCAAAGAAACTTGTCGACATGGAAAGTTTCACAGTAACCCAGTTTCGGGGAGGTCAAATGATCAACTGAAAGGACAACTTACGCCCCCGGTACAACGGCGATACGTTCTAAAAGTGGTCTTTTAATATTCAGAACAAAAGATATGTCTTTAGCAAGAAGGTATTCTTGAGCATAACGAGATGTTGACTTCTCTTACCAAAAGAACATTGGGGTGATGAGCATCAATCTTCGCAACTGCCATCTTCAACTGGTCCATCTCCTGCTGTAATAATGTATCAACACTTGATAACTGGATAAAAACACGTTGATGCTCCAAAGCACCTCCAAGTATTAGAAAACGTGGTTTATCAATTTTGATGTCATTCTCCGATGAGCGACATTCTTATTACAAACTATGCCTTTAACCACCAGACTTTCATTTCGATGCCCACTGTCGCTACTGCGAAAATCGGCGCCGGCTGACAGAAGAGTCGCCACTGTGCGTTATTTATCCCAACGGAGGGAAAGTAAACGCTCGAAGTAAACCTCGCAAAAAAACGGGAAAGGTATGGTCGTCGCAACCAAAACCTGGGTTCGGGAGTCGGTTACGCAAGGGGAAGGTATTAGCACCCCTCACGTCCGTCGTACTCGACGGGATCCACGCTTGCTTGGTTTGTCTAAAGGATGCAAAACAATCTATCTACGACTGCTAAATCTAAACGGAAGGGAATTGACTCGATAGAGCGTCGCACTCTATGCCTACGTATTCTCAAGAGAGAAAGTCAGAGTCTGTTGCACCCCAAAATTTGACCAACAGGGTCTCGTATCTGGCTCGATGTTTCGACGCATGATCGCTTTCGCATCTGCATATTGCATACAGTGCATTTTTCATTTGTTTTAATTTTATCAGGGATCACAGCTCTCGTCTCGCGTCTCAGGTGGTTTTTATCAGTTTGGATAGTAGAATCGTATTTTTTGGGATATTTCGGTGCCCGTTTATTTTTACCGGCTATTTTGTTGCGCTCTCGCAGAGTTATTTGTCGTTCGGTGCTATTTTTGTTCCCTCGGGAATTGTTGCGATTTTTCTGGATTTTATTGGCTATTTTCAGGATTTAATAGGATTTTTAATAGTTTTAATTCTTTTTAAATAGATTTAAATCATTTTTAGAATTTTATAGAATATTAATAGATTTTTCTTTTAGAATAATTGAATTTTTGAATATATTTTTAGATATAGGATATTAATAGGTTTTAATAGTTTTTAGAATTTTAAATGGAATAAATAAATAGCATTTTCTCTTTTTAGACTATATTAGATAAAATTAAATCATTTTTCAGCACTTAATAGAGTTTAATCATTTTTAATAGAATATAGAATTTCTTGTAAATAGATTTGTAATATAATATAGATTTTTGTAAATAGTATAGGTTTTGTTAGAGAGTTATTAGAATTTTATTAGTGTTAGATATTAATTAGGTTAATTAATTAGGATTAGATGTTAATTAGATTTTTAATCCTGATTCTTAATTCAGTTTTTTTCTGAGTTTATGTGTTTTTTCGTTAAGCCCAAATTCGCAGGCCCAAGTTCAATGCAAAGTCCAAATCAGTTCAAGGCAAAGTCCAGATTTGTCCAGAACGCTCCAGAAACTTCCAGAGATTCCCAGCACTATAAAGCCTCAAGCAGGCCACGTGTTGTAAAAGGGAGGCCCCACGTTACACCTCACGCACACGCCACGCATCAAACCCGTTTCATCTCTCACTGCCACGCACACACACGTGGAGGCCATGCACCGTCCTCCCCCACTATCTCTGCCACGCCTCCCCATTCCTCCACCCACGTGTCTCCACGCGTACGCCCCACAACACCTCGCCTGAAGCTTCACCGGCCGGCATGCATGGCCGGCGACCACCACCGCGAACCTCGCCGGAAATCCATCAACCACCCAGAAATGCGCCCATTCTCCAGAATTCTGATCAATATTCGTCTTCCACATTCCACCGATCACCATTCAACCACCATCAATCTCGCCGGAGAACAAATCTCCAGAACTTCATTGTTCTTCATGAACATGCATCAGCCATAATTTCCAGAAACAAGTTGCAACAAGATCTTCATCATCATCGTGTGTTCATCCAGGTTTCCCAGAGTTCATCAGTGTTCTTCCAGAAAACGTCCAACTGCGTTCATATAACAACAGAACTCCAAGATCTTCATCAGACAAATCTCCAGAAAAGATCTCCAGAACGGCAACTTCAAGAACACGCGAGAATCCTTCATTTTCCAGATCTCATCAACGCCCCTTCGAACAATCAAGAACATTCAAGCTTCGTTAATTTGCATCAGAAATGTCTCAGATCTCCATCAAGGAGAGTAGCGAACCTATCGTCTTCAATCTCCAGAAACGATAAGAGAACCCTCGATTTCATCACCAGTGTTCATCTCCAACATTCATCCTCTTCGAATTTCATCAGATTTCCAGAAGGAAGAACTTCAAGGCGTACATAAACCATATCCAGAAATGTTCCACGATCCAGAACCTTCATCAAACGCTAGAACCTTCAAGATCCAAAAAAAAACCTTCAGGTCATCAACATCACTCAAGAATGTCTTCCTACAGCAAGTTCGTTCATCCAGAGACTTTCAATTTTTCTCAAGAGGAGTTCCTCCGAGATCATCGAGTGGAATTTTCTGTGTGCTTTGAATATTAATTTGTTGATGTAGAGGTGTGTTTAAGTGGAGGAAGAAGAGGTGGTTGTTGAACGGAGGATGTTGAAGAGGATTTGTGAACAGTGGAAGACGGCGGCGCAGTGCAAGGGAGAAAAAGCAGATAGAATTAGGGTTTCTGCAAGAATGAGGGAAGGAAGGTGGGGAAGGATCGTGGGCCTACCAACTCGGGGCCCAATTACGTTTTTGGACTCACCCCCTCTGTTTTGGCAAACACTCCCTCTGTGTGGGTAGATTCTGGGCTTGGGCCCACGTGAATGTTGCTGCCAGCACACACCCCCAGTTCACTCACTTACACCCCCTCCGTTTCCCTATGTTATTAATTGGGCTGGGCCCAATCTCAGTTGCTTTGTTTTTTTCCTGCTTAGTAATCCCTCTGTACCAGTACACCCCCCTCCCTTGTATTTTTTGTTTCTTCTATTTTTTTTCTATATAGTTTAATTGTTTCATGTGAGAAAAATAAAGGAAAAGAAATATCATGAAAAAAGAGAATATTAAAAAAAGGGAATAGTGAGAAAAAGAAAAGAAAATATAAGTGAGAAAAAGAATAGAAAAGAAAAAATAAAGAGAAAAATATGTGAAAAAATAGAAAAATAGTAGGAGAAAAATACATGAAAAAAATATAAAGAGAAAAATATGTGAAAAAATAGAGAAAAATAAAGAGAAAAATATATTGAAAAATAGAAAAATAAAGAAAGGATATTTTGAAAGAAAAAGGGGAAAATGATTGGAAAAGAATAAAAAATATTAGTATAGACTTAATATTTTTTAGAGTGCATTTTCTTTTAGGTTTTTTTCATAGAGTTTATTTCCTTTTTAAGATAGTTTAGAATGTCCACTTGTTAGGGGACTATTTTCCATTCGCTTTTTCAGGATAAATAGGATAGTATTTTCTTAGGAGATTATTTTTCAGTATTCACCCATTGTAATCATTTTTCAGAATGTCAATAAAACGAGATTTGAGCTGTGGTCCCGAAGTAGCCGAACTACAGCTGCTCTGATTCCTCGTACCAGACGAGGATATGTAGGCATAGGATGCGATATCCTAGCGAGCACACTAACGACTGACTTTTGTTCTCTCGCTGCTGTGCGATCGAGACTTTCCCGCTGACGACTAATTGATACCCTTTTTCTCTCTTGCCCAAGTGCATTTTGAGACCAAGCCATAGTTTTGCCCATAGGTTCCCGACCTTTGAAACCAGTTTGTTTTCTCACTGCTGTGTGAGAATGTTTTGTTTAGCCGTAGTTAGCCTGAACTACGTAAAGCTCTGATCTTCCATGCAGTGGAACTACGTAGGCACAAGACGCGAGGTCTTGGCGAGCCAATTTCCCTGTAGTCTCGAACTACGTTGACTCTGACTTTCTCTCTTGAGAATACGTAGGCATAGAGCGCGACGCTCTATCGAGTCAATTCCCTTCCGTTTAGATTTAGCAGTCGTAGATAGATTGTTTGCATCCTTTAGACAACCCAAGCAAGCGTGGATCCCGTCGAGTACGACGGACGTGAGGGGTGCTAATACCTTCCCCTTGCGTAACCGACTCCCGAACCCAGGTTTTGGTTGCGATGACCATACTTTTCCCCGTTTTTCGCGAGGTTTACTTCGAGCGTTTCCTTTCCCTCCGTTGGGATAAATAACGCACGGTGGCGACTCTTCTGTCAGCCGGCGCCGATTTTCGCAGTAGCGACAGCTGGCGACTCTGCTGGGGACTCCAACGGTTCCCTATACGAGTCTCGCCTTAGGTTTTTTTCCTGGCTGTTCGGGGCAATCCCCAGCAGCTGGCGACTCTGCTGGGGATCTGCGATAGTTCCCTATGTGAGTCTGCTGGGGATCCAACGTCCCCTGGCTGCTAAGGACTGCGATGGTCCTTATGCATGTGGGATTCAACGTCCCCTAAGAGAGAGTCAATCCTAGTGCTTGTTTTCTTGGCTATTGGGGCTTATTTATCGATATTATCTGTTGCTGTTGGGGTGTTACGGGTGTTCTATGATTGAGAGATAAGCCGGACCTGGGCTTGAGTATGCACCTAGATATAGTTGCGGAGAAGTAGTAGACGAACCTGTCTGCTGAGCAGGCACAGTTCCCTACGAAAATCTGCGCTCAGACGAGGTTCTTGCAAAGGTGCTCCTTTCCGGTCCTGAGGATCTGAGGGGAGTCCAGACGTGAGGATTGTCGACTCTGGGAACCGATCATTTGGAAGTTAGCTAAGTGAGGCCTCTTCAGGACTCGATGATGCCACTCCTTCTGGGAATCGTATCGTCAGTTCTGAAAGTCTGTGACGCTGACGACCGTATAGGATGTCGTACCTTGTCAGATATAGGTCCACACCTGTGAGTGGGTTTTTTTTTTTGCAGGAAACTTGACTTCCAACCTACCCGTTATTCTGGTCTTCTCTTCAGAGCAACCGTACTCCGTCAGCAGTGCAGCAGTATTTAGATTGTGTGGGGGCTGTGATCCCGTATTTGTTGCATTGCATTGCATTTGCATATGCATCTTCGCATCATATTGCATACCATTCGCCAGTTATTCAGAGCTCTTATCCAGCCATTATTTTGATTCTGAAGGTGAGTGTTGAAGACGACCAAGGGGTGGAAGCAGATTTGATCAGAGTTAAGCAGTGGAGTCAGCTGACAGTTGTTGGTAGCTATGTCAGAGAGCAGCTTCCAATTTGTTGATACCTTGTCAGGTTTCACCGTGACGTCCAATCCTCTGTATGGATCTCCGCACGACGAAGACTTTCCGCAAGTGAACAACCTTACTGTAGCTCAACTTGTGCAGCCATCTGTTGAAGACCAAGGTCTGCGTGAGCAGTTTGTTGCCCGAGGTGAACGTTCTCCTTCTGTTGATGTCTCAGACTACCAGGGTTTTGCCTTCCCTATGCCAAAGCCCCGAAGAGAGGTCCCAACAGCAAAGAATGAAGACCCATTAGCTCCCGTGTATGCCAAAAGGTTTCGTGCATTAGATGAGAGATTCAAAGCCTTGAAAGGTAAAGACGCTGTTACTCCTAGTGCTGCAGAGATGTGTCTGGTTCCTGGCCTAGTGTTACCTCCGAAGTTCAGAATGCCGAGGTTTGAAAGGTACAAAGGAGATAGTTGCCCGAAGCAACATTTGGTGATGTTCTGCCGAAGAATGACTTCGTTTGTGCACAACGACAAGCTGATGATTCATTGCTTTCAAGATAGTCTGACTAGGGCACCTCTGAGTTGGTATATGCAGTTAGAGCGTGATTAGATCCGATCATGGATGGACTTAGCCAATGCCTTTCTGAAGCAGTACGACTATAATCTTGACGAAGCTCCTACTCGCGTGCAACTGCAAGAATTGTCTCAAGGGAACAATGAATCTTTCAGAAAGTATGTTCAGAGATGGAGAGAATTTGCTGGTAGAGTGCAACCACTGCTCCTAGACCAAGAGCTGAAAGGCATGTTCGTAAACTCCTTGCAGAGCCCGTACTTCGAAAGAATGTTTGAAACCGCACCAAATTTCTCTGAGTTGGTAAGGACGGGAGAGCGCATCGAGTATGGTGTAAAGACTGGAAGAATCCCGAATGTTTCAAGAGGTCAGGCCAGTGAAACTGAATCTCTCTATGGCTCTCAATCTGAAGATGAAACTATGATCGATGCGGTCCTGACAGATGTTGGATATCCTCAAGTCGAATCGGTGAAATCTGTTGAGTCTCCGTCTTCTCAGCGGTCAATATCTTCTGTGCCTCGTTATTCTAGACAGACAACTGTGCCTGGGGCACCCCATCGGGAACCTTATGTCGCTCCTCTTGCAAGTCCACGAGCCCGTGGCCGAGGTTATCAGAATCAGCGTCAGAATCAGAACCGACCTCGTAACAACTTGGAACGAAGGAACGCTCCTTTCCATCCAGTACCTATGCCGTATAGCCAGTTGCTACCATCTCTGATTCAGAATTCTTTGGTGGAACCAAAAGCTCTCAAGCCCGTGCCAGAGCCTTACCCTCCAGGGTACAATCCCCACGCTCAGTGTGGTTATCATGGTGGATCTCCAGGGCATTCAACTGAATATTGCAAAGCTTTCCAGGCGAAAGTGCAACAATTGATCGACCAAGGGTGTATCTCCTTTCCAGATGGAGTTTTGGTTGTGCATGACAACCCCTCAGCTGTCTGAGCTTGCAGATTCAGAAGGGTTATTTCCAGAAGCCAGTGGTTCAGACAGGCAGGCGCCTCAGTATTGGCCGTCCTCAGACCTTTATATCATTTGCATTTGTAGTTTCTTTTTCTGTTAGTTACTACCTGCTTTTAAACATTGTATGTTTCGAATGGTGATATTAATAAAGTGACTATGCATTTTTCTGAATTAATCATGTCGCTGTCGCTCATTTACTACATTGCACTGACACTTGCATTTTATTCACTCCACTTTATCATCGTGACTAGCAAAGATCGGAGGGAGGATGATGAAAATAAATACTCATAACCAATGATCGTATTGCTTTCAGATAAAACCTTACCGATGACGTACAAGGCATTGTTTCAAATTCCCCTAAACACTGGAGATATAAGGAGTTAGTCCCTTGTCAACCACTTCGAGCCAGGAAGTAGAAGTTTTTTTCGGACTTTTAAACCCTCACATCTTAACCCGGGGCAGGGTAGTTGTCAGTTAGCTTGACCGAGCATTCAAGTCTTACAGAGGAGTGTTGTCTTTCAAGGACCAACCAGTTTACACCTTTCAAGAGGTCAAATCTCACCAATCAGGAGTGAGACAGTTACGATCCTTTCGGAGCAATCAAGACAACCAGTGTCACACGACTTTGTTCCAAAAGAAAGAAAGAAAGAAAGCCCGCTAAGTAAAAAGAAAGAAAAAGCTGGAAAGCTAATACTTAGGCAAAAATCAGGGCATCCCGCTGGACTTCAAAAGAAAACAAAAAAATCGAAAAGAACTCAAAAGGAGTTAGTCCAGGCAAAAATTAGGGAATCAAAAGAATGGAAAAGAGGGATAGAAATTTTTCCCCAGCGAGTCACAAAGTCGTGTACACAGACACCAAAAGCAAAGAAGGAGTAGCTGTCACTCCAGAAAAGCATTGTGAATTCCTTAGCTATGGTCCTTACCATTCAACATACTTCTCGAAGAGGCGAGTGCTTGTGCCAGGTTAACTGAACTGTAGGATCGGAGATCATCACGTAGACGGGGTGGGTACAAATCAAAATTTGAGCCAAATATCCTTTGTTTCACGAACCGTGAACCCGACCACGATACAACCCTTAAAAGACCTAATTGAGGTAGGGTTAGTCTGAAGCGCATTACGATAAGGTTGAGTAACCTGACTCCTTCTTGACTTGCTAGTCACATCCTTGTTGTATTTTTCATTGACCACGTAAGCACTACGTCTGAACTTTGGTTCATTCGTCACTCACAATCATATGCATGTAAATGAGTGACAGCTCAAATTTTTTCAAAATCTGCATAACCACTGCATTAAGATTACCATTCGTAGACAGACAATTTTAATTGCAGGTTAGTAGTTGACATGAAAGAAATTCCACCAGGGAGTAATCAAGCAGGACCGAATAATTCAGCAGTCTGAACCAGAATGGTGTATGTTGTGAAGCCTTGTGAATCAGGGGCATTGACTTCCAGTAAGTTCAGGATCAGTTAGTCCGAGGACAAGTCCCGGAGCTTCAGTGGATCAGGGGCATTTTGTTTGAGAAGCAGTTGATCAGAAATGAGTTTTCTCGAGAACCAATCAGGGGCAGTTATACAGAATGCGGATATTTGAAAGCAGATACTTCCAGTGGATAATCAGATCGGGTTAAGTCGCTAGAACGCTCATTCAGGGGCAAGTCATCGCAGAGAATGTTGAAAATCAACTGGGTTGTTAGGTGTTGAATTCTTTTGTCGTGCAGATGTCGGGGCAAATATTCTCGAAGTCTTCTCGTAGCAAGCTGTTCAGAGCAGGTATTCCCAAGAGTTAGATTGGGGCAAGTTGAATTGTACTGGGGCAAGTTGTGCAAGCCAGTCTTTTTATCCCCAGCTGAGTCCATTGGGGCAAGGTGTTCAAGCCAGTCTGTTTATCCCCAGCCAGAGCTAAGTATCGGGGAATCATGTCAATACCTTTATCAAAAAAGCCTGAACTTTTCAAATAAGAAGACCTTGCTGTCATTGGATCATTGTCCTACAGCTTAAACCTGTTGCGTGTCAGTAACCAGTCGTTTCCAAAGTCCAGTTCTCACCTGGCAAATCGGTAACCAGTTCTCGTCTGGCCCACCGTCTGTAAGCATCAGTTCCCGCCTGGTGCAGTTTATTGTAAGCATCAGTTCCCGTCTGGTGCAGTTTATTGTAAGCATCAGTTCCCGTCTGGTGCAGTTTATTGCAACCAGTTCTCGTCTGGTCGCCGTTTCTTCAAGTGTTGTATCAGTTCTCGTCTGGTACATGTCGTCGCGTAACCAGTTCTCGTCTGATCATCGTGTGTTTTAACCTATGTGTTATACCAGTTCTCATCTGGTGTACGTCAGCTTTCAGCCAGTTCTCGCCTGGTTGTCTATACCTCAGTCTGTTATCCAGTCAGCCCGTCTGATGTCCAAACCAAATCAATTCCCGTCTGATATCCAGAACCCGTAACTCAGTTCTCGTTTGACAACCTAACATGTTTCGCTATCAGCTCTCGTTTGGTAGTCCACCCTGAATGCTAGTTCTCGTCTAGTATTTCTTATATCTCCCACTGTGTACATAATCCGTGTTTACCCTAAACCAGAAAAACAAAAAAACCTAAAGGTATCTGACACAGTATTTCCCACTGACCCGCATGTTGTCATGTTCCCCGATACGAAGCTCGACGGATGCCAGCGCTCCGAGTAATGTTTGAATTCCTTGTGGATGTTGTTAAATCAGAATTGCCACTCTTCAGCAGATGAAAGTTGCTTATTATCCCCGGAAGAGTCGAGATCGTATTTTACCCCGTATCAGAGTAGGATCAGAAGGATCCTCAGCAGATTAAGATCGACATCCTTGATAGTAGGGGCATTTCCAGCAGTGTGCCGCGCGCAATCAACCTTAGTTTAGGTCAATCCCCGCAGAGTACAATCAGTTGTCAATGGTTTGAAGGAAGCATCCCCAAGCAGAGTTGTTCTCTTTCCCCAGTAAAGTCACCGAAGCAGGATTCTTTCCCCAGCGCCGGGTCACAAGTGCAAGTCTTGTAAGAAGCTGTTCATATGCCGAAGGATGCAGTAACTGATGGTGCCAGACTGAAGTCTCCCGCGGAATTGAAATTCCTCATCAGGGTCGTACTCTCTCCAGCAAAGCAGAATGACTTCTCCTTCCTCAGCCGAGTTTGCAGATGCCCAAGAGAGCTGAGTCCTTGGAAGTTGATCAGATCATGATTGGTTTTCCCCAGTGGAGTGTGGAGCAGCTGAAGTTGCATCCCCACAGAGTTGTCATCACCAGAAGAATAGCCGAGACGGCCACGCAGTTCACTCCCGCGATTGACATCGCTTTCCTTCAGCAGGTTCGGGTTCTCGTAGAGCTTCGTCCCCTGCAGAAATCGACTGAAGTTGTCTTCCCCTGCAGCAATCAACTGAAGTTGTCTCCCCTGCATCGGACAATCAAAGATCAATTCCCCAGACGGAGTCCGATTGATATTGGCGTATCCACGTTCTCCTCAGCAGAATAATTCCTCTATCTGAGTAGTTCTTTCTCCTTGACAGGAGAATCTCCCCTCGGCATTTATTTTGCTGACGGGATCGCATCATTGTGCATGACCGCATAGCATTTAACACTGCATAACATTTAACACTGCATGGCATTTAACATTGCATAGCATTGTGCATGATTGCACAGCATTTAGCATAAATGCATATCATTCCCACCGTGTGGGGCATGGCGCCGAAGCATATGCATCATAAGCATGATCTAGGTCATTATTATTCTTGCCTTACAGGTGTTCGGCCGAAGGATCGGTTGCTCAGGATGATTCCTGACATTCTTCCCAGCGAGGTCGCTTTCTTAAGATGATTCTTAAAGACCCCGGTGTAATCCCCACAGTCGCTCGCTCAAGATGATTTTTGAGATCCCCAACGAAGTCTTCAGTTCAAGACGATTCTTGAATTCCTCAACAGGGCCGTTTGCTTAAGATGATTCTTAAGACCTCAACGCAGCTTCCCGAGTTGTTTGCTTAGGATGATTCTTGAGTTCCCCAGTAGCGTCCCCAGCAAGAGTTGCCCAGGAAGATTCTTGGAATACCCAGCAGAATAAAGTCTCCAGAAAGGTCAGTAGTTCAGGATGATTCTTGAAGGTGCCCGGCGGAGTTTATTCAAGATGATTCTTGAAGTCCTTAGCAGCGTGATATGTCTGCTCCAACAGTGATGTCTAATCCGAAGATTGACTTTGTAAACGCCTGAAGACGGTACCAGAATGTTCCTGTGGATTCAGGTTTCAGTGCTGATGAATCAACGCTTATCTGAAGACAGAATTCAAGAGTTCGTAGATCCAGCTTGTGTATGCAAGGTGATCCGTATTGGCCTGAAGACCAAGTCAGTTGCCCTGAGGTGATGATTGATCGCGATCAAATGAATAGTGTTTCTTCTGACTGAAGTCGAAGATGTTTCTCCAGCTGAAGCGGAGTTTTGCCTGAGGGCAAAGTGTTTGAATCCCCGTAGAGTCATGAATGTCTCAGGATACCATTTCTTTGACTGAAGTCACAGATTTCCCAAGCTGAAGCGAAGGTGCCTAAGGGCAAGGTTATCCCCAAGGTCATGAATGACCTAGGATTCATTTTTCGGACCGAAGGCCGAAGTATACCCCTGACTGAAGTCACGGATACTCTATAGCAGAGGTGGAGTTGCCTGAAGGCAGACCCATGTATCCTTGAAGGCCAAGGACCATTTCTTCAGACTGAAGTCGAAGATACCTCCTGCAGAGTTGCCGACGGGCAAAGTTTACGTCCTTGAAGGTCAAGGATGTTTATCTTCAGAAGTACTTGAAATTTTTTTCTAGCTGAAGCTGGAAATGGCCAGGGGCCAGGGTTTCATATGTCTTTAATGTTGAAGTTCTACGGTGAACTCGGTTCTGCAGCAGTATTCCGATGTTCGTTATGGTTCTGGGGGTGAACCCCAGGTAAGAGTATGTTCGTGTTCAGCGGCGAGGTTGAATGTTTGTTTGACGGCGAGGTCAGATTATGATTGGTTCAACGACGATGTTGGATTTGTTCGACGGCGAGGTTGAATGTTTGTTTGATGGCGATGTCAGACTCTTTAAATCCCCAGCAGAGATGATGACGGTACGACGGCGATGTCGAGTGTCTCTCAGAGCGATGGTTGTTTCCGACGGCGATGTCAGATTCAGTTTTCCAGCGGCGATGTTGGGCATGTCAAGTTGACCCAGTCTTCTGACGGCGATGTTAGGTGATGCAGATCCTTTAGTTCTCCAGCGGCGATGCGGGGTATTTTGTTCAGCATTGTATTTTCTCCAGCGGCGATGCGAGGTATTTTGGTTGATCGACGGCGATGTCAGACTCAGTTTTCCAGCAGCGATGTTGGGTGTGTCAGTTAATTCAGTTATCCAGCGGCGATGTTGGGTATTTTGGTGATTCAGGTTCTCTAGTCTTCCAGCGGCGATGTTGGATGTGTTGTTTGTTTCCGACGACGATGTCAGATCAGTATTTCTCCAGATAGTTGCCGTGCAACTATTATTCCAGTATCATGAGTTGAGTAGTTGGCAAATTTTCGGGTTTACCGGTATTCAACCGTCTCGCACCTTGATTGGCCGAGAGCCGTTCGCTTCTCACCCAGTCAGGTCCAAGCCGCTTGAATAGGGGCAGCTGTTGCACCCCAAAATTTGACCAACAGGGTCTCGTATCTGGCTCGATGTTTCGACGCATGATCGCCTTCGCATCTGCATATTGCATACAGTGCATTTTTCATTTGTTTTGATTTTATCAGGGATCACAGCTCTCGTCTCGCGTCTCAGGTGGTTTTTATCAGTTTGGATAGTAGAATCGTATTTTTTGGGATATTTCGGTGCCCGTTTATTTTTACCGGCTATTTTGTTGCGCTCTCGCAGAGTTATTTGTCGTTCGGTGCTATTTTTGTTCCCTCGGGAATTGTTGCGATTTTTCTGGATTTTATTTGCTATTTTCAGGATTTAATAGGATTTTTAATAGTTTTAATTCTTTTTAAATAGATTTAAATCATTTTTAGAATTTTATAGAATATTAATAGATTTTTCTTTTAGAATAATTGAATTTTTGAATATATTTTTAGATATAGGATATTAATAGGTTTTAATAGTTTTTAGAATTTTAAATGGAATAAATAAATAGCATTTTCTCTTTTTAGAATATATTAGATAGAATTAAATCATTTTTCAGCACTTAATAGAGTTTAATCATTTTTAATAGAATATAGAATTTCTTGTAAATAGATTTGTAATATAATATAGATTTTTGTAAATAGTATAGGATTTGTTAGAGAGTTATTAGAATTTTATTAGTGTTAGATATTAATTAGGTTAATTAATTAGGATTAGATGTTAATTAGATTTTTAATCCTGATTCTTAATTCAGTTTTTTTCTGAGTTTATGTGTTTTTTCGTTAAGCCCAAATTCGTAGGCCCAAGTTCAATGCAAAGTCCAAATCAGTTCAAGGCAAAGTCCAGATTTGTCCAGAACGCTCCAGAAACTTCCAGAGATTCCCAGCACTATAAAGCCTCAAGCAGGCCACGTGTTGTAAAAGGGAGGCCCCACGTTACACCTCACGCACACGCCACGCATCAAACCCGTTTCATCTCTCACTGCCACGCACACACACGTGGAGGCCATGCACCGTCCTCCCCCACTATCTCTGCCACGCCTCCCCATTCCTCCACCCACGTGTCTCCACGCGTACGCCCCATAACACCTCGCCTGAAGCTTCACCGGCCGGCATGCATGGCCGGCGACCACCACCGCGAACCTCGCCGGAAATCCATCAACCACCCAGAAATGCGCCCATTCTCCAGAATTCTGATCAATATTCGTCTTCCGCATTCCACCGATCACCATTCAACCACCATCAATCTCGCCGGAGAACAAATCTCCAGAACTTCATTGTTCTTCATGAACATGCATCAGCCATAATTTCCAGAAACAAGTTGCAACAAGATCTTCATCATCATCGTGTGTTCATCCAGGTTTCCCAGAGTTCATCAGTGTTCTTCCAGAAAACGTCCAACTGCGTTCATATAACAACAGAACTCCAAGATCTTCATCAGACAAATCTCCAGAAAAGATCTCCAGAACGGCAACTTCAAGAACACGCGAGAATCCTTCATTTTCCAGATCTCATCAACGCCCCTTCGAACAATCAAGAACTTTCAAGCTTCGTTAATTTGCATCAGAAATGTCTCAGATCTCCATCAAGGAGAGTAGCGAACCTATCGTCTTCAATCTCCAGAAACGATAAGAGAACCCTCGATTTCATCACCAGTGTTCATCTCCAACATTCATCCTCTCCGAATTTCATCAGATTTCTAGAAGGAAGAACTTCAAGGCGTACATAAACCATATCCAGAAATGTTCCACGATCCAGAACCTTCATCAAACGCTAGAACCTTCAAGATCCAAAAAAAACCTTCAGGTCATCAACATCACTCAAGAATGTCTTCCTACAGCAAGTTCGTTCATCCAGAGACTTTCAATTTTTCTCAAGAGGAGTTCCTCCGAGATCATCGAGTGGAATTTTCTGTGTGCTTTGAATATTAATATGTTGATGTAGAGGTGTGTTTGAGTGGAGGAAGAAGAGATGGTTGTTGAACGGAGGATGTTGAAGAGGATTTGTGAACAGTGGAAGACGGCGGCGCAGTGCAAGGGAGAAGAAGCAGATAGAATTAGGGTTTCTGCAAGAATGAGGGAAGGAAGGAGGGGAAGGATCGTGGGCCTACCAACTCGGGGCCCAATTACATTTTTGGACTCACCCCCTCCGTTTTGGCAAACACTCCCTCTGTGTGGGTAGATTCTGGGCTTGGGCCCACGTGAATGTTGCTGCCAGCACACACCCCCAGTTCACTCACTTACACCCCCTCCGTTTCCCTATGTTATTAATTGGGCTGGGCCCAATCTCAGTTGCTTTGTTTTTTTCCTGCTTAGTAATCCCTCTGTACCAGTACACCCCCCTCCCTTGTATTTTTTGTTTCTTCTATTTTTTTTCTATATAGTTTAATTGTTTCATGTGAGAAAAATAAAGGAAAAGAAATATCATGAAAAAAGAGAATATTAAAAAAGGGAATAGTGAGAAAAAGAAAAGAAAATATAAGTGAGAAAAAGAATAGAAAAGAAAAAATAAAGAGAAAAATATGTGAAAAAATAGAAAAATAGTAGGAGAAAAATACATGAAAAAAATATAAAGAGAAAAATATGTGAAAAAATAGAGAAAAATAAAGAGAAAAATATATTGAAAAATAGAAAAATAAAGAAAGGATATTTTGAAAGAAAAAGGGGAAAATGATTGGAAAAGAATAAAAAATATTAGTATAGACTTAATATTTTTTAGAGTGCATTTTCTTTTAGGTTTTTTTTCATAGAGTTTATTTCCTTTTTAGGATAGTTTAGAATGTCCACTTGTTAGGGGACTATTTTCCATTCGCTTTTTCAGGATAAATAGGATAGTATTTTCTTAGGAGATTATTTTTCAGTATTCACCCATTGTAATCATTTTTCAGAATGTCAATAAAACGAGATTTGAGCTGTGGTCCCGAAGTAGCCGAACTACAGCTGCTCTGATTCCTCGTACCAGACGAGGATATGTAGGCATAGGATGCGATATCCTAGCAAGCACACTAACGACTGACTTTTGTTCTCTCGCTGCTGTGCGATCGAGACTTTCCCGCTGACGACTAATTGATACCCTTTTTCTCTCTTGCCCAAGTGCATTTTGAGACCAAGCCATAGTTTTGCCCATAGGTTCCCGACCTTTGAAACCAGTTTGTTTTCTCACTGCTGTGTGAGAATGTTTTGTTTAGCCGTAGTTAGCCTGAACTACGTAAAGCTCTGATCTTCCATGCAGTGGAAGTACGTAGGCACAAGACGCGAGGTCTTGGCGAGCCAATTTCCCTGTAGTCTCGAACTACGTTGACTCTGACTTTCTCTCTTGAGAATACGTAGGCATAGAGCGCGACGCTCTATCGAGTCAATTCCCTTCCGTTTAGATTTAGCAGCCGTAGATAGATTGTTTGCATCCTTTAGACAACCCAAGCAAGCGTGGATCCCGTCGAGTACGACGGACGTGAGGGGTGCTAATACCTTCCCCTTGCGTAACCGACTCCCGAACCCAGGTTTTGGTTGCGATGACCATACCTTTCCCCGTTTTTCGCGAGGTTTACTTCGAGCATTTCCTTTCCCTCCGTTGGGATAAATAACGCACGGTGGAGACTCTTCTGTGAGCCGGCGCCGATTTTCGCAGTAGCGACAGCTGGCGACTCTGCTGGGGACTCCAACGGTTCCCTATACGAGTCTCGCCTTAGGTTTTTTTCCTGGCTGTTCGGGGCAATCCCCAGCAGCTGGCGACTCTGCTGGGGATCTGCGATAGTTCCCTATGTGAGTCTGCTGGGGATCCAACGTCCCCTGGCTGCTAAGGACTGCGATGGCCCTTATGCATGTGGGATTCAACGTCCCCTAAGAGAGAGTCAATCCTAGTGCTTGTTTGCTTGGCTATTGGGGCTTATTTATCGATATTATCTGTTGCTGTTGGGGTGTTACGGGTGTTCTATGATTGAGAGATAAGCCGGACCTGGGCTTGAGTATGCACCTAGATATAGTTGCGGAGAAGTAGTAGACGAACCTGTCTGCTGAGCAGGCACAGTTCCCTACGAAAATCTGCGCTCAGACGAGGTTCTCGCAAAGGTGCTCCTTTCCGGTCCTGAGGATCTGAGGGGAGTCCAGACGTGAGGATTGTCGACTCTGGGAACCGATCATTTGGAAGTTAGCTAAGTGAGGCCTCTTCAGGACTCGATGATGCCACTCCTTCTGGGAATCGTATCGTCAGTTCTGAAAGTCTGTGACGCTGACGACCGCATAGGATGCCGTACCTTGTCAGATATAGGTCCACACCTGTGAGTGGGGGTTTTTTTTGCAGGAAACTTGACTTCCAACCTACCCGTTATTCTGGTCTTCTCTTCAGAGCAACCGTACTCCGTCAGCAGTGCAGCAGTATTTAGATTGTGTGGGGGCTGTGATCCCGTATTTGTTGCATTGCATTTGCATAGGCATCTTCGCATCATATTGCATACCATTCGCCAGTTATTCAGAGCTCTTATCCAGCCATTATTTTGATTCTGAAGGTGAGTGTTGAAGACGACCAAGGGGTGGAAGCAGATTTGATCAGAGTCAAGCAGTGGAGTCAGCTGACAGTTGTTGGTATCTATGTCAGAGAGCAGCTTCCAGTTTGTTGATACCTTGTCAGGTTTCACCGTGACGTCCAATCCTCTGTATGGATCTCCGCACGACGAAGACTTTCCGCAAGTGAACAACCTTACTGTAGCTCAACTTGTGCAGCCATCTGTTGAAGACCAAGGTCTGCGTGAGCAGTTTGTTGCCCGAGGTGAACGTTCTCCTTCTGTTGATGTCTCAGACTACCAGGGTTTTGCCTTCCCTATGCCAAAGCCCTGAAGAGAGGTCCCAACAGCAAAGAATGAAGACCCATTAGCTCCCATGTATGCCAAAAGGTTTCGTGCATTAGATGAGAGATTCAAAGCCTTGAAAGGTAAAGACGCTGTTACTCCTAGTGCTGCAGAGATGTGTCTGGTTCCTGGCCTAGTGTTACCTCCGAAGTTCAGAATGCCGAGATTTGAAAGGTACAAAGGAGATAGTTGCCCGAAGCAACATTTGGTGATGTTCTGCCGAAGAATGACTTCGTTTGTGCACAACGACAAGCTGATGATTCATTGCTTTCAAGATAGTCTGACTAGGGCACCTCTGAGTTGGTATATGCAGTTAGAGCGTGATCAGATCCGATCATGGATGGACTTAGCCAATGCCTTTCTGAAGCAGTACGACTATAATCTTGACGAAGCTCCTACTCGCGTGCAACTGCAAGAATTGTCTCAAGGGAACAATGAATCTTTCAGAAAGTATGTTCAGAGATGGAGAGAATTTGCTGGTAGAGTGCAACCACCGCTCCTAGACCAAGAGCTGAAAGGCATGTTCGTAAACTCCTTGCAGAGCCCGTACTTCGAAAGAATGTTTGAAACCGCACCAAATTTCTCTGAGTTGGTAAGGACGGGAGAGCGCATCGAGTATGGTGTAAAGACTGGAAGAATCCCGAATGTTTCAAGAGGTCAGGCCAGTGAAACTGAATCTCTCTATGGCTCTCAATCTGAAGATGAAACTATGATCGATGCGGTCCTGACAGATGTTGGATATCCTCAAGTCGAATCGGTGAAATCTGTTGATTCTCCGTCTTCTCAGCGGTCAATATCTTCTGTGCCTCGTTATTCTAGACAGACAACTGTGCCTGGGGCACCCCATCGGGAACCTTATGTCGCTCCTCTTGCAAGTCCACGAGCCCGTGGCCGAGGTTATCAGAATCAGCGTCAGAATCAGAACCGACCTCGTAACAACTTGGAACGAAGGAACGCTCCTTTCCATCCAGTACCTATGCCGTATAGCCAGTTGCTACCATCTCTGATTCAGAATTCTTTGGTGGAACCAAAAGCTCTCAAGCCCGTGCCAGAGCCTTACCCTCCAGGGTACAATCCCCACGCTCAGTGTGGTTATCATGGTGGATCTCCAGGGCATTCAACTGAAGATTGCAAAGCTTTCCAGGCGAAAGTGCAACAATTGATCGACCAAGGGTGTATCTCCTTTCCAGATGGAGTTTTGGTTGTGCATGACAACCCCTCAGCTGTCTGAGCTCGCAGATTCAGAAGGGTTATTTCCAGAAGCCAGTGGTTCAGACAGGTAGGCGCCTCAGTATTGGCCGTCCTCAGACCTTTATATCATTTGCATTTGTAGTTTCTTTTTCTGTTAGTTACTACCTGCTTTTAAACATTGTATGTTTCGAATGGTGATATTAATAAAGTGACTATGCATTTTTCTGAATTAATCATGTCGCTGTCGCTCATTTACTGCATTGCACTGACACTTGCATTTTATTCACTCCACTTTATCATCGTGACTAGCAAAGATCGGAGGGAGGATGATGAAAATAAATACTCATAACCAATGATCGTATTGCTTTCAGATAAAACCTTACCGATGACGTACAAGGCATTGTTTCAAATTCCCCTAAACACTGGAGATATAAGGAGTTAGTCCCTTGTCAACCACTTCGAGCCAGGAAGTAGAAGTTTTTTTCGGACTTTTAAACCCTCACATCAAACGCTAGAACCTTCAAGATCCAAAAAAAACCTTCAGGTCATCAACATCACTCAAGAATGTCTTCCTACAGCAAGTTCGTTCATCCAGAGACTTTCAATTTTTCTCAAGAGGAGTTCCTCCGAGATCATCGAGTGGAATTTTCTGTGTGCTTTGAATATTAATTTGTTGATGTAGAGGTATGTTTGAGTGGAGGAAGAAGAGGTGGTTGTTGAACGGAGGATGTTGAAGAGGATTTGTGAACAGTGGAAGACGGCGGCGCAGTGCAAGGGAGAAGAAGCAGATAGAATTAGGGTTTCTGCAAGAATGAGGGAAGGAAGGAGGGGAAGGATCGTGGGCCTACCAACTCGGGGCCCAATTACGTTTTTGGACTCACCCCCTCCGTTTTGGCAAACACTCCCTCTGTGTGGGTAGATTCTGGGCTTGGGCCCACGTGAATGTTGCTGCCAGCACACACCCCCAGTTCACTCACTTACACCCCCTCCGTTTCCCTATGTTATTAATTGGGCTGGGCCCAATCTCAGTTGCTTTGTTTTTTTCCTGCTTAGTAATCCCTCTGTACCAGTACACCCCCCTCCCTTGTATTTTTTGTTTCTTCTATTTTTTTTCTATATAGTTTAATTGTTTCATGTGAGAAAAATAAAGGAAAAGAAATATCATGAAAAAAGAGAATATTAAAAAAGGGAATAGTGAGAAAAAGAAAAGAAAATATAAGTGAGAAAAAGAATAGAAAAGAAAAAATAAAGAGAAAAATATGTGAAAAAATAGAAAAATAGTAGGAGAAAAATACATGAAAAAAATATAAAGAGAAAAATATGTGAAAAAATAGAGAAAAATAAAGAGAAAAATATATTGAAAAATAGAAAAATAAAGAAAGGATATTTTGAAAGAAAAAGGGGAAAATGATTGGAAAAGAATAAAAAATATTAGTATAGACTTAATATTTTTTAGAGTGCATTTTCTTTTAGGTTTTTTTTCATAGAGTTTATTTCCTTTTTAGGATAGTTTAGAATGTCCACTTGTTAGGGGACTATTTTCCATTCGCTTTTTCAGGATAAATAGGATAGTATTTTCTTAGGAGATTATTTTTCAGTATTCACCCATTGTAATCATTTTTCAGAATGTCAATAAAACGAGATTTGAGCTGTGGTCCCGAAGTAGCCGAACTACAGCTGCTCTGATTCCTCGTACCAGACGAGGATATGTAGGCATAGGATGCGATATCCTAGCGAGCACACTAACGACTGACTTTTGTTCTCTCGCTGCTGTGCGATCGAGACTTTCCCGCTGACGACTAATTGATACCCTTTTTCTCTCTTGCCCAAGTGCATTTTGAGACCAAGCCATAGTTTTGCCCATAGGTTCCCGACCTTTGAAACCAGTTTGTTTTCTCACTGCTGTGTGAGAATGTTTTGTTTAGCCGTAGTTAGCCTGAACTACGTAAAGCTCTGATCTTCCATGCAGTGGAAGTACGTAGGCACAAGACGCGAGGTCTTGGCGAGCCAATTTCCCTGTAGTCCCGAACTACGTTGACTCTGACTTTCTCTCTTGAGAATACGTAGGCATAGAGCGCGATGCTCTATCGAGTCAATTCCCTTCCGTTTAGATTTATCAGCCGTAGATAGATTGTTTGCATCCTTTAGACAACCCAAGCAAGCGTGGATCCCGTCGAGTACGACGGACGTGAGGGGTGCTAATACCTTCCCTTTGCGTAACCGACTCCCGAACCCAGGTTTTGGTTGTGATGACCATACCTTTCCCCGTTTTTCGCGAGGTTTACTTAGAGCGTTTCCTTTCCCTCCGTTGGGATAAATAACGCACGGTGGCGACTCTTCTGTCAGCCAGCGCCGATTTTCGCAGTAGCGACAGAGTCAACGTAGTTCGGGAAACTATAGGGAATTGGCTCGCCAAGACTTCGCGTCTTGTGCCTACGTACTTCCACACTGCATGGAAGATCAGAGCTTTCGTAGTTCAGGCTAACTACGGATAAGCAGGGTGTTCTCACACAGGAGTGAGAAATAAAACTGGTTTGAGAGGTACGGGAACCTATGGGAACTAAACTACGGTCTGGTCTCAAATGCACTCGGGCAAGAGAAAAGGATAACATCAGTCGTCAGCGGGAAATTCTCGATCGCACAGCAGCGAGAGAACAAAGGGTTAGTTGTTAGTGTGCTCGCTAGGATATCGCATCCTATGCCTATATATTCTCGTCTGGTACGAGAAATCAGAGCAGTTGTAGTTCGGCTACTTTCGGGACCACAGCTCAAATCTCATTTTATTAATATTCTGAAAAATGGTTACAATGATTGAGAACTGAAAAATAAACTCCTAAAAACCCTATCCTATTCATCATCAAAAATCAAATGGAAAATAGTCCCCTAACAAGTGGACTTCAAAAACTACCTCTAAAAAGGTGAAATAAACTCCTATGAAGAAAATATCTATTCTAAAAATATTGAATCTACAAAGTAATATTTTTATAATCCTTTTTTACTATTTTTTTCTTCTATTCTCTTTTCCTTCTTTTTTCGATATTCTTTTTTCCTATTTTTTTTCCATATATTTTCACTCTTTTTCTTTTTCTCTTTTTCAATATTCTTTTCATCTTCTTTTTTTTTTCATATATTTTTCACTCTTTTTCTTTTTCTCTTTTTCAATATTCTTTTCATCTTCTTTTTTTTCCACATACTTCTTTTCAATATTCTCCATTTTTTCATATACTTTCTATATATTCTTTTTTCTCTTTCGTATTGTACTTTTCTCTATTTTTTATATCAACAAGAACTATGAAATGAATATAAAAGGAAATATGAAAAAAAAAAAGAAAATACAAAGGGATGGGGGTACAACTGTTACAGGGGGATGTGTTAAGTAATAAAAAAACAAAACAGCAGCAACATGGGCCCAGCCCAAGATCTCAACAAACACACACGTGCAAGGGGGGGTGGTCACAGAAACCGGGGTGCAGTAAAGAATATCCAATGGGCCTTTGGAGCCCCTAAGCCCAAATCCGGTCCGGCCCTAACCCTCAAAACCCTAATTCCAATTTTCTTCTCCTGAACACTGTTCATCCATTTGTTGCGCCGCCCTCAGCCTCTCTCCCTCAACCTTTCTCCTTCGCTTCATCTCTCTCTCAGATACTCCCTCTCAATCTATCTCAGTCTCACAATGCTTCAAACTCAGCATTCTTTCGCCAATCTCAAAAACAAAAGAAAGATCCATAACCAACAACTAAACTGGGATGTTGTGGTGATTTTGCGGGAAGAAGATGTTGGATGAACTATTGCGTGTCTGGTGAAGCCTTCTGGAGTCGCATGTTGAAGATCCGTAAGTTTTGAAGGAGTCTTGTTGAGGTTTCTATGAGCGTTGTCGAGTCTGAACAGACGACGACGAATATTTCTTGAAGATCGTTGAAGGTTGTATGAAGTTTGACGTTGCTGGAGATTTGAGGACGAGATGAAGACTGAGCGGCGTGCGAAGCTTCGTTGATTGATGACATTGATGAAGACGTTCAAGGTTTTCTGGCGGTTTTGTTGAAGGTTGAGATGAATATCTTCATCTTCTTTGAAGAACATCTGGAAAACTGAAGAACCTTGCTGAACTTCAGATGAAGATGAAGATTCCTGTGACGTTTTTGATAGAAGGTGATGTTCTTGACGTCGAATGGATGAATCAATGGCGGATCTTGGAGGTGGACGGTTGAAGGAGATCTGGAGATCGGAGAAGGTTGTTGGAACATGTACGATTCTGGAGAATTACGAAGAACGTGATGATGAAGATTCGTAAGAATCTTGATGAATATTGGTGGTTGATGTTTGCTGAAGATCCAGATCTGGATGAAGATTGAAGATCCTGATGAATGAATGATTAGTTTCTGGAAAAAGTATTGGAGGATCTATGAAGATCGGTGATGATTGAGCAAACTCTGGTGAAGTTGATGAACGGATGATGAAGATTCATGATAGTTTGCAGTTTCTGGCGAGTTTGACGGTGGCCGGAGTAGGTTACGGGTTGGTTACGGTTGCCGGAACGAATCAGGTGCGGTGGTTGCATGGCTGCCGGCCATGCAACCGATGATGCTCAGGGGAGGACACTTGGCTGGGGGAAGTGTGCATGAAGCACACGTGGAGGGGAGAGGAGAAAGTGGGAAACGTGGCGTGGAAGCTGAGTGAAACGTGGAAAAGCTGAGTCAAGTGGGAAAAATGAAGTGGGGGCCCCAGAGAGAGACTCGTGGATGGCTTTATAACGCGACACATGGCAAGGAATTGGACAAAAACGGACTGAAATGGAATGGGCCTCCAAAAAGAAAAACTTTGGGCCCACGAAAAATGGACTGAAATGAGATTAATCAGACCAATTAATGACTAATGAGGACTAATGGATGCTTAACGGAAAGATTAAATGGCTAATGAAAAAGATTAAAACTGATTGATGAATTAACGACTGACTTAAATGGCTAATGATAATACCCTAATTAAATCTGAAAAGCCAATTAAATCTAAAACTAATTAACCTCTAAAAAGAAATAATATTCTAAAAACACTAATTAAATCTAAACTATTCTAACCAATTTAAAAATCTAGAAAAATGCATATTAATTTCTATTAAAATTCTAGATTAATATCTAAACAAAACCTATTAAAACCCTATTAATTCTATATTAACACTATTAAAATCTAAAAACTATTATATCCTATAAAAGAAAATCTATTAAATTCTATTGAGATCCTATTAATAAAATCTATAATAAAATCTTATGAAAATCTATAAAATCTATATTAACCCCAATAAAAGAGAAAACCTATTATTATTCTAAAAGAGATTAAAACTATTAAAATATCAAAAGGATCTATTTAAATTCTAAAAAATCTATAAAGCCTATTTAAAATCTACAAAAGGCTATTAAATCCTAAAAAAAACCAGACAAAGGCAAATAACCAATATAAAAGAGAGCGCGAGACCAGATCGAAGCAAAACATTAAATCCCGACACCAAGAACCTCCAAAATCACTGCGAACTGAAAACACCCAGGAAGCGCGCGACTCCTCAAAATAACCTCCGATTATCCGAACCGGTCTGAAACACCTGGAATGCGACAGCAGGGCTGTAATCCCGATAAAATCACCATGATTGAAGAAATGCACTATATGCAGTATGTAAATGCTAATGCGAAATGCGTCGAAACATCGAGCCAGATACGGGACCCGGTTGGTCAAATTTTAGTGTGCAACAGCTGCCCCTATTCAAGCGGTTTGGACCTGAAGGGTTGAAGAGCGCGCAGCCTTCAAACAATCGAGGTACGAGACGGTTGAATACCAAATAAGCCCGAAAATTTTCCAACCGCAAAATGATAAATTGCGAAACTGTTTGGGGAATAAAATCCAGAAAACCGAGTCCAGTCGTCACGTCAACAAACTGATCAATCATCTGGTAAAGAACTCCTGATTTCAACGCCAGTTACCTGTGTGATACCACAGATAACAAACCCGAGGGTTGCAACAAAACACCTGATCCTCTTACATCGCCTACTGATAGACAGGAAGAGAAGTATACTCACATCGTCCAAGGATAGACGGAAGGACACCCAAATCGAAGGAAGAATTCAATACTCACATCGTCTAAGGATAGACGGAAAGACACCCATAATCCATACTCACATCGTCTAAGGATAGACGGAAAGATACCCATAATCCATACTCACATCGTCTAAGGATAGACGGAAAAACACCCATCCCGAAGGAAAAATCAATACTCACATCGTCTAAGGATAGACGGAAAGACACCCATACTGAAGGAAAAAAAACAATACTCACATCGTCTAAGGATAGACGGAAAGACACCCAAAATCCATACTCACATCGTCTAAGGATAGACGGAAAGACACCCATCCTGAAGGAAAAAAAACAATACTCACATCGTCTAAGGATAGACGGAAAGACACCCAAAATCCATACTCACATCGTCTAAGGATAGACGGGAAGACACCCATCCTGAAGGAAAAAAAAATACTCACACCGTCTAAGGATAGACGGAAAGACACCCATACTGAAGGAAAAATCAATACTCACATCGTCTAAGGATAGACGAAAATACACCCAAAATCCATACTCACATCGTCTAAGGATAGACGGGAAGACACCCATCCCGAAGGAAAAATTCGATACTCACATCGTCTAAGGGTAGACGGAAAGACACCCATACGCAATTCAACACCATCCCTCAAATTTAAGAATCCTTTCGTCTATGGGATTTGATGGAAAGAACAATATCCTTAAAGGGGCCACATCATCAGTAAGGACCGACGGGAAGAAAACCACCTTCAAAGAGCCATGTCGTCAATAAGAATCGACAATCAGGAAAACCGAGCATTCTTCAAAGAGCCTCGACGTCAATAAGAATTGACGGTCAGAAAATCCCTCTTGAAATGTCATCTCATCCAATAAACAGAAAGAAAACCACCATCCGAAAGATCGCTTTGAAACCTCTCAACATCTAAAGATAGCCGGAGAAGACTCGCTGGGGAAACACACCATCCGTATGATCTGACGATAAGAAACCCGCTGAAAAATCACCTGAAACTTCACATCGTCTACTGATAGACGGAAAGAACACCACTTGCTAGAGAAACCCCATCTTGAAACCCCACTGAAAAAATCACCCGAAACTTCACATCGTCTAATGATAGACGGGAAGAAAGCCATATTCGAACTCAAGACGTCTAATGATAGACGGAGAAATCCACTTATTGGAGGAACACATCGTCAATATGAATTGACGGGAAGAAAAGTCTGTCGATACCAGATGACTGATTGATCAAAGCATAACTGTTGTATGATCTGAAATACGAATAAACTGCTGAATTGTCTGAACACTGCTGCTGGATGAATGCCCCTGAACTGATCACAGAGTAATTCACGTGCCATATGAGGCTGATAGAAAACCTGGCTTATGCTTCGTATGCATATGCATATGTTTGAATCTTTCTAGGGCGTAATGCTCCATTTAGGATGGAAATGCTACGCATTTTGAAAATGAAATGCAAGTATGATGCAAATATGATGATATATGCAATATGCTAATGCAGGCTCGGGCTGCTGGAGAAAGTCGGGTACAGAAAACCACTTCAGCAAAATAAATGCTGAAGACGAAGCCAACTCCGCTGGGGATAAACCGGATACCATAGAATTATTCCAGCAAAATAAATGCTGGAAGAGTGAAATCAACTCCGCTGGGGAATGACATACGTGCCAAGTAGGATTGGACTCCCCTGGGGATAGCTTACCCGTGCCAATGAAAATCGGGCTTTTGCTGGGAAAAATAGACGGAGTCTTCCTGCGTACTGACGAAGATTGGATTTGGAAACTGATGCGCCAACATGGATGGGCCTCACAGTGATTGCCAACATGGATTTGGGCTTTTAGGCTATCTGTGATGGGTCAGGTGCAACTGACGTTGGAAAACATTCTGTCTGAATACACAGTTTTCTGGTTCAAGAGTCAAGGGATAGTAACACGACTTCCCAACATTCGTCTCGCCCTCGAAAATTGGCTGAATCTGCTCGAATAGCTCTAAATAGCTCTGATGATACGGAGAAGAACACTTCTGATATGCCCCAGCCTGCGGGACCTCTGTGGTGATGCTCCTCAAAAGGAAATCTGAAAATCTGTACCCTGATGGTCTGATATGAAATGCCCCTGCATTCTGAACTTCGGAGAGATACTTCACGTCAAATGCTTCTCGAATAAAGAATAACTTCTGCGCTCTTAAGATGGCCTGCCCCTGACTACAATGACTTTGCCCCTGATTATCTGATTCAGAGTAGTGCCCCTGACTATGAGATATTTACCGAATCTCAACATGATTTCCCCAGGATAACTGACTTCGAAAGGCTGACCTGACTGGGGATCACCGGATGTAGCTTGCCCTGGCTTGCGGAGCATTCAGGTGTTATGTATTCTATCCTGACCATGCCTTCCATTGTAGAAAACTTTCCTGCTGTCAAGCGCTTACTCGCAAGTAAAACAAGTTGTTATGCATGAAAGATATACTAATGCAACGCATATGACAGCTTTGACATCCAATCTGTTCACTGGGAAAAGGAAAAAACAGTTTATGGCATAAAATGCACAAAACATTTATCAAGAATATCAACATCAGTACCAACATGGTAAGAGGAACCCTTTTAGGAGTCAGTTTCGACGCGACCTTTACCAAAGTATGCTTTCGAAACAAACCTGCTTCAATTAGGACTTTTGAAGGTTGTAACGTGGTCAGGTTCACAGTTTTGAAGGAAAGGATAAAGGCTCAAAGTTTATTTTAACCCACCCATTCTTCTTGATGTTCTTCCATCCTACGTTTAGCTAATTCGACCTTAGCGCTCACCTCTCAGAGGTTGAAAGATAGGAGTGATAGTTCGAGAAACCATGAGTTTTTGGAGTGACAGCCACTCACTTTTCGTCTTTTGACACTTGAGGTCACACGACTCGTATTTGTCCGAGGATTTTTCTTTTTCATCCTTTTATTTTTCCTTTTCTCGTTTTCTTATCCCTAACTTTTGCCTGGACTGACTCTTTTTGAGTTTCTTTTGATTTTTTAAGTCCAGCGGGATGCCCTCATTTTTGCCTAAGTCATTTGTTTTGAAGTTTTGACTTAGCGGGCTTTTGATTCTTCTTTCTTTTTTTCGAACAAGTCGTGTGACACTGGTTGTCTGACTCATTGGGGATAATGTGATTGTCCCTCTCTTGATTTAACCATTGTGGTTTTTTAGGCACGACCTCTAGAGGTGCGATTGATCCTCGAACGGACACTCCTTTTGCAACTTGAACGCTCGGCCAAATTAGCTAACACCTACCTTGCCCCAGGTTAAAGATGGAGGGTTTTTCGCTTTCAGAAAGAACTCCTACTACTAGGCTCAAAGGGGTTGACAAGGTATTATCTTCCTTATATCACCGGTGTTTAGGGATTTGAAACAATGCCTGTACATCATAAGCAGGTTTTATTTCAAAAGCATACAATATCGGAAGTTGCATGTCGTTCATTTTCGTCGTCCTCCTTAGATCCTTCTTAACCAAGCATTGGACATTTGTAAAAACAATTAGTGAACACGAATGGATTTAATCAAAACATGCATATTTATTTCATTATCATCAATTGAATGAAAACAACAAGTTTTACAAACAAGATTGCAATTTAAACAGGAAAGAAACTACAAACGTAAAGAAATGACAAGATAAAACAAAGAAAAATGCCAGCTTCCGAGAACCGGGCTTTCACATCTGTCCTGCTGCTGAACCAGCCATCTTCACAATCAGTTATTAGAGGAAACCCGATGTTGTCCTGATCTGCTTTCAGCGACCCAACCAAATTATAGAGCCCCTCCTCCTCATTCAGATGACTTTGGGCCCTTCCTGCCCGAAGTTGATAGTTGTACTATCAAGTAGGTCCTGCACCTTGTGCTTGAAGGCCAGACAATCTTCAATGTTGTGCCCCGGTGCTCCTGAATGGAAATCACAGTGCTCATTGATATCATATCCTGCTGGAGGCGTACCTGTCAGCGGGGCTAACTTCCTCTTCTCAACCAACTGTAACCGTAGCAACGTCTGAAGAAGTTCGGCATATGGCATCGGAGGCACATTAAATACCCTCACCGGCCTCTGATTTTGAGCTCTTCGCTGATTGGGATGTTGTTGCCTTTGCTGCTGTTGAAGTCGTTGCTGTTGTCGCTGATACCGGGTTGACTGTTGAATAACCTTCGTAGCAAATACAACATTGGTTTCTTGACTTCCACCGTACTGATTAAGGCACTCCTTATGCTCAGCCATTTTCTTTCTCAGATCTGCCCCAGGAATAGGCAACAGTTGTGGGCATGGAGATTCTGACACCATGGAGTCCATGATATACTTCTGACCTACTGCAGCTTTAGAAGCATCCATCATCTTAGCATTAACCGGGATAGGACCAATACGTACAGCTACACCGCTTGGCGTGAATTCAATATCTTTTGAGTCAATCAGGTCTTGAACATTGTGCTTAAAAGCATGACAACTCTCAATGTCGTGTCCGAGTGCCCCAGAATGAAATTCACATTGTTTACTGGTATCATACCCATAAGGAAGCGCTCCTGTGGGTGGGTCCAACGTTCTCTTCTCAACCAGATTCAAACTTAACAGTGTTAGAAGCAGTTCTGCATACGTTGACGGAGGTGTATCAAATACCCTCTTTGGCTTCCCATTCTGGATCCTTCTCTGAGCAGGATTATACCTTTGTTGTTGTTGCTGATGTCTGTCAACGCGTTCATTAAGCTCAGGTTCCCCATGCACAGGTGGCACGAGCTCCTCCGCTGCGGCTTCAAATAGCTGATCATCCTCTTTCCTAAGCACATTCTTGACTACTTCCACGATCAAGCTCATTTGGGTCTTCAGCTGACTATTTTCCTCTTTGAGAATCTTCTGCTCCAGACGCATCTCTTGCATGTCTCTCATCATCTGCCCCAGCTGGCTTCGGACTTCAATCAATTCAGCCTGATTCTGTTCCATATCTCTGAAGGAACTCCTGCAACAAACTGGATGATGAGGAAATAAGACCCACGGTTCTGATGTACCTGTTAAATGATAATGCAATGCAGAAAGCAAACACATATTCATGACAAGACAAAGAGAAACTCAAGCTATAAGCACCCAGACGAACACCTCCCACACATGTACAACCAACAAAAGCAGCACGTAAGCACGAATGAGTACGAATACAATGACCCCAGCCAACAATCCTGGTGATGGTCAGCAAACAATAATGCACAAAAGCTAAACGGGTTAGGCAGAGAAAACAGATGCGACACCCGACTCAGAAACCTCTAGAAACTTCTCCCATATTCAGCTGAACTCTCCGTTTGCCATTCTTCAGAACACACACTTCCCGTGGAGTCTTCCATGACATTAACTGACGAACCCACACAACTGAATGATGGAGAATCGTTAATCTGAACAAAACCCTGGGGCGCGATGAAAATCCGGTTAGAGTCTAACAGATCCTGAACCTGGCTTCTAAGCACCTTATAATCATTTGTTGAATGTCCCTGTGCCCCAACATGGTACTCACAGCGGGCGCTGGCATCAAAACCTGGAGGATATGGTGGAATCATTGGATTAGTCTCTTTCGGCACTATCAATCCACTTCTGACCAGATCTGGCAACAACTGACTGTACGACACCGGTAGCTGAGTAAACTGCCTTTCATGTTTCCTTGGCCTTCGTTGGGCGTGCTGACGCGATCGACGACAGGATGACCGTTGACTTGAAGTGTCTGAAAACCGATCCTGAGATGCTAGAGATTCTGAGACGACGTCATTTCCTTCTTCCCACTCTTCTTGAGAACTGACAACTGACTCATTCTTATCAACTGGGATATAAGGAGCATCTCGAAGCTTTCCACTCTTGAGTCCTCTCTCAACAAGCTCCCCCATTCTCATCAGGCCCACAAAGCTTGTACAACCGAACAATTTGTCATAATAATGGCCTTTCAGAGTACCCAAGAAGAGGTCAACCATTTCTCTTTCCTGAAGCGGTGGTTGAACACTAGCAGCCAATTCTTTCCATCTTTGCACATACCCTCTGAATGATTCATTCTCCGCCCGAGATAATTCTTGCAGATGTACGAGACTAGGAGCCATATCCAGGTTGTAATCGTATTGCTTCATGAAGGCATTGGCTAAATCTGACCATGATTTGATGCTATCACTTTTCAACTGCATATACCAATCCAAAGATGCTCCAATCAAACTATCTTGGAAACAGTGAATCATGAGCTTGTCATTGGTGACATGCGAAGTCATTCTTCTGCAGAACATAACCAAATGTAACTTCGGACAACTATCCCCTTTGTACTTCTCAAAATTAGGCATCTTGAACTTCGGAGGCAACACAAGGCCTGGCACCAAACACATGCTCGCAGCATTCAGATCAAGAGCATTCTTATTCATCAAGGCATCGATCTGATCTTCCAACAGCTGAAGTCTTCTCGTATACTCAACAGTCCTTGGGTTCTGAACATTAACCTGTGGAACAGCTCTTGGAGGTGGAACAATCTATGGAGAAGGAACAATCCTCGGAGAACCTGGCGTAGAGAAAGTGAAACTGTGATATTTTGTGCCATGGAGAGAAGGTATACCTCTGGTAGGGGTTTGCACAGGCTGAGCTACATTGTTCCCCGGAGTTCTCTGGATGTTAGCTTCTTCTCTATTCATAGCTGTTATGGTTTCCATGAGCTGACTCAGCTAATTCTTCAACAATTCAAACTCCGGGTACTCACCTTCAGGAAACAAAGGCTGGATCAGAACTCTGGCTAACTGGAGAAATGCTATGCAATATGATGCAAAGATGCTTATGCAAATGCAATGCAATGCAGCAAACACGGGATCACAACCCCCACAACACGCTCTAAATACTGTTGCACAGCTGACGGAGTACGTTCTCTCTAAAAGAGAACGCTAAGATAGCGGGTAGGCTGGAAGTCAAGTTTCTCGCAAAAAAAAACCCCACTCACGAGTATGGACCTAAGGTACGGCATCCTATGCGGTCATCAGCGTCACAGACTTTTAGAAGCGACGATACGATTCCTAGAAGGAGTGGCACCATCATCTCATGAAGAGGCCTCACTTAGCTGACTTCCAATTAATCGGTCCCCAGAGTCGACAATCCTCACGTCTGGACTCCCCTCAGATCCTCAGGATCGGAAAGAAGCACCTCGGAGAGAACCTCTTCTGAGCGTGAATTTCATGGGGAACTCGTGTCTGCTCAACAAACAGGTTCGCCCACTAATCTCCACAACTACGTCTAAATGCATACTCAAGCAGCCCAGGTCCGGCTATCACTCAAAGCATCACCCTCCCCAGCACAACAGCAACAGATAAAAGCAATACAGAAATAAACACCCAAAAGACAAGCAAACAAGCGCTAGGATTGACTCTCCTAGGGGACGTTGGATCCCACATGCATGGGGAACTATCGCAGTCCCCAGCAGAGTCGCCAGCTGTCGCTACTGCGAAAATCGGCGCCGGCTGACAGAAGAGTCGCCACCGTGTGTTATTTATCCCAACGGAGGGAAAGGAAACGCTCGAAGTAAACCTCGCAAAAAAACGGGAAAGGTATGGTCGTCGCAACCAAAACCTGGGTTCGGGAGTCGGTTACGCAAGGGGAAGGTATTAGCACCCCTCACGTCCGTCGTACTCGACGGGATCCACGCTTGCTTGGTTTGTCTAAAGGATGCAAAACAATCTATCTACGGCTGCTAAATCTAAACAGAAGGGAATTGACTCGATAGAGCGTCGCACTCTATGCCTACGTATTCTCAAGAGAGAAAGTCAGAGTCAACGTAGTTCGGGAAACTACAGGGAATTGGCTCGCCAAGACTTCGCGTCTTGTGCCTACGTACTTCCACACTACATGGAAGATCAGAGCTTTCGTAGTTCAGACTAACTACGGCTAAGCAGGGTGTTCTCACACAGGAGTGAGAAATCAAACTGGTTTGAGAGGTACGGGAACCTATGGGAACTAAACTACGGTCTGGTCTCAAATGCACTCGGGCAAGAGAAAAGGATAACATCAGTCGTCAGCGGGAAAGTCTCGATCGCACAGCAGCGAGAGAACAAAGGGTTAGTTGTTAGTGTGCTCGCTAGGATATCGCATCCTATGCCTACATATTCTCGTCTGGTACGAGAAATCAGAGCAGTTGTAGTTCGGCTACTTTCGGGACCACAACTCAAATCTCATTTTATTAATATTCTGAAAAATGGTTACAATGATTGAGAACTGAAAAATAAACTCCTAAAAACCCTATCCTATTCATCATGAAAAATCAAATGGGAAATAGTCCCCTAACAAGTGGACTTCAAAAACTACCTCTAAAAAGGTGAAATAAACTCCTATGAAGAAAATATCTATTCTAAAAATATTGAATCTACAAAGTAATATTTTTATAATCCTTTTTTACTATTTTTTTCTTCTATTCTTTTTTCCTTCTTTTTTCAATATTCTTTTTTCCTATTTTTTTTCATATATTTTTCACTCTTTTTCTTTTTCTCTTTTTCAATATTCTTTTCATCTTCTTTTTTTTCCACATACTTCTTTTCAATATTCTCCATTTTTTCATATACTTTCTATATATTCTTTTTTCTCTTTCGTATTATACTTTTCTCTAGTTTTTTATATCAACAAGAACTATGAAATGAATATAAAAGGAAATATGAAAAAAAAAATACAAAGGGATGGGGGTACAACTGTTACAGGGGGATGTGTTAAGTAATAAAAAAACAAAACAACAGCAACATGGGCCCAGCCCAAGATCTCAACAAACACACACGTGCAAGGGGGGGGGGGGGTCACAGAAACGGGGGTGCAGTAAAGAATATCCAATGGGCCTTTGGAGCCCCTAAGCCCAAATCCGGTCCGGCCCTAACCCTCAAAACCCTAATTCCAATTTTCTTCTCCTGAACACTGTTCATCCATTTGCTGCGCCGCCCTCAGCCTCTCTCCCTCAACCTTTCTCCTTCGTTTCATCTCTCTCTTAGATACTCCCTCTCAATCTATCTCAGTCTCACAATGCTTCAAACTCACCATTCTTTCGCCAATCTCAAAAACAAAAGAAAGATCCATAACCAACAACTAAACTGGGATGTTGTGGTGATTTTGCGGGAAGAAGATGTTGGATGAACTATTGCGTGTCTGGTGAAGCCTTCTGGAGTCGCATGTTGAAGATCCGTAAGTTTTGAAGGAGTCTTGTTGAGGTTTCTATGAGCGTTGTCGAGTCTGAACAGACGAGGACGAATATTTCTTGAAGATCGTTGAAGGTTGTATGAAGTTTGACGTTGCTGGAGATTTGAGGACGAGATGAAGATTGAGCGGCGTGCGAAGCTTCGTTGACTGATGACATTGATGAAGACGTTCAAGGTTTTCTGGCGGTTTTGTTGAAGGTTGAGATGAATATCTTCATCTTCTTTGAAGAACATAAGGAAAATGAAGAACCTTGCTGAACTTCAGATGAAGATGAAGATTCCTGTGACGTGTTTGATAGAAGGTGATGTTCTTGACGTCGAATGGATGAATCAATGGCGGATCTTGGAGGTGGACGGATGAAGGAGATCTGGAGATCGGAGAAGGTTGTTGGAACATGTACGATTCTGGAGAATTACGAAGAACGTGATGATGAAGATTCGTAAGAATCTTGATGAATATTGGTGGTTGATGTTTGCTGAAGATCCAGATCTGGATGAAGATTGAAGATCCTGATGAATGAATGATTAGTTTCTGGAAAAAGTATTGGAGGATCTATGAAGATCGGTGATGATTGAGCAAATTCTGGTGAAGTTGATGAACGGATAATGAAGATTCATTATAGTTTGCAGTTTCCGGCGAGTTTGACGGTGGCCGGAGTAGGTTACGGGTTGGTTACGGTTGCCAGAAGGAATCAGGTGCGGTGGTTGCATGGCCGTCGGCCATGCAACCGGTGATGCTCAGGGGAGGACACTTGGCTGGGGGGAAGTGTGCATGAAGCACACGTGGAGGGGAGAGGAGAAAGTGGGAAACATGGCGTGGAAGCTGAGTGAAACGTGGAAAAGCTGAGTCAAGTGGGGAAAATGAAGTGGGGGCCCCAGAGAGAGACTCGTGGATGGCTTTATAACGCGACACATGGCAAGGAATTGGACAAAAACAGACTGAAATGGAATGGGCCTCCAAAAAGAAAAACTCTGGGCCCACGAAAAATGGACTGAAATGAGATTAATCAGACCAATTAATGACTAATGAGGACTAATGGATGCTTAACGGAAAGATTAAATGGCTAATGAAAAAGATTAAAACTGATTGATGAATTAACGACTGACTTAAATGGCTAATGATAATACCCTAATTAAATCTGAAAAGCCAATTAAATCTAAAACTAATTAACCTCTAAAAAGAAATAATATTCTAAAAACACTAATTAAATCTAAACTATTCTAACCAATTTAAAAATCTAGAAAAATGCATATTAATTTCTATTACAATTCTAGATTAATATCTAAACAAAACCTATTAAAACCCTATTAATTCTATATTAACACTATTAAAATCTAAAAACTATTATATCCTATAAAAGAAAATCTATTAAATTCTATTGAGATCCTATTAATAAAATCTATAATAAAATCTTATGAAAATCTATAAAATCTATATTAACCCCAATAAAAGAGAAAACCTATTATTATTCTAAAAGAGATTAAAACTATTAAAATATCAAAAGGATCTATTTAAATTCTAAAAAATCTATAAAGCCTATTTAAAATCTACAAAAGGCTATTAAATCCTTAAAAAAAACAGACAAAGGCAAATAACCAATATAAAAGAGAGCGCGAGACCAGATCGAAGCAAAACATTAAATCCCGACACCAAGAACCTCCAAAATCACTGCGAACTGAAAACACCCAGGAAGCGCGCGACTCCTCAAAATAACCTCCGATTATCCGAACCGGTCTGAAACACCTGGAATGCGACAGCAGGGCTGTAATCCCGATAAAATCACCATGATTAAAGAAATACACTATATGCAGTATGTAAATGCTAATGCGAAATGCGTCGAAACATCGAGCCAGATACGAGACCCGGTTGGTCAAATTTTAGGGTGCAACACCCACAAGCTATGCATTTAACTTTTACATATCCACCAGGATCTATACCCCCACCCCTACTTGTATTAGGATTCAAAAAGTGTTGCAGCTTCCCAAGACAAAGTAGTAATTACATCCAACTGTCGCGGTGAAATTTGGATACCAAACTATTAATTAGTCTGAATCTTTAATTCATTTGCAACCAAACTTTGATTTATCCAAAGGAAGGGATAAAGATCGAAATACCCTCAATGAAATGCAAATGCAAGGTTTAGAGAGTTATAGGTTCGGTGGTCGGTTAAACTTAGGGAAGGTGCTAGCATCCTAAGTTTCTGTAGTATTCTACAGGAACCTCTTGTTTTACGTTTGTTTATTGCTAAGGGTTTATCTGCTTAAAGGTTGAAAGACCAAGGGGTTTATTTCTAAGTATACTCGATAAGATGTCGCATCTTATGCCTACATATCCTTACGGGAGTAGAATCAGAGTATCTGTAGTTTCCCTAAAGGGTTTGAGGAATTCTTTGACTGTGGTCAAAGTTCCTACGGGTTTAGGGTAGTTGGTTGATTGATTTTAGGAGAAGAGACGAGTTGCCATTTTAAGGGAGATTTAACCGCCACAAATTATAGGAAAATAGTCTTTGCATCGTCTTAAGAGAAGGGCTCAAGTACTCGGATATTGATCAACGAGTACGCCTCTATCTCTCTTAAGGCAAAGTCCCTACATGTTGATTGTATTGATGTGGGGTGGAGATTCTATCTCGCTTAAGATGATTAACATCTTTTTCTCTATTGTGTTTGAATATTGCATGTTGAGTTGATTGTTCGTTTTCCTATGTTGTAAAATTAAAGACAAAGGTCCTCCTATGGGGTAGGATCTAACTTAGAAAGATCAACTTGAATGGGATCAAGGATCAAATAGGAGTATGATGCAAATGATGTGCACTACACACAAGTGTTGACTCATGTGTAAGTTTTTCCTTTGGACGGAAAATGCAATAAAGTAAATGCGATAATGTAAATTACGAAAAAATAAATTTCAGAAATGTAAAAGCATACACAACGCATGAAAGCGCTAAGTGTGTGAATGTGAATGTGAGTGTGTGAACGGACCGGAGCGAGGCGTATACGATTGATTTTAAGCGGCGATGTTGGTTCGTTATTTTTAGGCGAAACTGATTTTAATGAGTGATTAGTTTATATTATTTAATAAATATATTCTAAATGGTTTTAAATTTTTATCTCAAAAAAAGAAGTTACTTATAAAAGCCAAGATTATTTTAGGAGTTGATCATTGATTATATAAAAGGGTTGTTCTTATTATTCTAAAAAAACTAGATTGGTTTTAATGATAATTATAGACAAATGACAATTGAGTTTTGGGTGATTAACCATATTATAAAATTCTAATAAGTTGATTAAAAAAGATTAATTTTATTAAGAAAAAGTAGTTTTATTAAAAAGAAAAGGGTGATTAAATTGGTTTAAAATAAACAAATAACTCATTAAAGGGTGTATTAATAATTAAATTAGAAAGACCTGGATTAATTAATTAAAACAAGTTTATTATAAAAGATATTATTATTTATTATCTAAAAGATTAGGTTAATTTAATATTAAAGTTAAAAACAGATTATAATTGAAAAGAAAATAGTTAAACGTTAATTAGAATTAAGATGCAGATCTAGTGTTATGTGATGCGTTGATTTACCATGGGAATGCGTTGTGGTCCGTGTGATCATGAGGTGAGTGAAGTGTGTGGTGATGACAGTGAGGGACCACGATACTACCGTGGTCGTGCATACATACAGTTACAACAATACCAAACATCAGAGTAATGAAGAAAAACGCAGAAAGCTAATCGATGGAACCCTAATCCCTAACTTCGTTCGCTCGGTCTCCTCTCCCGTTCAACCTCCGTTTCAATCTTTCATCGTTTCGTTATATTCTTGTACTTAAAACACAATTCAAAGCATTAATCATTCATTGATTTCAATATGAATAAGGATTTACCGAAGCTTGGTGGAGCGGTGATGACTCGTGCGGCGAAATGGGGGTTTTGTCCGTCGAATCTGCAGCGCCGGTGATGTTTCGTCAACTGGTGTTTGTGGTGACCGGAGAAGATTTCTCCAATTGAGGAGATAAGTTCATTTTACTCATAATGTCTGTTTTCGCACATAGGGTTTTTTCATTCGTTTTTGAATTCCTTCTCCTCTTCATCTTATATAGGCTTTTAAGAATCAAATGCCTTGAGAACTGATTTAAAACACTTTGAAGGCTTGATTGGATTTTCTATTTCGGTACAAACCAATTCGAAAACTTTCCTTTATCGCTCCAATCTCGTTAAATATCTGTTAAGTGAAAATCCAATCCCTGATTTGGTGTATCAATCTGCTAAAAAACTTATCTGTCTAGGTTCAATGTTTTGGATTTAGGTTGAATATTCCAATGGTATATTCCTCAAACAATTTGCTTACTCAGGACTTGTAATTTGGCAGGTGTAGAAAACAATCTGTTTTGGGCCAGGGAAGAAACGTGCGGTCCATAGTAAATTCTTGTTTCGGAGTTTTCGTTAACCTCCTCTAATATGTGAATTTAGTTCTCAAGAGACTCGATGGTTTCCAAAGAATTTGAGGATTCTTCCGATTGTTTCCTGAGTTTATTTTCCAGATTCTGGATATGTGCTTCGAATTCGTCTATGCCAGGAGGAGGAGAGCATTCATACTGCAGTTTTAACTGTCCTTGCAATTCGCTTTGTTCCAGCTTATACGCAATGTCGTGGTTTTCCTGTTTCAGAATTTCATAGTCCAGTGCAAGCTGCTCCAACATTGCATCGAGGTCCTGAACAGCGAGAACTAGTTCGGAGTTTGATTCCTGTGTCTTATTTGACTATAGTCTGAGATTTACATTCATGTCCTTCTCATGATTCAATTCTTGTCTGATTTCTTCAACAAGAGTAAGAAGATCCCTGCTTTCCAATAGTGACCTGCTACTCACTTTGACATTGTCCCTTCCTTTGTGAAAAGACTTGAGGTTTTCGCATTCTATCTTGAGTGTATCTCTTTATAACTTACTGTTGCATTTCGTATTGAGTCTCCTTTTTGCAATATGTGGTGATATGCTTCGTGTTGATTTTTGCAAGAACTTTCAAGACATGGTCAATGCCGTTCAAGGGGGGTTTGGAAAACATGATCAGAAAGTGAATTCTTGAAGGAGTGTTGATGGTAGTGCAAGACATGGTTAGGGGACTCAACGTGGGACCTCTTTTGAAGAGCTTTCTTCTTCAGGTTCATCGCGAATATTGTTGTATGTTGTTCTAACTTTGACTGACAATCAAATCCCTCATTGTGACCGCAGGTATGCATAAGTCTTTAAAGCATGTTGATTTCATTGGTGGTGGTTTCAAATTCTCCTTCTTCATTTGTCTGTTGGTCTATATGGGAAAGTAGAATCCAAGCCAAATTACTCGCAACCTATTCTCAGTTGAATGCGTAAGTTGGTTTCTCAGTTGGCTGGGTTACTAAACCTTTGTTCTCTTGTGTATTATGCAGGTAGTTCAAGGACTGAGGCTGTTGTTATGTTCAAATGAACCATGGCCGTAGAGAAACTGGTTGTAAGCGGTTCTGGTGAATGTTGGCGTGGATGTTGTCATTCGGTCTCAAACTCCGATTCTAGTTCCGATGGGCGAATTACTGAACACTACCCTTTTTCCCACTTCATAAGTAAACGGCTGATGACCTCCCGGGTAAGGAGTTTGGCTCTGAAGTGTTTCTTCTTAATCCCACTGCTAGTGTCGTATCATGGCTTCTAACCGTGCTTTCTTCTTGTACTTTAATTCTTGATTACTGTGAATGAATATTAATGATTTGCTCGCGAAGCTCTGTTTTTCAACAGGTTTTGAGGAGTCGCAGCATGATGTCGATAACTAACTTGGAAATTCTTGTCTTTTATCCAACATGTTCTAAACTTGATTCTGTTAGTCTGTGCTAAACATTTCAACATCAATTGTCTTAAATGCCATGAACATTGTCGTAACCAGAGTCACTTGCCACTGCGGTTTGCCTTGGTATTGCGTGTTATCACAAAGTAATTCAAGATTGCATCACACCCTGGCATTGTGCTTGTTGCAAGTTTAGATGCTCAAGTTTTTAGTGCGAGACGGTCATCTCCTACGGTTCCTCAATGGTGCAGCATAAGGAGATTTTGGTTTAACAAGATCCATGGTGGTACTGTGATGCTGCTCGTGTGAAAACCGTTGCGGCTGGGTTTTGACAGTGTGACAGAATCTTGGGGCAAGTACTGTTGGAGTTTAGTGCACCTCTTTGAGCAATGCAATGTGGGATTTAGTACTGATATACTGTTGTAACTTGTAGCTTTTACCATTTAGAACATTCTTATAATCCATCTTTTGTAACATTTTGAAGTGTTTAGTAACTTGTAATATACATACTTAAAGGGCTTATTCCTGCTTTTAATAGTCATACGTGATGAGTTGGTTGAGTCCAACATTTTCCATCACTTGAAAACATATATAATGTATCCTCAATGTAGATTACGATATAAATAACCTTTCCTGTAACTTGGCTTGGTGTAATGTAACCTGTTTACTTTATGTAATGCAAACTTGTATCTTTAGATTCTTAAGAATTTGAAATTGGATCAAGTCTCCACCCAAAGTGAATTGGTGTCTCGTTCATCACAAAGCATATTTCTGAAAGGTTTCTCTTCATGGATTTAACCTCCAAGTAGCATTAACGATTTTGTATCCAAGTCAAAGAAATAGAACCTCTTTTAGTTGTAGTGGTAGCTTAAAATTTTGGAAGACTACTACATGATCAAATTGTAATCATTATCACACAGCTTATCGTTATATGATATTGTCCACCACTTTATATACTATTACGAGCCGTTAATCATCTGGTAGTTTAAATTACACAAATGATTTTTTATCTCCAATAACTTGCGAAGCCTTTGTGTTGGAAAACAAAGATGTTGTTGCAACCAATTAAGAAGTCTTGAGTTGGTGATATTCCACAAATGTTGACCAAACTTGCCAAGTATTTCTGTATGTTTTGTCTTCCATTGTTCAAATTAGGTATTTTGAAAAGAAACTCTTAGCCTTAGGATCAACTTGAATAAGGACCAAATGACCATGTCTGGAAGGATTAGATTATGAGTGTCATCTCCACTTGAATTTTTAATACACCTGCGCATACTTGTTAGTCATAATAAAACACACATATATAAAAAAAGAACACGTAAAAACAAGGAAGTGGAATCTTAGGGTCAAAAATTAGGGTGTGACACCAACCAACTCTCTTTTCCGTCATCATCAATAGTTAGGCTTTCTTGCATTATCTACTTGGAATGGATTCTAATTAATGAACTCTTAAATACTTTGACGATTTTTCCATGAATTTCCCTCTTGCCTCTTGATATTAAATTTAAAATATGCTTGTCCTTTAATTTGCTTCATGTTGCTAGGAGAGAAGGATTTTCTCAATACTGTTGTCTGCCTTTAAACTAATGAGTGACTTAAAAACATTGAGGCATGCTAAAACTCAGTCATTGTAAACAAAACCAGGCCATTTCAAAGCCTTTTGCACACAAATAAATTCTTGAAGCCACCTGTGAATTAAGACTTGAGAAATAAAATGAGAGTAGATTGAGGACTAAAATTTAACCAGGGCTTTAAACCATTTCGAAATGCAAAGAGCTAATCATGATAGATTCATAATTTTATTTCCAACAATATCATGAACCTCCTGGATGAATTACTTTGAAAATGATGTCGTCAAATACTCTAGGCCTTGGATCATATTATAGCCACTCGATCATGAGCATAGCCTTCCTTATACCCACGTGAGTTCCACATAACTTGTAAAAGGGTAATGTCTTGATGGTCATAAATACAGGGACTTTCTGTCTTTCTATCTTTTCTTAGCAGCCCTACAAAATAAACACTAGCTGGTTAAGATGGTTAGCTGTGCATGATAATGATATGCTAATGACCCATGAATCTAAAGGGTAAAATTTAGGGTGCAATGAAAGCCTTACACATTACTATCGAATGTGTGGATGTCGTATTTTCTAGAGTACTTGTTGATACTGGATCATCGTTGAATGTGTTGCCCAAGAGCTCGTTGTGCAAGCTATCAATTGAAGGACTTGTGATGAAGCCAAGTCAGACTATTGTAAAAGCTTTTGATGGAGCCAAGAGAACTGTGGTAGGAGAGGTGGATCTCCCGATCAAGATTGGACCTCATGCTTTCATCATTACATTTTATGTAATGGATATATATCTCGCTTATAGTTGCCTCCTTGGTCGTCCGTGGATTTATTCCGCAGGTGCTGTAACTTCAACTTTGCATCAAAAGATCAAATTTATGATTAACAATCAGATGGTCATCATCGAAGGGGAAGAAGATGTCCTTGTGAGCCATCTGGCTTCTTTCCTCTATGTGGAAGTAGGAGGGGAAGTGCATGAGACACCGTTTCAAGCCTTTGAAGTGATCAATGTTGAAATGATTTACGAAAAGCCAGCATCTTTAATAGTGACTTGGAAGGACGCAAGAACAGTGATAGAGGAAGGACATCCGCGAGGATGGGGCAGAGTGTTGGAATTTCCCGTTAACAAAAATGGAGTTGGTCTAGGTTACAAGCAGAAGAATGCAAGTGATAGAGGCAAGGGGCTTGCAACTCCGTTGGTTTTTATTTGTGGGGGCCACCTTGTCGATGCTCAAGTCATGTTTTTGGAAACTGAAGCCGAAGATCATGAAGAGCTGTGCATGGTGTATCCTAGGGCGCCTAATCAAACTTTGAACAAGTGGAGAGTCGTCGAAATCCCTGAAGCTACCCTAGTAGACGAGTAATTCCCTGTTTTTATTTTACCTAAAAAATCATATGCTCTTCCCAAGGCATATGGATCATGTTGTAGGGCTTTTGGCTTTTACAAGCACAACTTATCATCAATAAATAAACTTTCACATCCATTTTACGCTCTCTTTCTTTCATTTTTACTTTTTGCACATAAAATTATTTTTAAGGCAATGTTTTGTTTTATTCTCTTTATTTCATCTTTTCTTAAAAGCATGAAGTCATTCATCATGCAGATCTTCCTCTGTTCCTGTCAATAACGACCCCACTATGGTCCGATATGATTTTGATAACCCGATCTACCAAGCTGACGAGGACTACGAGGAAGATTGTGACCTCCCAGAAGAGCTAGCTAGATTACTAAAATAAGAGTCAAAGGTCATTCAGCTGTATCAAGAAGAGGTCGAAATCATCAATATGGGAACTGAAGAGGACGTCAAAGAAATCAAGATAGGTGCAGCTTTGGAGTCAAAGATTAAGACAAAGTTAGTCATTTTGCTTCAAGAGTATGTTGACGTATTTGCTTGGTCCTACAAAGATATGCCTGGTCTGGATGAAGATATTATGGTGCACAAGTTACCCCTCAAAGAAGGTTGCCCGCCGGTGAAGCAAAAGTTGAGGAGAACAAAGCCAAAAATGTCCTTCAAGATCAAAGAAGAGGTGCAGAAGCAACTAGACGCTGGTTTTCTGGCGGTATCCAGCTATCCACAATGGGTAGCGAATATTGTCCCGGTACCAAAGAAGGATGTGAAGGTGCGAATGTGCGTCGATTACAGAGACCTCAATAGAGCAAGTCCGAAAGATGACTCCCTCTACCACTCATTGATGTACTAGTAGACAACACAACCCAGTTCTCTGTCTTCTCATTCATGGATGGCTTTTCTGGATATAACCAGATTAAGATGGCACCCGAAGATATGGAAAAAACTGAAAGGTCAAAGCTAAAAGGGGATTGAAGTCGATCTAGATAAGGTCAATGGGGATTGTAAGCGAAAAGGGGATTGAAGTCGATCCATATAAGGTCAAAGATATCCAAGAGATGCCGGCACCCAAAACTGAAAAGGAAGTCCGAGGTTTCCTTGGGAGATTGAACTACATCGCTAGGTTCATATCTCATCTAACGGCCACTTGTGAGCCCATCTTCAAACTACTTCGAAAGGATCAAGCAGTGGTGTGGAATGATAATTGTCATAAAGCCTCTGAGAAAATAAAGGAATATCTACGAGAACCACCAATCTTGATGCCTCCAGTACCCGGACGACCCCTAATCATGTACTTGACTGTGCTAGAAGGATCCACGGGATGCGTGTTGGGTCAACATGATGAAACCGGTAGAAAAGAGCATGCAATTTATTACCTCAGCAAGAAGTTCAACGACTGTGAATCTAGGTATTCAATGCTCGAGAAGACATGTTGTGCATTGGCTTGGGCAGCAAAACGCTTGAGACAATATATGCTCACCCATACGACCTTATTGATCTCCAAGATGGACCCTGTCAAATACATATTCGAGAAGCCTGCTCTCACCGGACGAGTGGCTCGTTGGCAAATGGTATTAACAGAGTATGACATCCAGTATCTCACACAGAAAGTTATCAAAGGAAGTGTACTCTCTGACTACCTTGCCCACCAACCTATGGACATCTACCAGTCTATGCGCTTTGATTTCCCCGACGAAGACGTCATGTTTTCCAGAGACTATACCATACCAGGCCCAAATGATGGACCTGAACCATGATCGCGATGGACGCTCGTGTTCGATGGTGCCACAAATGCTAAAGGTTGTAGAATTGGGGCAGTCATCACTTCTCCAACTGGTTTTCACCTACCATTCACCGCCAGATTATGCTCCAAATGTACTAACAACATGGTCGAATATGAAGCTTGTATTTTCGGAATTGAAGCTGCCATTGATAGTAAGATCAAGATTCTGGAAGTCTATGGAGATTCTGCGCTTGTCATATGCCAGATTAAAGGGGAATACGAAACACTTGACCTCAAGTTGATTCCTTACAAAGATGACGTCTTGAAGCTAATCTCGTACTTTGATGAGATCACTTTCATCACATTCCCAGAGGGGAAAATCAGTTGGCTGACGCTCTAGTAACACTAGCGTCCATGTTTCAAGTCAAGTGGGAGAATGAAGCGCCATCCATCCGTCTGGAGTATCTGGACGAACCCGCCTATTGCCTGGCAACCGATGCAGAGGAACCTAAAATTGATGATCATCCTTGGTTCTATGATATCAAGCGGTATCTAGAGACACAGGAATATCCAGAAGGCATAATTATCACTGACAAGAAGTATCTTAGAAAGCTCTCCTCGAAGTTCTTCCTCAGCGGTGACGTGTTGTACAAGCGAAATTATGATTCGGTTTTGCTCAGATGCATGGATAAACACGAAGCAGAACGCATCATAAATGAAGTGCACGAGGGATCTTTTGGAACACATGATAGTGGTCATACTATGGTTAAAAAGATTTTGAGGGCGGGATACTATTGGATGACGATGGAAACAGATTGTTGTCTCCATGTCCTGTCATGCCATAAGTGCCAAATTTACGCAGACAAAGTTCATACTTCACCACTCCCTCTGAATGTGTTGACTTCGCCTTGGCCTTTCGCCATGTGGGGTATAGATGTAATTGGACGCATCGAGCAAACTGCTTCGAACGGGCACCGTTTTATCTTAGTGGCCATCGACTACTTCACCAAATGGGTAGAAGCTGCATCTTATGCCAATGTCACTAAGCAAGTGGTGACTCGCTTCATCAAGAAAGAGATTATTTATCGATATGGAATCCCGAACAAGATCATTACGGACAATGGTTCAAATCTCAACAATAAGATGATGGAAGAATTGTGTAAGAGCTTCAAGATTGAACACCCCAATTCAACACTTTATCGCCCAAAAATGAATGGAGCTGTTGAGGCGGCAAATAAGAATATCAAGAAAATCGTCCAGAAGATGGTAAAGACTTACAAAGACTGGCACGAGATGTTGCCATTTGCGCTGCATGGCTACGGCACCTCAGTGCGCACTTCCACATGGGCAACCCCATTTTCTCTCGTATATGGCATGGAAACAGTGTTGCCCATCGAAGTAGAGATTCCCTCCTTGAGGATTTTGGCAGATGTCAAGCTAGATGAAGTTCAATGGATACAATCCAGACTCGACCAGCTTAATCTCATCGATGAGAAGCGCATGACAGCCATCTGTCATGGACAGTTATACCATAAACGGTTGAAGAGGGCCTTTGACAAGAAAGTTCGCCCACGACACATTCGAGCAGGAGATTTGGTACTGAGGAAAATTCAGCCAACTCACGTTGATCCAAGGGGCAAATGGGCACCAAATTACGAGGGCCCATACATAGTATAGAAGGTTTTCTCCGGAGGAGCCTTGATCCTCTCGACCATGGACGGTGATGATCTTCCGTCCCCTGTGAATTCGGATGCAGTTAAAAAATATTATGCCTGAAAAATAGACCCGGTGGACCAAAAAGAAAATCCACGCAAAAATGGGCGTCCTGGTGGGCCATAAAAATGGCTCAGGAAAAAATTAGGGACTATAAAAAAAAAGTAAAAAAGTAAAAGTATCCTGGTAAGCTGAAAACCCGAAAGGGGGGCTTAGGCAAAAGTTAGGGATTCGAAAAGGGCAAAACTGCATCTTGAAAAGACGTGCGAACCCCCCTCCATAATCATCAAGCTCTCGACTGAGAAAGATCAATTCAATCGTTGCATTCAGAAGCAAGGCATGAAGGGTTTTCAGATACATATGGGCCATAGTGGATTTGAAACTCGGCAGGAATCGTTTCCAACATTGTCTTAGTTTCTTTTATATATTTATTTCAAAGCAATTACCTCTTTTAGGAACTGCCTCCTTTTGTAATTTTCCCATTTAGGGGTTTTCATCAATAAAAATTACTTTCATCAAAGTTTTCTCTATTCTTTTATTTACCATATGGTTGCAATTTTCGTTTATTTGATGATGGGTTTTGCATAAAACGACATTATGGTAAGTTGAATTAAGGGACGACTCACTCTTTTAGGGTAATTAAGGGGTGACCACGAATCCATGAATCTAAGGAGTACACAGAAACACCATTTTAAATCTTGAAACGACTTGACTGACAAGACCGTCAAGCCTAGCAAAGCTGGTCCCAAGTTGAAGGTATCAGCACCTCCAAGTTTTATTACATCATAAAAAGATGATGTCATGAAGTCAGGCTTGTCCTCTACCTTCCCACCTACACCCAAAGTCCAACTTGCATTGGAAACTACCAAAATCCGCCACGTCGGCGCTTGCATTTCCAATTACCCGTCTTGATCATATGCATCATACGCATCGCACTCGACTTCATAAGCATCTTGCATCATATGCAAATCCAGAATCATATCTCTTTTTCCCCAGCTCTTGCATCTCCGCACGTTAGCATTTGCATTTGCATTTGCATTTATGGAACATTATCATCATCAAACATTCGCATATGTGGGCTCAGATCCAAGATCAATCTCAAAGATTCCCAAGGTCGTAATCAGCCCAGCTAGGGGCAGTCTCCACATGGCCATGGGAGTTCCCCCACGAATGGTGCAACTTTTGGTTGGATCAATTCCAGAGCTTCAAAACGACCATCATCCCAGTCAGGGGCATTATCGGCAAAAAGTATGGGTCTATCAAAAGCAGTTTCATCCTGATCAGGGGCACATCATTCAGTAACATGAGCGTTCCTCATGGGAGTTATTATCATCCTTCTCTATGGTAGTAGCTTACAACGTATTTTCCATTATCCTTTTGGTAATGGATTCCCTACATCCTTTTGGTGTTAGGGTTGATATTGTTTCGCTCCATCATCCTTTTGATGTGGGGTCTAACATCCTTTTGGTGTTATGACTAGCGTTTCCGCTCCATCATCCTTTCGGTGATGAGTCTGGCATCCTTTTGATGTCATGACTAGCGTATTTTCCATTATCCTTTTGGGTAATGGATTCCCTACATCCTTTTAGTGTTAGGGTTAATATTGTTTCACTCCATCATCCTTTTGATGTGGGGTCTAACATCCTTTTGGTGTTATGACTAGCGTTTCCGCTCCATCATCCTTTCGTTGATGAGTCTGGCATCCTTTTGATGTCATGACTAGTGTATTTTCTATTATCCTTTTGGGTAATGGATTCCCTACATTATTTTGGTGTTAGGGTTGATATTTTTCGCTCCATCATCCTTTTGATGTTGGGTCTAACATCCTTTTGGTGTTATGACTAGCATTTCCGTTCCATCATCCTTTTGGTGAGGGGTCTGATATCCTTTTGATGTCACGGCTAGCGTATTTTCCATTATCCTTTTGGTAATGGATTTCCTTCATCCTTTTGGTGTTAGGGTTGATCTCATTTCGCTCCATCATCCTTTTGGTGATGGGTCTGATATCCTTTTGATGTCATGACTAGCGTATTTTCCATTATCCTTTTGGTAATGGATTCCCTACATCCTTTTGGTGTTAAGGTTCGATCTCATTTCGCTCCATCATCCTTTTGGTGATGGGTCTGGCATCCTTTTGGTTTCATGACTAGCATGATTTCCACTACCCTTTTGGCAGGTGGGACCCTTACTTTCTTTTGATTTCAGAGCAGCGTTGTGAGTATACCATCATCCTTTTGGTGATAGGCTTGTCATCCTTTTGGTGTCAAGTTTCCTCTGTTAACATCCTTTTGGTGTTATCAACCTTTGAAAGGTGTCCAGTATCCCATTCCCAAGTATTTACTTTCCCGGACAAATTCAGGGTCTTCTATATCTAATCATCTTCTACCTTGGAAGAATGAAAGTCGTGGCATTTTGTCTTACTAGGTTTAAGCCGATTAGATAGGGGCATCTGTCATACCCTGAATTTTCCCACCAGAAGCATTGGTACAAGCCATCAGGAGCATGAGAAAAAGAAAGAAGAAAGCCTGTTGAATATCTCAAATGTCATGATGGAGTTGGAATGATCACCCAGTTCATCTGCCCAATGCCCAAGCAAAAAGGGGAAATTAGGGTTTTCGCACAGTTAAAAGTCGAGGTTTCAATGGTTTGATCAGTCGACGTCTTGAATTGATTTCCCATGAAATAAGGTCAAGGATGCTACATTGGTTCAAATATGAATTCAATTTGAGGTTGGCACTCAAATATTGAAGATAATGCAGCTCAGGCCTGATTAGGGTTTTCGATCAGGAAAAGTCAACTGTAGTTTGACTTTTGTTTTAAAAGATGTTTTAATGATGCAATCTTAATTCATAAGGTTTATATGGCTTAGTGAAGTCCATTCAAGAAGATTCAAGGCCTTAAGATACCCGGATCGTCAACAGTCGACTCGATAGTCATCGATCGATCGTACAGTTGATCGAAAAGTCAACTCTCCAACCATAAGGAATTTGACTTCATAATGTGAATAAAAAATGTTCCTTATGTCATATTACACCTTCCCATAAAATTTCATGGCCATTGGATCAAGGGTTAGGAAGTAATTGCAAAAATCGGGAATTAGGGTTTTTCAAGGGGCAAGACGTAACTCCTCAACCACACATCCAAATGAAGTGGTTCAAAGCTCATTGGAAAGCTCTTAACAATTCCTACAAAAGCCTCAAAGTGGTCCATGATCAAAAAATTCATAGATTTGGAGATATGACCAAGTTCATTTCAAGAAGGGAAATAACTTGGAAATTTTCTAAGTTATTTGGCCTTTTAAGTATGATTTTTCAGCAACTTGAAGGGGTTTTTCAACCTAGTTCCATCTAGAATTTGGAAATCTCAAAAACATGAAAGTTATATAGCTACTTGAGGGCTTTCTAAATTATGGTAGAACTTCTCAATAGCATGTGTGAGCAGAAAGTTATGGGTCATTAAAGTTAGGGCTGCCACACTTGAGATTACCAATCCAACAGTTTTCAAAATTCAAATTTCCATAACTTGAGCTATCCTTGACCCTTTGATTATGATTCAATCTGATAATTAGAGGTGTGGATGAGTGAAAATGCAGAAATATGAGAGATATGAAGAGAGAGGCAAGTTGAAGGAAACTTGTAATAAAATAATCAAATGTGTAAGAGGAAAGAGAAATTTTTCTCCTAAGGAAACTGCAGCAGCTACAAGACTCATCACTCTAAGCTCTATTCAGTCACTTCATGCATCATTCCACTTGATTTTCTGACCCATGGAACTGATATGTGAAGATCTTGGCAAATCTGCCCCAAGCCTCTCATGGTCTATAAATAGAGACCTCTTCACCCTCTCCAAACTACACCAGGGCTATTGAGAATACACAAGAAACTCAGAGCTCTCTCATTCTTATCCTTGCTTGAAAATTGCTTGTTTCACAAAAATTGCCAAAAACACCACTTTTCACTTTTCATGCTAATTCTTTCCCCAACCATTAACACACTTCAAAGACCATCTATACACCCTTAAAATGGCCATTTGAAACTGTTCCAACCACTATTTTCATCAAACAAATCACCAAGCTAAAAGTCAACCTTCATACCTTTGTATGTTGACTTTTATGCATTTTGGAAGCCAAATCCTTACTTGAGGCATTTCCTACCATTCCAACACTCCCAACACCTCATATATATCATACCTCAACTTTCCAAACTCACAAAAACCAGTTGGGAGGTACACAACTCAAACCGTCTTGAAAGATAGCTTGTTGCTTCAAGAGGAAGAAAGCTCTAAATCCTTGCCAAAAAATAAGGTCTCTGGGTTTCTTAGCTTTTTAGCTTGCTCAAGACTTGTCTACAAGAGGTATGTGATGCTCAACCACTTTTTTATTCATTCATTATCATGTTTACAACTTTGAAGTTGCTTGTTGCGGAAATGTAGTCATTGATGTCCCATACTAGTTCTTTGTCAAGAACTTAGGTTTTGTAGCTATGATGTTTGCTTTTGTTAAAGTATTTCATCCATGAATGATATGTTGATACTATGTTACAAATATTGAGCTTTGTCATTGTGTGTAACTTGTGTTTGAGGATTTTGTCTATATGATAGTTTTAGGGATCCAAACATTGAAATGTGGTGTGCTTGCCCTAGAACTGTCAAACTTTGTTCATTGGTGGTATTTGGATAATTTGTAAGTTGTTCATGAGATTCCCCTACCCCATAGATCATGTATGAATCTAGCTTAACTTTGTTCAAAGTTGTGATTTATTTGCCTTACATTTGGTATGCCATTATCATGAGCCTTGGTGTTAAACTGTTTGTGCTTGCCATGTTTCACCTCAAAGTGTTTAAATGTTGGTTTGATGTGTTTTGATGTTGCTTATATCATTTGAGACTTATTGAAAATTTTGAAAGCATGAAATTTGGTTGTTAGGGCCAGCTGTGAGGTTTTGTATATGTTTGCTGTCAAGAATTTGCAATAGCATACCAGTTATTTTTTGGGCAACTCATGTGTGTTTTTTTAAGTTAATAAGCATCATTTAACTGATTTTGAGGTTGTATGTGGTATGTGTATGTCCAAGCTGGCCCTGTTTGTTCAAGCTGTTTTGTCATTCTCCAACTGCATTTTCAAAACCTTATGATACTACCAACATGTCATTTTCTGTTCCAACTGATTTTTTCCTTATCTATGTGCATAGAATCAATGTTCTACATGTTTGAAACTTGTGCATGATACTCAATTGCCTCAACTGCCATGAACATACCTACTGCCTGAATAAGTTTGTTTCTTTGCATTTCATGAGCTTCAATATTGCCATGTTCTGTTTGGTATGGATTTGAATTGATTTTGAGGCCTGAGCTTATCCCTTTGCATATTTGTGGTATGTGTGTATCATTGTCATGACATGATCCTCTTTGTTTTTAAAAATTCCCCTGCTGTACTAAGTTTGTGCCAAGACAGTTTTGCTTTTCTTACCATTAACATGTCAAGTTTCAATTCTGTTTGCATATGCCTAAACCTTGAGTTAAAACTCATCCATTTTCATGATTTTGATGTGTACATATTGTTTGTTTGATCTATTCTTACCTGTTTCTTCATTTCACTTCCAAATTGAACTTTCAAACCAAAATCTGCCATGAATATACCAAGTTCTTTCCTGCTTGCAAAAGGTTTGTTTTCTAAGTTGAAACCCCTTCATTGTTATATTTGTGATGTGCATGTGCTATGTTTGTCAACATGAGACCACCTACTTTTACTATACCAGCTTGTTACCAGATTCTGCTGTCAACAGTCTTGAAACCACAACTGCACACTTCTTCTTTTTTCTGTTTGAATTGTTTTAAGATAGCTCATGAGCATATGGCTTCTAGACAATGTGTTTGGTATGTGTACATGATTTAAATATCTTTGTGAATGATATGTTTTGTTTTGCTTGGCAGCCTGCCTTCCATTGTATGCTACAATTGCAACTTGAGAGTTTTTTTTTGTTGTATGCATTTCATGGTCAATTTTAAGTGCTAATCTCATCCATTGATATATTTAAGACTTGTGTATGATGTTTGTGTTGTCTCATTCTGTTCCAATCAAGGTTTGGTTTCAATTATGCAGTTTTATGTATGTTTGGGGCAGCTGATATGTGATTATCAATTTTGTTGAGTTTGAGGCTAATTTTGAAGTGTAGACACACTTTATATGATGTTTTGGGGATGTATGCAAGGTCTGCTCAATTCAATTATGCCTGCTTCTTGACTTGGTTTCAAACTTGCATTTTTCTCAAAATTTTACTTGGCATGACATTTGTGTCTTGAGTTTGAGTTTGGCATTATGATTGTGATCTCCTTGTTCTCTCATTGCATTCTATATGTTTTTATTTCATGCTTTCATTGGTTCTGATATGATCAAATTGAAGTTTCATCCATACTACCTTGTGTTTGAGTTCTGCTTTGCTGATGTCTAGAGGTTGTGGTGAATATGTTAAAATGGCCCATTTGATTGTTAGAGCATTTGGTGATTAGCACTGTGATGTTGACTTTGCCATTTGTGAAATCATAACTATTAAGTTTTGTTGTTACACTTTGTTTTTTTTAAAGAAGCAATCTTTTGGGCAGATGTGCATTTTAGTATGTCATGTTAAACTTGAAAACACTAGTATGTTTGGGTTTTGGTTCTAGTTCTGTCAAAGGATGACTGTTGGTTTAAGTATGTTTGAAGGACTTGTTATCATGATCATATCCAAAACATGTTGCCTCCGCCTTAGTAACACATTACTGCTTGGTTGATGTGTATAAATTGCTGTCCTTTTCCATTTTGGCTTTTGAAATCTGTTTGGTTAAATTTGTTGATGTTGAGGTCTGTCAGCTTATGCCAATTTCAGTTGTTGGTTTTGTTCTTATCCATGTCATAATAGTTGCTTCTATACCAGTTTGACTTGTGTGTGTGTGTTTGTGTAGGAGTGTTGATTGGATTTCATTTTAACTAAATTGAGAGAACAAGGATACTTTGCTTTGACTTGCTGTATGCATCCTGTTTCAAAAATGATGTTTAAACTCTTATTCTTTCAAAACTCCATTCTTGAGCTGTTGCAATCTATGTGTGGAAATTCATGGTCTGTTTGCATTCTGAGCCTAGAGTAGTTAATCATATATGTCTAGCTGAACTCATAGCATATTGGTCAAGTATTTGGTCTGAGAAGCATTATATATAAGTTCATGCTAACTGTTAAATTGTGGTGAACTTATTGGTGTTAATGCTGTCAATCCATAGCTGTAGAGCTTATTAACCTCCCATATCATGAAGTGATCATTTTCCATCATTTCAATGTGTGTGTATGAGCATCATTGTTGTTAGGTCCTTATTGCATTGTTGCTCTTCAATTTTGATTGGTATTACTTTAAGTTGGAAAAGAGAAAAGGCTGCAGCCAGATTGTTTTGGGTATGACTGTCATTAAGGATATGGTTGTCATTCCTATGTGTAATCTTGAGGTTTGTCAACTGCCCTCCTTGCATATCAGTTGGTTGGTATAATTCATTAGGACACTTTATGGATATGATGTTTTAGAGGCACTCTATTGTTAAGATTTTGAGGTGCTTTAATGTGCTGAGCATTGAATCCCTTACTGAGAATTGTGTGTACTTGATAGCCTGAGGTTACAGCTTTCCATTTGGGGCAGTTTGCTTGATCTGATGAGTTGGTGTTTTTGTCTAATTTGTTATTTTGGATAGGTCTGTTTTGAGGATTGTTTTTAAAACATGTTTTTAAGTCTGTCAAAACCTTGACCATAGTTGTTCAATTACTACAAATAGCTGTTGGCATTAGTGACTGTCATTTGAAAAGGATTAGGCTAGTCTGTTTGGATTGAACTAGAATGATAAGCAATACCAATTGTCCTTAATCTTCCAGTTGTTACTGTCACCAAAGGTTGAGAGGGTTATTTTGTTTGGCATTGTAATAACTAGAGATCTCACTGTCAATTGGAATTAGGGTGTTGCTCCTAAGTGGATCTGTCCAACCAGTTTATTCTAGATACCATAGTTAGCATTGTTGTTGTCAGTTCTTTATCCTGAGGTTCTGTTGTTATGAAAGGTTGCATTGTTGTTGTTTTTTGCTGTTGCATTGATATGCATTGAGAGTATGGTTGTTAAAACTATTGGTGGTGTTTGGATGTGTTGATCATTTGCATTACTTCTTGATCTGCCAACCGTGCGAAATGCTTGTATCCATTTGAGAATCCTTATAGCCCATGTTTGTTGAAATCCATGCCCAAACTAAGTATGAGACTTTGGTACTGTGTTGCTGCATCATAATTTGTTTTTCCTGCCCAGCCTTGCATTTTATCCATAATGGCCATTCACATACCAATTCCTATTCTACTAATTTATGCTTGAGCCCTAAGTGTCCAATACCTCTGTTATGACATATATGACTTGTGTGCATTACATTTTTGATGTGTTTGAACTCATAGCTGATGTGGTTTTCCAAATTGCAACTCATTTTCCAAATATGCATCTTCTATCGTGTTTCAATTTGTGGACTTCATTTCATAATTTTGTGGATACCATCATGATCCTTGTTAAAAAACATTCAGTTTTGACTAAAATTTCATCCTATTTGGTTAAAAGTTGAAGAAGTTATGGATCAAAACGCATTTAGCATTTCACTTGTTCTTGCTTTCATTTCTGGCCCAGAAATCTCACCCAAACATGCCTTTTGTATTTATGAGGGTGGCTAAATACACGGATGTATAACCACCCCAGTGGTAGAACCTTGCGTCCCTTATGACCTTCTGCCCTTGTGTCCTGAGTTCAATCCCCATAGGGGACATTTTTACCATTTTATTTCTTTTTTTTTATGAAAACTTCAAAAAATCATAACTTGCTTTTCTTTTTATCATTTTCAATCCATTCTTTTTGCAAAATGTTCATGATAATGTCTAGTTTTATTTAATAAAAGAAAATTTCAAATTGCTCATAGTCACATTGCCTTTTTCCTACTTGAAAGTCGGTTCATTTTTAGGATCGTTACCTTGCGTCTTAATTTTTTTTCTTTATACCATGCTTGTTTCATTTTTGTAAAATTGTTTGAGATTGGTTCCTTTGTGTTTATTAACATGTCAAGGCTTTGCCTTCTTTTTGTTATCACCATGAATTTACATATTTTCCTCATAAAAAAGCTTCGGTCGTGTACCGAATTCATTTTCGCGAACGTCTTCAATCGTAAAATCATTTTCCCTTTGTATTGAATTAAAATGAGGGGATTAAGTTTAGACTTCTCCCTCTCTGAGTGTTGGGATTCTCACTGTAGTGTGGGTGGTCTCGATACTCGTCTTTCTATACAAAGATGCATGCGCCCTCATCTTCCATCTCTCCAGTCACAACTTCTCTCCGTAACCTTCTTCACCTTAAAACCTCGGTCCCGTACCAAGTGCATTTTCAAACTCATTTTCGTAACAAAGCTTAAATGGTCATGGAGTGGTTAGGCGTAGGCCTTCTCCTATCCCGAGTGCTGACATTTACCGTAGGGTTTACAGTCGCAAAACACTTACCATTCAAAACCAAAAATACTTTAATAAGAGAATGAAGTTCTCTTTGTGTTGAATTAAAGAGAAAGGATTGAGTGTAGACTTCTTCCTCTTCGAGTGTTGAGATACTCACGGTAGTGTGTATGGTCTTGACGCTTGTCTTTCAATACGAAGATACTATAATTGGGTACTACCCGCAGGGGTTACTATCTGAGGACTTATCTCACCCCTAAAAACAATTCAACCAATCAAACGTGACATCTTGCCTTGCATGGAGAAAACTAATCAATCTTTCAAAAAGGATTTGTTACGTCCGTTCTACCACAAACAGATAACGCATAAGTCTCCTCACATGCGAGCGGAAAAACACCTAAACTGCTAGAATGCGCACGATAGCATCATCCATAAAAACATCAACAAACCGTAGGCCGAACTAAGGCTGCTCTGATTCTTTACTTCATTCAAGTAAAGATACGTAGGCACAAGGGCCACAATCCTTGTCGAGCACATTCCCCTCATATCCGTAGCCCCGAACTACGTCAACTCTGATTTTCTCATGTCCATTGAGAATATGTAGGCCTAGGACCGCGAAGTCCTACCGAATCTGTTCTTTCTCTTCCCCCCCCCCCCCCATGTTGTGCCTCCTTTCTTAGTTTCTAAACCTTCTTTCTTTACCCTTTGGAAAACACTTATATAGCATAATATTTAAGCAGATATAATCACACATTGATAAGCAAATGGTTCCCATCCAGTACGATGGATGCGAGGGGTGCTAATACCTTCCCCTCGCATACCCGGCTTTCGAACCCATTCTTGGTTGCGAGACCATCTTATCCTTTATTTTCTTAAGGTTTTCTCGATATTTTCCTTTCCCCTCATGGGATAAATAAAGTTCGATGGCGACTCTTCTGTCCTTCCCTTTTCGCCTCCCCGCTGTTGTGCGATGCATTTTTCGAGTAGCAACAACAACGCTCAAAATCTTCTGTAGGCAGCGTTCAGATTCTTCTAAGAGATGCTTCTGACGCTTCAGAGCCTTGCATATTTCCATGTTCAGATCTAATTTGCTTTCAGAATAATATTCACTTTAATATTTGCAGCAAACATACTTAAACAAATTTTAGAGTATATAATTTCTTAATACAAAATTTCATAAGAGTTATCATCAAAACATAGAGATATAATTAAGATTATTGAACTATTGACGAAGCTTCCACCTTGTCATCTAGAATCCGCCGCCGTCCCCAATTTTTGGTAAATCCTTATACATGTTAAGATTATTGAACTATTGATGTTTGGATTTGTGTTTCAGGTTTAAAACGGAGAAATAATGGAAGAAAGAGGTGAGAATGAAACGATGAAGGGTTGAGGGAGATTGAAACGAAGAGAGGTGAATCGAGGGAAGAGGCCGAGCGATTTGGGATTTTTCTGGGAACTTAGGGTTCTCCGTTGTGTTTGTTTTCTTTGTCTTATCATCATGTAATCATATGTAACTGCAGCACACACACCCATGTTGTGCACCCTCACTCACAGCTACACGATCTTCAACAGATCACCATCACGCGATCAACGCGTCGCAACCCACGATAAGTCCTACACCCGCGCTACACCAAATCTCACATCCCCCTTAACCTTCATTTAATTGTGCATTAACCACTAACCTGTCACTTAATCAATTAACGTTTTAATTAACTAATTAACCTATTTAATTATTTTGTTTTACCCACTTTCAATTAAATAATTTTAAAAAAAATTAACTAATAATTCTTTTAATTAATCCTTTTTTTAATTAACCTTTTTTATATAATTTAATAACTTTTAAATAAACATAATTTGTTTAATATAAATATTTTTCATAATTTAATAACTTGTGTCTATTTAATAAATAAAAACTATTTTTTATTTAATAGGAAAACCATTTCATAATTTAATTAATGTACTTGTCAAACCTTTTTTGAGAAATCTAACCAAAACCTTTTATTAGCAAAACATTTTCTTAATTAAATTAACCTTTTATGTAGTTATATATTTTATAAAATAAATCGCTTCATATATTTATAAGGTAATAAAATCACTCTTTAGAATTTAGGTAATTCACATCTAATTCTTTTATTAAAATAAAAACTAATCTCCCTTTAAGTCAATCTCAATTAATACAACTTTTCTCTAAGATCAACTCAACCTTTCTTTAAAAATCAATCTCCCTAAAATCAATTAATCGTGCACGTTCGCGTCCCCACTCCGACTCCGTCCACGTATTCACTTTTCACTCATTTGTGCACCTTAGCGCTTTCATGCGCCTGTGTATGAATTTATCTATATGCCGTTATTTTTCTGCAATTTATCTTTATCGCAATTTATTTTATCGCATTGCATAAGCGTCCAAAGGAAGAACCTGCACATAACTTAAGCAATTGTGCGTATGCATCTCATTTGCATCATATTCCCCTATGGTCCTTCATGCCATTCATGTTGATCTTCTAAGTTAGATCCTACCCCATAGGAAGGACCTTTATCTTTACAACTTAGACAAAAACAAATCAATTCAACTCAAACTTGTCAAACACATTAGAGAATAAGATGTTAATCATCTTAAGCGAGATAAAACTCCTACCCCCATAACAATTCAATCAATATGTAAGGACTTTGTCTTAAGAGAGATAGAGGCGTACTTGTTGACAATCCGAGTACTTGAGCCCTTCTCTTAAGACGATGCAAAGACTATTTTCCTACAAAGTTGTGGTGGTTAAATCAAGTAATCTCCCTTAAAATGACAACTCATCTTTTCTCCTAAAATCAATCAATCAACTACCTTTATCCTGTAGGAACTTTGACCACAGTCAAAGAACTCCTCAAACCCTTTAGGGGAACTACAGATACTCTGTTTCCACTCCCGTAAGGATATGTAGGCATAAGATGTGATATCTTATCGAGTATACTTAAAAGTAAACCCCTAGGTCTTTCAAACTTAAGCAGATAACCCTTAGCAATAAACTAACATAAAACAAGAGGTTCCTGTAGAGTACTATAGAAACTTAGGATGCTAGCACCTTCCCTAAGTTTAACCAAGCCCCGAATCTATAACTCTCTAAACTTTTGCATTTGCATTGCATTGTGGGTATTTCTATTTTTTCCCTTCATTTGGACAAATCATAGTTCGGTTGCAAATGAATTAGATTCAAGTTAATCAATAGCTTGGTATCCAAATTTCACCGCGACAGATACAAAAATCGTGTGAAAATTTATTGATGCTGAAATAAAATTCTGATAGGTAACAGATCTGGAAAACAAGAGTTAGGGGTTAATGAAATTGAATTTAAATGCGAGAAATCTTGGAAGAATAAAAGGGTAGATGAAGTATAGCAAAGATATAGAGGATTAAATGACATAAAAACTGAGATCTAGGATAAATTTGGTGGTAGAATGATAAGCATGGAGTGAAAATTCGTGAAGTAGATGAAATCTGAGTTTTTGGCAGTAGTTCTGGTGATACGCGTATGGGACAGCGCAATAAGCGTAAGAGACAGGGCAATACACGTATGGTGGGCCTGACAGCAGAGCAATACGTGTATGGTGGGCCTGACAGCAGGGCAATACGCGTATGGTGGGCCTGACAGCAGAGCATTATGCATAACAGGCAGGGTAATACGCGTATGGGCAGGCCTGGGATGACTTTTTCCCATTTTCGCGATTTCTGCCCAGATTTCGCTTGGAACGCAATTCCGTTTAATCGGTAGAATTAATATGACTAAAATGAACATAAGGAAGATTAGTAATGAATTTACTTAGAGAGAACGTGGGAAATTACGTTTTTACCTTTAGGGGTGTGATTGATATGTGTGGGCCAGGATAGTCCAGTGTGGACGATCTGGTGCGATGATGGTAATTCTCGAGACGATTACGATGGGTGGATGGCTCATGTGGGTTACTGATGATCGTGGATTATTCTTGAAATTATTATATATGCATAACTGTGTTTTCATGCATTTCATGTCATGTGTCTTGTCGAGATGACTAGGTGGGAATCCATGATGGGTGCCTAGTTCATCCGGACTTCACGTGGAAGTCGTTGTGGAGATAAGTTGTAGTTTAGAGGAACGTATACGAATTATCCGGATTCCGATGGGAATCAGGTTCTAGGGTGAACCATATATATTTATGTTGGTACCACATGTATTGTGTCGAGTCAGTGAGTCACATTACATTTTTGTATTTGATTATGGGCTATTAATTCCGAGTGATGGAGATGGCACGTGTATGTGCGTTGCATGTGTATGATTGTATGTATGGTGTGTAACTACTCCTTAGCATGTGTATTTCACCGTTTATTTATTGAATGTAGTTTTTACCCCTTTTTTGTTTATTGCGTCTATGCTCTTAGGGGAGTGCAGATGACCAGGTACCTGAGTAGTGCTTGGAGTGTGTTGCTATTTGATTGAGTCCTAGGAGTTGCTCTGATACGTAACATGGGATGACATGATTACGTTATATTTTGCTTATTTTCTTGATTAGTTGTTACGTATCTTTTATTTGTTGGATTAATGATGTATAACCACCGGTTGTGGGGATTATGTTTAACCATTGATTTTATTCCGTTGTTTTATTGAATGATCTTGTTAAAATATTGTGGAAGGCATGAAGTGACTTGATACTTCATTGTATGAGAAAAATGTTTATGTGACATCCTACGTGTTTTGAAAACTCTGATGTATTTTCTTTAATATTCCTATAATACGCATACGGGGTAGAGTAGGGTGTTACAATTGGTATCAGAGTAGGTCGGTCCATCCAGCCAGTGTTGTAGTAGAGTCTGACTATAGGATGTCTATAGTCGTATGTTTCTTCTAACCTGTGTTTTCGTGGATATTGAATAGTATGGCTGGTAGGAATGATGTTGTGATAGATGCTATGTTACAAGCTATTGCGTAGGCAGTGGAGAACATTGGTTAGAATCAGAGTGTTGGAAAATGAGAGTTTCGTAACTTGGAGAAGTTCCAGAATAATAAGCCACCTAAGTTCGAAGGCGAACATGATCCAGATTTAGTACAAAAATGGATGAAGGATATTGAGAAGATCTTCAGAGTCATGAGATGCTCAGAGGATCAGAAGGTACAGTTTGGTACCCATATGCTGGAAAGTTAGGCTGAGGATTGGTGGGACAACTCCCACCAGAGATTAGAAGCTGGTGAGGATCCCATTAATTGGACAGTGTTCATGGAAGAGTTTCTGGAACGGTATTTTCTGGAAGATGTTCGCGGAAAGAAAGAGATTGAATTCATTAAGTTGAAACAGGGGAACATGACAACGGCAGAGTATGCGGTTAAGTTCCACGAACTGGTAAAATATAGTCCTTATTACAATACTGATGCAGCTATGAGTTCAAAGTGCATCAAGTTTGAGAACGGGTTGCATCCCGAGATCAAACTGGGTGTCGTTTATCAGAAGATCATGTACTTTCATGAGCTGGTGAACACGTGTAGAATCTATGGTGAAGACAACAGAGCTAGAATCGCTCACTATAAGAATCTAAGTGATAGAAGAGGCAAATAGAGGCATGGGAATGCACCTTACCATGCTCTGACTGATAAAGGAAAGCAGAAAGATGTTGCTGGGAAGAAACCAAGTGGGAGAGGGAATCCTTCAAATCTCTCAACTATTTCAGATGTGGTGGCGCAGGTCACCGTGCAAATGAATATCAGAATAAGGTGAAAAGTGTTTTAAGTGTGGAAAGCTGGTTCATGTGGTCGCAGATTATAGAACTAACATACTAACCTGTTACAATTGTGGTAAGCAGGGTCATATCAACACCCACTGTCAAAAACCGAAGAAGTCTCGGACAAGTGTGAAGGTGTTTGCATTGGTGGGAGCTCAGCCTACCAGTGAGGATCATTTGATCAGAGGCACGTGTTACATTTATAACACTCTTTTGATTGCTATTATTAATATGGGTGCAACTCATTCGTTTATTTATGTGGATTGTGTGAAGAGACTGGGGCTTGTACCGTCTAATTTGAGTAGAGGGATGGTGATTGATACTTCGTCTATTGAATCAATCACTACATCTTTAGTGTGTTTGAATTTCCCGGTGTCGATATTTGGTAAATATTTTGGAGTGGACTTGATTTGTCTACCACTCAGCGAGCTGGATGTTATTTTAGGGATGAATTGGCTCGAGAGAAACTATGTTTATATTGATTGTTATAGGAAGAGGCTATTATTCCTGACTCCTGAAGAAGAAGAAATGGCTAGTTTTATATCTACTAAGGAGTTGAGAATCTTGGTAGAAGACGAAGATAAAGTATTTACAGTGTTCGCTTCGTTATCTATGGAGGGTAAGTCGTCGATTGAGGAATTACCTGTTGTGAGAGAATTTCCTGAAGTGTTCCCGAAGGATGTTGTAGAGTTACCTCTAGAGAGGGAAGTAGAGTTTACAATTGATCTTGTCCCTGGTACCAAACCTATATCTATGGCACCATACAGAATGTCAGTGCCAGAATTGGCAGAGTTGAAATCTCAGTTGGGAGAATTATTGGACAAAAAGTTTATCAGACCTAGTGCGTTGCCATGGGGAGCGCCAGTTTTGTTAGTAAAGAAGAAAGATGGCAATATGCGCTTGTGCACCGATTATCGCCAGTTGAATAAAGTAACCATCAAGAATAAGTATCCACTTCCAAGAATCGACGATATGATGGATCAACTCATGGGAGCTCATGTGTTCAGTAAAATTGATTTGAGGTCAGGCTATCATCAGATCCGTGTGAAAGAAGATGATATCCAGGAAACAACTTTCAGAACTCGATATGGACATTATGAATATGCGGTGATGCCGTTTGGTGTGTTCAATGCACCGGGTGTGTTCATGGAGTACATGAATCGTATTTTCCATGCTTATTTGGACCAGTTTGTAGTAGTTTTCATTGATGACATTTTGATTTACTATAAGTCAGAAGCAGATCATGTAGAGCATTTAAGGGTTGCGTTGCAAGTGCTGAAGGATAATAAATTGTTTGTAAAATTTCGAAGTGTGAGTTTTGGTTGAGCAAAGTGAGTTTTCTTAGACATGTTATTTCTAGAGGAGGCATAGCCGTGGATCCATCGAGAGTGAGTGATATGCTTCAGTGGGAGGCTCCGAAGTCAGCGACAGAGATTAGAAGTTTCTTAGGTTTGGCAAGCAATTACCGTAAGTTCATCGAAGGGTTTTCTAATTTGGCTCTTCCGTTGATCCAGTTGACTAGAAATGGTCAGGCATTTGTATGAGATATTTTATGTGAAGAAAGTTTTCGAGAACTGAAGAAAAGGTTGACTACCACACCAGTGTCAACCTTACCAAATCTGAATGATCCTTTTGTGGTATATTGCGATGAATCTAAAATGGAATAAGGCGGTGTTTTGATGCAAGATGGCAAGGTTGTGGCTTACGCTTCACGACAATTGAGGATTCATGAAAGGAATTATCCTACTCATGATCTAGAGTTAGCTGCAGTGGTTTTAGTACTAAAGGTTTGGAGGCATTATTTGTACGGGTCGAGATTCAAAGTGTTCAGTGACGATAAAAGTTTGAAATATATGTTTGACCAGAAGGAATTAAATATGAGGCAGCGAAGATGGCTGGAATTTCTGAAAGACTATGACTTTAGCTTGAGTTACCATCCTGGTAAAGCTAACGTCGTGGCGGATGCTTTGAGTCGGAAGAAGATACATATGTCGACGTTGATGATTAAAGAATTGGATTTAATTGAGCAGTTTAGAGACTTGAGTATGGTTTGTGAGTTAACTTCGGAAAGTGTAATGTTGGGGATGCTAAAAGTGAATAATGAGTTCCTTCGTGAAATAAGAGAAGGTCAGAAACTGGATTTGAAATTGGTGGACTTAATGACCGTAGGCGAAACGGATAAGGAAGAAGACTTTAAAGTATATGATTCTGGTGTGTTGAAGTTCAGACACAGAATTTGTGTGCCAGATAATCCTGATTTGAAAAAGGTAATTTTGCAAGAAAGCCACATGAGTAGCTTGAGTATTCATCCAGGAGTTACGAAAATGTATCAAAACCTGAAGAAATTATTTTGGTGGTCGGGTATGAAGAAAGACATAGCTCGGTTTGTGTATGCTTGTTTGACTTGTCAGAAGTCAAAGGTGGAACACCAGAAACCATCTGGTTTGATGCAACCGATGGAAATACCAGAGTGGAAATGGGATAGTATTGCAATGGATTTTGTGACTGGATTGCCGAATACGAAGAGAGGTTTTGACACAATTTGGGTAATTGTGGATTGACGAAGTTGGTGCATTTTATACCGATTAACATCAGTTTTCCTTTGACAAAGTTAGCAGAAGTTTATATCAGAGTGATAGTGAAGTTACACGGGGTTCCGTCGAGCATTGTATCTGACAGAGACCAGAGTTTTACTTCTGGATTTTGGAAAAGCTTGTAAGAAGCTTTGGATTCTAGTTTCAAATTGAGTTATGCTTATCACCCGCATACCGATGGTCAATCTAAGAGGACTATTCAGTCATTGGAAGATTTGTTGAGAGCTTGTATACTCGAGCGGGGAGGCGCTTGGGATACTCATTTACCACTGATTGAATTTACTTACAACAACAGTTATCATTCTAGTATTGGAATTGAAGGTGAGATAATACTTAGAAGGGGGTTGAATAAGTATGAAAGATTAAAACTTAGAAATAAAAACACAATTATTTTTATCCTGGTTCGTTGAACTCAACTACTCCAGTCCACCCTTCCTAGCGTGATTTGCCTTTCTCAACAAGGACTTAATCCACTATTTAATCAAACAGATTACAATAATAACACCTAAGAACAACTGTTATTAGTCTTCTCAAGAGCTACTGATTCCAACTGAATCCTCTTAAGGAAATCCTTTACAATCAATGTAAATTTAATACAAGAGTATGAATGCTTCTAAAAAGCTTTAATCACAACAGTGATATTTCTCTTAAGATTAAGTACAAATAATTCTAAGAATGAATATGAAAGTATGAGAGCTTTGAATGATATAATTTCTTTTCAGCAAAATGTCTAACTGAAGAATTTGGTGGAGTCTTCCTTTTATAGGCAGCTGATCCAAGGAGAGCTGGGCGTTGAGAAGAGTGTCCTAAAAAGGTTTGAGCCTTTTTGTCTTCACATCAAGTGACCTTTCCTAGAAGAAGAAAGCACAGAAAAATCCTTTTTGTATGTGTTCTTGTGTCTAGCATAAATGAGGAAAGAGACGTTTGATTTACTCCAACAGATATAATCTTTGAATATTTCTTCTTCAGTTTTCAGCAAGTTCATCAGAATCTGATTGAGTCAGAGTCTTCTAATGATGTTCAGAACTTTGTTGTATCAGAGTCTTCTGCAGCATGTGTGCTTTCAGCGTGTTAATCATCAGAGCATATTTGACACAGAACTTCAGTACTGGCAGCTTTAGTACTTTCAGAAACTTCTGTAGAAACTATGCTTTGAGAAACTCTTCATACAATATTCTTCTTAGCTTCAGATGCTTCTGACTTGCTTTAGATGCTTCTGCTTGCTTCAGATTCTTCTGGAGCTTCTTGACTCAGATTCTTCTGGAGGCTACACTCAGAATCTTCTAATGAGTGCATCTGGCGCTTCAGAGTCAGTTACTTTCTTGTATACCATTCAGATTTGCTTCTGGAGTGTTAATTTCTTTACTATCTGCAGTAAAAACTCTCAAGCAAATTTTAGAGTATATAATTCTTAAATACAAAATTTCCTAATAGTTATCATCAAAACAAAGAGATATTATTAAGAACCAATCTGTGTTCTAACAATCTCCCCCTTTTTGATGATGACAAAAACATCAGAAATTTTGTTTAATTGAAAGTATTAGAATTATAACTCCCCCTGAGATGATGAATCTCCCCCTGAGTTAAATACAAATAAGGAATAGAAACTTCCCTTTTGTCTTGAGTAATCTTCAGAGTTAGATCTTGTTTGTTCTTTTAACATTTGAAGGTCAGAATGTCTTGCAGATTTAAGATTCAGAGTTTGATAACAGTCAAATGATCTGAGAGACTCAGAGTTTCTTTTATAGAAGTTACTTATCAAATGTTTTGAAATAGTCAGATTAAATGTTAGATAGAATAAATATGTCTGAAGTTTCATTCTGGTGAAGTTATATTAAACAGTTCAGATCTATATTTTCTCCCCCTTTTTTGTCATTAGCAAAAAGTAAAAACTTTAAAAAGACAATTAAAAGGAAACAGTAAATAAGATAATTCAATGGGCAAACATCAGAAGATATAGCAATAAAGTACATATGCAAACAACAGATGCAAAAACATTAGAATGAAAAAAATCTAAGAGTGTTTGGACAAAAGCATCTTCAATAGATCTGTAATCTCAGAGGATGATTGCTCTTGCTTGGACATCCACTTAGCCATAGTTTCATTCTTTTCATCTTGCTTTGACATCCATTCTGTCATATCCTCAGACTTCTTATCCTGTTTAGCCATCCAGGACTTGATCTCTCACTGGCCAGCTTCTAGAGCAGCAATCTTATCTTCAAAATCTGGATGTTCTTTCTTTATCTCAGATGAAGAAGTATGATTAGGTTCTGGAGCTTGAACAGAGTCAATTTCCATTGGTTCTGTAGAGTCTGGAGCATTGGAATTAGAAGGAGGGTCTACCAGAGTCATAGCCAACGGATTTTCTTCAGATGCAGTTTCAGTAGATTCTGTTGAAGATGGAGGAGCATCTGTAAGAAGAAGAGGTTCAGATTTCTTGACAGTCCAGAATAGAGTCCTGGCAGCCTCAGCAAATCTGAGCTTCGCATCATCAGAACAAACGTTCTTCAGATTTGAGGCCACAGAGTTGAATCTGTTGATGAATCCATTCCAGATGATGTCAGATTCTTTGGCATCCATTGTTGCTGAGCATTTCTTCTGAACAGTACCTAAATACAACTGTATTTCATACATAAAAGTTTGAAATAAATGATCAACATTAAGTCTGGGCTTTGGACGTAACAAAGTTTCCAGAGTTACAGGTTTAGGTTGGGGCGTTGGTGGAAAAATTGATTTTTGGATAGAGATCAGAGGAGGAGGATAGTATGGAATGAAGGGTATCTCAGGAGCTTTTTCTTTTGATCGGATTAAGGCATTTAGCAAATGAGGTTTTTCTCTGGTGTGAAGGGTAACTACATCAAAAGGTTCATTTGAGTAGGGTTGGAAGGCAAATTTGGGTGGTTCATCAGATGCAGCATTGTTATCAGGTGCAATTGGCAGAGCTGAAGCAACAACTTTATCAGATTTTGCAGAACAGGATATGGTTGCTAAAGATCCTACATCTGACATAGATTTTATGTAATCAAGAATCACAGATGGAAGGGTCATGGTGAGTTTTGGTTTCAGAGGGTTGATGGGGTCAGAAGGTTCAACTCTGTCATAAAAGTCTTTCAGTTTGAAACCATAAGACAGATTATGAAATAGAGATGATACTTGGGCACAAGATATAGAAGATCTTGGGTTTGAATTGGGGATCAATATCTCAGATGATGGTGCAGGTGTGGGAATAGGATCTGGAATGGGAGCTTTAGAAGGTATAGGAGGTTCAGGTTGGTTTACCTCAGAGTATTTTTGAGATGGAGAGACTAGAAAATCTGGGTGGAGGTCTGATTCTGAGGAGTTTGAGGAGGTGGTTGGTGTGCAGGAAGTAGAAGATACTTGAAACACTGTTTTTAAGGGTGTGACATCAAGAACTTCTGTCTCAGGAATGTGAGGTTCAGAAGTGTTGGTTTGTTCTGAAGGAATTTCATATGGTTTGGATGGTTGTTCTGAGATGGGTGAATCAGATGGAATAGTAATTGGTTCTGATGAAATTGGAGCAGAAGTTACTTTTGTAGGTTCAGAAGTAACAGGTGCAATGGGTTCAGATGATTTTGATGGTTGATTTTCAGAGGCTTTTTCTGGTTGAGATTCTTGTTGTTTTTCTGGTTGTTTAGATGATTTTTGTGGTATAGATTGTTGTGGTTGTTGTTCTATAGGTTGTTGTTCTGATGTTTGTTGTTCTGATGGTTGTTTCTGTGAGGATTGTGTTTATGGAACAAACTGTTTGATATGGATTTTTGGTTGAGATGATTTGGGTATAGAGACTGGTGGTGTTTGAGTGATTTTTGTTGTTGTTGTTGTTGGAATAGAAGTTTGTTTTTGTGGTGATTTTGAACTGGGAGCAGTAACAGAAGTAGTTTGTGTTGAGGGTGGTTTTGGAACAGACTTAATATTAGAGTCATTTATAACAATATTTGCAGAAGATACAAAAGATTTAATACCTTTTATTTTGATCCTCTTGGCTGGTACAGAAGTAGCGTCCTCAGATTCTTTTCTCTTCAAGAGCTTCTTTGGCTTCTCAGCAATCTTGACCTTCTTCTGAGCAGGTGCAGAGTCTACTACTGGCTGAGTCCTTTTCCTCTGTAGTTGTGCTTCTTCTTCTTCTTCTTCTTCTGCATCTGGTAGAGGTTGTCTTGCTAGCTGAATCACATTTGCAGGAACAAGCTTTCCTTCCTTCTTGCATTCATCAATGTACATTACCACAATGTATCTTGGCTCTTCAGCAAAGAACAGTGGAAAGTCATCTACAGGAACCCTCTTCTGACTGAGTTTAGACACATTCAGCTTCTTGGGAGCTGTTGTAAGTTCATCAACTATTTTAAGTCCATGAAGACTTTTAGCATTCAAAGGCTTTCCCATTATGAATTCCAATTCCTCTGTAACTCCAGCAGCGTACAGAGCAGAGACCAAACCATTATCAGTTAGAAGATCTGAGATCAACCTTCCAAAGGGGATCCATGTTCTGATCTTCTGTCCTTTTTCCCTTAAATACTCTCTAGATGCATTTATATGGTTCCGCAGATGCATAAAAAGAATGTATGGAAGATCTACCTTGGTGCTCTGACTGAGGCAATACATGAAATAGAGCTGTTCATTATTGACATAGTCTAGAGAATTAGTTGAATTCCTATGGTGGATGCATCCCATGAAGATCTTGGCCCAGATCTTGTAGTCAGGCTTCAGATCCTTGAATTTGTTAGAAGCTTGACCAGCAGTCATCACTTCTTCATATACCTCATCCATGTCCACACGCCCAGCTGGCAAGTGGGAAACACCATCTGTTTCTTCATATCCAATTAATTTTCTGATCAGATCCTCTGTGATAATGATTTCTTTTCCCAGTATAGAAGATAAGATGAACTTGGGGTAAACTGAGGCATGGATCCAGAATTCTTTCACAAGGAGAGGGTAAACTGGTCCAAAGAGTCTATCAAAGTACTTAACCCATCCTTGAGCTCCAATGATAGAACGAAATTCAAAACCATTTTCTGCAAGAGAGTCAAATTCTACCATGGATTCACATAAGACCTCCAACTTCTCAACAGGGGTTAAAAGAGTTCTTTTGGGAGGAGAGTAAGGAGCAACACCCATGTTTGTAGAAGTTACTGCAGCCATTGAAGATTGGAATTGAGCAGTTGTTGATGATGAAGTTGCCATTGAAGAATGCTTTGTTAAACGCTTAGGTTTAGGGTTTTTATGCAGAGAAAAGAGGAGATGAAAACGCATATAATTTTCTCAGAGTGTGAAAAGTGTGAAAGTGAAGATAAGGCATGTATTTATACTAAAATACTTAGGCATATCATCATCCAGAATTTTGCACGTTTTAACAGGCATTAAATGAAAAGAATAATAATCATTTCAAACATTAATTGCTTCTGACAATTTGGGGGGAAAATCAAGATTTTCACTATTCAAACTTCACCTCAAACGTCTCTTCAGTTATGTACACGCCACCTCTTCAGATTTGGTGTGACACGTGTTTGCTTGCATGTGTTCTGAAATCTCTTAAGAAATGAAACGTTAGCCAACGTTCAAATCTTCTACAGATTATTAGTTCAGAGTTTCACAGAAAATATTAAGCATAGTAAATAAGCAATCAGAAGAAATACTTCAGAGCATTAGGCATTTTTGCATCTGTAAAAATTTGCTTCTGACAAATATCATTCTGGACAAGAATCCATACCAATATTTTTCAGAATAAATTTGAATCTATCTTCAACAAGGGGTTTTGTAAAAATATCTGCCCATTGATGATCTGTATCAACAAAGGCTAAATTTATGATTCCCTTCTGAACATAGTCTCTGATGAAATGATGCTTAATTTCTATATGTTTTGCCTTAGAGTGTAAAATGGGATTCTTGGACAAACATATAGCAGAAGTATTATCACAAAAGATAGAAATGTTACTTTCAAAAATTTGATAATCTTCTAGTTGACTTTTCATCTAGAGCATCTGCGTGCTACATCCAGCAGCAGCAATATATTATGCCTCTGTGGTTGAAAGAGCAATTGTGGGTTGCTTCTTGCTGTACCAGGAGATTAGATTTCTTCATAGAAATTGACAACTTCCAGAAGTACTTTTTCTTTCCACTCTGTCTCCAGCGTAGTCAGCATCACAGAATCCAACTAATTTGAAATCATCAGATTTTCTGTAACACAAACCCACATTAGAAGTACCTTTCAGATACCTTAGAATCCTCTTGACAGCTGTCAAGTGTGACTCTCTAGGATCTGATTGGAATCTAGCACACAGGCAAACACTGAACAATATGTCAGGTCTAGAAGCAGTTAGATAAAGAAGATAACTAATCATACCTCTGTAGAGCTTATGGTCTACTTTCTTACTTACCTCTTCCTTGCCAAGTGAGCTAGTAGGATGCATGGGAGTCTTTGCCAGCTTACTATTAGACATGTTAAATTTCTTCAGAAGTTCTTTAACATATTTTGTCTGATGTATATAAGTGCACTCTGGAGTTTGATTAACTTGGATTCCTAGAAAGAATCTGAGTTCTTCCATCATGCTCATTTCAAATTCTTCCTGCACACATGTAGCAAACTCTTTTCCAAGCATAATATTTGTTGATCCAAAAATAATATCATCTACATAAATTTGACAAATTAGAAGATCTTTCTTAATTGATTTACAAAAGAGTGTTGTATCCACTTTGCCTTTGATGAAATTCTTTTCCAGAAGAAAGTTGCTCAATCTCTCATACCAAGCTCTGGGAGCTTGTTTTAAACCATATAGAGATTTCTTTAATTTGAAAACATGATTTGGAAATTTTTCATTTTCAAAACCAGGAGGTTGGTGGACATAAACTTCTTCTTCTATAATACCATTAAGAAAGGCACTTTTAACATCCATCTGATACAGAGTGATGTTATTTTGTGCAGAAAATGAAATAAGAAGGCGTATAGATTCTAACCTTGCTACTGGAGCATATGTCTCAGTGTAATAAATACCTTCTTGTTGATTATACCCTTGAGCAACCAGCCTTGCCTTATTCCTTTCAACTTCTCCTTTCTCATTTAGCTTATTTCTGAAGACCCATTTTGTACCAATTATATTGAATCCTTGAGGTCTTTGAACTAGATCCCATACATCATTTCTGGTGAATTGATTTAGCTCTTCTTGCATGGCAATAATCCAATCATTGTCTTGCAGAGCTTCATCTACAGAAGATGGTTCAATTTCTGACACCAGTCCAAATAGTGATGCTTCAGATGATATTAGAAAGGATCTTGTTCTGATGGGATCATCATTCTTTCCAATAATAACATCCTCTGGATGAGAAGCTTTAATTCTGGATGATGATCCTCTAATAGTTGATTCTTCAAAAATGTTTAGATTATTCATCTGAGAAGTTAAAGGAGTAGCATCTGGCGTTGCTTCTGGTTCCTTCACTTGAATTTTGTCTGCTTCTGGAACTTCAAAGTCAATGAAGACTACTTCCCTATCTGCAGAGTTTTCAGACTGCTTTGGCTTTTCAGAGCCAAGCTTATCGTCAAATCTGACATGAATGGATTCTTCCACAATCTGTGTCTCAGTGTTGTATACTCTGTAGCCTTTAGAGCATTCAGAATATCCAAGCATAAAACACTTCTGTGCTTTGGAATCAAACTTGTTCAGATTATCCTTAGTATTTAACATATAGCAAGTACATCCAAAAGGATGAAAATATGAAATGTTGGGCTTTCTGTTCTTCCACAGTTCATAAGGAGTCTTCTTCAGAAGAGGTCTTACAGACACTCTGTTCTGAATGTAACAGGCTGTGTTGATTACTTCTGCCCAAAAGTGTTTTGCCAGATTTGTCTCATTGATCATGGTTCTGGCCATTTCTTGCAGAGTTCTGTTTTTCCTCTCTACAACCCCATTTTGTTGTGGAGTTCTAGGACAGGAAAAATCATGAGCAATGCCATTTTCAGAAAAATATTTTTCAAAATATTTATTTTCAAATTCACCACCATGATCACTTTTGACTTTTATAATTTTGAAATCCTTTTCATTCTGGACTTGCTTGCAGAAGTCAAAGAACACAGAATGTGACTCATCCTTGTGTTTTAAGAACTTTACCCATGTCCATCTACTATAGTCATCAACAATGACTAATCCATACTTCTTTCCTCTGATGGATGCAGTTTTCACTGGTCCAAACAGATCAATATGAAGTAGTTCTAGTGGTTTGGAAGTAGAAACAACATTTTTTGATTTAAAAGATGTTTTTGAAAAATTCCCTTTTTGGCATGCTTCACAAAGAGCATCTGAAGTGAACTTCAGATTAGGGAGTCCTCTGACAAGATTAAGTTTATTAATCTGAGATATACGTCTCATATTAATATGGCCCAATCTTCTGTGCCAGACCCATTGCTCTTCATTAACAGACAAGAGGCATTTAACATTTTGAACTTTAAGTTCTGAAAGATTTATTTTATAAATGTTGTTTTTCCTCTTACCACTAAATAGGATAGAGCCATCCTTTTGACTAATAGCTTTACAACATTTTTGATTAAAGGTGATATCATAACCATTGTCACTTAATTGACTTATGGAAAGTAAGTTATGCTTCAACCCTTCAACAAGTAAAACATTAGTAATAGAGGGAAGTTTACCATTTCCAATACTGCCAGATCCAATGATCTTGCCCTTCTGGTTCCCTCCAAACTTCACATCACCTCCAGATCTAAGTTCCAGGCTTTGGAACATAGACTTTTCTCCTATCATGTGCCGTGAGCATCCAGAGTCCAGGTACCATGATTGGCGTCCTGACCTTGCTGCTAAGAACATCTGCAACAGGAATTATTTTGTTTTTAGGTACCCAGATCTTCTTGGGTCCTTTGGGGTTAGTTGGTTTGTAGGTTTGTCTAAACTTCTGTTTTTCAACATAATGTTTATTCTGACTTGCCTTGGGTTTAAACACATAAGTATTCTTCTCAGAGCTTGTGTGTTTATTGTCATTTAAGTGACCAAATTTAAATTGAGAATACAGAGGTGTCTTCTTGATGAAAAGTTTGTCAACAGATTTTGGATTACTTCCAGATGAAGATTCATATCCAATACCTCTTCTGTTGTTCCCACTAACACCATAGATCATAGAAGCCATCTTGCTTCTGTCTATTCTCTTAGTAAGGAATCTCTGAAAGCTAGAGTCATATTTTTCTAAAATGTTTTCACATGACTTAGTCTCAGATTCAGATTCTTGTTGAGTTATTTCAAAGTCATTTTTGATTTTCAAATTAATTTCTTTTTGTTCAACAAGTTCTGTCTTCAGAAGATCAATCTCAGATTCAATATTGCTTTTCAGCTTCTTGTATTTGAGTTTGATATTGTTATAACTTTTAAGAACTTCTGATAAAACTTTTATAAGTTCTTCTTTAGTAAGTTTGGCCATTACCTCTTCAGCGTCATCATCAGATTCAGAATCTGATTCATATCCTGAGGTTCCTTCCTCCTGATCTTCTGTGCTGGCCATCAGTGCAACATTAACACATTCTTCTTCTGATTCAGAAGATGATTTAGATTCATCTGAGTCATCCCATATTGCCATCAGAACCTTCTTCTTTTTGTTAATCTTCTTCTTGGGTTTTTCTTTTTGAAGCTTGGGGCAATCATTCTTGTAATGCCCAGGTTCTTTGCACTCATAGCATACAACTTCTTTCTTGCCAGATCTTCTGTGCCCAGAAGATTCCTTTCTATGATCAGATCTTTTGAAGTTGTTGAACTTCTTTCCCTTGTGCTTCCAGAGTCTGTTGATCCTTCTGGACAGCATGGATAATTCATCTTCTTCAGAAGAAGAAGATTCTTCAGAGCTTTCTTCAATAACCTGCAAAGCTTTAGCAGATTTGTTAGATTTTAAGGCAACAGATTTACCTTTTTCTTTCTTCTGAGGTTCATCTTCCTCAAGCTCAATTTCATGGCTCCTCAGTGAGCTGATGAGTTCTTCTAAAGAGGTCTTGTTCAGATCTTTAGCCATCTTTAAGGCAGTCACCATTGGTCTCCATCTGGTAGGTAGACTTCTGATGATTTTCTTTACATGATCAGATGTAGAGTATCCCTTGTCCAGAACCTTTAGCCCAGCTGTGACGATCTGAAATCTGGAGAACATGGCTTCAACAGATTCAGAGTCTTCCATCTTGATGGCCTCATACTTCTAGATCAGAGCCAGAGCTTTTGTCTCCTTGACTTGAGAGTTTCCCTCATGAGTCATTTTTAAGGATTCAAACATATCAAAAGCAGTTTCCATGTTTGTAATTTTTTCATACTCAGTACGAGAAATTGCGTTCAATAATATAGTTCTGGCCTTGTGATGATTTCTAAAATCTTTCTTCTGAGCATCTGTCATAGATTTTCTGTCTATCTTCTTGCCATTCCCATCTGTGGGATGGACATATCCATCTATGACTAGATCCCATAGATCAGCATCATATCCTAGGAAAAAACTCTCAATTCTGTCTTTCCAGTAATCAAATTTCTCCCCATCAAACATAGGGGGTTTGGTGCTGATTCTGTCCCTTTCTTCATATTTATTGTTAATGTTGGATATTGTATTATCAGCCATTGTAACAAATAAATATATATCAAAGTATTTCTCTCTGGATCTTTACTGCCACTGTTAAGTGGTAGCACACACAGAATCGGAGCTCTGATGCCAACTGAAGGTGAGATAATACTTAGAAGGGGGGTTGAATAAGTATGAAAGATTAAAACTTAGAAATAAAAACACAATTATTTTTATCCTGGTTCGTTGAACTCAACTACTCCAGTCCACCCTTCCTAAAGTGATTTTCCTTTCTCAACAAGGACTTAATCCACTATTTAATCAAACAGATTACAATAGTAACACTTAAGAACAACTGTTCTTAGTCTTCTCAAGAGCTACTGATTCCAACTGAATCCTCTTAAGGAAATCCTTTACAATCAATGTAAATTTAATACAAGAGTATGAATGCTTCTAATAAGCTTTAATCACAACAGTGATATTTCTCTTAAGATTAAGTACAAATAATTCTAAGAATGAATATGAAAGTATGAGAGCTTTGAATGTTATAATTTCTTTTCAGCAAAATGTCTAACTAAAGAATTTGGTGGAGTCTTCCTTTTATAGGCAGCTAATCCAAGGAGAGCTGAGCGTTGAGAAGAGTGTCCTAAAAAGGTCTGAGCCTTTTTGTCTTCACATCAAGTGACCTTTCCTAGAAGAAGAAAGCACAGAAAAATCCTTTTTGTCTGTGTTCTTGTGTCTAGCATAAATGAGGAAAGAGACGTTTGATTTACTCCAACGGATATAATCTTTGAATATTTTTTCTTCAGTTTTCAGCAAGTTCATCAGAATCTGATTGAGTCAGAGTCTTCTAATGATGTTCAGAACTTTGCTGTATCAGAGTCTTCTGCAGCATGTGTGCTTTTAGAGTGTTAATCATCAGAGCATATTTGACACAGAACTTCAGTACTGGCAGCTTTAGTACTTTCAGAAACTTCTGTAGAAACTATGCTTTGAGAAACTCTTCATACAATATTCTTCTTAGCTTCAGATGCTTCTGACGTGCTTCAGATGCTTCTGCTTGCTTCAGATTCTTCTGGAGCTTCTTGACTCAGATTCTTCTGGAGGCTACACTCAGAATCTTCTGTTGGCAGCAATCAGAATCTTCTAATGAGTGCATCTGGCGCTTCAGAGTCAGTTACTTTCTTGTATACCATTCAGATTTGCTTCTGGAGTGTTAATTTGTTTACTATCTGCAGTAAAAACTCTCAAGCAAATTTTAGAGTATATAATTCTTAAATACAAAATTTCCTAATAGTTATCATCAAAACAAAGAGATATTATTAAGAACCAATCTGTGTTCTAACAGGAATGACACATTTTGAAGCATTGTATGGTAAAAGGTGTAGGACACCTCTATGTTGGTATGAGTCGGATGAGAGTACGGTACTCGAACCCGAGATTTTGCAACAAACCACGAAGGTGATCCAAATGATTAGGGAGAAAATGAAGATGGCCCAAAGTAGGCTGAAAAGCTACCATGATAATAGGAAGAAAGACTTGGAATTCATCGAGGGTGACCATGTATTTCTTAGAGTCAATCCGGTGACATGTGTTGGTCGTGTGCTGAAATAAAAAGAAGGATCCTAAGTTCATTGGACCGTATCAGATTTTGCAGAGGGTTGGAGCGGTTTCCTATAAAGTGGCGTTGCCACCCAAAATTTCGAATATGCATGACATGTTTCATGTATCACAACTTCGGAAGTATGTTGCTGATCCATCTCATGTGCTTCAGAGAGATGAATTGCAAGTTCGAGATAACCTTACGGTGGAAGCGATGCCATTGAGAATCGAAAACCGCAAGATGAAACAAATAAGAGGGAAAGATATCTCGTTGGTGAGAATATCTTGGGGAGGAGCTGCTGGAGGAAGTGTGACTTGGGAATTGGAGAGCAAGATGCGAGAGTCGTATCTGGAATTGTTCTCATCAGGTACATTTTCGAGGATGCAAATATTTTAAGTGGGGGAGAGTTGTAACACCCCATTTAAATCATTTAGTCATTTTGTACTTTGTTGCGTGTGTATTTATTGTTATGTCCTTAATTAGGGGGTATAAAGTTAATGGCAAGAGTGAGAGCTGACCTTAGTTAGGGTAATGTGGACCTAGAATAAGGGATAATTTGATAACAAGATTAAGAGCATTATGATTATTAATACTATTATGTCAATTATTATTAATAATAATACTAATAGGATTATGGTTATTATTATTGTTATTATTAATATTATTATTATTATTATTAGTAATTAAATTAAACGAATTAAAAATCTAATTAAGAGGGTTTAGGGAGAGTTAGTGGAGTAGGCAGTTAGTGTACGTGAAAGAGGAAAAAGACAGAGAAAGGAGAACTAGGGCAGAGGAACCAATTATCCATTATTGTCAAGGAAAAAGCTTCAATCCAAGGTAAGGGGGGAGAATGAATTTTAATATGGGCGAATTAACATGAGAGGGTATGGAAAGGTCCTTTCTCTCATAGGATTTATGTCTGTTTTTGGTTCCTTGATCTGAATTTCGTAACATGATAAATTTCCTAAAATTACTATTATTGTTGAATGATTATTACATGATGCTTGTGTGTACGAATCTGGGATTGATACGAAAATCGTGTGAAAATTCATTAATTCTGATAGGTAACAGATCTGGAAAACAAGAGTTAGGGGTTAATGAAATTGAATTTAGATGCGAGAAATCTTGGAAGAATAAAAGGGTAGATGAAGTATAGCAAATATATAGAGGATTAAATGACATAAAAACTGAGATCTAGGATTAATTTGGTGGTAGAATGATAAGCATGGAGTGAAAATTCGTGAAGTAGATGAAATCTGAGTTTTTTGCAACAGTTCTGGTGATACGTGTATGGGATAGGGCAATACGCGTAAGAGACAGGGCAATACGCGTATGGTGGGCTTGACAGCAGCGCAATATGCGTAAGAGACAGGGAAATACGCATATGGTGGCCTGATAGCAGGGCATTACCATAACAGGCAGGGTAATACGCATATGGACAGGCCTGTGATGACTTTTTCCCATTTTCGCGATTTCTGCCCAAATTTCGCTTGGAACGCAATTTCGTTTAATTGATAGGATTAATATGACTAAAATGAACCTAAGGAAGATTAGTAATGAATTTAATTAGAGAGAACATGGGAAATTATGTTTTTCCCCTTTGGGGTGTGATTGATATGTGTAGGTCAGGACCGTCCAGTGTGGACGATCTAGTGTGTTTATGGTAATTCCCGAGAGGATTACGGTGAGCGGATGGCTCATGTGGGTCATTGATGATCATGGATTATGCTTGAAATTATTATATATGCATAATTGTGTTGTCATGCATTTCATGTCATGTGTCTTGTGGAGATGACTAGGTGGGAATTCATGATGGGTGCCTAGTTCATCCGGACTTCATGTGGAAGTCGTTGTGGAGATAAGTTGTAGTTCAGAGTAACGTATACGACTTATCCGGATTCCGACGGGAATCGGGTTCTAGGATGAACCGTATATATTTGTGTTGGTACCACATGTATTGTGTCGAGTCAGTGAGTCACATTACATATTTGTATTTGGTTATGGGCTATCAACGCCGAGTGATTGAGATGACACGTGTATGTGCGTTACATGTGTATGATTGTATGTATGGTGTGTAACTACTCCTTAGCATGTGTATTTCACCGCTTATTTATTGAATGTAGTTCTCACCCCTTTTTCTGTTTGTTATGTTTGTGCTCCTTGGGGAGTGCAGATGACCAGGTACCTGAGTAATACTTGAAATGTGTTGCTATTTGATTGAGTCCTAGGAGTCGCTCTGATACGTAACATGGGATGACAGGATTACGTTATATTTTGCTTATTTTTTTGATTAATTGTTACGTATATTTTATCTGTTGGATTAATGATGTATAATCATCGGTTGCGGGGATTATGTTTAAACATTGATTTTATTCCACTTTTTTATTGAATGACCTTGTTGAAATATTGTGGAAGGCATGAAGTGACTTGATACTTCTTTGAATGAGAAAAATGCTTATGTGACATCCTACGTGTTTTGAAAACTTTGATGTATTTTCTTTAATATTTCTATAATACGCATACAGGGTAGAGTGGGGTGTTACACATGGCCTACTCAACGTCAATTTTAGTTCCGAAGTAAGGTATGTTGAATGGTTATATAATGTCGTTCTAGTCAACGAAGCCTCAAATGATGCAGAATATGCAGTGACTACAGTCACTACAAAAAAGTCATTTAACTCCTACGGCGCTACATTTTTTCAAAAACATGAAAAGTCAACAATTATGCTTAGTGTTGTCCAAACCGACTCTAAAGTCAGCAAATAAAAGTCAACATTTTCTCCTAGCGTCGGTCGTCCGCCGTTATAGTCAATTTATAAAAGTAAAACAAAAAATTAATTTTAGTGTCAGTTAGGCCGACACTAAAGACAACATAGAAAAGTCAACAGTTACATTTAGCGTTTCTTAAACCGATTCTAAAGTCAACAAAACAATTCAATAAAATTCTCCTAGCATTGGTTTGATTGACACAAAAGTCAACCTATAAAGTCAATAAATATGTTTAGCATCGAATGATCGACTCTATAGTCAACCAAGAAATGTTTAACGTCGGCCTAGCTGAATCTATAGTCAATCAAGGAAAGTCAATAAATCCTTTTAGCATATTTCTATCCAACACTAAAGTTAAAGCCAATAAAAAAATTCAACAACTTTGGGTTGATATTGCCTGTGGGTATAACTTTAAGAATTGATACATGCATTACTAGTTTAGTTAGGTGGCAAGTGATTTTATTCTTTGGCAAACGCAAAGAAAAATAAAATTAAAAACATATAGATATCACAGCATAAACAATACTATGACAGGAAACCAAAAATTACAACATACCAGTCACTAAAACATATGGGCAATACTATTACTACAAACCACACCAACACTGCTATGACATAAGGCAGCAACACCAATAAATTGGAAGAACATGAACAATACTCCAAAGCAGCACTTAAATACCACAAGATACCGCCTGAACTAAAACAACACCAAATTCAACAATCAAGTGAACATAAACAACACCAAAATCAACCTGCAAAAATACAGCAAATTCAGCTAAAGTCTGTCTAGACAAACCAAACTTTCTGAGCATTGATCTAAATTCTGACAAACTGATTGGAAATGTGCACCAAACCGGCAAGCTGAAGAGAGAACAAAGTTCTCTGCTCATCCCAAACCAATACATGATTCAACCAAATCACCTAGGGCCTGAAACAATCCATAATGTCAATTTAGACTCCATATGATTTTTTGCAAAATTACAAAGCAATATGATAGGAATGACTTCAGCATTTCCAAGTTCCATTTTTCTGCTCAATAAAAAAAATATGGTTAGTAGAGCCAAATCCATAGTTGAAGAAAGAAATAATTATACACCTATGCTCAAGTCAAATTCACGGTTTTTGAGCTCTTTATATTCTTGACAACGTGCACAAGTTTCACAACAAAAATGAACTAAGCAATCCATACAAGGGGCTTCTGGCTAATCATATTGTGTCTTCAGTTTAATAACATGAACTGAATTAAAGAAGGTGAATGAATGATTCTTACAGATATATGGAGGAGGATAAGGTTCTGGTGTTCTTGGGATGGCCCTTGAACTGTTGCTGATATATGGAGGAGGAGAAGGTTCTTGTGTGCCATAACTTGGCATTTGTAGGACATAGCTTTGAGGGGGAAGGCTGTGATCATGATCTATTTCATTTACTGTAGGATACATATATAATGTTATTTGTTGAATTAGTCCTTAAAACAACATAAACTTGTCTTTCTTATCTTACTGTTTGTGTATATATAAATAAGAGAAACTTGTGTAAGAGAGTATACCATTCCATATTAGTATAGTTTGAATTAGTCCTAAACCTTAACTGACCTTAGTAATCATACCTTCGCTTGGAGAAGGGACCACTGTCATCAACCTCGTCATTTGTCCTAATCGATGCAAATCCAAAACCGTCTAGACTAATTTGTTGCCACAGGCGTTTGCTTTGGACTATTGGGTGCTTTGTCTACCCTATTATATCGGACCTTTCTCCTTTCGTAGACATAACAGTTAGTATGCCTACATTTGTAATAGCTGCGTGGAAATTCACTCCCTTTAACATTTTTATGTCCATACTTTCGCCACTTGTATCCATCGTTAGACGATTGAGGGCCATTAGCCGCGTTGCCTGTGAGGTTAAGTTAATTTGAATTGACATCAATGGGAGCAAACGTGTCTGAACTAACCTGCTTCCATTGCATTCCTTGCAGCAATTTTAACAAATGAGTGTCAAGTATCCAAGATATGTCAACAAATGTGATTGAGTTTAATGGTGCCAACACTATCCTAAAATAAAAATGATCATTTATAGATTACTTTCTCTAATGAAATTGAATTAAATGAATTAAAGCACGTACCTGTGAGATAGATGAAAGTTTCCCATCTTGTATGGAGTCAGCAGAGGTACTGTTATCTCCTTCTCCTTTTGCCATCCTTCAATTTTAGATCAATTTACAACCATAAATGATTACCCCCTCTACATAGATTGTTCCCTTACGTTGTTGTTGAAGTTTACAGGACCCTTAACACGAGTGAATAGCATTGGATAAGTGCTAAGGAGTTAATAATCTTCAAAACACAATATAATTTGTTTCCATCAAAATGTTACAAATATCAATTACCATATTTCTCCCATTAACAGTGCTGGTATTGAAGCATGCCGAGGATACGGAAAATGTAGCATAACAATGTAAAGCCGAAGCAGTTCAATTACCATATTTCTGTCATCACGTCTTCCTCCTCCTCACCATCCTCTACCAAATTTGAAGGTTTATACTTTGAGGGCCAACCATTGTTTCATGGGTTAAAGTCATTGCAGGCATAAACCTAAATATTTCAGAGGTGTTAAATATGTAATTTATTATTTTTGAAAGATTAAATTTGATTTAGAAAGATCATATTTGATTTTAGAAAAATTAGATTACATATTTTTGAGCTTTTATAGTTTGGACTTTGATTTGGAGTGTGCAAGCTAGCCTAAATCTAAAAATAGAGAGAAACTCTTATTTTCTCTACAAGAAAACTTGCAATTAGCTAGGAGTCGGGGCTAGTGGAGAAACCCCTCACTAAAATAAATATATTTGCTTGGGGTTAAACCCCTTGCAAAACACAAAATAGGAAGAAAAAAAAAATAAAAACAGTTAGCTAGGGGATACCCCCGCAAACAAGGGGGGAAAACTTTTTTGAAATTTGAAAAATGTTTTACTAGGGTTCAGCGCAAAATTTGGTGGGAAAGGTTGAACATTTGCGACGGGGTACCCCCTCACCACGTTACGGTTTACAATTTGCGAGGGGTCTCCCCTCACCAATTGTCCTACTTTAGTCAAATTAGTCTGAAAAGATATTTATTCCTCTGCCAAATGGTCTGCCACACGCCAACATTAGCTAGGGGCATCCCCTCACAAATGGCCCATTGAATTCTTGCGTGGAGAGCCCCCTTGCAAATGACGGCACGTCATTTGTCCGTTGGGACCTGCGTGGAGGCACCCCTCGCAAACTGGAACTATTAAATGTCCTCATTTTCAAACCTATCAGTCATTTCATCTTCTCTTTCTTTCTCTTTCTTCTCCATTTCATCTTCTCTTTCTTTCTCTTTCTTCTCCATTTCATCTTCTCCATTTTTCTTCTCTGGTTTACTTCTTTCCTTCCATGTTTCACCATTTTGTCCCTCTTCATAAAAGTGAGTTGTTTTATTTATTTATATTATTTTCGTTTTTATAATTTATTTTATTGTTTAGATTTATTAATTAATTTTTTATTTATTTATTTGTTGTCTTGCATGTACTGTGGATAATATTATATAAAGTTATCTAATTTTTATCAAGAGGAACTACGAATTTGGGAGAGCATTAAAAGGAACACACTTCTGTTTTTTTAAAGATGTTATATATATTCTTATTTTGAAATTTATGTTGATATGGTGCTGTTGATGTATAAATTAAATTTTGTAAAAAAAATATATTTTGTTGAGAAAATATATCATGGAATGAAAAATTTATGTTGGTAGCAGTTGAAGTTTTATTTTGTAAAGATTTTAATTAAAATATTAGAATTATATTTATATTATAAAACAGATTTTAATTAAAAACAAAAAATTAGTATTATATTTATATTATTAGTATTATAAAACACAAAATTAGTAATATAAAACAGGTTTTGATATGGTGGCCGTTAATATTTATATTATAAAATAGATTTTAATTAAAATATTAGAATTATATTTATTAACATATTTTATAAACAAATTAAAAACAGAAAATTAGTATTATATTTATTAAAAATAGAATATTAATATTAGTATTATATTTATTAACATATATTATAAAACATAATATTTTATAAACATATTAAAACATATTAGTATTATATTTGTTAAAATATTAGTATTAAAACAATATATATATTTATTAACATATAAACAGTATATATATTTATTAATATATTAGTATTATATTTTAAGATATTAGTATTAAAATAGTATATATATTTATTAATATTAAAATATTAGTATTAAAATAGTATATATATTTATTAACATATTAGTATTATATTTTAATTAAAATATTAGTATTATATTTATTAACATATTTTATAAACATATCAAAAACAGAATATTAGTATTATATTTATTAAAAACAGAATATTAATATTAGTATTATATTTATTAACATATATTATAAAACAAAATATTTTATAAATATATTAAAACATATTAGTATTATATTTATTAAAATATTAGTACTAAAACAGAATATTTATTCAAACATATAAACAGAATATTTTGTAAACATATTAGAATAGAATATTTATTAAAACATATAAACAGAATATTTTATAAACATATTAAAACAGAATATTTATTTTCATATTTCCTTAAAACAGATATTATAAACATATTATTTATTAAAACAGAATATTTATTAAAACATATATTATAAATATATTATTTATTTAAATTTATTATAAACAGATTTTATTATAAACATAATATTTATTTATTTAAATTTGAAAACATATTAAATATTATTTTTATAAAAGAATAGATTATATATATTAATATACACTTTTATTTAAAAAGTATGAGTTAAATCATAAAAATATATAATTTGTAATATATTTAAGTAACATATTATTTAAATTTGTAATATATTAATAAATTATTAATATAATTTGTAATATATCATACCGAGTTAACACGTGAGGCAGCATCTAGACAAGCAGAGATGGAGGAAATGAGGAGAAGACAAGTTCAGATGGAGGAAGAATTGAGGAGAAAAACAGCGGAGTATGAGGAAGCAATGCGGATTGCAAATGAGCGCGCATTGAAATTTGAACAATTTATGGCATTGCATATGAATCAAGGTGTGGGAGGAAGAGATGAGGAAGATGAGGAGGATGAGGAGGATGATGAAGAAGTTGACTAAAAATGGGTCATGAATTATATATATTTTTATATTTTATTTTATTTTTGTCATGAATTATTTTTATTTTGATGATGGATTTGGATATTTACTTTTATTACACTTTTAGTTATAAATTATTATTTTACAAAATATATATTTTTATTTATTATATAATTATATTAAAATATATATTTTTTATTATATAATTATATTATTCTAATTATAATTATATTTATTATAAAATGTAATAAAAACTTATTATATAATATATTATTATTCCAATATAATTATAATAATATAATTATAAATTTTTTAAATCCCAAAACGTGGGACAGCTAGCTAGGGGCTTAACCCCTCGCAAATGCATGACACAGTTGGATAGGGGATTCGCCCCTACTAAATTCAGGAATCACATGACTTAACTAGGGGCTTATCCCCTCGCAATCTTTTCTGACAGGTCTGAGCCCCTCTCTGGCTCTAGTCTGTGTCTATGTCTGTGGTGCAGGATGATGATATTTTTCCATTACATTTTGCGACGGGCTTATCCCCTAGCCATTTTTTCGAGGGGCTTATCCTCTCACCAATTATTTGCGATGCCCTGATTAGCTAGGGGGCCTGTCCCCTCGCAAATTGTTTTTTTGTGATGGGTTTTTTTGTTTAGTGAGGGGTTTAACCCCTAGCTAAATCCTGTTTTTCTTGTAGTGTTTGTAAACATATCATCTCATCTCATCATATTTTATAATTCATTGTTTGCAGTTGCAAGTGAAATAACAGAATTTCCACAGTTTGTGGGCAGAAAGTTCTCTGCAGAAAATTGTTCATCTTCTTTTTCTCAAACATTTATTTTCTTTCTTTCTTTCTAAACTTTTCTTTCACTGTCATTATGTAAGTTGAAACAATCTTGAGATCAAGATTGATTGAGTGGAGTTCTCCATAGGTTGTGGTTGAATTTCCAACATCTGGTATCTAGAGTTCTAGTTACGATTCAAGTAAGGAAAATCATGATGGCGATAAATCATCCAAACGGGCACCTTCCGGAAAACGTTCCAATTCTCAAAAAAGGTAACTATGAGAATTGGTGCAAGCAGATTAAGGTGGTTTTCTGTTATCAAGATCTTTGGGATCTTGTGAAGGGATGAGTAGCACCGCTTGCAGAAAATGCGATCGATCAAGAAAAGGTTGCATTCAAAGAATTGAAAAAGAAAGATTATAAAGCTCACTTTATAATCCATCAATGTGTAGATCCAGATAATTCTGAAAAGGTTAGTTATGTAGAATCAGCGAAGGAAGTGTGGGAGATTTTTGAAAAGTCGTTTGGAGGCGCAGAAAAAGTGAAAGAGGTGAGGTTACAAACTCACAAGGGAACCTATGAATTGCTTCAGATGGAATAAAGTGAAAGTATAGAAGATTTATTCACTAGAGTTATAAAGCTGGTGAATTAAATCAAGGTACGTGGAGTAGTATTGACATCAAGATCAGTTGTTGCAAAGATCTTGAGGTCGTTGGCTCCAAAGTTCGACCACGTGGTAGTATCCATTAAAGAGTCGAAAGAATTGTCAATATTGACGAGGGAAGAGCTTCAAGGGACACTTGAGTCTCACGAACAAAGGATGGCTGAGAGAGCTGCAGAAAAGTCGAAGAGTGATATGGTTTTGCAAGCGCAGTCAGAAAAGGAAAGGAAAGGCAAAGGAAGTTGGAATGATAACAAATGTAGAGGAGGCTATAACAATTCGACTGGTCGAAATCAGCAGGAAGGGAATTGGTCGAATCAAAGAAAATCGTGGAACCAAGGCAACCAAAGAGGTGGTGCTGCATGTAGAGGAAGAGGTTGTGGAAGAAAGCCTGACAAAAGTCACATTCAGTGTTTCAATTGTCATAAGTATGCTCACTATTTTAGTGAATGTAGAGGAAAGAAGAAGAATCAAGAAATTGATGCAAAGATGGTGAAGCATGAAGAAGAAGAGATGTTGCTAATGGTCACAACAAGAAACGAAGAGAGATTCCAGGACTAGTGGTACTTGGACTCAGGATGCTCATCACACATGACTGGAAAGAAAGATTGGTTTATCAACATGAAGCCCTCGTCGAAGAACATGTTGAAATTTGTAAATGACAATACTCTAGAAGCTGAAGGTATTGGTGATGTTTTGATTATGAGGAAAGATGACAAGAGATCAATAATTTCTAATGTGTTGTACATACCAGGCATGAAGAGTAATTTGCTCAGTATAGGAAATCTAGTCGAAAAGAACTACAAGGTGTCGATCGAAGACAATGTGATGAGAATTCTCGACGTAGGTGGTAGGTTAATCTTGAAGGCTCCAATGTCTCATAATAGGACCTTCAAGATTGAACTCAATGTGATGGAACACAAGTTCCTAGAAATTGCAGCCAACAGAGATGAATGGTTATGGAATTTTTGACTAGGCCATCTCAACTTTAATGGAATAAGAGAGCTAAAGAGGAGAAATATGGCTTCAGGATTACCTGAAATCGACATTCAAAGTGAAGTTTATGAAGATTGTGTTCAGTTGAAACAACACAAGTATAGCTTCAGCAAGGATGCAGGAAGGAAGTCGAAGGCAACTCTGGAAGTCATATATTCTGGTGTATATGTTCCAATCCAAGTGGATTCGATTGTAGGCAATATATAATTTATCAAATTCATAGATGATTAAAGTCGAAAGCCATGGACTTACCTCATCAAGAAGAAAAGTGATGTGATCGAGGTATTTTCCATATTTAAATCTATGGTCGAAAGACAGAGTGGTCGAAAGCTAAAAATTATGAGGACTGATAGTGGTGGAGAGTATGTGTCGAAAGAGTTCGATGCATTATGTGAAAAGGAAGGGATTATGCATGAGGTGGTGCCACCCTACATTCCACAGCAAAATGGAATTGCAGAAGGAAAAAATAGAACCATCATGAACATGGTGAGAAGTATGTTGAATGGAAAGCATCTATCCAAAGAATGAAGAAACGGTTTCGACAACAACATACATATTAAACAGATGTCTGAAAAATAAGCTTGGTGGAATCACATCATAAGAATGTTGGTCTGGTGTCAAGCCTAGCCTCAGTCACTTAAAGATGTTCGGATCTATAGCACATAAACATGTGCTAGATCCGCTGAGAAGGAAGCTTGATTATAAGTCGAATCAGATGATCTTGATAGGATATCATTCAAATGGACGTTACAAGTAGTTCGACCCAGTGAATAAGCAGGTAGTGATCAGCAGGGATGTGATCATAAATGAGCTTAAAGAATTGGATTGGAATGAGAATGTCAAGAAGGATTCAATGAGAATCTCTTATGAAGAACCAGCCACCAAACTTGAAAGTGAAGTTCGATAGAAAAAAGTCAGAGATGAAGTTGGCCCTAGCAGACCTTGACGAATAAGACACATGTCTGCAAGGTTATAAGAATGTGTGATTACATCATATGATATAGTTGATGAAGAAGGTGAGCTGGTACACTATGATTTCTATGCAGATGTCAAACTAGTCAATGGAGTTGAGGCATTGAAAAATTCGAAGTGGGTTAAAGCAATGATTGAGGAGTTAGACTCCATCGAAGTCAACAACACCTGGTCACTTGTCGATTTTCCTAAAGGCAAGAAGGAAATTGAGGTGAAGTGGATTTACAAGGTGAAAGTGAATCCTAAAGGAGAAGTAACTTGACACAAGGAGAGACTTATGGTGAAAGGATTTCTTCAGAAGGAAGGAATCGACTTCAACGAAGTTTTTGCACCTGTTGCTAGGATCGAGACAATCAGATTGGTTATTGGTCTAGCAAATATGAACAATTAGCATACATGTCAGATGGACGTGAAGTGTGCATTCCTTAGTGACCCCTTAGACGAAGAATTAATGTTGTACAAACAGTTGGGTTTATGAAACGAGGCAAAGAAAGAAAGGTGTACAGGCTGCATAAAGCCCTGTATGGATTTAAGCAAGCTCCAAGAGCTTGAAATATGAAGATCGAAAACATGTCATCTATCAACTTGGCGAAGAATCCATTAGCACACGGCCGAATCAAGTACATCAAAATGAGGTTCTATTATCTTTGAGAGCAGGTAGCAGAAGGGAATATGAACTTGGAACACTGCAGAACTGAGAATCAGATTGCACACATCATGACGAAAGGAGTCCCAGTCGAAGTGTTAAAGAAGCTAAGGTATATGATGAAAGTAGATAATTTAGACACAATGAATTAAGTGGTGTGTTAAATATGTAATTCATTATTTTAGAAAGATAAGATTTGATTTAGAAATATCAGATTTGATTTAGAAAGATTAGATTAGATATTTTTGGGCTTTTATAGTTTGGACTTTGACTTGGGATGCAAGCTAACCTAAATATATAAATAGAGAGAAACCCTTATTTTGTAAACATCTCACCTCATCATATTTTATAATTCACATTTTGCAGTTGCAAGTGAAATAATAGAATTTCCACAATTTGTAGGCAGATACTTCTCTGCAGAAAATTGTTCATCTTCTTCTTCTCCAATGTTTACTTTCTTTGTTTCTTTCTAAACTTTTCTTTTATTGTCATTACATGAGTTGAAACAATCTTGAGATCAAGATTGATTGAGTGAAGTTCTCCATAGGTTGTGATTGAATTTCCAACAAGAGGTAGCGGCATGAATAGGTGCATGTGTTGGTGCTACAGCTGGAGCTGGTGTTGGCATGAACTATATAGCCTGCATAGACAATGTTGTCTAAAATAGTGTTGACATCAATGATGCAACCTACACAGATGATGCAGCCTGCATGGACGATGTTTTATAAGCTTATGTTGGCACAAATAATGTAGTCTGCACGAACGATGTTGCCTTAGCTGGTGTTGACACCGACGATGCAACCTATACAAACCATACTTTATGAGTTGGCGTGGGCGTTGACAATGTTGTCTGATCTGGTACTGTTGTATGACTAGATGTCCTAACTATAGGCTTCTTTTTAATTATGTGATTTTGTTGTTTTTGAAGTTTTCCCGGTGCTAATACCTTAGATTTTATACCTCTTTTAATTTTCAATGAACAATGGCAGGTCCAGCTAGGAGGCTAACAAACATTCCTAAACAAAGATATGTAAATAGTATGAAAAAAAATCAAAAAAGATAAGTTGACACTGATTTAAACACCTACACAATATTCATGTACATAAAATCTACTCTTTTTTTTAACAATTTCTTTTATTTTGGTTTTTTTAATGTAATTTTGTTTGTAATTATACGTTGTGTTGAAAGTCAACCACAATCTATGGAGAATTCCTATTCAATCTTGATTTCAATATTGTTATCAATCACGCAATGACAATGAAAAAAAAGGTTTAGAAAAAAAGAAAGAAAAATGGCGTTAGAGAAGAAGATAAATATTCTGGAGAGTTTCTCTCTACTTCTAAACTGGACTGCAAAACTATGAATTCTGTTATGAGTTATTTAAAAAATAAGGGTTTCTCCATATTTAAAGATTTAGGTTAGCTTGAACCCCAAGGCAAAACTGAAAATTATAAAAGCCCAAAATAGTTAATACTTCTAAAATAAGCCTAAGTCGAAATTCTGTGTGAAGCAACCTGCTTCGACTCTTCATCACAATAATACAATTCGACACATAGATATTTCAACACAAAGAATTACATTCTCAACACACTACCTAGTTCATTGTGTATAAACCATATATATTCATCATAGCTCTTAGTCTTTTGAAACTTTGACCTGCACTCCCTTCATCATGATATCTGCACTCTGATTCTCAGTTCTATAGTGTTCCAAGTTCATCTTCCCTTATTTTACCTGCTCTCGAAGATAATGGAATCTTACTTTGATGTGCTTGCTTCGACCATGTGTTATCGTATTCTTTGTCAGATTGATAACTGACATGTTGTCGATCTTCATGGTAATTTCTCCATGACTCTTCTCTATAATCTCTTCGACTAGGTTCACCATCCATGTTGCTTGACATGCACAAAGAGAAGCAACTATGTATTCTGCTTCGCATGACAACAATGTCACTACTGGCTCCTTTCTAGAATTCCAAGCAACTGGTGCACCGCCTAACATAAACACATATCCAGCTGTGGATTTTCGATCCTCAACATCACTACACCAACTTGAGTTAGTGTATCCCACTAGCTTTCATTCTTTTCCTTCATCAGTTGCAGAAAACAAAATGCCTTAGTCGAGGGTTCCTTTCAGATACCTTAGTATCCTCTTCGTAGCTGTTAGGTGTGATACATTTGGCTTCTGCATGAATCTAATTACCATACCTACACTGTATGCTAAGTCAGGCCATGTGTGACAAAGGTATCGGAGTGACCCAATAAGTCTTCTATATTGGGTTGGGTCGACATCATCTTCATCTAAATCTTTTGACAGTTGCAATCTGGTCTCAGCTAGAGTCGAAGTCGGATTGCAATCTTGCATCTCAAATCTCTTGAGTATTTCACCTTCATATCTTCATTGATGCATCATCAAACCTCTACCACTTTTTTAGAATTTGATGCCAAGGAAATATGAGAGATTTCCCAAGTCTGATATTTCAAACTCCTCACTTAGGTCATGTTTAAAATCTTCGATCTCCTTCTTGCAACTTCCTGTTATCAACAGGTCACCGACAAAGAGATATAGTATAAGTAATTCACTAATGCTTCTCCTTACATATACTCCATACTCAGTTGTGCACTTCACAAATTTCTTCTTCCTTAGAAAGTTGTCGATCTTCTTATTCTAAGCTCTTGGAGCTTGTTTAAGTCCATACAGAGCTTTACGCAGCCTGTACAACTTTATTTCTTCGCATTGTTTCATAAACCCGGTTGGTTAAGCAACATAAACTTCTTCATTTAAGGGGCCATTCAAGAATGCACATTTCACTACCATATGACATGTGTGCCAATTGTTCATGTTTGCGAGACTAACAACCAATCTGAATGTTTCGATCCTAGCAATAGGTGAAAATAATTTGTCGAATTCAATTCCTTCCTTCTGTAGAAATCCTTTCGCTACAAGTCTCGTCTTGTGTCAAGTTACCTCTCCTTTAATATTCCCTTTCACCTTGTAAAACCATTTTACATCAATTGTCTTCTTTCCTTGAGGCAATTCGACAAGTGACCAGGTGTTATTGATTTCAATGGACTCTAACTCCTCATTCATTGCTTTCACCCACTTTGAATCTTTCAATGCCCCAGCTGCATTGATTAGTTCAACATATGCATAGAAAACATAGTGTATCATCCCACCTTCTTCATCGACCACATCATCTGATGTAAACACACATTCTGGAAATCTTGCAGACATGTGTCTTTTTTGTCGAGGTCTGCTTGGGCCTGCTTCACCTCTGACCTCTTCTTGTCAAAATTATCTTTCGACTTCACTAGCCGGTTCTTCACACAAGATTCTCAATGAATCCTTCTTGACACTCTCAATCCAATCTCATTTCTTAAGCTCGTCTATGATCACCTTGTATCCTCCAGTCGAATGATACCCTATCAAGATCATCTGACTCGAATTATCATCAAGCTTTCTTCTCAACTGATCTGGCACATTGTTGGTGCGGTAAAGCAGCAAGCAGAAAATATTAAGTACCCAGTTTTGTCGTCTCCACAGGGATTAGTGCGATATGAACGCCGTTCAACGATTTCCATATTTCTAAGCTTGTTTTCAAAAGATTTGGTTTAAAAGTTTCACGAAACCATAATTAAAGACAAGAAATATAAAATAAAGACTGAAATATAAATGAAGCCTTGTTGGGATTGGATTTCATCAATTGATAACATATGCATTATTTTGACCAAATTAAACACAGCGCAATCATTCGTCTAATACCCTTGCGTATCACTCACGACAGAGCTTAAATCTAACGCGGTGTCGAGAAAACAACCATGTTGTTTCATTGGTGATCTCTCACCCAACAAAAACACAACACAGAGCACTAAGAACTGATACTCAAGAAAATTCTAAGCCTAAATCTATCTCTAGTATTTAGGATCTAACAGGTAATCAACCTAGTTCCAGTTCCGAAAAGTATATTTCTATCACGATTCAAATCAAAGATAAATAGGTAAACAAAGACTACACCCATATCGGACAAACGGTTGTTTTGCATAAAATACAATGATCAAAATACGTACACACGCTTAACCCTTTTTACATGTATTCATCTAATCCGCCAAATGTCGGTGAGCATTGTTCTTCATCACTATTATCACATACCCACACAATATCATATTGATCCTACCCATGCTTCCCATGCTACTTAATCAACACAACACCATAGAATATACAATGAATATCAACTTCAAAACCATGTCAAAAGTTTATTCATTGATAGAAGAAAATCTGAGATCAAAGATGTGAAATGGTTTTGTCAAGACCCACAAATAAGCAATCAAATATATTCAACCAATAAAGAATCCAAAATAAGTTCACAAATATAAATTAGATGAAATACATAAGGTATCAAAAGATTACAATCCAAACCCCAACAAGAGATCGAAGATCTTACCTCCTCCCTCTTAGGGTTTTGTGTTTCTCTCTCTAGAAGAAATGAAGAGAGATAAGTTATGATGTATCTAATGTTATAAAATTAAGTTCTCTGCCAAAAATGGAGTTATGACCTAAAAAAGCAAGAAAATGACTTAAATACACATTTTGGTTCTGTCATGTTCGCCTAGCGAACAGCTAGCGAACATAGCAAATTTTGGTACTTTCAGATCTGTCCAATTCTGGGCTCGTTCGCTACCTGCTCGTCTAGCGAGCAAGCTAGCGAGTTGTTCGCTGGCACGTTCGCTACCTGCTTGCCTAGCGAGCATGACATCATTTTACCACTGGAAGTGTTCGCTGGACATTCGCTGCGCCTTCGCCTAGCGAATACTCGCTACTCCCTTGCTGCATCTTTGCCTAGCGAGCTTGCTGTTTGTTTGCTTGATTTCTTGGTCCCTTTGCCCATTTCTTGTGTCTTACTTTTCCATTTGTTTTGTGCCTAATTCCTGCACAATAGCACACAAATCATACGTACCAAGAGATTTTCACACTATATTGCAAACCAAACAAAACAAGAGTGGTTTTCAACACTTTCTTGACGAAATTGAGTGAAAGATGCCAACTTTTGAAAGATCAAATAAGTGAAATTTGGCATCTAACAAACATATTTATGTGATATAGATCCAAACACCTTCAAATAACTTAAGCTAGGATTTACCCCAGACCAACATTCTTCTAGCGTAATTCCTTCTAGCTTCTTCGTCAGACATCTGTTCAAAATATATGTTGTTGTCGATACATCTTCTCCCTATGAGTCTTTGGGTAGATGTTTGCCTTTGAACATACTTCTCACCATGTTCATGATGGTTTTATACTTCCTTTCCACATTCCCATTTTAATATGGAGTGTAGGGTGGTACCACCTCATGCAAAATCCCTTATTTCTCACATAATGCACCGATATCTTTCGACACATATTCTCCACCATCATCAGTCCTCAGAATCTTTATCTTTTGACCACTCTGCCTTTCAACCATAGATTTAAATTTGGAAAATACCTCGATCACTTCACTTTTCTTCTTGATCGGGTAAGTCCATAATTTTCGACTAAAATCATCTATGAATGTGAAAAAGTATCTATTACCTCCGATCAATTCCACCTGGATAGGACCACATACATTAGAGTATATGACTTCAAGAATTGCCTTCGACCTGCTTCTTGCATCCTTGCTGAAGCTATTCTTGTGCTATTTCGCCTGAACACATTATTCACACACTTCGCTTGGAATGTCGATTTCTGAAAATTATGAAACCATATTTCTTCTCTTCAAATCTTTAATGTGTTTGAAGTTGAGATGGCCAAGTTAATAAGGCCATAGTCATTCATCTCTGCTGGCTACAATTGCAAGGCACTTATACTCCATCACATTAAGTTCAATCTTAAAGGTCCTATTCTGAGACATTGAAGCATTCAAGATTAACCTTCCACCTAATCGAGAACTCTCATCATCTTGTCTTTGATCGATACCTTGTAGTTCTTTTCGACCAGTTGCCCTATACTGAGCAAATTACCCTTCATGTATGGTATGTACAACACATTGGAAATTATTGACCTCTTGCCATCCTTCCTCATAATCAGAACATCATCAATACCCTCAGTTGGTAGAGTATTGTCATTTGCAAATTTTACCATGTTCTTCATCGAGGGCTTTATGTTGACAAACCAATCTTTCCTTCCAGTCACGTGTGATGAGCATCCTGAGTCCAAGTACCACTAATCCTGGAATATTTTTTTATCTCTTGTTATGACCATCAACGTCATCTCTTCTTATTCATGTTTTGCCAGCTTTGCATGAGTTTCTTAATTCTTCTTATTTTATGGACAATCACTAAAATGATAACCATACTTCTGACAATTGAAACACTGAATGTGACTTTTGTCAGGCTTTTGACCACCACCTCTTCCTCTACCTGCAACACCACCTCTTTGGTTTCCTTGGTTCCATGGTTTTCTCTAATTTGACCATGTTCCTTCCTGCTGATTTTGTTAGTCGAATAATTGTAGCCTCCTCTACCTTTGTTTCCATTCTGTTGCACCCCAAAATTTGCCCAACCTTTTCTTAACTTGGTTTATGTTTCATTTCATTTCTTTCTAGCATTTGCATTGCATAGCATTTTGCATTGAACAAGGGATCAAGACGTTGTATGTATCAAGAGGAGTCTACTCAGAGGTTTGAGCCTAAGTAATGGGTGTTACTCAAGTTTGAATGGTCATCAGGTCATCTAGAAGGGGGCAATGGTCTGGTGAAAAGAAAGGATGGATGTACGTGGGTCAACTCCTAACTTGGAGGCCAGTGCAAGATCATCAGAGGATTGGGAATTCATGATTATGGATATAAGATGTTGAGAGAGCTCATTGAGTGCTTTGAGAGCCATGTGGAACTTATTCAAGTTGTTGTGTGAGGTGGAACAAGCCACAGTCAAGAATGTTGCAGCTAGGGTTTTCATCTGGTAAATCCTCAGTCAATTGTGAAATTGAAGGAGATTAAAACCTAATTCAAAGTCTCTATGGTCATGGGATGTTGTGTTAAGATATATGGGACATCATTTCAAGATCAATTCATCAAGGATCAAGAGTGTGAGAAGTTACTAAATTAGGGTTCTCAGGGTAAAATCCCATATTTAGTGCCTAACTTCAAGATCACCTATCTCAAGATACAAGTTTCATCTCAACTTTTGACCAACATGAAACTCATAGAGCATGTTCTTAGCTTTCTTTTGAGTACTAGAAGTCCTTTATTGGAGTTACAGAACTCAAGTTATGATCCAGACAAGTTACAGGTCATCAAATGAATGTGATTTTGGTCAACAAAAGTCAACCAACTTCCAAGCCATTTTTTACTTAGAAGGATGTTTCTCCTAAAATTTTGGCCAACATGAAAGTTGTAGATCTTGGTCTTAGATTTCCAAAAAGTACTAGAAGTCTTTCATCTGATTTGTAGAGCTCAAGTTATGAGGTTTGCAAGTCAGGGGTATTTTGGGAAAGTGAGATTATAGGTCATAAAGTTATAGGTCCATTTCACCAACTTGCACACTTCAAATGAAGATCTTTTTAACATCAAACTTGCTCCAAATGGTGTTATTTGTTTGACCAAACATTGATAAGTCATGGATTAGGCTTGGAATGAAGAATTGATGGTTGAATTTTCATGGAAGAAAGCTTAAAAGGGCAAAATTGGAATTAATTCATTTTTGATCATTTTGGTGCAAATAGGTACATATTGAGTGCAAATCACGTTTTAAACACATTGGCATTTTTAGAATTTGGGTTTGAGGTGTTTTGAAGAGCCATTTCCAAGTTTACTTCATCATGAAGTTACACAACAAACATCAACCATTGAGATCAATCAAGGCTTTAATCCTAGCCATTCACATTCCATGTGTTACCAGCAAGCATTTTGAAGCATTTTGGAGCCAATTTTGAAGGAATTCTGTGCACATGAGAAAGCTCAAAAATTAATTCCTTGGATTTTCAATTGGGTTGTTAGAGGCTGAGATTGGGCTTAATTCTTATCAAGATCCATCACATATAAGATTTTGATCATTCACAAATCATCAGAACTGAGAATTAGAGGCAAATTGATCAAGAACAATTTTGAAAAAGTGGTGGAAACTCAAAATTCAAATTTGGAGAATTAGCAAGTTTCAAGCCAAATTGTGAATTGCAAGAGCTCTATTGAAGTTTATTGAACGATTCTGGACACTTTTCTGCAAGCTTAAGCTCCAATTGAAGGCTCAGTGGAAGTTCTCCACTAGGTAATTACATTTCAACCTTACACTCTGGATATGCATTGATTCACTGCCATTTTTACATATTTGAGACGTAGGAACAATGTAGATCATTAATATGTAAAACGAACTTGCATTTGTGATGATTGTTGGTGGATGCTCAAAAATGTTTGGATCTGTTATGGCTTGTTCTTGCATGTTCTTGCTTGTTTGTTTCTTGATCTGTAACCTACATAACCTCTAGATGATGTTTAAACCAAATTGGAGGAGTTTTGATGAGCTTGAGATTTTGGTGCACAATCTTGTTTGATTCGGTTTGCTCTTATGCTGCATGATTATTGAGTTTTGATGCCGGATTTGAGATCCTCATGATCTCTAGATGAATTTTGGTATAAAATTCGTCCAGAACGGTTGAGTTTTGATGTGTATTGTTGTTGCTGCACGTTTTGTGGTTGAGGATCGGCCGGAGAAGACGATGAATAGTACTTCTGGCCGGTGACTGGCTTCCCTCCCATTTCCAGCGAAGAAGATGATGTTTAGGCCCTTGGATCAGTTGTTTTTTTGATCACACAGATGGAATTAAGATGTACCATGTACGTCCTTGGCTTTGCTCCACCAAATCTCATTTGAATCTTCATTAATGTGGTGGCACGCTGTGAGCCACCTGATTTGCTTACCTTTTGATCAGGCGTGCTAGATTGAATTCTATGATGCACCATAGGTGACTGTGCCACACTTAATTACCATGTTTTTGTTTTGTTTTGAGATTTTTCTGACGGGCCTTGTACGCGCTTGCTAGACGCACCCCCAGCTTGGGCTCAGTCTCATTTTGCACTTCATTTTGTTGCTATTTGCCACACATGTTTATTATTTTATTTTATTTTCCTTTTTATTTTTATTTTATTTTCTGTTTACAATTTAAATCATATAAAATAGCTCCAATACTTTAAAAATTCACCAAAAAGTACTATAAGTCTTTCATATGATTTGTAGAGCTCAAGTTATGAGGCTTGCAAGTCAGGGATATTTTGGGAAAGTGAGATTATAGGTCATAAAATTATAGGTCCATTTCACCAACTTTCACACTTTAAATGAAGATCTTTCCAACATCAAACTTGCTCCAAATGGTGTTATTTGTTTAACCAAGCATTGAGAAGTCATGGAATTAGGCTTGGAATGAAGAATTGATGGGTGAATTTTCATGGAAGAAAGCTTAAAAGGGAAAAATTGGAATTAATTCATTTTTTATCCTTTTTGTGCAAATAGGTACATATTTTGAGTGCAAATCATGTTTTGGACACATTGGCAATTTTAGAATCTGAGTTTGATGAGTTCTAATGAGCTATTTCCAAGTTTACTTCATCATGAAGTTACACAACAAATATCAACCATTGAGATCAATCAAGGCATTAATCCTAGTCATTCACGTTCCATACACTCCCCACAAGAAATTTGAAGCATTTTGGAGCCAAATTCAGAGGAATTTCGTGCACATGAGAGAGTTCCAAAATCAAATTTCATGGATTTTCAATTGGGCTCTACAAGCTGCCATTGGGCTCAATTCTTATCAAGATCCATCGCATATAAGGTTTTGGTCATGAACAACTCATCAGAACTGGAAATTGGAGGCCAATTGCTCAAGAACAACTTTGAAAAAGTGGAGAAAATTTGAAACTCGAATTTGGAGATACAAGCCATTTCAAGTCAAATTGTGAATTGCAAAAGCTCTATTGAAGATTGTTGAGTGATTCTGGACATCTTTCTACAAGCTCAAGTGACAATTGAAGACTCAGTGGAAGTTCTCCACTAGGTAATTACAAATCAACCTTACACTCTCAATATGCCATGATTCATTGCCATTTTTGCATATTTGAGACATAGAAACAATGTAGATCATTAATATATAAAACGAACAGGCATTGGTGATGATTGAGTTTATGAGCTCCAAACTGTTTGGGCTTGGATTGGCTTGTTCTTGCGTGTTTTTGATTGTTTGTTGGTGGATTTGTAACCTACATAACCTCTAGATGATGTTTAAACCAAATTGAGAGAGTTTTGATGAACTTGTGGTTTTGATGCACAAACTTAATTTCTTCGGGTTGCTCTATGGCTGCATGATTATTGATTTTTGATGCCGGATTTGAGATCCTCGTGATCTCTAGATGAATTTTGATATAAGATTTGTCCAAAATGGTTGAGTTTAGGCTTGGTCGTGTGTTGTTGTTGGTTCACGGTGGCCGGAGCAACAAAGAAGATGACCGGAGTTGTAGTCCGTCCACCTCTGATTTCCCTCTTATTTCCAACGAAGAAGATGATGTGGTGTCATCTTGTGAGGCGTGTGATTGGTATACTTTTCATTTCAACGCCTCTGATTAAGACCTACAATACTCCATGTTTGACTGATTGCACATGATAATATTTTAATGTTTCATTAATGTGCTACCGTGATTACAAACTCATGATGTGATTACCTTTTGATCATGCGCTGCCTGTGTGATTTCTATGATGCACCACGTTTGACTCATCACACACGAGTACCAGGCTTTTTGTTTTTCTTGGATTTTTCTGATTGGGCCTTGACCATGCCTGCTAGGCGCACCCCCAGTTTGGGCCCATTGCGTTTTTACACTTCATGTTGTTGCTATTTGCACCAAATGTCTTTTTATTTTCTTTTATTTTCTTTTTGATTTTTGTTTTATTTGTCTGTTTGCAATTTAAATTAAATAAAATAGCTCCAATACTTTAAAAATTCACCAAAAAATTTTTTTGTAAACTTTGAGATGTCTAATATTTTTAGATATTTTTGATTTTTATTTTTGATTTTATTTTCAATTTAAAAAAGAATTGAATATTGGAGTGGTTTTAAATGGTTTAAATTGTAACTTTGTCTACTCTTGCATTTATTACTCTTCTTCGTTTTTGATCCAATGATTGAAAATTGATCCTCATCTCAATGATGAGTTGATCAATATTTGAGGACCAGTTTGCCCCTGGTTGTTGACTTTTGGGTTGACTTTGTGGCTTTTCTTTTTGCCTTTGTTTCTCTCATTTCAAAGTGGTACATCTAAATGAATCTTTTCTTTTGATGGTGCTTTGAGGGAACATTTGTCTTGATCTTTTGGACTCTGTTTGCCAACATGTTTAGCTTCCTTATGTATTTTATTTGGTATTTTTTTGAGCCTTTTTCCTATTTTTGAGATGACTTGCAAGTTAGGTCATTTCATAGGACAACTCACACAAGTGCATGACCTAGTTTGAATTGGAAGTGACCTTTGTGGATCCAATAAGCTCTCAACTCTTCTTGTTTCACATTTTAGACATGTTGAGCTTGTCGTATCTTCATTTTTAGGTCAAAATTATGTTCATTGCTTGTTGATTGATGCATTTCTTTTTTAACTTTCAACTTGAACTCCTAAGTGGTGTGTGCTTGCTTCCTTTGTGCTCTTGCTTGCATTTATTCTTGATTTGTTTTGATATTGCTTTTGAGATCTCTTCTCTTCACCTCCCTTCTGTCTAATGACCTTGGAGTGTCATTTAAGGTAGCTTGGTCCCTCCTTAGGAGGAACTTGAAGCTTACCTAAAGTGATGAATCCTTGAGGACTTTTTCTTTGTGTTTGTCACATGTTTGCTTGCTTTTGATGCATCTCTCTCTCCTTCTTCTTTTCTTTTCTTGCATTTCCATATGCATGATTGGTTGAAATGAGCTTGTGGTGGCTACTGCCCCACACTATTTTCCTCCCACTATCATTCTACTTGTGCATTCTATGTGTGCATCCTTTCATTTGCATATGCATTCTTCTTCTTCTTTTGCTTTTCTTTGCCATGCTCCCCATAAATCCTCTAACCTCTTGAGGTTATGATAGACATTAAGGTTCTACACATGCATGATAACATTAGGTATTTCCCTTTTCAAACTCAACTTTAGGTCCACTTTGCATGACAACTTTTAGGATTGATTAGTCTCCCATTAGTGTACCTTCTTCTCTTCTCATCTTCAAACAATCTTAACATACTTAATAAGGATAATGAATGTTGTACCATGAGCCTTATACTTGGAAAATTGTGATTGAGGGGCCACCTCTCAATTGCCTAGAGTGTTTAGTATACGTCCTTAGGACGATATACGACGCCTTCGATCCTAGGTTTTAGACTTTAGTACAACCTACATTATAAACACTTATATTCAAAACACTTCTACTCTAAAAAACACAAAAACACTTCAAACCTTTTTCACCCTTTGGGGTTCTTAATCAAGAAATCTTTTCACAAAAAGAGTGTCGTTAACTTCTAGTTCTACCGCAAACGGTAACACATAAGTCTCCAATGGTCGAGCTACATACACCAACTGCTAGAACTATTTGTTAACCCTACTCGAGCTAAAAAGCTTTTGAACCAAACCTGTGGTCCTTTTAGCCCGAACTACGTTTGCTCTGATCTTTCATCCCAGATGAAAGTACGTAGGCACAAGACGTGATCTCTTGGTGAACAACCTTCCCTCCTTTCACCCGTAGTTAGTCGAACTACGTTGACTCTGACTTTCCCATTGCACGAGGGAGTACGTAGGCACAGAGTGGCGATGCTCTGCCGAGCCATTTCTCTTCTCATTTTCTTTTGCCCCTAAGCCTTTAGCTAGATAGTTTCAACACACCCTTTTAGATAGATAACAATGCATAGATCCCGTCGAGTACAACGGGCGTTAGGGGTGCTAATACCTTCCCCTTGCGTAACCGACTCCCGAATCCAGACATGGTTGCGATGACCTTGTCTTTCCATTTTTCTTTAGGTTTTTCCGATCGTTTCCCTTCCCTCTCTTTGGGATAAATAAAGAAAGTGGAGACTCTTCTGTTTTTCTGCCGATTGTTTTTCGCAGTTGCGACACATTCCAGCTTCCTTTTCCTTTCTGTTCTTTTTTTACTACGCCTACAAAGCCATATAACTCTTCGAATTTCCTGAAGCTCTTTCAGCCATACTTTGTTCATGAGACTTAATCATCCATTGAAACTCTTCCTTTTCTAATGCTGACAAGTCTTTCTACTCTTCTATGGCTACTACTATGTGTTGCACCCTAAAATTTGCTCAACCTATTTCACCTGGTTTATGTTTCAATTGCATTGTCATTTACATAATAAGTCATGTACATAGTCTAATCATTTGCATAGCATAGCATAACAATTCATCCAACAAGGGATCAAGTGCCATTCTTATCAGAAAGAGGCCCATCAATGGGTTTTATTCAAGACCATCCAAGTAATCAAGAAATGAGTTGAAGCTTTGAAAAGTTTGAAGGTCAACCAGTGGATTTCTCTCCTAATCTTGGGATGTTGAAGATCATCAATGGGAGTATGAGCTATGAATGAGGGTATGGAATGTGCACAAGGATCATGGAAGACCTAGAGGGTCACTTTGAAGATGAGACAAGTCATTGATACAAGTACAAGAGCCAGAGGTGAAGTGCAGTCAACTAGGGTTTCATCTGGGTCAACCCTAGGTCAACTGAGTGATTGAAGAACATCAAGGCTTAGTTGAAGGATGTGGGATTCATGAATTGATATGTGTATACATGTGTGGTGCTGTGCCAAGGAGAAATCAAAAGGAATCAAGAAGAAGAGGAGTTACTAAATTAGGGTTTTAGTGTAAAATCCCCTAATTTAGGCCTATCTTCCAAGTCAGATAAGTCAAAATGCAAGCTTCAATGAATTCTTGGTCCACATGAAACTTGTAGAGTTTCTTAATAGCTTTAAGTTGAGTACTAAAAGTCTTCAAGAAGATTTGTAAAACTCAAGTTATGATTCTTGCAAGTTATGGGTCCCCAGAGGACATTGAAATTTATCTGTGAAAGTCACTTGACTTCCAAGCAACTTTTGCCCATGAATGAGTTTTCAAATGGATTCTTGGCCAACATAAGAGTTGTAGATCTTGATCTTAGCTTTAATTTGAGTACTAGAAGTCCTCAAGAGGATTTGTGGAACTCAAGTTATAGTCTTGGCAACCCAGGGGTATTTTGGGAAAGTTGAATTACAGGTCATTTTTCAACATAGGTCCAAATCTCCATCCTCCACTCCTCAAATGAAAAAAATGTTCAACATTAGATGTGTTAAAAATGATGTTTTTAGGCTAGATAAGAGGTCATGAGAGTTTGGAATGGCTTGCTTCACAAAATCATAAAAATGGCCTAAAATGAAGGTGAATTTTAAATGAACCAAGGTTGGAAATTAGGGTTTTTGATCTACACATCCAAACCAAGCCATATGACATACCAATTTGATTGTAAAATGCATTTTGAGAACATTGACATTGCCACAATTTTGAATTCAGGGTTATTTCAATGACTTGCTTTGTAAATTGATTACTTGCATCATAAGGCACAATTGCAAAACCACACTTCAAGGCAAATGCAAGGCTCCCTTCCATCCTAACACATCCAATATCTCATTAGAAGACAATTTGGATCAGAATTGAGTGCAAATACAAGCTAAAGCATGAGCTGATATGAACCAAGCATGAGATGAGATTTTCATGACATGAGATGGTGAATTTCTCATTGGATCGATCTAGAACTTTCTAGGGTCTTCAAACACATTCTATATATACTTGAGAAGTGATGCAGAGCTAGAGTGGGAAAGAATTGAGGGAGATTGTATAGATTTCATTTTCACTTTTCCATTTGCAAACAAAATTCTGTTACACAGTTTCAGCCAAGTTCAATCCATTCTTTTGATCTCAAAAGCTTGCTCTAGCATTGGTGGATGATTTCAGATAGGATCCATAGCAAGAACACTGGAGAATCGAGTGTTAGCATTTGAGTTTCATCATCTGCAACTCAGACTCGAATTCAAAGATTCAAGCCATTTCAGTCAAGTTCTTTGCATACAGAAGCTTGCTTATACTCCATTGAAGGAATCTGGAAGCTTTTGAGGATTGATTTGAAGGTTTGAGGACTCTGTTCATCTCAAATTTGCAGGTATGAAAACTTCACTCCATGGCATGATTTAGGTAGTTTCAATCTGTTTTGATTAGTTAGATTCAATGCAGGTTAGTGTATGAAGCTTTCTGGTAGCATTAGGGTTGATTTAGAGACAATTAGTGAAGTGATGAAATTTCTGTTCATGCAAATATCTTGATGAATCTTGTGATAGAATCTTAGGTTGATAGCTAGAATTGATCAGGGTGAAGTGGTGAAGAGTTTAGGCCACTCAATTTTAGGATTGGTGAGATTCCATTCTTGAGTGATTTCTGAGATTCCCATCGTGTTTGGAGAAGGAGTGTTTCAATGATTGTGAATGCCATGATTGAATTGCTGGTGAAAAATGGAGTGAGTTAGGGTTTTCATTTGTGATTTTTGATGAAGATTTGAGGGAGCATGACTTAGAGAAGATAAAGCTCAACTTTGTTCAGTCCATGGCGTTTCCCTCCTTTCAGAGTTTGAAGGTTGAAGATAACCTTTGCACCCTTAGATTAGAATAAGACCTTTGACCAAAACGGGATCTAATGGTTGTGGTTGCTTTTCAGTTTGTGAAAGGGACTCTGAAGATCAAAACGCCTCGTTTCACTTAATGGCAATTGGGTGGGCTTAGGTTAATTTGATATCCACACCCCTTTCCCAGGCCCAGTTGGATGATTGCACTGCATTGGATTGCTATTGGGCACGCTCATTTTCCTTTTTTCCATATTTTCTTTTATTTTCACATTTATTTTAAGTTCTTTGAAAATTCATAATAAATTGGAAAATTAATATTTTTGCATGGGAATTTTTTCCCAATTTTCCTCAAGACATCAAGAAAACTATAAAAAAATAAAAATGTCATTTCATTCATTTTTCTATTTTCGGTTTATTTTTACTTTTAATTGCTTTTATTTCACTTTTATTTGGATATACCAACTTTCTGAATTTAGTGTGATCATGTGACTTAGAATTTTGACTTGGTTCTTTTTTCTATGGTTAGTATATAGAATTAGGTTCCCCCTGGAATTTTATAACATTTTTGTGATTTAATTTTAGTTAGTTTTGAATAAGTAACTTTAGTGTGCTAGAATTAGGGTTTCAACTTGACATAGGTGCATTTCAACACATAGTTTTTGGATTTTTAGTTTGATTTAAGCCTTGGGGGTTATGTGGGGTATAGGGTACCTAGGTAGGATCCCTTAGAAATTAATTTAGGATTTTATGATGAGTATTTCCTATTTTCTATAATTTTTGCAAGTTGGTTGATATTGGTGTGTTCCCTCTTGGGATATTGTGTTGTTTGATGGGTTTTGGGCCTCTTCTTTGGGTGTTGGGGCTTGTGTTTGGCTTGAGGAGTCTATGGAGACCTTGGAGAAGATTGAAGACAAAAAGTGATGCTTGGAGCTTGAAGTTTCTTGTGCTTGAAGATTGCTTGTTGAAGACTTAGGAGATAGGAGATATAGGGAGAGCTCTAGAGTAGACTGATTTCTTCTGTCAAACATAGAGAGCTTCTTGTGCCTCTATTCCATCCTATGACAGAAGGTCCCCTAAAAAAGTTCCATCTCTCCTTAGGAGGGATTTAGAGCATGCTTTGATTGGGTAGAACCTTGAGGATCCTTTTCACTTGCTATGATAAGATCTTAATGATTTCCCTAGGTTATCATTAAGCCTCTCAACATTCCAATTTCATCTGTTGATTCTCTCCTGTGAGTGTTTGTATTGAAGATTGTAAGCCCATTGAGGATGAAGTTCATTGATGACTAGAGAAGATGAAGCTTGTGCCTATCAAAGCTGGGTATCTGTTGAGATTAGGGTTTTGCTGCTATTTGAAGTTGTGTGTTGGCTGGGGCTCAATGCTTGCTAAAGCTGAAGATTATTGGAGATAAGAGATTATCTGAAGTTTGGGTATCATTGGAAAATGAAGATGGGATTTTGCTTGAAGCATTACTTTCAACCTTTTACTGTTAATCGACTGTAGCTGCCAGAGCTGGTGCTGTTTGAACTGTTTGCTGTCAGAGGTGGTGTTGTTGTCTGAGCTGTTGTTGGATTTTAGTTCTTTTGCTGTATTTGTTTGTTGATTTTTCCCTTAGGTTTGAAGTGAAGCTACTTCACTTTGCCTATTGTTTGTTGCTGCATCCCATGCATATTTACTGTTTACTGTATATTGGCTGTTTCTTTTGCTGTTTATCCCCTAGGATCTCTGATTTCCTCTGCGCAGGAGGGAATTATGATAGACGTTAGGTTGTAATCCATGCATGATAACATTAGGGTAGTTTTGATTCCCCTTTCAAACCCTAGGTTTTGTAGACTTCTTTCTCTTCTATCTCAAAACAATTCAAGACACAGTAATAAGGATAATCGATGTCGTACGCTACGAGCCTTAAGCCATTTGAGAAAGGTTGCTGGAGGGTCACTCTTCTGTAATCTGATTGCTTAGTGTGTTACCCTTAGGGTGACTTACGACGTAGTCACTCTCAGATTATAGTCTCTAGTACGTCAGAGATTGCAAACATCGTAAAAGACAGTTCTTGCGTAAAAGACTGAAAACAAACATCAAAGTGTCATTTTTGTCCGCTTGGACTCTTAATCAGGAAAAACCCTTTCATAAGGAGATAAAAAACAGTCAGACAAGCTTGTGTCTTTCGTAGCCCGAACTACGTTTGCTCTGATCTTTCATGCTGTATGAAAGTACGTAGGCATAGGATGCGATATCCTAGTGAGCAACCTTCCCCTCCTTTCCCGTAGGTAGGCGAACTACGTTGACTCTGATTTCTCGTTTCAGACGGGAATACGTAGGCATAAAGTGCGATACTTTGCCGAGTCATTTTTTTCTTTCTTTTCTTTTTAATCCAGACCTATAGAGTAGATAGAATAACACACCCTTAGCTAGAAAACAAGCGTGGATCCCATCGAGTACGACGGACGTGAGGGGTGCTAATACCTTCCCCTTGCGTAACTGACTCCCGAATCCAGGATTTGGTTGCGATGACCATTCCTTTCCCATCTTTGCGTGAGGTTTACTTTGAGCGTTTCCTTTCCCTCCTTTGGGATAAATAACGCACAGTGGCGACTCTTCTGTTCAGCTGGCGCCAACTTTCGCAGTAGCGACAGCTGGCGACTCTGCTGGGGACTGGAATATCCCCTATGCGAGTCAATCCTAGCGCTTGTTTTCCCGTCATGGGTGTTGTGTAGATTTGCTTTTCTGTCTTTACTTTCCGCATTTTATTATCAGCTTTATACTGTTATTGCTGCTGCGGGAAGGGGGTAATCTGTTGAGAGATAAGCCGTACCTGGGCTTGAGGTTACACATAGACTTAGAAGTAGAGAGTAGTGGTTAGCCTGCTTGCTTAGCTCGCACCAGCTAGCCGTGAAATTTACGCTCGGACGAGATTCTCTTTGATGCTTCTTGCCTGGCCCTTAGGGCTCGACAAGTTGTCTGACCCGAGGATTGTCGACTCTGGGGACCTATCAATTGGGATTCAACTAAGTGAGGCCGCTTCAAGGGATGATGATGCCACACCTTCTGGGTATCGCATCATCACTCTTGAAAGTCTGTGACGTTGAACCCGCATAGGATGCCGTACCTCGTCTGCGAGTTAAGTACACACCTGTGAGGGGTAGGCGGGTTATTTGCAGGAAACCTTTGACCTCAGAATACCTGGTTTATCTCTGTTAGTGAGACGTGGTTACAAGGTTCTTTTGAGTGGTTGGTTTAGTTTAAGATAAAGATTGGATGGTTCTCAAGGCTTCAGTACAGAGCAGCCCAGTTCATCAGCATTGCACTCGGTCCCTTGTTTGCATATTCATGTGAATTTTCACGATTGCATTTCATTAACACGTATTTATGTTGCAGGTGATTTCCCTTTGATTCTAGTATATCTTCTAGCCAGACATGGAGTCCCTGAAGAAGACAGTTGCTTACCGGTTGCATTCGCCAGATATCAGTTCCTTGTTGGGTTTAGTTGCTCTAGCAGATGAGAGAGTAAGGGTTGAGTTCAGGATATCTTATGGGAGATTACTCAGTTTGTTATACAGACCATCAACATTTGAGACGACTGGGGTGTATACTTTGATGCAGTTTTATGAGCCGCAGCTGAGATGTTTCTTATTTCCAGACTATATTCTGGCACCCACTTTGGAGGAGTACTCTGCGATGTTGGGAGTTCCTGTGGTAGACCAGATGCCCTTCATACATGTTGATGCTGAGCCTGAGTTAGCTACACTCGCTGAGATTGTCAGCTTAGACGCTTCTGAGTTCCCGGGAGGCTTGGTCAAGCTAAACGGAGCTTATGGTTTTCACCTGTCTGTCCGGGTTGAGAAGGCTACACAGTGCGCGAAGAGTGGATGTTGGGTTGCCTTCAGTGCTATTCTAGCTGTCTGCATCTATGGGATTGTCTTGTTTCCTAATGTGCCAGATTTTGTTGACTCAGACGCCTTCCTGATTCTTGCCTCGAAGAATCCAGTTCCTACTCTCTTGGGCGATGTTTATCATTCCATTCACTACAAGAATGAGAAACGTCATGGCAAGAATGTTTCCTGCTGTCTTCTTCTCCTGTACAGGTGGTTCCAGGGGCACCTTCCTAAGACAGGGCCTTTTGTTGATGCTGTTGATACTTTGGATTGGTCTTCCCGGTTGATGGGGCTGTCTGCTGAGAATATCATTTGGTTTGATCGGAGCATGCTTGGTACTGATATTGTATATAGTTGCAGTGGCTTTCTGAATGTTCCCCTGATTGGACGGAAAGGTTGTATCAACTATAACCCTTCATTGCTGGTACGGCAGTTCGGTTACGCTTTAAGAGACGCTCCTATTAAGAAGGAGATACAGGAATCTCTGTATCTCACAGGGTCATTAGACGCGGCTATTTTGATCAGATTGAGACATGCATGGGCTAACATCCATAGGAGGGGAAAAGCTTTGCTCGGTAAGAGCAACAGCAGAGCTTATGATCCTTATTCGGCTTGGATCCGTGAGAGAGTCAGTACTTCCTTGATGCCTTATCCTGCTGTGGAACCCCTGTATCTTCCCTTGATTGAGGTACCCACTTTGGAAGAGAGTGAGAAGTATAACAAATTGCTGGCAGAGAACGAAGAACTGAAGAAAGCCAATGATGAGTTAGAGAAGGAGATCTTCCAGTTGCGGCGTGAGAAGAAGGAAACCACCTTCACTGTGAAGGAGCAGACTGAATTGATTAACAGGTTAGGATCGGAGCTGACGGAAGCGACCAACAAGAAAGAAAAAGTGGGAATAGCCTTGAACGGTGTTAGCAAGGTGCTTACTTCCAAGAAGGAACTTTTAAGCAAAGCTTATGCCCGTCTCAGCAAGTGGGAAGCTTTTTGGAGTACCACGCTTACCAAGCGGAAGGAGCGCGAAGACGAACTGAAGCTGCAGACTGCCACGCTAGAGGCACAAATTAGAGCCCAAGACGCAAAGATTGCTGAAGCGACATCACTTAGGAGCGCTGCTGAGCTCAGAGTAAGTGACATTGACGAGAAGCCGAGATGTTATGAAGAGAAGGCTGGTTGCAAGAGGTACAGATTTGACGAGAGTTCTGGCGAAAGAACCTGCCAGGACGATGCCAAAAAGCTGAGATCCACTACCGAGCGGCATGCTTTACTGATCTAGGAGTTGATCTCCCGACTAGGGCACTCGGAGACGATGAGGATATTGGAGGACGTCAGAGCACGCCATTTGGCCTGATTTATCTTTGCCTTGCCTTTGTTATTTGTACGGGTATTTGGGCCATCGCCAGGCTTGTTGGCCGAGGTCTTTTCAGTTGTATTCCATTGTACTCTTGTACCCAGACTTTGGTACAGCCGCTGCTAACGCGGACCAATGGGAACGACAACAATGACCACAACTCTGCGCATGTTGAGACTATTCCTGAAGATGGGCCCCCTACGCCTGTGGTTCCTTCTGTAGTGACCCCACCTGTTGTGGTCGTAGACAATGACGCTGGCGCTAGCAATGGTAACGCGGGGAATGGACATGAGACTGTTGTTAACAATGTTGGACTTGGAGATGCCAATCTGGGCGGTGGTAACTTCAATGGCGGTAATGGTTTTGGTAGCCATGGATTCGGCCATAACGACCAGGGGTTCGATTACGGCAATCAGGGCGGAAAGTTCGGCTTCAACACTCAGGATTTCGGCTACGACGGTTTTGGTAACGCTAACCAGGGTTATGGTGGAAATGGTGATGGATTGATTCCTGCCAACACTGGTTTCGGGCCTGTTAGGATCAATCAAGGTTATGGTAATGGGGGACGAGGTCCCGTGACTAATCAACAAGGGTTTGGTCGCAACACTGGTTATAACGGGTACGGAAATGAAAATGTGAACTGGGGCGAAGACTTCCAAGAGGATGCCTTCTCTGGAAGAGGTATGGGATTTGAGGGACCCGTTGACAATACTCAGAGGATTAAAATGCTTGAAGAACAGGTGAAGGGTATGGCTAATCAGAATTCTACCGGATTAGACATGACTACCATGGGCTTGGTGCCTGGGCTGAGGGTACCGCATAAATTCAAAGCTCCCACGTTCGACAAATATAAGGGGGACACTTGCCCTAAGGTGCACGTCCGCGCTTATTACCGAAGGATGTCCGCGTATTCGGATGACGAAAGGATGCTTATGCATTTCTTTCAAGACAGCCTGTCAGGACCATCACTCGAGTGGTACATGGGGTTGGAGCCCACTCAAATCAAAACCTGGAAGCAATTGGCGGATGCTTTTGTCCTGCATTATAAGTATAACAGTGATCTGGCACCGAACCGAGTTCAATTGCAAGGTTTGTCGCAGAAGAGCGGTGAAAGCTTCAAAGAGTATGCGCAGAGATGGCGCGATATGGCAGCAAGAGTACATCCTCCGTTAGCTGAAAGAGAAATGAATAGCATGTTCATTGGGACATTTACGGGGATATATTACGAAATATTGTTTAATGTTTCGTTGAGCAGTTTTTCAGATTTGATTCTTATGGGTGAGATGGTCGAAGACGGTATTAAGGTTGGAAGATTCCACGCAGGTGAGTCCACCCCCGCCGGAGGTACAAGAAAAGCATTCAGTGGTAGACGCCAAGGCGATACTAGTGTCGTGTTTGGTGGCAGAGGCCGGGGCAGAGGACGAAGTCAGTATGCTCAGCATCAACAAGTCGCTAGTGTTACCATCCCTTTTCCATAACAACAACAACAGCAATAGCAGCAGCAACAACAAAGGCATCACCCCGCCCAATGCAGAATCCTAGAGGGCAAGCCAAGGAGAGTATTTGAAACGCCTCCTTCAACATGGCACCGTTAATGGGCACTCCTCCGTTTGGCTACGATGCTGGTAAGCACTGTGATTTCCACTCTGGGGCGCCCGAACATGATATTGAAGGCTGTCACGTGTTTAAACATAAAGTCCAAGACTTGTTGGACAACAAAGATATCAACTTTGACCAGCAGGTCCAAATATAGTACAACAGCCTATGCCCAATCATGGGGCCAACGCCATCCTGACCGAGGAGAATTTAAATCTAGTGACAGATGTCAATGAGCTGAAGACACCGTTGGGTGAGATCAAAAGCAGGTTGTTAAAAGGGGGTGTATTCCCGGGGTGTGACTGTCGCTTGCGCGAAAATAAGGTGCCGGCACAACAGAAGAGTCGCCACCTTTCGTTATTTATCCCTCAGAGCGGGAAAGGAAACGATCGGAAAAACCTTATGAAAAAGGGTAAGACAAGGTCATCGCAACCGTTGTCTGGGTTCGGGAGTCGGTTACACAAGGGGAAGGTATTAGCACCCCTCACGCCTGTCGTACTCGACGGGATCCTCGCTTGTTGTGTTTACTTGGACGGGTTGGTTTTATTCTATCTACCTATCAAAGCTGGCTGAAAAAGAAAAGAAAAATGACTCGGCAAAGCGTCGCGTTTTATGCCTACGTATTCTCATCAGAGAATGAGAAATCAGAGTCAACGTAGTTCGGCCTACAAAGGGTTATGGGGGAAGGTAGCTCGCCAAGACATCGCCATCTTGTGCCTACGTACTCTCAACAGGCATGAGAGATCAGAGCTCACGTAGTTCGGGATACTACGGTTTATTTCCTGTTTTTTACGAAAGAAATGTTTTTTATTGTGTTTGCGATTTCAACCGCACTAGAGACTATGACCTGAGAGTGAATGCGTCGCATGTCACCCAAAGGGTACCATACTAAACATCCAGACTGTGGAAAAGAAACTCTCCCACAATCCTTTCTCAGATAGCTTAAGGCTCGTAATGTACGAAAGAAATCATTCATGATTACTGTATCTTAAACTGTTTTGAGATGAGAAGAGAACAAGCCCAACTAGGAGGGAGACTATCAAGTCCTACTTTATCATGCCATGGATTCATCCTATGGTTGAGGTTTGAACAGGGAACTCCTAGAAATTGTCATGCATAGGTTTCAACCTAAAAGTCTATCATCAAATCCTTATCCAGGGAAATGAGAGTCCTAAGGGATCATGTCAATGATACACCAAAACAGACAAAGCATCAGCTTAACAGTAAAATGCATGCAATGCAAGTGAGGGAGGAAATGTGTGTGGGGCTTCAGCCTCCACAAGCTCATCTCAACCTCAAGCCAAAATGGATAACAGTAATCATACTGAAATATAAACAACATGCTATCAAGCAATAAACAGTAAACTGCACTCATACAGATAAATGAAATAAAATGCCATCAGGAAAACAAACCACATGGGCAAGGGAGCTGGGCTCCACCGAATACCCGCAAGCAAAGCCATACAGTAACAATACAAGCAGAGGGAGCAACTCAACCTCTAGTGCAATCATGCTCCTAGATTCTACCTATTCTAGATGAACTTATTCTAATGCAACAGACAAGTCAAACAAAACACAACAATACAGAAAAGAAAAAGAAGAGAACAAATCAACTCCTCTCTCAACTCCAAGCCTCAGCTTCTCCAACAACAACTCAGTCTTCATACTTCAATCACTTGGCAAATATCAATTGCTTTTCCAGGTTTCAACCCTACAACATGAGTTTCAACTCATCTTTTCCCTTAAGCTTCAGCTTCTTGATCAGCTCCACCTTCAGGCTTCACCTAATCTTCAGGGGTCTTCAAGTATCAACTTGCTCTTCATGCTCTTCAAGCTTCAGCTGGAATGGCACTACTAAAGGATTCATCCTCTTCAATACTCTTCAATGAAGTCTTCATCTTCATGCTCAGGCTCAACCTCTCTCAAGACAATCAAAACCAGAGAAAATCACTTACTGGATAAGCTGGGGGATATTGAACTGCTTATTGATCACCAAAGGTGACCTATAAGGGTTCAACATCAAAGGAATGGTTCCCTCAAAAGTTCTACTTCCTAGGTACATCACTTATCCCTCCAAAGGAGAGAGGTGTATACCATGGAAGGACTTTGAATCATAGGGAGGAATGGAGGTGAATGATACCATCCATGTTTGAGAAAGAAGTCATCTACATCTAAGCTCTTCCTAATTCCTAACCCTAAAACAAAACAAAAAGAAAAAAGAACAAGCTCTCAAGCTCCTCAATGCATCTTCAAATCTTCTACTATGCTCCACAATGCTCCACAAAGAGATACCAAGCTTTCCAAGCTCACAAAGCAAAACAACTAAACAAACATGCCCTAAAGGCAACATAAACAATCAACCAATACAAAAATAACCCAAAAATAGCATACTATTATATTAAATCCTAATATAATTTCTAAGGGATCCTACATACCTACCCTTAATACCCATATATGCCCCATAGCCTAAATTGTCCTAAAAACCCAAAATCTAAAGTTATTGTGGACCTATGTTGAAGTTTTAACCTAATTCTACACAACCTAGAATTATCTAATCAAAACTATCCTAAAAATCATCAGAAAAATATGGAATTAATCCAGGGGGAACCTAAAACATATATCTAACTACCCTAAAAAGATTGAATTAAAAATCTTAAGGGAGCTACCTAAACTAAAATCTACAAATTAAGGTATCAACTTAAAAGCATTAAAAAGCAATTAAAGAAGAAAATATGCAAAAAATACTAAAATGCATGATATGGAAAATGTTTTCATTTTATATTTTTCTAGACAGAAATATGAAAAGGGAGAAAAAACTCCCATTAAAAAACATTGATTTTTCTATTTATTATGCATTTTCAAAGTATGAGAAAATTTGGAGAAAAATAAAATGAACATGATGAGATGGGGTGCAAACAGAAATAAAATCCAGTACAATCCACGCTTGGGCCCAGACATGGGGGTGCAAACAGAAAAGCGCCTGGCCCAGTTATCTAATTCAGAAAACAATTAAAAAACAAAAAGAAAAAGGAAAAAGCGCGGTGCGAATAGAAACAAATTATAGTTAAAAAATGGACTGGGCTCGATAGGGGGGTGGGGTTAGAAAAATCATCACTTAAGCCCAAATGATGCTTTAATGAAACGCAGCATTTCGCTGTGCTCAGGGTTTCCCTCTAAAATTCAATTGAACGTGGACCCTCAGATCATGAGCAAGTCAACCGGTCAATGAGCGATCCAACGGCTATGAAGTCTTCTTCAACCTTGAGACTAGGGTTTTCAGAAAAACCATTAAAACGCATGCCATGCAACAGATTTCCACCTCATCGTATGCCTTCGTTTCTCCATCAAATCTCAACATGTAAAAACCAATCTTGACCTATTTTCCACGCTGAACACAACCATGGCATTGGTTTCCATTGAAACACTCTCTATTATCCAAACCGAATGTGTAACCAACCTAAACTCAAAATGTGATCAGTTTTCAACCTCAACCAAACTCAAATTTCCTTACATAGAAATGATCCTTGCATTATACTAATCACAACCAGCTAGTAATCTTGCATTAACACTCCATATATTACACGTTCTTACTCCATCAAGAATTGACCTCCATGAATGAAACTTCACCAATTACTCTCAAACTCATCAAAAATGATCACCTAATTGTCTCTAACAGGTCTACACTAATAATTTACCCTAGCCATACCTAAATTAGGGTGTAGAGATGATTTTGCATACCTGGCTTCTTGGATTGGTAGTGATGGTAAATCTTCAATTCAAGGCCTGAAACTCTTCAAGAATGATCTCTAGATGATGAATCTTCTTCTGTATGCAAAAGATTTGGTGTAGCAAGCTTGTACTTCAAGATCCAATGTGAATGGCTTCTTTGCAAATTCCAATGGAACACCTTCAATTCTCCATCAATGGAGCTTCAACTCAATATGAACACACTCAGTAATATCTATGGAGAAGGTTTGTGAAGAAAAATGGGATGACAATGAAGAAAAATGGAGAGATTGAATATGACTTGCAATGGAAGCCTTATGATTTCACTCTCTCTTCTCTACACCAATTAACACCAACCTTGCCTTTGAGCAAGTCACAATGGTTATATAGAGAGGTTTAGAACAATCTAGAACTCCCTAGAACAATCCAATGAGAAATTCACCTTTTCATGCAATGGTATTTTGCATTTTCATTTCTCACCACATGGTATCTCATGCCAAATCCTTGTAATCTTTGGTTTCTGACTTGAATTTCTCCTTACATGAGATCTAAGATGAGATACAATGCATATCTTCCTTGTTTATTGAGTTTTTCCTTGTTTTGGTTTGGTACCTTATTATGCAAGCAATCAAATTCCAAAGCAACCCTATGATGCAAGCCTCAAATCAAAATTGTGGCTGAACCATTGTTCTTAGAATGTCATTTGGAGTCAAAATGACCTATTACATGACATGGTTTGGACTTATAACTTGGGATTTATGATTTTCAATTTCACTTGAATTAACTTATGCCTCATTTTTAGGCCATTTTTATCACTTTTTGATATGAGCCTTTTCAACATCTCATGACCTCCCTACTAGCCTTAAAACATCATTATAAGCAAGTTTGATGTTGAATATTTTTCCATTTGAAGCTTGGAAGTAGGAGATATGGCCTTATGCTTGAAAAGACCTATAACTTCCAAATGACCAAAATGCCCTTGGCTTGTCAAAGCCATAAGTTGAGTTTTAAAAATCCTATCAAGGACTTCTAGTACTCTCTAGAAAGCTAAGAAGATACTCTTCAACATTCATGTTGACCAAGAGATCATAGGAATCATCCTACTAGGGCAAAAGTTGTCTGCAATTTGAGTGACTTTCAAGGACCCAGATTCACATACCTCAGATGACATGTAATTTGTCAAAACCATAACTTGAGCTCTGCAAATCCTATCAAGGACTTATACTACTAAAACTAAAGCTAATAACAAGCTATTCAACATTCATGTTATGGGGAAGATGAGATGACAATCACATCTTGAGCTAAACTGCCTTGAAGATAGGGATCAAACTAGGGGACATTACACTGTCAATCCTTAGAAACCCTAGCTTGAAACTTCTCAAACTCCTCAATCATGATGAGTTGGTCTAGGAATCATCCTTATAGTATCTCAATACATCATTCCATGATCACATGGCTCTTGGATTAGGTCTCAACCCTCTCCAAATCATCAGTTGACCTAGGGTTGACCCAGTCAAACCCTAATTCTACCACTCATGGTTGAATCTTCTGAATTCTTGCACAATGATCTCTCTGGGCTTCATGATGGCTTTCAAGACATCTCATAAGCTTTCTCAAAGCTTTAAGTTCATCCTCATAGTCTCAGAATCATCTGAGGAGCACCCACAACTCTCAAGTCATGAGGCACACAACCTTGGTTTCAACCAATTCCTCTGAGGATCTCTTGAGTTCTCTGATAAAGGTATCAACCTTTGAACATTTGAAATAACTTCTTGGCTAGCTTCAAAGCCTCATATAACTCCTGATGGGTAAATAAATGTTGGTCAAATTTTGGGGTGCAACAGCTGCCCCTATTCAAACGGCTTGAACCTGACTAGGTGAGGAGCGAACGACTCTCAGCCAATCAAGGTGCGAGACGGTTGAATACCGGTAAACCCGGAAATTTGCCAACTGCACGAGCACACAGTACTCTTAGGGGAACAAATCTCCAAAAACTGGAATAATAGCTGCACGACAACTAGCTGGAGAAATACTGATCTGACATCGCCGTCAGTTATCCACATTAAATTCTTCTGACATTGTCATCAGACAACCAAAACACCCAACATCGCCGCTGGAAGACTAAATCACCTGACATCGCCGTCAGAAACAGACATACCCAACATCACCGCTGGAAAACTAAATCATCAGACATCGCCGTCGAATCCAAACTACCCAACATCGCCGCTGGAAAACTAAATCATCGGACATCGCCGTCGAATCCAAACTACCCAACATCGCCGCTGGAAAACCAAAGAACCTGACATCGCCGCCAGAAACAATCATACCCAACATCGCCGCTGGAGAGCTACAGAATCTGAGAAACACCCAACATCGCCGCTGGAACACTAAATCAACTGACATCGCCGTCGGAAACAATCATCCAACATCGCCGCTGGAAAACCAAAGAATATGAGGAACACCCAACATCGCCGCTGGAACACTAAATCAACTGACATAATCTGACCTCGCCGTCAGAAACAAACCATCCAACATCGCCGCTGGAGAATCGAAATACCTGACATCGCCGCCAGAACCAGACATCCAACATCGCCGCTGGAAAATCAAATCTACCTGACATCACCGCCAGAAACGAACCATCCAACATCGCCGCTGGAGAATCCAAAATAATCTGACCTCGCCGTCATGAACAAACATAACTCTGAGAGACATTCGACATCGCCGTCGAACAAGCATAATCTCTGCTGGGGAGCTAAAGAGTCTGACATTGCCGTCAAACATAATCTCCTAACATCGCCGCCAGAAACAAACATCCAACATCGCCGCTGGAAACAAACATCCAACATCGCCGCCGGAAACGAGCATAATCTGACCTCGCCGTCAAAACAAATATCCAACATCGCTGCTGGGAACAAACATGATATGACAAACATCCAACATCGCCGCTGGGGAACTAAATAATAATCTGACAAAACACCCAACATCGTCGCTGGAGATACAAAGGATCTGAGAACCACCCAACATCGCCGCTGGAAAACTAAACTATCTGACATCGCCGTCAGAACAAACAACACACCCAACATCGCCGCTGGAGAAATAGAGAATCTGACATCGCCGTCATAAACAAACACCCAACATTGCTGCTGGAAAACTCAAAATCACCCGACATCGTCGTCCGGGTGAAGAAACTTCATTGGGGAATTGGTCACACGGTAACCGGTGATACATAGTCGATCATGCCATCAGGCATTCAAAGAACACTGTCGGGCATCAGCCGGACTTCAGCCATCAGGTTGATCATGCCATCGGGCATTCAAGGAAATTGTCGGGCATCACCCGGACTTCAACCATCAGGTTGATCATGCCATCAGGCATTCCGCATTAGCTGAGATAACTGTTTCATTAACACGGTCAGACTTCAATCATGGAGTCTTCAAAGGAGGTTCCAACTTCGCCGTTAGAAAACCTGTTGGGGAGGATGCTTCGCCACTGGGGAATCTGGAGAACTATCAAGTAACTCAAACTCCGTTCTGGGGGTCCAGAAATCATTCTGGAGAAATCAGCTCTGCTGAGGACTTCAAGAATCATCTTGAACAAATAACTCCGCTGGGGACCTTCAAGAATCATCTTGAACTGATAACCATTCTGAGAAAACACTCTGTTGGGGATTCCGGAATCATCCGGGGCAACTCTTGTCGGGGACAAACCAATCATGGCTTGAGCAACTTCCAAGGATTCGGCTCTCTTGGGGTTTCAGGAATCATCCTGGGCAACCTTCACTGGGGACGCTACTGGGGAGCTTAAGAATCATCTTAAGCACATGGCCCTGCTGAGGAATTCAAGAATCATCTTGAACTGAAGACTTCGCTGGGGATCTCAAAAATCATCTTGAGTAAGCGACTTCGTTGGGGAGAATGTCAGGAATCATCCTGAGCAACTGATCCTTCGGCGGAACACCTGCAAACAAGAACGGTAACGACCTAGATCATGTTTATTATGCATATGCTTCGGCGCCATGCTCCACACGGTGGAAATGCTATGCGTTTATGATACATGCTATGCAATCATGCACAATGATGCGATCCCGTCAGCAAAATAAATGCTGAGGGGGGAATCCTCCTATCAAGGGGGAAGAACTACTCAGATAGAGGAATCATCCTGCTGAGGAGAACGTAGTCACGCCAATATCAATTGGACTCCGCAGGGGACACAACTTCAGTTGACTGTTGCGGGGGGACGAAGCTCTACGAGAACATGGACCTGCTGAAGGAAAGCGATGTCGATCGCGAGAATAAACTGCGTGGCCTTCTCGGCTACTCTTCTGGGGATAACAACTCTGTGGGGAAACAACTTCAGCTGCTCAACACTCCCACTGGGAAAAGCCAATCATGGTCTGATCAACTTCCAAGGATTCGGCTCTCTTGGGTATCTGCAAACTCGGCTGAGGAAGGAGAAATCATTCTGCTTCTCTGGAGAGAGTACAACTCTGGGGGAAATACAACATCATCTGTTCAACGCTCTGCTAGGGAAAACCACTCATGGTCCCAACTGCTTCACTGGAGAGAACAACTCTGATGAGGAATCTCAATTCCGCTGGGGAAGAAGGAATCATCCGACTTCGGGGGAGAGTACAACTCTGGGGGAAATACAGCATCGGCTGTTCAACGCTCTGCTAGGGAAAACCAATCATGGTCCCTACTGCTTCCAAGGATTCAGCTCTCTTGGGGGTTTGCGAACTCAGCCGGGGAAGGGGAAATCATTCTACTTCACTGGAGAGTACGACTCTGATGAGGAATTTCAATTCCGCTGGGGAAGAAGGAATCATCCGACTTCGGGGGAGGGTACAACTCTGCAGGGGAATACAGCGTCAGCTGTTCCAACACTCTACTGGGGAAGAGGGACTCATCCGACTTCGGGAGAGAGTACGACTCTGGTGGGGAATCTCAATTCCGCTGGAGACTTCAGTCTGGCACCATCAGTTGCTGCATACTTCGGCGTACGAACAACTTCCTATGAAACCTGCACTTGTGACCCGGTGCGGGGGAAACACGAGCTTCGGCGCCCGAACATTTTTATGAAACCTGCACTTGTGACCCGGTGCAGGGGGGAACACGAGCTTCGGCGCCCGAACATTTTTATGAAACCTGCACTTGTGACCCGGTGCTGGGGGAAGAACACGAGCTTCGGCGCCCGAACATTTCTATGAAACCTGCACTTGTGACCCGGTGCGGGGGGAGAACACGAGCTTCGGCGCCCGAACATTTCTATGAAACTTGCACTTGTGACCCGGTGCGGGGGGAGAAAGAAATCATGCTTTGGCACTTGACTCAGCTGAGGAGGTGACGTTCCTTCAGGACGCATCTGCTTGGGGAAGAGAATCATCTCTGCCTGGGGAGACATATCAATGCTCACTATCTTGCGTTCAGACTCTGCGGGGAGAGGCCACTGAACTCTGCTGGAGAAGGAGGAATCATCCTGCTTCAGGGATGCGCACGGCGCACTGTCTGGAATATGCTACACCTGTAACAACACAAACAAACAGACAAGATACCCTTCTCAAAGGGACCTATCAAGGTTATTATCTCGTGACAATATTCAGGTAATTGATTGTTTCAACAATCAGTGGCCTAGGCCAGTAAGTTTATGTATGCGCATTTTATCAAAAACATCGGCGTTTTCTTTCGCAAACAAAACAGATAAATGCTAAACAGGCAAATAGAATTGCTGAATAGTATGCATTTTATTGATAACAAACCCCTGAATGGGTAAAAATGTTTTACAACAGAGGCAAGCTCCTGGAATGAGGAAGCCGCGCAAAATAAAACATAAATATACATCAGTATATACAAATGTCGGCAACGAGGCGTAGACGAACACCATGAGTTGATCCCTCTAAGACCCACTTGACTTTGATACTTCTCCGACGCTTCAGCTTCGGAAGAGATTGATTCAGATAAACGGACCTCAGGTCCTCCAAACCATTAACAATGAAAGTCCGCACGCGAAACGCAGTCATTTGCTTATTCAAATCCCTAACTTTTGCGTGAACCGCCCTTTGCGGGTTTTCAGTTCACCGGGATACCCTTTTTTACCGAAGCCGCCTAGTGTAGGTTTTCGACTTCGCGGGTGTACATTTTTTCCAATATATCCCTAATTTTTGCCCGAACCTTTTATTCTGTTTTTGGTTCGCCGGGATGCCCCTTTTTTGCCTGGACTCTCTTTTTTTGTCCAGCGGATCGCTTTCAAGCAAAGTATTTTTTAACTGCGTCCGCGTTCACCGGGGATGAAAAATCTTCACCATCCATCGTGGATAACAACAAAGCTCCTCCCGAGAAGACCTTGCTGACAACATACGGACCTTCGTAATTCGGAGTCCACTTGCCCCGGTGATCGGAGTGTGGCGGAAGAATCTTCTTCAGGACGAGATCACCCGTCTGAAAGCTTCTAGGACGCACCTTCTTATCATAAGCTTTCTTCATTCGGCTTTGGTACATACGACCAAATGCAATCGATGCTAACCTCTTCTCGTCCATCAGGATGAGTTGGTTCAAACGATTCGTAATCCATTCTGCCTCGTCGAGTTTCACATCAACCAAAACTCGCAAAGAAGGGATCTCCACTTCTAACGGTAGGACCGCTTCCATACCGTACACCAAGGAGAAAGGAGTTGCCCCGGTCAACGTACGTACCGTCGTATGATAACCGTGCAATGCAAACGGCAGCATCTCGTGCCAATCTTTGTACGTCACAACCATCTTCTGAACAATCTTCTTTATGTTCTTGTTGGCGGCTTCGACGGAGCCATTCATCTTCGGCCGGTAGGGAGATGAGTTGTGGTGTTCAATCTTGAAGCTCTGGCACAGCTCCTTCATCATCTTGTTATTCAAATTCGAACCATTATCAGTAATGATCCGCTTGGGAATTCCATAACGACAGATGATGTCCCTCTTTATGAATTTAGCCACCACCTGCTTGGTCACATTAGCGTACGAGGCTGCCTCCACCCACTTGGTGAAGTAGTCGATAGCTACCAGAATGAAACGATGACCGTTAGATGCAGTGGGCTCGATCTTGCCTATCATGTCGATGCCCCACATGGAGAACGGCCATGGGGAGGACATGACATTCAACGAGCACGGCGGCACATGAACTTTATCAGCATAAATCTGGCATTTATGACATCTCTTCGCGAATCTTGTCAAGTACATGAATTATGCCATAATTCAACGAGCTCGATCTTGTCAAGTACATGATTAATGTCCGTCCAGCCACTGGGGGTATCAAGATTGGAGGTTCTTGAAGATACTGCTTTATCTTATCGAATGCCTTCTGGAAATCTTCATTCCAAGTAATCGCCTGATCTTTCTTTAAAAGCTTGAACATCGGTTCACAAGTGGTCGTGAGCTGAGAGATAAACCTTGCAATGTAGTTTATTCGGCCCAAGAAACCACGAACTTCTTTTTCTCTTTTCGGCACTGGCATTTCTTGAATGGCTTTTATTTTCGCAGGATCAACCTCGATACCTCGTTCGCTTACAATAAACCCCAGCAACTTTCCGGACCGCACTCCGAAAGTGCATTTGTTAGGATTCAGCCTCAACCTGAACTTCCTAAGCCTCTCAAAAAGCTTCAATAAGTTGACCAGATGCTCTTCCTCTGTTTGGGACTTTGCAATAATGTCATCAACATAGACCTCGATCTCATGATGAATCATATCATGAAACAAAGTTACCATTGCTCGCTGGTAAGTGGCCCCTGCGTTCTTCAGACCGAAGGGCATTACCTTATAGCAGAATGTTCCCCAGGGGGTGATAAACGTTGTTTTCTCCATGTCCTCCGGCGCCATCTTGATCTGGTTGTAACCGGAGAAGCCATCCATGACCGAAAACACGGAGAACTGGGCTGTGTTGTCGACCAACACATCGATATGAGGCAACGGGAAATCATCTTTAGGGCTCGCCTTATTCAAATCCCGATAATCGACGCACATGCGTACCTTACCGTCCTTCTTCGGTACAGGCACTATGTTGGCGACCCACGGAGGGTAAGTGGTGACCGCTAAGAAGCCAGCATCGAGCTGTTTTTGCACTTCTTCTTTGATCTTAACGGCCATGTCTGGTCTCGTCCTCCTAAGCTTCTGCTTGACGGGAGGGCAATCTCCTCGCAGCGGCAAGTGGTGGACCACGATGTCCGTGTCAAGTCTGGGCATATCTTCGTATGACCAAGCAAAGACGTCACTATACTCTCGAAGCATCTCGACCAGTCTCTGCTTGACATCATTCTGCAGCGTAGCCCCTATCCTGACATTTCTGACGAGCTCTTCAGAATCCAGATTTACGATCTCAATTTCTTCTTCGTGAGGCAGAATAACCTTTTCCTCTTGTTTCAACAAGCGGGCCAACTCTTCCGGAAGGTCTTCGTCTTCATCAATCTCTCCCTCGGCTTGATAGATCGGGCAATCGAAGTCGAAGTGAGCCGTAGAGGGTCCAGAGTCGATGTCATCTGTTATGTGGATCCTGCAATAACAAGGGTTAAGTTTAAAACAAGAATATGCAGGTTAGCACAAACCCCGTTGCCATTTTACTATTTTTCAAAACAAATATAAAACAGGATAACAGAGATCACAATATTTGAATACGAAGAAAACGCCTTTGATTTATTAACAAAATGCATGTACGTAATCCAACAAGGCCCTGACAATAAAACCGCTATGCCCCGGGTAGGACATAAGGTTGTACAATGATTGTAAATCATTACTCTTCACTTGTCAGCTGGATGATATCCTTGATGGTCCAATTGTTGAGGCGCTCGTTTGGCTTGCTTGGCTGAATCCAAGAGTCGAGATCACAATCGCTATCCCCGCTGTCTTCAGACGCCGCGTTGATGCTTTCGAAGATCACTCCGCCACTGGTGAATAGGATCGGCCCCTTACCCCGTGACGCACTGCTAGACGAAGAAGAAGAAGCTTCAGCTTCAGGAGAATACCCCAATCCAAACTTATCCTACTTGATTGGTATCTCCAAAATGTGCCCCCAGCCTGGGGTAGAACCGGCTTCGACGATGGCCCGAGCTTCTTTGAATGAGGAGAGATTCATCTCTGGCTTCTCTGCGATGACAGGAGCTACCTCTTTCACCTTGACGACTTCAAATGCTTGGCAGAAAGTTTCATGGATTTCGCCATCCATTTCAACATACTTAAAGGATGACAAATGGCTAACCATTATGTCCTCCTCACCACACACGGTTACTATGCTTCCCCCGATAGCATATTTGAGCTTTTGATGCAACGTGGAGGTCACGGCACCAGCAACATGGATCCATGGCCGGTCCAAGAGGCAACTGTAGGCAGGCATGATGTCCATGATATAAAAGACCGTGTCGAACGTTTCCGGACCAACTTGGATCGGCAGGGTCAACTCCCTGAAAATGTGGCGCTTAGTTCCATCAAATGCTTTCACCACCAGATCATTGGGTGTGCAAAGCAATCCACGAGTGTCCAACTTCATTAATTCCTTCTTCGGAAGCACATTAAGCGACGAACTCGTGTCCACCAGGACATGCGACATGATTGTGCCCCTGCACTCTATCGAGATGTGCAAGGCGCTGTTGTGATCTCTCCCTTTAGGCGTCAGCTCTAAATCTGTGAAACCTAGCCCATTGCTAGCATTAACATGGGCTACCACCTCTTCTAGCTGATTCACTGATATCTCTTGCGGTACGTAGGCAGCGTTCAATACCTTCAGTAGCGCGTTGCGGTGCGCTTCAGAACACAGCAACAAATTGATAATAGAAATCTTCGACGGCGTCTGATGGAGATGGTCTACAATCTTGTAGTCGCTCTTTTTGATTAACCGCATAAACTCCTCGGCATCTTTGACCCACAAATCTTTCTCTATCCCACACGGGGCTTCTTCGACGACTTTGCTTTTACCCTTATCAGCCGCATCAGTTCTGACCACTTTATCTGCCACGACCTCTGGCGGTGCAAACACTCTTCCGCTACGGGTAATACCACTGATTCCTGCGAGGTTCTCCACAGTCGACCCATACGGCTCTAGCTCTAACTTTTGACCGTTGCAATAGACTTCAGCTCCATAATGCCACGAAACAGCGTTAGTGCTCTCGAATGGGATCGACCCAGCTTTGGTGATAGTGATTGTGGGCGGTCGGGGCGCAGAGATAGTTATTGGTTGGCGAGGAATGGTGATGGTGGCGACTTCATCGGTCTGCTTCAACACTATCTCTCCTGATACACTTTCAGCCCTCCGGCTGAACTGCAAAATACCCTCAGTAATCAGACTTTGGATTCCTTCTACCAGCTGCTCACATCCATCAGAATGTGTAGCACAGGCCATGCATAACTCTCCGCATCCTGGAAAAAACCCTTTCTTCAACAACTTAGCCTTGACGAAACTAAGCGGCGTCTTTAGGTCTTTAACATCAGTCAACAGATCTGCGCTCTCTTCTTTGATAATGGCGTTCACTCCGCCTCCCCTATGATTCGGCATAGGATTTTTCGTGACATTGGGCACACTATCGGAAAAGTTAATAATCTTGGCATCTACCAGGTCCTGCACCTTGTGCTTAAAGGCTTTGCAGTTCTCAATCGTATGGCCTGGTGCCTCTGTATGGAAATCGCAAGTGGCATTCGCGTCGTATCCTGGTGGAGGTACCCCTGTCAAGGGAGCCATCGTCCTCTTCTGAACTAACTAAAGCTGAAGCAAAGTCTACAAGAGTTGCGCATACGACATGGGCGGTGCCTCGAAGTGACGGTTTGTCAAAGGTGCCCGATTCTGGTACTTTCTATATCCCTGCTGATTCGGTTGCTGCTGCTGCTGCGGAGCTGCTGGGATATTTATACTGGCTATCTACTGCTGAGGGCCCTTGCCCTTTCTTCGAGCGTTGGTCACAGCGCTCGCATCTCCTTCTCGTCGTTTACCAACATAAGGTTTCTTTCCACCTCCTCCAGCTGAGGATGACTCACCTTGAATTTTCCCGATCTTGATACCATTCTCGACGTGCTCGCCCATGGTAATGAGAGCTGAGAACGTCCCCGACATACCGCTGACTAACTTTTCATAGTAGATTCCCGGGAGGGTAGCCACAAACATCTGCACGAGCTCGCGCTCAACCATCGGCGGTTGAACCCGAGCAGCCAACTCACGCCACCGCTGGGCGTACTCCTTAAATCCTTCATTATTCCGCTGCGAAAGGTTCTGGAGCTGGACTCGGTTCGGGGCCAAGTCGCTATTGTACTGGTAATGGAGGACAAATGCTTCAGCGAGATCCTTCCATGTGCGCACGCTGGTGGGCTCCAAGCCCATGTACCACTCGAGGGATGGTCTAGAAAGACTATCTTGGAAGAAGTGCATCAGCAACTTCTCATCTTCGGAATAGGCAGACATCTTTCTATAGTACGATCGCAGGTGGACACGAGGGCAAGTGGTACCCTTATATTTCTCAAAGACAGGCACCTTAAACTTAGGAGGTACCTTGAAATCAGCGATTAACCCCAGCTTGGACATATCAACGCCCAAAGTATTCTGATTCTCAATGTCTCTCATTTTATCCTCAAGTGCTTTGAATCTGAGCCGCGCTTCAGCATTCAGCTCCGCTTCCGCACCTCTTTGAGAAAACACATCATCCTGATGATCCTCAAGCCACGGTTGAGGCACCAACAGATTCCCGACGCCAGCATTGCTGTTGACCGGCCCGATGTTGACATTAGCTCCCAGACTCCCATTGCCGACATCCGTCGCATTGAGTCCGATATTGGCCATCACATTGCCATTAGCACTGCAGTTGCCCCCAGCAACAGGAACACCATTCTGCGGAGTATCAACTGGTGGAGGAGTAGGCACAGCCCCGCCATGAAGTATGCCGTTACTATCAACCCGGGAGATTAAAGGTTGAACCAAAGTCCTGAGCTGGTCCTGACCATTAGCGACTACCTGCATCAATTCCATAAAGCGATCCATCCGCTCACGGAGCTCCTGGACATCTGTCTGCACCTGATCCATAATCCTGGTCTGATTAGCTCGAGTTGAATAACGGTGAATTAGTCTCTGATCAATCCTGGAATCGCCGGAAACAGCCTGGGACCTGTGAACCTGAAAAACCTGTAAACACTAAAGGTTAGGAAAAACAACAAAATGTACGCCATGCAAATGCTTCATGTAGATGCATGCGTGTGTCTGTGTGTTTGGGAGATTTCCCCCGATCTAGTGCCTGAGTGCCAGTGCTGATAATAATAATAAGAAGAAGTCCGAGCCCAATCATGGAAACATCAATCTCATATATAAAGGAAAGCCTATCAAGGCAGTACATAGCATCAGCGAGTACAAGACAAATCAACAGCGTGACCTCAGCCAACAAGCTTGGTGATGGTCAGCATACAACAAAGATCAAAACAAAAGGAATACAACTAGTCAAGTACGGCCACGGGCGCGATACTCTGCTAATAACTCTTTCGTCTCTGGATGATCTGGCAAAGTGAGCAACCCCTCGACGAGTAGTTCCCTCTGCACAATGGTATACTGAAGTCCCTGAACTAAACTTTCCCATGCTCCTTCGCCGAAGCAATCTTCTAATTTCCGCTTTTTGGACTCAACCGTCAGCTTGTGCTCCTTCAGGTTAGCGAGAGCTTTGTTGAGTTGGCCTTCAGCGGCGTATCTGCGGGCGGTTTCTTCATCAAACCTCTGTTCACTGTCCTTCACTTCGGCTTCTATCTTGGAGATCTGCAGCATCAGCTTATCCTCCCGCTCCTTCCTGGTGGCCAGGGAAGCCTTCTAGTGCTGGTCGAACTTGGATATCCTCTGATATGCCTCATCCAAATGCTGCTTCTTCGTAGCCAATACGTCATTGACAGCCCTGAAGTCTTGACCCATGCGTTCCCGCTCGGCGATCTGCTTCGTCAGGTCTGTACCCAGCTGGTTCACCAGCTCTGTTTGCCTTTTGAAAGAATGAACGGCCTCGTTCCTTTCACTTCGAAGCTGAGCTAACTCCTTCTCCAATTCTGCGTTCGCCCGCTTCAATTCATCCCGCTCAGCTAATACCTGGTTATGCTGATGGATGGGCACAGTAGTAGGCTCTTCGACTGCTAGAGAGCTTTCTGGCTTGGCATGAGGAAACGGCATCCCTATAGCATTGGCCCTGGCTCTGATCCATGTCAAGTACGGAGGGTAGGCTTGATTGTTTCTCTTTCCAAGCAAAGGCTTTCCTCGCTTACTGATATTATTCCATGCACGCTGAAGCTTGGACAACAGATCCCCCTCTAGAATACCTGTGAGGTACAGAGATTCCTGTACATGTTCCTCCTTCGGCGGAGTTCTCAAAGCATACGCGAATTGTCGAACCAGCAACGACGGATTGTAGTTTATGCAACCCTTCCTTCCTATCAGAGGCACATTAGGAAACTCGCTGCAACTGAAGATCACCTCAGTACCCAACCTGTCTCTGTCGAACCAAGCAATATCCTCTGTAGATAAACTCATCAGACGCTCCGGCCACTCAACTGTGGCTGCAGACAAGACAAAAGGACCCCTCTTGGGCAGATGGCTATCAAGCCATTTGTACAGCAAGGGTACACAACATGAGACGTTCTTCCCTCTCCGGTTCTTATTCTTGTAGTGGACTGAGTGATAGACATCTCCTATCAGGGTAGGGACTGGATTCCCTGAAGCAAAGATGTGAAACACATCAAAGTCTACAAAATCGGGCATGTTGGGGAACAGGATAATGCCATATATGCACAAAGCGAGGATGGCATTGAACGCGTCCCAACATCTGTCCTTGGCACACTGCTGAGCTTTAACCACCAGAAACTGCAAGGAGAACCCTGGAACCTTGTTCCAACTAGTCACTACTAACTCTGAGGCGTCCAAGTGAAGTGAAGAAGCTAAACCAGCCAGATCAGGCTCAGCATCCATGTGGACAAAAGGCATCTGCCTTTTGATAGGCACACCCAGCAAATCAGCATATTCTTCCAGCGTCGGCGCGAGAACAAAGTCCTGAAAAGTGAAACATCTCAGCGGAGGGTCGTAGAACTGCAGCAGAGCATGCAACCCATTTAACTCGAACGCAGAAGGCTTGCAAACCAAACTGAGCAACCTGCCATAAGATTTTCTGAACTCATCCTTCACAGAATCACCTGCTAGAGCTATCAAACCAGTCAACTTAACCACATCAGGGGTCGGGAACTTGTAAGCCACAGTCTTCCTGAGAGAGCCCATAACAATACAATAGGAGGCAAGAAATCCTGGATCGGGGAAAACGGTACCTGCAACACAGACACACGTTAATGGAATGCAAATGATATGCAAACTAATGCAAAATGCAGTCATGCAATAATATATCCGGGTAACTGCTGTTGCGGAGATTCTGTATCAACAAAACCACGACCACTGATGAGAAGAAAACCCTGGTGTAGGATCACAGATCTGATCTGCCAAGAACAACCATCTGATAGGACCATATACATAGGATCATAATTCTGCTCTGTCGAGAACAAATATCTGATAATAAGGACCTCAGATGTATGATCAAGAAATATCTGCTGATGAAGTCTTCAGACCCCAAATCAAAAATCTGCTCTATCAAGAACAAACATACAGCTGCTGATGAGATCTTCAGACCCCACTCAAAAATCTGCCCTATCAAGAACAAACAACATCTGCTGATGAGATCTTCAGACCCCAAAAATCTGCTCTATCAAGAACAAACAACATCTGATGATAAGATACTCTGATCAAAACCTGCTCTATCAAGAACAAACATACACCTGATGATAAGATCTTCTGATCAAAACCTGCTCTATCAAGAACAGACAAATCTGCAACTGAGAACCCTGGTACCAACAACACTGATTCACTGTCAAGAAAACCAGGTAGTCTGGAGGTCAAAGTTTCCTGCAATAAACCCAATCCCACTCACAGGTATGGACCTAAACTGACTCAAGGTACGGCATCCTATGCGTTTATCAGCGTCATAGACTTTCAAGAGGGGTGATACGATACCCAGAAGGTGTGGCATCACCAGCTCATGAAGCAGCCTCACTTAGCTGAATCACAAATGATCGGTCCCCAGAGTCGACAATCCACCAAACCAGCAACCGTCTCAACCCAAAGGGTTGAAAGTGAAGCCAACCGGATGAACCTCGTCTGAGCGTGGATTTCATGAGACACTAGTGCCTGCAAAGCAAGCACGCGCCCACTAATTTCCACTCTAAGTCTATAGTGCACTCAAGCCTGGGTCTGGCTTCTCACTCATCAGAACTCCCATCCCACAACAGCACAAATAATTATACTGAAAATAAAATGCGGGAAATAAAGTGCGAGAAGTAAAATGCGATAAATAAATGCAACCCAGCAAGTAAACAAACAAGTGTTAGGATTGACTCTCGCAGGGAACCATAAGGTCCCCAGAAGAGTCGCCAGTTGTCGCTTGCGCGAAAATAAGGTGCCGGCACAACAAAAGAGTCGCCACCTTTCATTATTTATCCCTCAGAGCGGGAAAGGAAACGATCGGAAAAACCTTACGAAAAAGGGTAAGACAAGGTCATCGCAACCGTTGTCTGGGTTCGGGAGTCGGTTATGCAAGGGGAAGGTATTAGCACCCCTCACGTCCGTCGTACTCGACGGGATCCTCGCTTGTTGTGTTTACTTGGACGGGTTGGTTTTATTCTATCTACCTATCAAGGCTGGCTGAAAAAGAAAAGAAAAATGACTCGGCGAAGCGTCGCGCTTTATGCCTACGTATTCTCATCAGAAAATGAGAAATCAGAGTCAACGTAGTTCAGCCTACGAAGGGTTATGGGGGAAGGTAGCTCGCCAAGACATCGCCATCTTGTGCCTACGTACTCTCAACAGGCATGAGAGATCAGAGCTCACGTAGTTCGGGAAACTACGGTTTATTTCCTGTTTTTTACGAAAGAAATGTTTTTTATTGTGTTTGCAATTTCAACCGCACTAGAGACTATGACCTGAGAGTGAATGCGTCGCATGTCACCCAAAGGATACCATACTAAACATCCAGACTGTGGAAAAGAAACTCTCCCACAATCCTTTCTCAGATAGCTTAAGGCTCGTAACATACGAAATAAATCATTCATGATTACTGTATCTTAAACTGTTTTGAGATGAGAAGAGAACAAGCCCAACTAGGAGGGAGACTATCAAGTCCTACTGTTATCATGCCATGGATTCATCCTATGGTTGAGGTTTGAACAGGGAACTCCTAGAAATTGTCATGCATAGGTTTCAACCTAAAAGTCTATCATCAAATTCTTATCCAAGGAAATGAGAGTCCTAAGGGATCATGTCAATGATACACCAAAACAGACAAAGCATCAGCTTAACAGTAAAATGCATGCAATGCAAGTGAGGGAGGAAATGTGTGTGGGGCTTCATCCTCCACAAGCTCATCTCAACCTCAAGCCAGAATGGATAACAGTAATCATACTGAAATATAAACAACATGCTATCAAGCAATAAACAGTAAACTGCACTCATACAGATAAATGAAATAAAATGCCATCAGGAAAACAAACCACATGGGCAAGGGAGCTGGGCTCCACCGAATACCCGCAAGCAAAGCCACACAGTAACAATACAAGCAGAGGGAGCAACTCAACCTCTAGTGCAATCGTGCTCCTAGATTCTACCTATTCTAGATGAACTTATTCTAATGCAACAGACAAGTCAAACAAAACACAACAATACAGAAAAGAAAAAGAAGAGAACAGATCAACTCATCTCTCAACTCCAAGCCTCAGCTTCTCCAACAGCAACTCAGTCTTCAGACTTCAATCACTTGGCAAATATCAATTGCTTTTCCAGGTTTCAACCCTACAACATGAGTTTCAACTCATCTTCTCCCTTAAGCTTCAGCTTCTTGATCAGCTCCACCTTCAGGCTTCACCTAATCTTCAGGGGTCTTCAAGTATCAACTTGCTCTTCATGCTCTTCAAGCTTCAGCTGGAATGGCACTACTAAAGGATTCATCCTCTTCAATACTCTTCAATGAAGTCTTCATCTTCATGCTCAGGCTCAACCTCTCTCAAGACAATCAAAACCAGAGAAAATCACTTACTGGATAAGCTGGGGGATATTGAACTGCTTATTGATCACCAAAGGTGACCTATAAGGGTTCAACATCAAAGGAATGGTTCCCTCAAAAGTTCTACTTCCTAGGTACATCACTTATCCCTCCAAAGGAGAGAGGTGTATACCATGGAAGGACTTTGAATCATAGGGAGGAATGGAGGTGAATGATACCATCCATGTTTGAGAAAGAAGTCATCTACATCTAAGCTCTCCTAATTCCTAACCCTAAAACAAAACAAAAAGAAAAAAGAACAAGCTCTCAAGCTCCTCAATGCATCTTCAAATCTTCTACTATTCTCCACAATGCTCCACAAAGAGATACCAAGCTTTCCAAGCTCACAAAGCAAAACAACTAAACAAACATGCCCTAAAGGCAACACAAACAATCAACCAATACAAAAATCAACCAAAAATAGCATACTATTATATTAAATCCTAATATAATTTCTAAGGGATCCTACATACTACCCTTAATACCCATATATGCCCCATAGCCTAAATTGTCCTAAACACCCAAAATCTAAAGTTATTGTGGACCTATGTTGAAGTTTTAACCTAATTCTACACAACCTAGAATTATCTAATCAAAACTATCCTAAAATTCATCACAAAAATATGGAATTAATCCAAGGGGAACCTAAAACATATATCTAACTACCCTAAAAAGATTGAATTAAAAATCTTAAGGGAGCTACCTAAACTAAAATCTACAAATTAAGGTATCAACTTAAAAGCATTAAAAAGCAATTAAAGAAGAAAATATGCAAAAAATACTAAAATGCATGATATGGAAAATGTTTTCATTTTATATTTTTCTAGACAGAAATATGAAAAGGGAGAAAAAACTCCCATTAAAAAACATTGATTTTTCTATTTATGATGCATTTTCAAAGTATGAGAAAATTTGGAGAAAAATAAAATGAACATGATGAGATGGGGTGCAAACAGAAATAAAATCCAGTACAATCCATGCTTGGGCCCAGACATGGGGGTGCAAACAGAAAAGCGCCTGACCCAGTTATCTAATTCAGAAAACAATTAAAAAACAAAAAGAAAAAGGAAAAAGCGCGGTGCGAATAGAAACAAATTATAGTTAAAAAATGGACTGGGCTCGATAGGGGGGTGGGGTTAGAAAAATCATCACTTAAGCCCAAATGCTGCTTTAATGAAACGCAGCATTTCGCTGCGCTCAGGGTTTCCCTCTAAAATTCAATTGAACGTGGACCCTCAGATCATGAGCAAGTCAACCGGTCAATGAGCGATCCAACGGCTATGAAGTCTTCTTCAACCTTGAGACTAGGGTTTTCAGAAAAACCATTAAAACGCATGCCATGCAACAGATTTCCACCTCATCGTATGCCTTCGTTTCTCCATCAAATCTCAACATGTAAAAACCAATCTTGACCTATTTTCCACGCTGAACACAACCATGGCATTGGTTTCCATTGAAACACTCTCTATTATCCAAACCGAATGTGTAACCAACCTAAACTCAAAATGTGATCAGTTTTCAACCTCAACCAAACTCAACTTTCCTTACATAGAAATGATCCTTGCATTATACTAATCACAACCAGCTAGTAATCTTGCATTAACACTCCATATATTACACGTTCTTACTCCATCAAGAATTGACCTCCATGAATGAAACTTCACCAATTACTCTCAAACTCATCAAAAATGATCACCTAATTGTCTCTAACAGGTCTACACTAATAATTTACCCTAGCCATGCCTAAATTAGGGTGTAGAGATGATTTTGCATACCTGGCTTCTTGGATTGGTAGTGATGGTAAATCTTCAATTCAAGGCCTGAAACTCTTCAAGAATGATCCCTAGATGATGAATCTTCTTCTGTATGCAAAAGATTTGGTGTAGCAAGCTTGTACTTCAAGATCCAATGTGAATGGCTTCTTTGCAAATTCCAATGAAACACCTTCAATTCTCCATCAATGGAGCTTCAACTCAATATGAACACACTCAGTAATATCTATGGAGAAGGTTTGTGAAGAAAAATGGGATGGCAATGAAGAAAAATGGAGAGATTGAATATGACTTGCAATGGAAGCCTTATGATTTCACTCTCTCTTCTCTACACCAATTAACACCAACCTTGCCTTTGATCAAGTCACAATGGTTATATAGAGAGGTTTAGAACAATCTAGAACTCCCTAGAACAATCCAATGAGAAATTCACCTTTTCATGCAATGGTATTTTGCATTTTCATTTCTCACCACATGGTATCTCATGCCAAATCCTTGTAATCTTTGGTTTCTGACTTGAATTTCTCCTTACATGAGATCTAAGATGAGATACAATGCATATCTTCCTTGTTTATTGAGTTTTTCCTTGTTTTGGTTTGGTACCTTATTATGCAAGCAATCAAATTCCAAAGCAACCCTATGATGCAAGCCTCAAATCAAAATTGTGGCTGAACCATTGTTCTTATAATGTCATTTGGACTCAAAATGACCTATTACATGACATGGTTTGGACTTATAACTTGGGATTTATGATTTTCAATTTCACTTGAATTAACTTATGCCTCATTTTTAGGCCATTTTTATCACTTTTTGATATGAGCCTTTTCAACATCTCATGACCTCCCTACTAGCCTTAAAACATCATTCTAAGCAAGTTTGATGTTGAAGATTTTTCCATTTGAAGCTTGGAAGTAGGAGATATGGCCTTATGCTTGAAAAGACCTATAACTTCCAAATGACCAAAATGCCCTTGGCTTGTCAAAGCCATAAGTTGAGTTTTACAAATACTATCAAGGACTTCTAGTACTCTCTAGAAAGCTAATAAGATGCTATTCAACATTCATGTTGACCAAGAGATCATAGGAATCATCCTACTAGGGCAAAAGTTGTCTGCAAGTTGGGTGACTTTCAAGGACCCAGATTCACATACCTCAGATGACCTGTAATTTGTCAAAACCATAACTTGAGCTCTGCAAATCCTATCAAGGACTTCTACTACTCAAATTAAAGCTAAGAACAAGCTCTTCAACATTCATGTTGTGGGGAAGATGAGATGACAATCACATCTTGAGCTAAACTGCCTTGAAGATAGGGATCAAACTAGGGGGTTTTACACTATCAATCCTTAGAAACCCTAGCTTGAAACTTCTCAAACTCCTCAATCATGATGAGTTGGTCTAGGAATCATCCTTATAGTATCTCAATACATCACTCCATGATCACATGGCTCTTGGATTAGGTCTCAACCCTCTCCAAATCATCAGTTGACCTAGGGTTGACCTAGTCAAACCCTAATTCTACCACTCATGGTTGAATCTTCTGAATTCTTGCACAATGACCTCTCTGGGCTTCATGATGGCTTTCAAGACATCTCATAAGCTTTCTTAAAGCTTCAAGTTCATCCTCATAGTCTCAGAATCATCTGAGGAGCACCCACAACTCTCAAGTCATGAGGCACACAACCTTGGTTTCAACCAATTCCTCTGAGGATCTCTTGAGTTCTCTGATAAAGGTATCAACCTTTGAACATTTGAAATAACTTCTTTGCTAGCTTCAAAGCCTCATATAACTCCTGATGGGTAAATAAATGTTGGTCAAATTTTGGGGTGCAACAGTGACGAATTTTGCCTGGATTGTTGGATACAGCCAGAGGGTTGTAATGATTTAAAACAGGGTATTCAGGCTTTGATGAATGAAGGAACATTTCTATTTGATAGAACCGCAGTTTAAGAGCCTGTAAAGGCATTGTGTGAGGAGCGGAACGATGTTGCGACGGTAACAATTCCAAGGAAAACAATAACAATAACGGCGCCCGCCAGGCGGCCGACGATCACTATTACTAAAGCGGGACCGATTCCTTTTGAAAGTACCAAAGCAGTGCCATGGACTTACGGGTTGGAGGTATATTGTGACGGTGAGAAAATTGAAGTAAATAGACAACCAGCTGGGATTGTAGACAATGTTGTTGGAACAGGAGGTATGACCAGAAGCGGGAGAATCTTCACATCGCCTGAGGTAGAGGCATAAAGATTGGCAAAGGGGAAAGCTAAGGTAGACGAGAGTGGCCCCTCGCAGATAAAGGAAAAGGAAACATCACTTAAGGATGTGGAATAGTTTATGAGGCTCATCCGTAAAAGTGATTACAAAATTGTTGAGCACCTCCAGCAAACGCCATCAAAGATCTCGATCTTATCACTGCTATTATGTTCCGAGGCCCATCAGAATGCTTTGCTGAAGATTCTATTCACGTCATTTGTACCCCAAGACGTTTCTGTGAATCAGTTAGAGGGGGTGATGGCGCACGTGAATGCATGCCACAGTTTGGGCTTTACGGATTTTGATTTGACCCCGAGGGGGAGAGAGCACAATATGGCATTGCATGTGTCAGTTGAATGCTGGGGCGCGGTCATGTCCCGTGTGTTGGTGGATATAGGGTCTCCCTTGAATGTGCTTCCGAAGAAAGCAATGATGAAGTTGGATATCAGGGGGATTCTCTGCACACCCAGTGACTTAGTGGAGAGGGCGTTCGATGGAACGAGGAGGTCAGTTTTCGGATCTATAACGTTACCATTGCAGGTGGGGCCTGAGATATTTGAAACTGAATTCTATATAATGGACATCCAGCCAGCATATAGTTGTCTTCTTGGGCGCCCATGGATCCATGCTGCTGGGGCAGTCACATCCATGTTGCACCAAAAGTTGAAGTATATGGTGGGGGATAGTGTCGTCACTGTTTGTGGAGAAGAAGATATTCTGGTTAGCCATCTGTCTTCATTCAGATATGTGGAGGTTGACGGCGAAATACATGAAACACCCTGTCAAGCCTTTGAAAGGCTAAAGATTAAAGACAAAGCTCCAGTACCCAAGATATCAGATGTGGCAGTATCATCGTACAAAGAGGCTCAAGCTCTGGTGCGGGTAGGCGGGACCAAGGGCTGGGGTCAGGTGTTGGAGATTCCCGTGAAGAATGACAGGTTCGGCCTTGGATATCTTCCTTCGTCATCAGCATCCTCTTCCGGAGCGCCCAGGTTCAGAGGGCCGATAACCATCATACCAAGCGGGGTGAGCTGCGAGACTATCAATGTTGTTTCCGATTCTGAGGAAGGAGATAGCGACTGTGATATGGACGCGTGGATCAAGCCAAGCGTGCCAGGACAAAGTCTCTGCAATTGGTCTATCCGGGAAACTGTTCCTGTGACAACTAAACAATAATGATTTGTTTTCTTAATTGTTGAATAATCCTGTGCCCTACCCGGGGCATAGGGATTTTGCTTAGGGCCATTTGGTTATGTACATTACATTGTTTAATCATGAATAAAGGCGTTTTTCATATACAAATGTTGTGCTCCCTGTTTTTCCCGTTTTTTGTCTGTTACAATAAAATGGCAACGTGGTTATTTGCTTTGTACGCGTTTTGAAGCATTTAACCATTTCCTTTGCAGGATTACTATTTCAGATGACATCTATGAACCGCCTATGACTGATTTCGACTTCGAGCACCCGGTATTTCAGGCTGAGGGAGAGATTGTTGAAGATGGCGACGTACCAGAAGAGTTGACCTGGTTATTGAAACAAGAAGAAAGAATCATTCTGCCTCATGAGGAAGTCATTGAGATTATCAATTTGGGGTCGGAAGGGGTCGAGAAAAACATCCGTATAGGGGTTGCGCTGCAGAACGACATCAAGAAAAGGTTGGTTGAGATGCTCAAAGAGTACAGTGATATTTTTGCTTGGTCGTACGAGGACATGCCTGGGCTGGATACAGATATGGTTGTTCACCGGCTGCCGCTGAAAGAAGAATGCCCGCCGGTTAAGCAGAAACTCCGAAGAACTAGACCGGACATGGCTGTGAAGATCAAGGAGGAAGTTCAAAAACAGTGGGATGCTGGTTTCCTAGTTGTTACAAAATATCCCTCATGGGTCGCCAATATTGTGCCAGTGCCAAAGAAAGACGGTAAGGTGAGAATGTGCATAGACTACCGTGATCTGAACAAAGCGAGGCCGAAAGATGACTTTCCACTTCCTCACATCGATGTGCTGGTTGATAACACTGCTCAATTCTCCGTATTCTCCTTCATGGATGGCTTCTCAGGTTATAATCAGATCAAAATGGCGCCAGAAGACATGGAGAAGACTACTTTCATTACTCCCTGGGGAACATTTTGCTATAAAGTGATGCCCTTCGGATTGAAGAATGCGGGGGCAACATATCAACGTGCTATGACGACTCTCTTTCATGACATGATGCATAAAGAGGTCGAGGTTTATGTTGATGATATGATTGCCAAATCTCAGACGGAGGAGGAGCATTTGGTTAATCTGCTGAAACTGTTCAAGAGGCTTAGGAAGTTCAGGCTGAGACTGAACCCTAACAAGTGCACCTTCAGGGTGAGATCGGGTAAACTGCTGGGGTTTATCGTGAGCGAAAAGGGAATAGAGGTTGATCCTGCAAAAATAAAAGCAATACAAGAAATGTCGACGCCTAAAACAGGAAAAGAAGTGCGTGGATTTTTAGGGAGATTGAACTACATCGCTCGGTTCATATCTCACCTAACTGCGACATGTGAGCCGTTATTCAAGTTGTTGAAAAAGGACCAGGTTGTGACCTGGAACGAGAATTGTCAAAAGGCGTTCGACAAGATAAAAGAACACTTGCAGGAACCTCCTGTTTTGATACCCCCAGTGGCCGGGAGACCTTTGATTATGTATTTGACAGTTCTTGAGGAAAGTATGGGTTGTGTTCTCGGTCAACACGACGAGACTGGGCGTAAAGAGCATTTGATCTACTATTTGAGTAAAAAGTTTATCGACTGTGAATCCAGATACTCAATGCTCGAGAAAACGTGTTGCGCACTAGCCTGGGCCGCCAAACGTTTGAGGCAGTACATGCTAAATCATACAACCCTGCTCATTTCAAAGATGGATCCAATCAAATACGTGTTTGAGAAGCAAGCACTCTCCGGAAGAATTGCCCGATGGTAGATGGTGTTAACCAAATACGACATCCAATATGTTTCTCAGAAAGCTATTAAAGGTAGTGTGTTGTCGGAGTATCTGGCTGAGCAGCCTATTGAGGACTACCAATCGATGAGGTTTGATTTTCCTGACGAGGATATCATGTACCTGAAGATGAAAGATTGTGAAGAACCATTGCCGGACGAAGGACCAGAGTTGGGTTCCAAATGGCAGTTAATATTTGATGGAGCTGTGAATTCCTATGGTAGCGGAATAGGGGCAATTATTACTACTCCTCATGGGTCGCACATCCCATTTACTGCTCGATTGACCTTTACAGTTACCAATAATGAGGCTGAATACGAGGCGTGCATCATGGGTCTTGAGGAAGCTATTGATTTGCGAATTAAGAATCTGGATGTATACGGAGACTCAGCTCTAGTGGTGAACCAGATTAAAGGAGAATGGGAGACACGGCAGCCCAATTTGATACCATACATGAATTATGCGAGGAGATTGTTGCCTTTCTTCGACAAGGTTGAATTGCATCATGTGCCGCAAGCAGAAAATCAAATGGCTGACGCCCTGGCGACCCCGTCTTCAATGTATAAAGTTAACTTCTGGAACGAGGCTCCCCGGATTGCTATATCTTGGCTTGACAAACCCGCTTTCATATTTGCCATTGATGAAGCATCTGATGATAAACCCTGGTACTATGACATCCAGAATTTCCTGAAGAGCAAGGAGTACCCGGCTGGGGCATCCAGTCGTGATCAGAAGACTCTCAGGAGATTGGCTGGCAATTTCTACTTGAATCCTGACGGTGTCCTATACAAAAGAAACCACGACTTGGTGTTGCTACGCTGTGTAGACGAGAAAGAGGCGAAGTTGCTCATGGAAGAGATACATGAGGGTACATTTGGTACACATGCTGGTGGGCATGCTATGACGAGGAAACTGCTGCGGGCAGGTTATTACTTGCTAACTATGGAAACAGACTGTTTCAAGTTTGCAAAGAGGTGTCATAAATGCCAAATTTATGCGGATAAAGTCCATGTGCCTCCGAGTCCTCTGAATGTGATGTCATCATCGTGGCCATTCTCGATGTGGGGAATTGATATGATTGGTAAGATTGAGCCTACGGCATCAAACGGACACCGGTTCATTTTGGTGGCAATTGATTACTTCACCAAGTGGGTGGAAGCAGCATCATATGCCAATGTCACCAAACAAGTGGTCGCCAGATTTATCAAGCGAGATATTATCTGCAGATATGGAATCCCTGAGCAGATCATCACCGCAAACAGTTCCAATTTAAACAACAAGATGATGAAAGAGCTGTGCCAGAATTTCAAGATTGAGCATTACAACTCTTCTCCTTACCGACCCAAGATGAATGGCGCTGTTGAAGCAGCCAATAAGAACATAAAGAAGATTGTTCAGAAGATGGTTGTGACGTATAAGGACTGGCACGAGATGCTACCTTTCGCTTTGCACGGTTATCGTACAACGGTACGCACATCAACCGGGGTAACCCCTTTTTCATTGGTATACAGAATGAAGGCAGTGTTACCGTTGGAAGTTGAGATTCCTTCCTTGAGGGTTTTACGAGATGTCCAACTTGACAAGGCCGAATGGGTAAAAGACAGGTTGAATCAGCTGAGCTTAATGGATGAGAAGAGGCTAGCTTCTCTCGCATACGGTCGGTTGTATCAAAGCCGGATGAAGAAAGCATACGATAAGAAGATATGTCCGCGAAGCTTTCAGACGGGCGACCTTGTGCTGAAAAGGATTCTCCCGCCACAAACAGATCACAGGGGCAAGTGGACCCCTAATTACGAAGGGTCGTACATTGTCAGAAAAGTCTTCTCTGGAGGAGCTTTGCTACTATCTACCATGGATGGTGAAGACTTTTCGTCGCCTGTGAATTCGGATGCAGTTAAAAAATACTTTGCTTGAAAGTGACCCGCTGGACAGTAAAAAGAGAGTCCAGGCAAAAATGGGGCATCCTGGCGAACCAAAAACAGAATAAAAGGTTCGGGCAAAAGTTAGGGATAAAATTGAAAGGATATACACCCGCGAAGTCGAAAACCTGCATTGGGCGACTTCGGCAAAAAAGGGTATCCCGGTGAATTGAAAACCCGCAAAGGGCGATTCACGCAAAAGTTAGGGATTGAAAAAGCAAATGACTGCGGTCCGAATTTGATAACTGCACTGCTTGGTGGTTTGGGAGCACCTGAGGGTTCGTTTATTCAACACAATCTCTTCCAAAAAAAACTGAATACCGGGAAAGCGCCAGAGTCAGGCGAGTTATAGGAGAATCGGCTCACGATGTTTGGCTGCACCACGTTGCCGACATGTGTACAAATTCGAGTTGTATTTGTATTTTTTATGCTTTTTGTGCATGTGTATGTACGTAACTTCCTCTTTTCAGGAGTTGCATCCGATGTACAAAACTTTGCCCATTCAGAGGCCTGTTATTAATAAAACATGTTATTCAGTATTTGACGTTTGTGCTTTACTATTTTGTATGTGGAAAACGCCAATGTTCCGATGAACTTGCATATGCATAACTTTGATGGCCCTTGCCAATAATTGCTAAAACTTCGAATTGACTGAAGTAATGTCACAGACACTAACCCGAATAGATTTGGTTGTATAGATTTGTCTTGTCCCGTTTGTGTTTTGCAGGGCTCTCGCCTTTAAAGCGGACAATCAGAACTTGTGGCCCCCAGCCATAGATTCGTGGTGAAAAACTTGACTTTGTGCGACGCCAATCCCCATGCAGATCGCACATCATCTTCAAAAGTTGGGATGATTTTTGTCCCTTACCGAAGAGATCAATTTCCCCAGCTAGTCGCAGCTTATCCCCAGAGGATATCCCGAGCCAGTCAAAATCAGTATCCCCTGCAGAGGTTGCACTCCCCAGAGAGTCGAATATGATCAATCCCCAGCTGGGAGAATGCCCGCAGTGTTTAACCAAGTCATAGTTGGTTCATAAGGATTATCCTCAGCGGAGTGGTAGGCCCGAGTTTGTAAGTTGTGCCCAGGTAGCATCGTTTCCTCCAGAAGGACGTTCCCTAGTCGAGACGTTTCTTGCTCAGTCAGTTTAATTTCCTCAAGAGAGTTGTTTCTTCCCCCAGTTGGGTTACTCTCCCCAGTCGAGGATGTTCTTTCCTACCAGTGGAAATCGAAGTTTAATCTCTCCCCGGTGAAGTTTGGTTGTATGTCCGACGTTTATTTTGTCAGAAGATTTTATGATACTCGTTCATCCCCAACATGGTGGTATTTGCTCTCAACAGCTGTGTTGAAGCAAGCTTGTCAAAGTTTCCCCAGCAGCTTGAGCCTGCATTTGCATTTGCATATAGCGTCATATCTGCATCTACCCAAAAAACGCATAGCATATCCGTGCTGTATGGAGCATTACGCCATTCTCAAACATGCGCATTTTGAAACATGAGCCAGGTTGGTTAACCTTTTGTTTTCAAGTGTTGTTCCCCTTGCAGGTGGAGGGAGCTCTTGCTCAGATCAATTACCAACTATTCAAGGTCTCGGCATGAGACCTGTGATGATAATGTTCGTCTTGTCATTATTCCCCACAGAGTTGCTTGTTTAAGTTTCTCTTACCCCTCCAGCAGAGTATTTCTTCAAGATTGTTGTTATGTCAATATCAAAAAGATTTCGTGAATCAATTTTTGGAAGTTGCCAGAGTTTCCTCTCGCTTCGCCCCGCTCAGGCATAGTTCACCATCTTTTGGGTTCATAAAATTCCCAATAGAGTCCTTCTTAGGTTTGCTGCTGTTTCCACGCTAAAAGTTTGAAGATTGGACCAGTATTTGTTACCCATCTGATTGATGGAGTTAGCTACCGTAAAGATAGGCGGAGAAGCTGTAATTAGAGATATTTCCCGTAGTGGTGGCGGAGTTATTACCCGTAGCGGTGGCGGTGTTATTTTCTTGTAGCAATGGCAGAGTATTACCCGTAGCGGTGGCGGTGTTATTTTCCCGTAGTGATGGCGGAGTATTACTTGTAGCGATGGCGGTGTTATTTTCCTGTAGTGATGGCGGAGTATTACCCGTAGCGGTGGCGGTGTTATTTTCCCGTAGGGATGGCAGAGTATTACCCGTAGCGATGGCGGTGTTATTTTCCTGTAGCAATGGCAGAGTATTACCCGTAACGATGGCGGTGTTATTTTCCCGTAGTGGTGGCGGAGTTATTACCCGTAGCGGTGGCAGTGTTATTTTCCCGTAGTGATGGAGGAGTATTACCCGTAGCAATGGCGGTGTTATTTTTCGATAGTAACGACAGAGTTATTTTCCCGTAGTGGTGGCGGAGTTATTTTCCGTAGTGGTGGCGGAGTTATTTTCCTGTATCGTTGGCAGAATCATGTTTTGTTGACAGGAGTACTTCCCCAGTGAGGTCGTCCAGATTATTCCTATATTGACAAGTTTGGTGCTGCATAGGCGGTTAGTGCTGAAACCAGATCTGTATTAGGTGGTTGATCAGTTGTTACCATAACAATCAGGTTCAATTGATGGATGGGGGTTCCCCAAGCAGTGGTGCAGTTTATTTCTGCGGTTGGCAAATTTCCGGGTTCTTAGTATTCAACCGTCTCGTACCTCGAATGTTTGAAGGCCGTTCGCTCTTCACCCAGTCGGGTCCAAGCCGTTTGAATAGGGGCAGCTGTTGCACCCTAAAATTTGCTCAACCTATTTCACCTGGTTTATGTTTCAATTGCATTGTCATTTGCATAATAAGTCATGTACATAGTCTAATCATTTGCATAGCATAGCATAACAAGTCATCCAACAAGGGATCAAGTGCCATTCTTATCAGAAAGAGGCCCATCAAGGGGTTTTATTCAAGACCATCCAAGTAATCAAGAAATGAGTTGAAGCTTTGAAAAGTTTGAAGGTCAACCAGTGGATTTCTCTCCTAATCTTGGGATGTTGAAGATCATCAATGGGAGTATGAGCTATGACTGAGGGTATGGAATGTGCACAAGGATCATGGAAGACCTAGAGGGTCACTTTGAAGATGAGACAAGTCATTGATACAAGTACAAGAGCCAGAGGTGAAGTGCAGTAAACTAGGGTTTCATCTGGGTCTACCCTAGGTCAACTGAGTGATTGAAGAACATCAAGGCTTAGTTGAAGGATGTGGGATTCATGAATTGATATGTGTATACATGTGTGGTGTTGTTCCAAGTAGAAATCAAAAGGAATCAAGAAGAAGAGGAGTTACTAAATTAGGGTTTTAGTGTAAAATCCCCTAATTTAGGCTTATCTTCCAAGCCAGATAAGTCAAAATGCAAGCTTCAAATGAATTCTTGGTCCACATGAAACTTGTAGAGTTTCTCAATAGCTTTAATGTGAGTACTAAAAGTCTTCAAGAAGATTTGTAGAACTCAAGTTATGATTCTTGCAAGTTATGGATCCCCAGAGGACATTGAAATTTATCTGTGAAAGTCACTTGACCTCCAAGCAACTTTTGTCCATGAAGGAGTTTTCAAATGGATTCTTGGCCAACATAAGAGTTTTAGATCTTGATCTTAGATTTAATTTTAGTACTAGAAGTCCTCAAGAGGATTTGTGGAACTCAAGTTATGGTCTTGGCAACCCAGGGGTATTTTGGGAAAGTTGAATTACAGGTCATTTTTCAACATAGGTCCAAATATCCATCCTCCACTCCTCAAATGAAAAAATGTTCAACATGAGATGTGTTCAAAATGATGTTTTTAGGCTAGATAAAAGGTCATGAGAGTTTGGAATGACTGGCTTCACAAAATCATAAAAATGGCCTAAAATGAAGGTGAATCTTAAATGAACCAAGGTTGGAAATTAGGGTTTTTGATCTACACATCCAAACCAAGCCATATGACATACCAATTTGATTGTAAAATGCATTTTGAGAACATTGACATTGCCATAATTTTGAATTGAGGGTTATTTCAATGACTTGCTTTGTAAATTGATTACTTGCATCATAAGGCACAATTGCAAAACCACACTTCAAGGCAAATGCAAGGCTCCCTTCCATCCTAACACATCCAATATCTCATTAGAAGACAATTTGGATCAGAGTTGAGTGCAAATACAAGCTAAAGCATGAGCTGATATGAACCAAGCATGAGATGAGATTTTCATGACATGAGATGGTGAATTTCTCATTGGATCAATCTAGAACTTTCTAGGGTCTTCAAACACATTCTATATATACTTGAGAAGTGATGCAGAGCTAGAGTGGGAGAGAATTGATGGAGATTGGATAGATTGCATTTTCACTTTTCCATTTGCAAACAGAATTCTGTTACACAGTTTCAGCCAAGTTCAATCCATTCTTTTGATCTCAGAAGCTTGCTCTAGCATTGGTGGATGATTTCAGATAGGATCCATAGCAAGAACACTGAAGAATCGAGTGTTAGCATTTTAATTTCATCATCTGCAACTCAGAATCGAATTCAAAGGTTCAAGCCATTTCAGTCAAGTTCTTTGCATACAGAAGCTTGCTTATACTCCATTGAAGGAATCTGGAAGCTTTTGAGGATTGATTTGAAGGTTTGAGGACTCTGTTCATCTCAAATTTGCAGGTATGGAAACTTCACTCCATGGCATGATTTAGGTAGTTTCAATATGTTTTGATTAGTTAGATTCAATGCAGGTTAGTGTATGAAGCTTTCTGGTAGCATTAGGGTTGATTTAGAGACAATTAGTGAAGTGATGCAATTTCTGTTCATGCAATTATCTTGATGAATCTTGTGATAGAATCTTAGGTTGATAGCTAGAATTGATCAGGGTGAAGTGGTGAAGAGTTTAGGCCACTCAATTTTAGGATTGGTGAGATTCCATTCTTGAGTGATTTCTGAGATTCCCATCGTGTTTGGAGAAGGAGAGTGTTTCAATGATTGTGAATGCCATGATTGAATTGCTGGTGAAAAATGGAGTGAGTTAGGGTTTTCATTTGTGATTTTTGATGAAGATTTGAGGGAGCATGACTTGGAGAAGATGAAGCTCAACTCTGTTCAGTCCATGGCGTTTCCCTCCTTTCAGAGTTTGAAGGTTGAAGATAACCTCTGCACCCTTAGATTAGAATAAGACCTTTGACCAAAACGGGATCTAATGGCTATGGTTGCGTTTCAGTTTGTGAAGGGGACTCTGAAGATCAAAACGCCCCGTTTCACTTAATGGCAATTGGGTGGGCTTATGTTAATTTGATATCCACACCCCTTTCCCAAGCCCAGTTGGCTGATTGCACTGCATTGGATTGCTATTGGGCACGCTCATTTTCCTTTTTTCCATATTTTCTTTTATTTTCACATTTATTTTAAGTTCTTTGAAAATTCATAATAAATTGGAAAATTAATATTTTTGCATGGGAATTTTTCCCCATTTTACTCAAGACATCGCAAAAATTATAAAAAAATAAAAATGTCATTTCATTCATTTTTCTATTTTTGGTTTATTTTTACTTTTAATTGCTTTTATTTCACTTTTATTTTGATATACCAACTTTCTGAATTTAGTGTGATCATGTGACTTAGAATTTTGACTTGGTTCTTTTTGATATGGTTAGTATATAGAATTAGGTTCCCCCTGGAATTTTATCACATTTTTGTGATTTAATTTTAGTTAGTTTTGAATAAGAAACTTTAGTGTGCTAGAATTAGGGTTTCAACTTGACATAGGTGCATTTCAACACATAGTTTTTGGGTTTTTAGTTTGATTTAAGCCTTAGGGGTTATGTGGGGTATAGGGTACCTAGGTAGGATCCCTTAGAAATTAATTTAGGATTTTATGATGAGTATTTCCTATTTTCTCTGATTTTTGCAAGTTGGTTGATATTGGTGTGTTCCCTCTTGGGATATTGTGTTGTTTGATGGATTTTGGGCCTCTTCTTTGGGTGTTGGGGCTTGTGTTTGGCTTGAGGAGTCTATGGAGACCTTGGAGAAGATTGAAGACAAAGAGTGATGCTTGGAGCTTGAAGTTGCTTGTGTTTGAAGATTGCTTGTTGAAGACTTAGGAGATAGGAGATATAGGGAGAGCTCTAGAGTAGACTGATTTCTTCTGTCAAACATAGAGAGCTTCTTGTGCCTCTATTCCATCCTATGACAGAAGGTCCCCTAAAAAAGTTCCATCTCTCCTTAGGAGGGATGTAGAGCATGCTTTAATTGGGTAGAACCTTGAGGATCCTTTTCACTTGCTATGATAAGATCTTAATGATTTCCCTGGGTTATCATTAAGCCTCTCAACATTCCAATTTCATCTGTTGATTCTCTCCTGTGAGTGTTTGTATTGACGATTGTAAGCCCATTGAGGATGAAGTTCATTGATGACTAGAGAAGATGAAGCTTGTGCCTGTCAAAGCTGGGTATCTGTTGAGATTAGGGTTTTGCTGCTATTTGAAGCTGTGTGTTGGCTGGGGCTCAATGCTTGATAAAGCTGAAGATTATTGGAGATAAGAGATTATCTGAAGTTTGGGTATCATTGGAAAATGAAGATGGGATTTTGCTTGAAGCATTACTGTCAACCTTTTGCTGTTAATCGACTGTAGCTGCCAGAGCTGGTGCTGTTTGAATTGTTTGCTGTCAGAGCTGGTGTTGCTGTCTGAGCTGTTGTTGGATTTTAGTTCTTTTGCTGTATTTGTTTGTTGATTTTCCCTTAGGTTTGAAGTGAAGCTGATTCACTTTGCCTATTGTTTGTTGCTGCATCCCATGCATATTTACTGTTTACTGTATATCGGCTGTTTCTTTTGTTGTTTATCCCCTAGGATCTCTGATTTCCTCTGCGCAGGAGGGAATTATGACAGACGTTAGGTTGTAATCCATGCATGATAACATTAGAGTAGTTTTGATTCCCCTTTCAAACCCTAGGTTTTGTAGACTTCTTTCTCTTCTATCTCAAAACAATTCAAGACACAGTAATAAGGATAATCGATGTCGTACGCTACGAGCCTTAAGCCATTTGAGAAAGGTTGCTGGAGGGTCACTCTTCAGTAATCTGATTGCTTAGTGTGTTACCCTTAGGGTGACATACGACGTAGTCACTCTCAGATCATAGTCTCTAGTACTTCAGAGATTGCAAACATCGTAAAAGACAGTTCTTGCGTAAAAGACTGAAAACAAACATCAAAGTGTCATTTTTGTCCGCTTGGACTCTTAATCAGGAAAAACCCTTTCATAAGGAGATAAAAAACAATCAGACAAGCTTGTGTCTTCCGTAGCCCGAACTACGTTTGCTCTGATCTTTCATGCTGTATGAAAGTACGTAGGCATAGGATGCGATATCCTAGCGAGCAACCTTCCCCTCCTTTCCCATAGGTAGGCGAACTACGTTGACTCTGATTTCTCGTTTCAGACGGGAATACGTAGGCATAAAGTGCGATACTTTGCCGAGTCATTTTTTTTCTTTCTTTTCTTTTTAACCCAGACCTATAGAGTAGATAGAATAACACACCCTTAGCTAGAAAACAAGCGTGGATCCCGTCGAGTACGACGGACGTGAGGGGTGCTAATACCTTCCCCTTGCGTAACCGACTCCTGAATCCAGGATTTGGTTGCGATGACCATTCCTTTCCCGTCTTTGCGTGAGGTTTACTTCGAGCGTTTCCTTTCCCTCCTTTGGGATAAATAACGCACGGTGGCGACTCTTCTGTTCAGCCGGCGCCGATTTTCGCAGTAGCGACACTATGCGGTCGAACATTGGAGCCAATGACCTCAAGATCTTTGCAATAACTAATCTTGATATCAACACTTCTCCATATACCTTGATTTGATTCACCAGTTTTGTAATGTTAGTGAAGAAACCTGTTATGTTTTCATTGTCTTCCATCTGAAGCAATTCATAAGTCCTTTTGTGAGTTTGCAACCTTACATATTTCACCTTCTCTGTACCTCCAAACAATTTTTTAAGAATCTCCCAAGCTTCTTTTTCTGATTCTACATCACTAACCTTTTCAAAATTATCTAGATCAACACATTGATGAATTATAAAGAGAGATTTATAATCTTTCTTCTTTCATTATTTGTGTGCAGCCTTTTCTTAATTTGTCGCGTTTTCTGCAAGCGGTGTTACTCATTCCTTCACAAGATCCTAAAGATCTTGATAACAAAAAACCACCTTAGTATACATGCATCAATTCTCATTATTATCTACTTGAGAATCAGAAGGTTTACCAGAAAGTTCCCGCTTGGATGATTCATAGCCATCACGATTTTGCTTCCTTGAAAAGCAACCGGAGCTCTAGATACCAGATATTTGGATTCAACCACAACTTATAGAGAGTTCCTATTCAATCTTGATCTCAAGATTGTTATCAATCATGCAATGACAATGAATATTCTGCAGAGTTTCTCTCTGCTTCCAAACTGGAATTTGTTATTCACTTTGTCTCGCAAATGCGAAAAACACCTGGCGGGAAAAAACAGAAGAGTCGCCGCCGAATTTTGTTTATCCCAAGAGAGGGAAAGAAAATGATTAAAGAAAATCTTAAAGAAGGGAGAAGACATGGTCGTTGCAACCAAATCTGGGGTTCAGAAGTCGATTGCGCGAGAGGAAGGTATTAGAACCCCTTCGTGTCTGTTGTACTCAACGGGATCCACGCTTATTGTCTAATCAAAGGGTGTGTTATCTAAAGCCTAATTTTAAAAGGAAACGAGAACGAAAAGAAGAAAAAGGAGACTCGATAGGACTTCGCTGCCCTATGCCTATGTATTCCCTCGTACAATGGGAAAGTCGGAGTCAACGTAGTTCGGAAAATTATGGATGAAGGGGGAAAGGTTGCTCACCAAGACATCGCCATATTGTGCCTACGTATCCTCATCTGGTATGAGAAATCAGAGCAGTCGTAGTTCGGCTCACCACAGGTTGCTTAGTGTTTTTTATGAGCGACGTCAAGTTCTCATTCTAGCAATTAGGGTCGATGCTTGTTTGCGATAGAACGAAAAAGTAACATACTCTTTCTAAAAATGGTTTGGCAAATGATCTTGAAGGATGAAAATGATTTGAACTTGTTTGTGAGTTTTAGAGAAATGAATTGACTTTATTTGGAATATGCATCACACTAGAGTCTATGACATAAGATCGAATACTTCGCACTAACGATCCAAATGTTTCATGCACAAATTATCTTAAGATGGGGTTAGAAATTTATCCGCTCACCTTTTCCCATGTACTTAAGGCTTGTGGAATACAATGCACATTATCTTTATTAAGTGTTTTGATGTTGTTTGATAGAGAAGAAGAGAAAGACGCACAAAAGGTCTAAGGGGAAACTCGCTCCTAACGTTGTCATGTAAAATAGCCATAAGGTTGTGATGCGAGAGGAAATTCTATCCTAATGTTAGCATGCAAAAGATCGACCTAAGGTTGAGGTTAAAAGGGACTAACCTATTATTATCATGCATGGATTAAACTCCTAATGTCTATCCTACTCCAAGCTTAACCAAAAATTAAGTTGGACTAGGAGGCCTTAAGGGAGCATGTAAGAACAAGACAAAACAAAGAAAACAAAACAAAAACATCAACTACAACAACGCTTCCAGCTAAGAACAAGGCAGAACATGTGCACCTTTAACAACATGTGAAACTCCAAAACAGAAGGTGTAAAAGACAACAACAATGCATCAAGACAAATGCATATGTATAGGCATCAGTCATCTACAATCATGTAACAACATAATAACAAGTATGCATCCAAGATTGATCAAACAATAATGAATATGTTCCATCACCAAGCATAATCATGCATCAAAGAAAAGATCAAAAGCATGCCTTCACATTTAAGCAAACAAACATGAATTACAAACATGGACAACCATCATGCACGTGCGTTACGGAAACCAAAAGTCGCGCGTCGAAGAATCAAATTCAAACTATCATGTGAGGTGAAACAACTCAAAAACAATCTATAAATATGCATAGTATCAATCCATGAAGTTTAAAGATGAAAAAGAATCCAAACAAACAAGAAAAAGCAAGAAAAACAAATTATGTCCCAGTGGTAATCGATTACCAATATGTGGATAATCAATTACCCACTTAAAAAAGCCAAAAAAACACATGAAAAATAAGCAGGGTAATCGGTTACCCTGATTATGGTAATTGATTACCACTGAGACAATGGCAAAAAATCAACTTCCAAAAAGCACTTTCAGCAACAAATGACTTATCCAATCATCCAAGTGATCAAGCAATCAATTATGCACGAAAATTTCATTGAATTACAACAATAAAACATCAATTAGATCCAACAAACATGAACATCAATAATTAAATTCAAGCAAATAGATCAAACCGTATCAAAGACCATGGATCTACGTTGCATAAGTTGGAATTAAGCTAGATCAAGTATGGATCTGAAATTTACCAACCTAAAAAGTGGATGACTACTTTGGTGAGTGTTGCAAACGAAAATGGACAAATCTAACACAAGAAATCCAAGATCCTAGCAAGAAACCTCAAGATCCAAGCAATATGATGAACTTGCTTCAAAGCTTCTTCAAGAATGGCTTCCAAAACTTGAATATAGATCCAAACAAGCTTTAAATCCAGAATTGAATCAAGAATGGTGATGTTGTAGAGGTTTAGCTCAAGAATTCACAAATTATAATGCATAATTTGTGATTATATGAATATGGAGCTTTGGTGAAAGATTGAAGATGAAGATGGAGAATAAAAAAGTGAGAGGGAATTAAGAGAAAATTATGAAAAATGAGGGTGAAAATGAGAGTGAATGAGTGAGGTTTGGAGTAAATTTGGTTAAATAACCCCTAGGTTAGGGATTAAGTTTGGTTTGAAATGTGGGTTAGTGGGAGGAATGGGACTGAGGAATGGAATTAGGATGGAAACTTGAATTTTGGGTGGAATTAAATTATGAAAATGAAATAAAATGAACCCATTCTAGATCCTTCCAATGATGCACATGTGAAATCAAGTGGTGGAAAATGATTGGAAATTTTGCAGTTATAAAAATTGAAGCATTTTTGAAAATTTCGCTTGAGGTAATCGATTACTCTAATTGTGGTAATCGATTAACACATTCAAAATTTCTAAATTTTGGCTCCTAAAGCAGGGAAACTTGGAGAATCACTTGTTTCCACCTTTTCCGAGCTTTGTTCTACCTCTGAAACTTGTGTTTTGATATTACACCTGTAGAATGCTTGAAATAACATGTGAATTGTCTCGTGCGCTCAAAATAACCTACTGAAAAATAAAATTTTGTATCCGATTGCTGAACAAAATAACTGTTGAAGCCTCTGATGCTTGCTGCTTGCAAACTTGGAAGAAAATAAAACCTTGAGCCATAGGAAGACCTTGATCCCATGTCTTAAAAGCCAATGCTATGATATGCATAATAATGATGAAAAAATGAAAGAACCATAAGCCAGTTACGGTTAAAAACAAAAGGGAAAATTTTGGGGTACTACAATTGCCCCTATTCAATCGACTTAAACTATGAAGGGATGATAGCATCAGCTTTCAGACGTTCAAGGTGTGAGGTGATTGAATACAAAAATAATCCAGAAATTTGCACTCTGCGGGGAGTAACAAACGGTGTTGATATGAGATGCCAACCGAAAGTTGGAACGAAGGATACTAACCAAAAGTTAGGATTCAACAAAGGAAGAATGTCGACCGAAAGCGAAATCACATCAAAGGATACCACCCAAGAGTTGGGATAACAAGATACTAACGAAGAGTTGGGATAACAAGATACTAACGAAGAGTTAGGATAAAAAGATACTAACCAAGTGTTAGGATAAAAACAGGGGAGACTAACTAAAAGTTGAGGTGGCAAAGGATACTGTTGCGGTGGAAATAGGATCTCAAACTATTAATGAGTTTGAATCGCAATTCAATTCACAACCTCTCTTTGATTTATCCGAAGGAAAAGGTCAAAAGAGGGAAAACCTATTTTTGCATCGTAAACACAATGCGGGGAGATTCTAGGGTTCGGGGGTTGGTTAAATTTAGGGAAGGTATTAGCACCCTAAACTTCTGTAGTACTCTACAGGAACCTTTTGTTCAAATGTTTACTATTTGCTTTATTTATTTGCTTAAGGTATATATACAAAGGGATTACAAGTGAGAAAAGAGGCCTAAGGGGTTAATTCTAAGTTTACTCGGCAAGACATCGCATCTTGTGCCTACGTATCCTTACGGGAGTGGAATCAGAGTAATCGTAGTTCCCCTCAAAAGGGAGGTTAGAGACTTCTTGACTGTCGTCAAGGTCTCAAGGGGAATAAACATGTCTTAGGGACACGCTTACGTGGAGTGTAGAAACTCCAAATCTCTACGTTGAATTGTTAAGTTGAAATTAGGGTTAAATTAGGTTAGGTTAGGGATTCTACGACGGGAAACCCTAAAATGAGCGCGGCGGCTCTTTGACCTAATGCTAGGGGTAAAATTGTAATTTTGCCTGCGGCGAGGCATTTGTGAAAATTAGGGTTTGTGAGGTTGTAAGGGTTTGAAGTTGAGGACTATTGGCGCGGCGGCCAAACGGTTAGACCTAACCTTCGACTGTGTAGTGTGACTGGAATATTGATAAATGGTGTGAGGTGATTGAGTTATGCAAACAGGGAATAAAGACAGCAGTTAAAGCCATACAAACAGAAATTTAAAGGCAGAAATTTAAAGCGCGATTATTAGATTCGCAAGGTTACATATGAGAAGCAATTACAATATGATAATGAACTCGGAATGAAAAATAAGATGAAATAAGCAATAAGCTGCAAAGTGAACAAACGATGTTAGTGGGCAGAGTTAAGCGGCAATCAAATTAATTATGAAACAATAAAGAAAAATATGTAAATTGGAGATTTAATATTGTTTTATTTAATATTAACTTGCAAAAGGATTTAACTTTAAAAAAATGTTTTTTTTCAAGAAGAGTTTTATTTTTGAATATTTCTAAGAAAAGCTCTTTCTTATTTTTATTTAAAAAAGAGTTTTTATATTTTATATTTACAACAGTTTTAGTTTTATATTAAAAAAAAAGATTTTAATTTTCATTTTTTAAAAAGGGTTTTTTATTTTATTATAAAAAGATTTTTATTTATTTATAAAATTTACACAAAAAAAAAGGTTTTTAAAACAATTTTCTAAAATTATAAAACAATTTAAAAGTAATTAAAAAACATAATTTAAAAAAAAACAAAAAAAAAAAATAAAACATAAGGGGTTGGGTCGGTCATCACCCCGGACCCAACCCGGTTGGATTAACTTGGAAGGCATTTAGGGTTCTCAGAACCCTAATGTCCTTGAGGCGCCGTTTCACTTCTTCTTCTTCCCTCATCTCTCTCGCAATCGCCATGCATCTCCTTCTGCTCTCATCTCTATAACCTGAAACAAAACATGAATGTCGTAAGGAAAACGTCTCAGGGCTCACCTTTATGGTGAACGGCCGGTGATGAGGGTTTCCTCTGAGGCTTGGAGTTGATTGCCCGCCGTTTAAACGGCGAAGGTGATCTCCTCCTTCGGGGTTTCGCGGATAATATTGATTGTTCAATGATGCTTGTTGTCGCCTATGGTTCGCTCACGATCTTCCTTCGTTAGCGTTCGCTTGCGATCTCCGTTCTTCGTTTTCTCGTGGTTACCAGTTAGGGTTCTTACGCGATTCTCCTTTTTCATCAGGTTGTATCTTCCCTTTTATATATACTTTGATTTATCTTTTGGGCCTTGGATGTTGGATTTGCGTTACTTTTCTGAGATTGAATTTGATGATTCGATTTGATTTGATTTTGTTTGGTTTTTCCAGATTGAGTTCAAATAGGATATTTTCTGATACGATTGGGATCTCGCTTCTTCTCTTAGAACCTGATTGGGATTTCCAGCTGATATGATTTTTTCTGATTCGATTCAAAGCTTTCCATTTTTGTGGTTTCTTGATTGACCCTATTTCGGACATGGATTCGCTTGGATTCTATCTGATTTGTTTCGATTGATTCAGATTGAGTTCCAATGGGGATGTTCCTGATACGATTTGGATCTGACTCGTAACTTTCCATTTCCAGATTCGATTTTGTTTGATCATTTTCTGATTAGACTTTTGCAGATGTGGATTGGATTGCCTTTGGGGAATTTGGATACCGATTTGGTTCCTGATGAAATTTTGTTTTGATCTGTTTTGGGACCAAACCTGATTGGATTTTGCGATCTGTTTTCATTCAACTTGATTGTTAACACCTACTTTTCTTCTTCTTCTTTCAGGATAGACGCTTTGCCTTGGTCTTTGCCCCCGAGAAGAGTACGCGGTAATGATGACGTTTGTCTGAACCATTTGGAACAGGATACTACAATCCTGGCTTTTGACTATATTGCTGCTTCTGATTGAATTGGTGATGATGACTTGGGCTATGATGTTTGATTAACTGAGCCATGTGTTTGTGCACTTGTTTATTTCATGAACTGAGATGCTTGTGACAACCTAACCTGTTTCAACTCTTAATCTTCAGGTCCCCAACTTTCTGTTTTAGGGCAATGATGTTGAACTGAGCCCAATGCTTGCAACGGTGATGGTTCTGACAGTCTTTTCTGATTGCGGGATCTTATTGACATGGACTGAGCCCTTTGTATTCGAGCTGGTTCTGATAACCTTTCTGAATTCACATCTTGCCTTTGTCTCTGATACTTACGATGGATTCTTGTTGTGGCGCTTTAGGCATCAGTTCTATGGTGTTTTTCTTTGTACGCTTGCAGATATTTGAACTTGGATGCGCAGTCCAATTCTTCACTTCTGATTTTTTATGATGTGAGTTCATTTGTTTGGTTCAGAACTGTTGTGAACTGACCTGCTCTCTTGCCTTGTTTTGGTATGCTGTTGTGCAATGATGTTTGAGCCGAGGGCTTTGATGCAGCGTATGATGCTGTTTGGTTTCATTTCCCTGTTCTGTTCAGGATTGCTGCAGTTTGATGCCTATGGCAACTTATGAATCGTTTTGGGTTTTGAATTCTGAATGCTGAACCTGGTATTGATGTGTTTGTGGATTTTCAGGTGTGGAAGTTTTGGAACCAAAGTGACTCAGTCCTGCCGGCATCCGGGTCTGAGTTCAATCTTGCCTATGTTGCCTTATTCTCGTATCAGTTTGGAAATCCAATCGCGGCAAAACGAATCAGTCCCGCTTCTTTTATTACTTCTATCTCTCGGATGTCCCGTAACGATAAGAACAGGTGTTACCAGATCTGACGCCCACGGCGCGGATCGGTAACGGGGGTAGGACGCAGCTTCGGTTGTGCCACTCCCGGCACTCGATGATGACACTGTTCTGAAAGTGTCAAAAACAACTTCTAACATCTTTTTATACTGTTTGTTATGTTTTGACGTGCAGGTGAATTTAGAGATTCTGCGGCGAAGCTTAAAGACAGCATGAAGACACTTAGGAATTTTTAGGATTTAGGATAGATACTTATTGTAAATGAAAACCTCTTGTAAACCAAGTTCAAATTCACTTATCGATTTGTAAACTATTAATACTTATGAAATGAAATTCAACAAATATTCATATTTACTTTCTCAATTGTAAATTCAAAGTATCCATGAATAATAATTCAGAACCATTTAAATTCCCTCTTGAGTAGTAACTTATAAGTACTTATGAACACAAAGTTCAAACTTACTTCTCCTTTGCCTTTTATAAATGATATCCCGCCATATGATTATATCCAAACAAATTCAAATTAAAATCTCGTTGATCACATCACTTCTCAAAATAACCTTAACAGTATCCACTTCCTTTTCAACCCAACTTCATCTTATTAAGAGGAAACAAAGCTGTTTAGAAATGTTTCAAAATCAAACAAAGCACGGCCCCGAGTCCAATCATATTTCTGACAAAACATACCGGCACCTTGACCCAAGTGGCAAATAAATGCCTCAGAGCGTAATAACAGCCCGTTTTCAAGGAATTAGCAGAATTTGCGTAAAATGACCAAAATATCCTTGGAACCAAATCTGCAAAACAAACACCTCCCTAACTTGTTAGTGGTTAGCAAATGTACATATGAGATGATATGCGAAGTGACTGACTAAATATAAGGGTAAAATTTGGGGTATTACAGTTGCCCCTATTTAAATAGCTACACCGGACGATTTGAGTGACAGAGACTCGAGGAATCGTGGTGGAGAGATTTAAATATAGATAACCGAAAATTTTGCCCTTAAATGCGACGATATGCAATGCTATGGACAAAGCGAGGACAGCTTAATGCAGATGATGCCATGAATATGATATGATGCGTATGCTGGAATGATGAATGCGAAAACGATGACGAATACTACGACACAGACGCTACGAGAAGAACACACTGGGGAAAATGACGTGCTGAGACACAGTACAGCACTGGGGAATTCTAAAAATGATGGTCAACTGGGGCAAACACGACCAATTGTTATTTCGGGAATGAGATTCTCAAATGGAGATGACACCTGTGAGACGACCTCCACTGGGGAATCTAAAAATAAAACTGGATCACGTATGATTGCGAGATCGATTACAGAATGCTGGAGCATTGAGCAAAGAATAACATCCAAGCTTCTGTAAACTATCCCTCGTAACAGGATCAAACGGACTTTTCGGAACTCCGTAACAAATATATAGGGTAAAGACCGGCTGTATGCCAAAATAAATGGACTTTGATGGGAAATGCCCTGATAAGCTTCTCGCGGGAGAATTGTCACTTATCGTTGGAAGGGACTTATGTGCCAAAATGGATAAGCACTCAAATAAAGAGGCTGCTGCTTATCTGATAAATAAATCTTCTCGCATTTAAGGTCGGCGCCTGGAATACGATTCTGATTCTTACTGAAGGATAAATAAACTTCTTCATGTTTCAAGATCGTGCTCTCCTGAACATGAAAAGGGTAAACTGAACTTCCTCATACTTCAGAATCGTGCTCTCCTGAATATGATTCGGCTTTTTCGGGTAAATGAAATTCTTCATACTTCAGAATCGTGCTCTCCTGAATATGAAAAGGGCTAGTTGAACTTCCTCATAACTCAGAATCGTGCTCTCCCGAATATGATTCGGCTCTTGAAATTTCTTCATACTTCAGAATCGTGCTCTCCTGAATATGAATAGGGCTAATTGAACTTCCTCATAACTCAGAATCGTGCTCTCCTGAATATGATTCGGCTCTTGAAATTTCTTCATATTTCAGAATCGTGCTCTCCTGAATATGAAAATGGCTAATTGAACTTCCTCATAACTCAGAATCGTGCTCTCCTGAATATGATTCGGCTCAAACCTCCCCGTACTTCAAGATCGTGCTCTCTTGAATACGATTTGGTTTCTTCTTTTACTAAAGGATAAATGAACTTCTTCATACTACAGAATCGTGCTCTCCTGAATATGATTCCGCTCAAACCTCCCCGTACTTCAAGATCGTGCTCTCTTGAATACGATTTGGTTCAAAACCTCCTATACTTCAAGACGACAGGTAAATGGAAGCCCAACTGCTCCATGGAGATGGCCATTTGCTGCGAGTCATAACGAAGATAGGATCGGCTTTTTATGTGAGAAATGTTGTATATCGGTGCTGTAAGATGTAGGATTGAAATAATAAATTACCCAGGCATGAACTGGCATGTATCTGTAAAGGATTGTAGTTGATTTTCTTGAAAGATAGTGCAAAATAAATGCACGTCCGGGTACAGTGATAAACTTCTCAAGCGAGATAGTCGCGTATCTGCCAAGGTATAGTGAAAAATTTTAAACGGTGCAAAATAAATGCACGTCCGGTTGGGCTCGACGACCGACAAGACTGAGATTCAATCTAGGATTGAGCTAGAAAGAAGACTGGTAATCAAGACTCCATCGAGGGAATGAACTCGAAGGGTAGATATCTTATCCTGGCGAGGAAAGATAGCTGAAGTAACCTTCATCCACGAGGATCGAGCTCCGTGGGGAAACTGGAAACAAGTAAGTATTTTATGCTTAGGGCTGACAATCTATTTGGAGAGAATGGACGAACCCAGTTACTCGGCGATAACGACCAATGATAGAGACACAATGAACCTGTGCATGCTAACGCGTATGTTAATGAATATGTTAATATGAATGTATGTTGATGTCTATGTATGTAAATATGCAGGATGTTATGAAATGAGTATGTAATGAGTATGTAATGAATATGTAATGAATATGTAATGAGATAGGCATGTGATGCTTATGTCCTTGCGTATGCTGACGAAACTGACTAGAGACAGGACGAGAGATGAAATAAACATCCCGACGGAGATACCCTGCGTTCTCTGCAACCAATACGTCAATCATGGTAGGGAATGGTAGGAGCAAATCTGGTTTCAAAATTCTGAATTCTCTGGGGAGAAAGTAAATTGCTTAGGTGCACAGCATCACGTCTTCTCATGGGGAGAGAAAAACCTGAAGGACACTTTCGAGTTACCCAAGAAAAGGTGGTCAGCTTATAGTCTCGCTGGGGACTGTGTTAGAGCAATGTTTTGAAAGTGTTTCTGCAATAATGATATTTTCGGGGAGCGAAGAGATCCTTCCGAAATTTCCACTAGTCAAAGTAATTTATTACATTTCAAATTTGTTGTTTTTGAAGAACAGTTTTGAAAAAATCTACAATGCACCTTTCATTTTCAAATTTTAAGAATAAACGCATTTTGCATAACAATAGAAAACAAAGAGCAATGCACCAAGGAATGTAAGTAACAAGATGGTAACTTTTATTAAAGGGTGGTAGCTCGCTGAAGGCATAGCTCCACAGATGATTATGTTTTAAAATTGGCAACATGGGAGAAGGTTACATTGAATCCAATGACACCTACTGACACTAATAACTAAGACTAATCCAGAATCTTGCTTTGGGCAAGGATGGAAGAACTGAAACATGGTTCTCATGCGGAAAGTGTGTCCTCTGATGCAATGAAATGCCTTTGTCCCTAACTTTTGCCTGGACCGCCCTCTCGGGTTTTCAATCCACCGGGACGCTCCTTTTTGCCTAAGCCACCCTTTCGGGTTTTCAACTTAGCGAGCTTTTTATTATTATTTCTTTTTTCCAACCCTTACTTTTGCCTAAGTCGCCTTTTGCAGGTTTTCGACTTAGCGGGTTTTTAGGCATAATATTTTTGGACTGCATCAGAATTCACGGGGTGTGCAAGCTCTTCACCATCCATTGTCGTAAGTATTAGAGACCCTCCGGAGAAAACGGTCTTTACAACCAATGGGCCTTCATAATTGGGCATCCACTTTCCACGCATATCTTTATGCACTGGCAAGATCTTTTTGAGTACGAGCTCTCCTTGACGGAACTCACGGATACGGATCTTCTTGTCAAACGCTCTTTTCATCCGTTTCTGATATAATTGCCCATGGCACATGGCTGTCAAGCGCTTCTCGTCAATGAGATTCAACTGATCCAGTCTGTCTTGAACCCACTCAGCCTCCTCAAGTTCAGCTTCCATCAACACTCTTAAAGAAGGTATCTCTACTTCGATGGGGAGCACGGCGTCCATTCCATACACCAATAAGAAGGGTGTTGCCCCTGTCGAAGTTCTCACTGAGGTCCTGTATCCATGTAAAGCAAACGGTAACATCTCATGCCAATCTTTGTAAGTCACAACCATCTTTTGCAGGATTTTCTTGATATTCTTATTCGCAGCTTTAACGGCCCCATTCATCTTAGGACGGTACGGAGAAGAATTGTGATGAGCGATCTTGAAGTTGTCACACAGCTCTTTCATAGTCTTGTTATTCAGATTGGTGCCATTGTCAGTTATTATCCGGCTTGGGATTCCATAACGGCAGATGATTTCTTTCCTGATGAAGCGAGCAACCACTTGCTTGGTCACGTTGGTGTAGGAGGCAGCCTCTACCCACTTGGTGAAATAATCAATAGCAACAAGGATAAAACGATGACCGTTAGAAGCCTTCGGCTCGATTGCCCCAATCATGTCAATGCCCCACATAGAGAATGGCCATGGTGAAGACAAAACATTCAACGGTGACGGAGGTACATGCATCTTATCAGCGTAAATTTGGCATTTATGGCATTTTCTAGCGTATTGGATGCAGTCAGCTTCCATGGTTAACCAATAATACCCAGCCCTTAACATCTTCTTGGACATAGCATAACCATTGGCATGAGTTCCGAAGGTCCCCTCATGAATTTCCTGCAGTAACATGTCCGCTTCCCGTTTATCAACACATCTGAGCAGAACCATGTCGTAATTTCTCTTGTATAGCACATCATTACTGATAAAGAATTTGGACGCCAGTCTTCTCAACGTTTTCTTGTCCAGACCAGTAGCACCATCGGGATACTCTTGCTTGACGAGATAGTTCTTGATATCATGAAACCAAGGCTTTTCATCCACCTCAACTTCTTCGACCACCTGACAATAAGCGGGCTCAACTTTGCGCTCAATATGGATAAGAGGTGCTTCATTAACGAATTTAACTTTCCACATGGATGCTAACATGGCTAAAGCATCAGCAACGTGATTCTCGGATCTAGGAACATGCTCGAACTCTATCTCGTCGAAATACTTGATCAGCTCAACAATGTAGTCCTTATAAGGGATTAACTTCTCATTCTTCGTTTCCCATTTGCCTTGTACCTGGTAAATAACCAAGGCTGAGTCACCACTTACTTTAAGAAGTTTGATTCGGAGGTGAATCGCTGCTTCGAGGCCAAGAATACATGCTTCATATTCCGCGACGTTATTAGTACACTCAAAGTCCAACCTTGCTGTAAATGGAGTGAATCCACCCTTTGGGTTCATCAAAACGGCGCCTATACCATGCCCATTGAAATTCGAGGACCCATCAAACATCATCCTCCACCAAAGACCTGGTTCCGGACCTTCGCTCGGATCTGGCTCTTCACAATCTCTTTTAATCAACAAAATATCCTCATCGGGAAAATCAAATTTAAGAGGTTCATAATCTTCAACTGGCTGGTCTGCAAGATAATCAGATAAAATACTACCCTTAATCGCCTTCTGGGGTACATACTGGATGTCATATTCGGATAACAACATGTGCCAACGGGCTAGCCTCCCGGTTTGAGCAGGTTTTTCAAAAATATACTTGATCGGATCCATTTTAGAAATCAACAATGTGGTATGACAGACCATATATTGCCGAAGGCGCCTAGCGGCCCATGCTAATGCACAACAAGTTTTCTCCAATGGTGAATATCTGTTTTCACAATCGGTAAACTTTTTGCTCAGGTAATAAATCGCATGTTCCTTTTTCCCAGTATCATCATGTTGTCCAAGCACACAACCCATAGACTTTTCAAGAACGGTAAGGTACATAAACAACGGTCTTCCAGGCACGGGAGGAATCAGAATAGGAGGGTCTTGCAAATAACTCTTAATCTTCTCAAACGCTTTCTGACAATCGGGGTTCCACTCAACCGTCTGCCCCTTGCAAAGTAACTTGAATATCGGCTCACAAGTAGCGGTCATGTTGGAGATAAACCTGGAAATATAATTCAAACGTCCCAGAAAACCTCTAACTTGCGTCTCGGTTCGCGGAGCTGGCATATCTTGAATGGCCCGGACTTTGTCAGGATCCACCTCAATCCCTCGCTGGCTAACAATGAAACCGAGCAATTTTCCAGATCTGACACCGAAGGTACATTTAGCAGGATTCAATTTCAACTGATATTTCCTGAGTCGTTCAAACAATTTCACCAAATGGTCTAGATGTTCCTCCTCACTCTGAGATTTGGCTATCATATCGTCCACATACACCTCGATCTCCTTGTGCATCATATCATGAAAAAGAGTGGTCATAGCGCGTTGGTAAGTTGCCCCCGCGTTCTTTAAACCAAAGGGCATGACTTTGTAGCAGAAGGTTCCCCAAGGAGTAATGAAAGTAGTCTTCTCTCGATCGTCGGGATCCATCTTGATCTGATTATAGCCAGAGAAACCATCCATAAATGAAAACAACGCAAAACTGGCTGTATTGTCTACCAGTGTATCAATATGTGGCAGGGGGAAGTCGTCTTTCGGACTTGCTTTGTTCGGATCCCTGTAGTCCACACACATCCTAACTTTACCGTCCTTCTTAGGCACTGGCACAATGTTGGCAACCCAATCTGGATATTTTGCGACTGCCAAAAAACCTGCATCCAACTGCTTTTTAACCTCATCTCGAATTTTCAAAGCCATGTCGGGTCTCGTTCTGCGAAGCTTTTGTTTGATAGGCGGACAATCTGGCTTAAGTGGTAACTTGTGAACAACAATATCTGTGTCTAGACCCGGCATATCTTGATACGACCACGCAAACACATCCATATACTCTTTTAACAACTCAATCAACCTCGGCTTAACCTCGGCCCCAAGCATTGCACCAATCTTGACCTCTTTCTTGTTCTCATCTGTACCGAGATTAATTAAGTCTACCTGCTCTTTATACGGTTGAAGCTCTGTGTACTCGTACTCAATCAATCTTGTCAGTTCAGCGGGTACTTCAAAATCTTCTTCACCCTCGTCCTCAGCTTGATTGATGGGTGCATCCCAGTCAGGAGTGTCAGTAAAGTCATTGGATCCAACAAGGTTTACGATGTCTCTGCATGATGGAAGGCTTACTTAATTAAAATGCTCGAAGATATGCAAGATAAAGAATGAAATGCTGTTTTTTTTTGTTTTATTTTTTGGAAGAAAAGGTTGCCAATTTCATTTTTAAAGATGAAAACGAAAAAACGCAAATGAACCAAAGTGGAATTGAACAAAATGCCTTTATTAATATCCTTTTAGAAATGAAAGGTGGCCCAATAAAACGACCCTATAGCCTTGGGCAGAGCTACGGATTTCTATTTGAAAATGTAAATGAAACTTTAAAAAAAATTACTTTGACAAAGGAAAAATAACAGGGATCTCTACGGCCTCCCAGTTGTTCAAAACTGCATCACCCTTAAACACCAGGTTGCTCAGCTCTTCATTTTTCTCACAGTCACTGATGGCATTGACTTGGAAACCTCCGCTGACAAATACCTCTTGGATAACCTTCGGACGTCCTTCGACAGTTGTGGCCACTCCGTTCTGAGTTGGTTTGTAACCCAACCCAGAGCGATCAGTCTTGGTCTTGACATCAATTACCTCTCCCCAACCTTCAGGAATGCCCCTGTCAATCGTTGATTTGGTACTCTTCAGAGATGCAAAAGATGGAATACCCTGACCCACTGTCTCTTCGACTTCTAGCAAAACAGCATTGGCGATCTCAAGTGCTTGAAAGGAGATTTATAAAGCATCCTCATCGGCCTCGATATAACGGAAAGAAGACAGGTTACTGACCATCAGATCCTCCTCACCGTGTATAATAACCAACTTTCCATCGATTACGAACTTCATCTTTTGATGTAACGTTGAGGTTACTGCCCCAGCGGCATGAATCCACGTCCTTCCAAGTAAACAACTGTAATTGGGATTAATGTCCATGACTTGAAACGTGATATTAAAAACTTGCGGAACAATCAGGATAGGAAGCTCAACCTCCCCCATTACCGACCGGCGAGAACCATCGAAAGCCTTGACGACCAAAGGAGTAGGTTTCAACACAGTCTCTTTGAAAACCAACTTATCAAGAACCCTCTTGGGTAGAACATTCAGAGAAGAGCCGGTGTCTACTAGCACTCTTGCTAAATTATCTTCCTGACATTTCACCGATATATGTAAAGCACGATTATGATTCGGACCCTCCTTCGGTAACTCTTCATTGCTGAAACTAAGGGTGTTACAGGCGGTCAAATTGGCAATCACGCTATCAAACCGACTGGTGCTGATATCTTGATCCACATGTGCTTGAGTCAAAACTTTCTGCAAGGCCATCTTATGAGCGGGTGAACTCATCAACAGAGATAAAATCGAAATCTTGGAAGGAGTCTGATGAAGTTGGTCGATAACTTTATAGTCACTTTTCTTGATGATCCTCAAAAACTCAGCATCTTCATCATTCGTAACAGCTCCCTTACCTTTGTCTTTGGCAGGAACAGGGATACTAGTGGTTTCCTTAGGTGGAACCTCATTAGAACAGGGAGTATACACACGGCCACTGCGAGTCATCCTGCTTGCCTCTGCGATATTGGTCACAGTGTCCTTAACCCCTTCATTTGGAATAACCTTCCCAGACTCCTTGTCAATCATCGTCACGTCGTATTTCCAAGGCACAGCTTTAGGATCACTGAAAGGAAACGGACTTGGTTTTCGAATAACTATCGGCCTATGCTGATTCACCTCAGGGATAGACGACTTTGGTATATCGAACACGAGATTGGCAGAACCTGCCCCTGATAGATTAAACACTGGTACCTTTCCCTTTGATCCAGGCTGATGGAAGACCGGCTCAACCACAACGACCTCATCTTTCTTGGATTGGCTTGTCACTTGTAAAACACCCTCATTAATCAACCTCTGAACATCATTCTGAACCAACACACAACCCTTAATACTGGCTTCACAACTTCCGCATGCAACGTGGGAAGTATCTACCAAACCAGCTTCAAACAGTTTCAAATGGAACATCTTGAGAGGAGTCTTAATCTGTACAACGTCAAGGACATAACCTTCCTCCGAATCAGCACTAATGGCATTGACACTCTCATGGTTAGGAAAAGGGTTCTTCTTAACATTCGGTTGAGGATCTTCAAATGACAAAATCTTCTTTTCCAATAAATCCCTGACAAGATTTTTGAGAGCATAACAATTCTCCAGATCATGACCAGGCGCACCCTCATGAAATAAACAATGAGCGGGGACGTTGTAATTGGCGGGTAGAGGATTAGGAGGCGGACCCAAAGCCCGAGTAGTGATCAGACCTTGCTTGACCAAAGAGGGGTACAACTCGGTGAAAGTCATCGGAATCGGCGGACAAGGCTTATACGTTCTTCTATTCGGAACGTTCTGGCGAGGAGCCGGACTCTTTGGCTGTTGAGGAGCAGGAGCGTTGGGTGCCTGTAGGTAGTTGATAGGAGGCGGATAAACAGGAGGTTGTTGCATAGGTTGATACATAGGAACTTGTTGATTGAAAGAAGGTGTAATAGCTGCCACATAGGGTTGTTGAGCATATTGGACTGGGTACCCTTGAGGTTGAGCATAACCTTGCGGATATCGATAAAAGTGTTCTCTTGGTCTACCAGAGGATATAGCATTAGTCTCACCCTCTTTCTTTTTCTAGGAGCTATACGGAGGTTTCTTCGGCTGATCCTTAGAAGCACCATGATTATTCGTCATTTTACCACTTTTCATACCCAATTCAATCTTGACACCCACAGCAACAATGTCAGAGAAATTTGAAGTCACACTACCCACCATTCTTTCGTAAAATTCTGGACGAACCGTGTCGACAAACCAATCAGCTAACTCTTTCTCGGTCAAAGGAGGTTCTACCTGCGAAGCAATCTCTCTCCACCTTTGAGCGTACTCTTTGAATGACTCGGAATTCTTTTGTGACATACTCAACAACTGTCTTCTGTCAGGGGCCAGGTCCATATTGTACTTGTAGTGTTTGATGAAAGTGTCAGATAAATCTTGGAAACTCTTAACGCGAGATTGGTCCAAAGTTAAATACCACTTAGAAGAAGCACCCTTCAAACTATCTTGGAAGCAATGAATCATCAGTTTATCATTCTCAACATGGGCAACCATTTTGCGATAATACATGATCAGATGACTCTTAGGACAGGTGGCACCTTCATAACGATCGAAGTTCGGAGTTTTGAACTTCGGGGGAATAACCAAACCCGAGACCAAACAAACATCCCTTGCAGCAGTCCCAAAAATTTGATCACCCTCTACTTTCTTCAATCTCTGGACGATGGTGTTTACTTCCTAACGAAGCTTATCATGTTTCTCATAACCTTCAACATTCTCATCAAGATTATCAAAAACTGTCTCATTGAAATACGGTTGCGCCCGGGTGTGTACAACAGGTGGTGCAAAGATAGGAGCCCCCCTAGAAACTTCAGAAAATAAAGGCACTGCTTGCTGAACGGGCTGATTAATCGGAACAGTGGCTTGAGGAGGCACAAAACCCGGAGCAAGACCATAAGGTGGGTCCCTTGCTACGGTCACATTTGGTGGAGGGTCCACAGTAACGCCGGTAATCTCGGAAACAACAGTGGGCTGGGTATCCATCTTAGCATTCATGACATGTAACAATTCCATCATACGCCCCATACCCCCTCGAAGGTCTTCAAGTTCATTGCTAAGGCGAGCAATCTCTTTTGCCTGATCCTCCATTCTCTTTCGAGTTTGAGCTCTGGTGTTGTACTGGTGCCGAGAACTCAGGGTGACGAAACTGGAAGGCGAAAGAACCGAACATGAGAAAACGGAAGACACATGCAATGCAAGAAAGTAAATGATGCTATGATGCAAATGAGGATTTCATGGAATTCAAATATTTACGAAAGTCGTGGCGTACCAAGGAAATCTTTTTCTTGTTTTTCATTTATTTTTTATTTATGGTATCCCGCGATATCCATAAATGATATTTGAACTCCATGAAATGCAATGAGATGCTTTATGGATGCAATGCATGAAAACACACAAAGTCCTAGGTTAAAGGAACGGGAGCGGAGTTAAGGTCTACCCATCCCGAAAGGAGTGTACTATAGGTTAGTTGTACCTGCCGAACAAGGTTCTACAAAGTGCCCAAAGTCATCAGCCCATCTTTCGGATATTATCAACCTTCCGACTGACTCAGGGGTTAATAATATTCTCAAGAGAACCTCTTTTGAGTGTAGTATCGCGTAGCAGCCGTTGTAAGATTACTCCCACATAGCTCCCGCACTACGTCCTAAATAAGGCCAAGGTGGTGTTAAGGTACTACGGTCCTCAATATCACAGACTCCAATCGACCATGGAAAAAGTTTTCGCGATTACTCGTTCAACCGAACCATTTTCGAAAAGGTCTCAACTGAGCGGTGATTCTCGAATCAGCTTGGTCGGGATTCACTCCCTATAAGCCTCATCGAATATATCCCCATCCTATAATAATGTCACTAGTCCGGGCGTAGGACTTATCTCACAGCACAAGGAACAATCCCACCATGAAAGCATAAATATATACATGTAAATGAATAATAACACAGATAGTAATAAATATGAACAAGTTAGGGATAACCCTCAAAAGTTAAGAGATTCCCCAGTGAAGTCGCCATTTTCTGTTGCGGTGGAAATAGGATCTCAAACTATTAATGAGTTTGAATCGCAATTCAATTCACAACCGCTCTTTGATTTATCCGAAGGAAAAGGTCAAAAGAGGGAAAACCTATTTTTGCATCGTAAACACAATGCGGGGAGATTCTAGGGTTCGGGGGTTGGTTAAATTTAGGGAAGGTATTAGCACCCTAAACTTCTATAGTACTCTACAGGAACCTTTTGTTCAAATGTTTACTATTTGCTTTATTTATTTGCTTAAGGTATATATACAAAGGGATTACAAGTGAGAAAAGAGACCTAAGGGGTTAATTCTAAGTTTACTCGGCAAGACATCGCATCTTGTGCCTACGTATCCTTACGGGAGTGGAATCAGAGTAATCGTAGTTCCCCTCAAAAGGGAGGTTAGAGACTTCTTGACTGTCGTCAAGGTCTCAAGGGGAATAAACATGTCTTAGGGACACGCTTACGTGGAGTGTAGAAACTCCAAATCTCTACGTTGAATTGTTAAGTTGAAATTAGGGTTAAATTAGGTTAGGTTAGGGATTCTACGGCGGGAAACCCTAAAATGAGCGCGGCGGCTCTTTGACCTAATGCTAGGGGTAAAATTGTAATTTTGCCTGCGGCGAGGCATTTGTGAAAATTAGGGTTTGTGAGGTTGTAAGGGTTTGAAGTTGAGGACTATTGGCGCGGCGGCCAAACGGTTAGACCTAACCTTCGGCTGTGTAGTGTGACTGGAATATTGATAAATGGTGTGAGGTGATTGAGTTATGCAAACAGGGAATAAAGACAGCAGTTAAAGCCATACAAACAGAAATTTAAAGGCAGAAATTTAAAGCGCGATTATTAGATTCGCAAGGTTACATATGAGAAGCAGTTACAATATGATAATGAACTCGGAATGAAAAATAAGATGAAATAAGCAATAAGCTGCAAAGTGAACAAATGATGTTAGTGGGCAGAGTTAAGCGGCAATCAAATTAATTATGAAACAATAAAGAAAAATATGTAAATTGGAGATTTAATATTGTTTTATTTAATATTAACTTGCAAAAGGATTTAACTTTAAAAAAATGTTTTTTTTCAAGAAGAGTTTTATTTTTGATTATTTCTAAGAAAAGCTCTTTCTTATTTTTATTTAAAAAAGAGTTTTTATATTTTATATTTACAACAGTTTTAGTTTTATATTAAAAAAAAAGATTTTAATTTTCATTTTTTAAAAAGGGTTTTTTATTTTATTATAAAAAGATTTTTATTTATTTATAAAATTTACACAAAAAAAGAGGTTTTTAAAACAATTTTCTAAAATTATAAAACAATTTAAAAGTAATTAAAAAACATAATTTTTAAAAAAAACAAAAAAAAATAATAAAACATAAGGGGTTGGGCCGGTCATCACCCCGAACCCAACCCGGTTGGATTAACTTGGAAGGCATTTAGGGTTCTCAGAACCCTAATGTCCTTGAGGCGCCGTTTCACTTCTTATTCTTCCCTCATCTCTCTCGCAATCGCCATGCATCTCCTTCTCCTCTCATCTCTATAACCTGAAACAAAACATGAATGTCGTAAGGAAAACGTCTCAGGGCTCACCTTTATGGTGAACGGCCGGTGATGAGGGTTTCCTCTGAGGCTTGGAGTTGATTGCCCGCCGTTTAAACGGCGAAGGTGATCTCCTCCTTCGGGGTTTCGCGGATAATATTGATTGTTCAATGATGCTTGTTGTCGCCTATGGTTCGCTCACGATCTTCCTTCGTTAGCGTTCGCTTGCGATCTCCGTTCTTCGTTTTCTCGTGGTTACCAGTTAGGGTTCTTACGCGATTCTCCTTTTTCATCAGGTTGTATCTTCCCTTTTATATATACTTTGATTTATCTTTTGGGCCTTGGATGTTGGATTTGCGTTACTTTTCTGAGATTGAATTTGATGATTCGATTTTATTTGATTTTGTTTGGTTTTTCCAGATTGAGTTCAAATAGGATATTTTCTGATACGATTGGGATCTCGCTTCTTCTCTTAGAACCTGATTGGGATTTCCAGCTGATATGATTTTTTCTGATTCGATTCAAAGCTTTCCATTTTTGGGGTTTCTTGATTGACCCTATTTCGGACATGGATTCGCTTGGATTCTATCTGATTTGTTTCGATTGATTCAGATTGAGTTCCAATGGGGATGTTCCTGATACGATTTGGATCTGACTCGTAACTTTCCATTTCCAGATTCGATTTTGTTTGATCATTTTCTGATTAGACTTTTGCAGATGTGGATTGGATTGCCTTTGGGGAATTTGGATACCGATTTGGTTCCTGATGAAATTTTGTTTTGATCTGTTTTGGGACCAAACCTGATTGGATTTTGCGATCTGTTTTCATTCAACTTGATTGTTAACACCTACTTTTCTTCTTCTTCTTTCAGGATGGACGCTTTGCCTTGGTCTTTGCCGCCGAGAAGAGTACGCGGTAATGATGACGTTTGTCTGAACCATTTGGAACAGGATACTACAATCCTGGCTTTTGACTATATTGCTGCTTCTGATTGAATTGGTGATGATGACTTGGGCTATGACGTTTGATTAACTGAGCCATGTGTTTGTGCACTTGTTTATTTCATGAACTGAGATGCTTGTGACAACCTAACCTGTTTCAACTCTTAATCTTCAGGTCCCCAACTTTCTGTTTTAGGGCAATGATGTTGAACTGAGCCCAATGCTTGCAACGGTGATGGTTCTGACAGTCTTTTCTGATTGCGGGATCTTATTGACATGGACTGAGCCCTTTGTATTCGAGCTGGTTCTGATAACCTTTCTGAATTCACATCTTGCCTTTGTCTCTGATACTTACGATGGATTCTTGTTGTGGCGCTTTAGGCATCAGTTCTATGGTGTTTTTCTTTGTACGCTTGCAGATATTTGAACTTGGATGCGCAGTCCAATTCTTCACTTCTGATTTTTTATGATGTGAGTTCATTTGTTTGGTTCAGAACTGTTGTGAACTGACTTGCTCTCTTGCCTTGTTTTGGTATGCTGTTGTGCAATGATGTTTGAGCCGAGGGCTTTGATGCAGCGTATGATGCTGTTTGGTTTCATTTCCCTGTTCTGTTCAGGATTGCTGCAGTTTGATGCCTATGGCAACTTATGAATCGTTTTGGGTTTTGAATTCTGAATGCTGAACCTGGTATTGATGTGTTTGTGGATTTTCAGGTGTGGAAGTTTTGGAACCAAAGTGACTCAGTCCTGCCGGCATCCTGGTCTGAGTTCAATCTTGCCTATGTTGCCTTATTCTCGTATCAGTTTGGAAATCCAATCGCGGCAAAACGAATCAGTCCCGCTTCTTTTATTACTTCTATCTCTCGGATGTCCCGTAACGATAAGAACAGGTGTTACCAGATCTGACGCCCACGGCGCGGATCGGTAACGGGGGTAGGACGCAGCTTCGGTTGTGCCACTCCCGGCACTCGATGATGACACTGTTCTGAGAGTGTCAAAAACAACTTCTAACATCTTTTTATACTGTTTGTTATGTTTTGACGTGCAGGTGAATTTAGAGATTCTGCGGCGAAGCTTAAAGACAGCATGAAGACACTTAGGAATTTTTAGGATTTAGGACAGATACTTATTGTAAATGAAAACCTCTTGTAAACCAAGTTCAAATTCACTTATCGATTTGTAAACTATAAATACTTATGAAATGAAATTCAACAAATATTCATATTTACTTTCTCAATTGTAAATTCAAAGTATCCATGAATAATAATTCAGAACCATTTAAATTCCCTCTTGAGTAGTAACTTATAAGTACTTATGAACACAAAGTTCAAACTTACTTCTCCTTTGCCTTTTATAAATGATATCCCGCCATATGATTATATCCAAACAAATTCAAATTAAAATCTCGTTGATCACATCACTTCTCAAAATAACCTTAACAGTATCCACTTCCTTTTCAACCCAACTTCATCTTATTAAGAGGAAACAAAGCTGTTTAGAAATGTTTCAAAATCAAACAAAGCACGGCCCCGAGTCCAATCATATTTCTGACAAAACATACCGGCACCTTGACCCAAGTGGCAAATAAATGCCTCAGAACGTAATAACAGCCCGTTTTCAAGGAATTAGCAGAATTTGCGTAAAATGACCAAAATACCCCTGGAACCAAATCTGCAAAACAAACACCTCCCTAACTTGTTAGTGGTTAGCAAATGTACATATGAGATGATATGCGAAGTGACTGACTAAATATAAGGGTAAAATTTGGGGTATTACAGATACCAACCAAAAGATGGGATAACAAATGATACCAACCAAAAGTTGGGAAACACCAAGGTACTAACCAAAAGTTAGGATAAAATGGAGGAAACTCAATCGAAGGCGAAACTACAGCAAAGGATACCAACCAAGAGTTGGCATAACAAGATACTAACCAAGAGTTAGGATAAAAAAGGTACTAACCAAAAGTTAGGATAACAACCGAAGGGTACCAACCAAAAGTTGGGATAAAAACTAAAGGGTACCAACCAAAAGTTGGGAAACAGCTAGGGTACTAACCAAAAGTTGGGATAAAATGTAATATACCAACCAAAAGTTGGGATACAACTAGGATACTAACCAAAGGTTAGGATAAAACAGAAAGGAAACTAACCAAAAGTTAGGATAAAATAAAGGATACCAACCAAAAGTTGGAAAATAATCCAGAGTACTAACCAAAAGTTAGGATATAACGAGGTAGGTACCAACCAAGAATTGGGATAACATGATACTAACCAAATGATACCAACCAAAAGTTGGGATACAACTAAAGATACAAACCAAAAGTTGGGATAACAGGGATATACCAAAAGTGGAATGAACACAACACCAACCGAAGGCGAGATTACGTCAAAGAATACCAACCAAGAGTTTTAAAACGATCAAAGATACCAACCAAGAGTTGGGAAAACAACCAAAGGATACCAACCAAAAGTTGGGACAAACATAGTGTCGACCAAAGTCAAATTCACATCAAAGGATACCAACCAAGAGTTGGAATTTAACCGGGTACCAATCAAAAGTTAGGATAAAACAAAGGATACCAACCAAAAGTTGGGAGACAAACCAGACACTAACCAAAAGTTAGGATAAGACAAAATATAGCAACAAAAATTTGGGAAACAAACTAGATATACTAACCAAAAGTTAGGATAACAAAGGATACCAACCAAAAGTTGGGAAACAACCAAAGGATACCAATCAAAAGTTAGGATAAAACAAAGGATACCAACCAAAGGTTGGGATAAACAATCAAAGGATACCAACCAAAATTTGGGAACAACCAAAGGATACTAACCAAAAGTTAGGATAAAACGGAGAATACCAACTAAAAGTTGGGAAACAACAAGGTACTAACCAAAAGTTAGGATAAAACCAAAGGAGATACATGAAGTAGAATCAACAGATCTACAACCTAAAGAGAAGATGACTCTGTTAGGGAAAAAGAAGTCTAGACAGACAACTCTGTAGGGGCCAATATAATTACTCTGGAAGGAAACACCAATAGGATGAACAAATTCATGGCTTGGGGAATAAGGTGAAATGATATCTCCTGATGTACGATACTTTCTGCTGGGAAAAGGCCTGGCAAAGGGAAAGCAAACCTAGCTTCTGGTTCAAATACATATGTTTGAAAATGGCGTAATGCTCCATACAAAATGGAAATGCTACAAATTTAGAGGATGATGAAACAATGCTTATGCAAATGCAATAGACACTCCACCAGAAGAAGTGCCGAAGAGTGCCAGCAACAAAACCGCCAAGGAAAGTAAACTAAACTACCTTAAAAAACCAAAACCTCTGCTGGAGAACTTCAAAGTGAACTTTCATCATGCTGGGAAGACAAAACAACAAAGACATGCTGGGGATACGACCCAATAACCTGATGAAGAGAAGTGTCAATGACAATTGGACTTCGAACCCATGAGGAATACATCAACCATACTGATATACCTGCCGAGGAAGTCAGAAAAAAATTCTGCTTGGGGATTAGAGCAATGATGCCAACCCTGCTAGGAGATTATGCTGAACTCAAATCCTTGTTGGGGATCTCCCTTTATCCTTACTTTGTCGGGGATAAGGGAACAATAACTGGAAATGAGAACATGCTCGAGAAGCACAAGCAAATCACCACTAACTTGTCTGAGGTAGCCAGCTTCTGGACTAGCTAAGGAGCAATAAACCTCTTGCCGGGGACTTCACTGAGGAAGACAATAGAAATATCACAATGTTTTTCTGAGGAAGGTAACGATTTTGTGGCATATTCTAGGGAGAGCAACTCTTGAACTCTTGCTGGAGAGACTGATCAAAATCTCAACTGACGATGACAACACTTCAGTAGTCTCCGCCGGGGAGAGCAACTCTATTGGAGAAGAGTAATCACGCCATTCTGTAAACACATATCAAACAGGAAAAAGTCTACACACGGTATGAAAACCTCAATTACCACCCAAGGCGCTCATGATTTAAGCAACTTCCACTGTTTTTAACCTGTTTCGTAAAGCTTCAATGTTTTCACATGCAATGTTTATCGAAATATCAAACATTTTGCAAACAAAACAGTAAAAGTAAAAACAAAGGTCGATAACTGAATGAAATGAAATTTTATTGATTGAATTGGCCTGTAAATAGGAAATTACATTAGGAGGCAATTCTTGAAAAGAGGTAATTGTGAAAAAGCAAAAGAAAATACATGGGTTGAAAATGTGAAAACAGATCTCCATCAAGTTCTAACTCAACTATGACCTGTATATCCTAGATGCTTGTGAATACTTCTTCCTTCCGAAGGGATTGATTTGACTGATTCCTACCCTTCGGGAATCCCATGTATCAAGATGAGCTCACAGGTTGAACGCAGATCGCAACCTCTCTCTTTTAGATCCCTAACTTTTGTCTAGATCTCTCTTTCGGGTTTTCAATTCACCGAGATGCCCATTTTTGCCAAAGTCACCTTTGCAGGTTTTCAACTTTGCGGGTTATTCAATTCTTTTTTTCTTCTATCCCTACTTTTTGCCCGAATCTTTTCTTTTTGTGATTCGCCGGGATGCCTTTTTTTTCCTGGACTTTTGTGTTTGTGTTCCAGTGGGTCTTTATATGCAAAGTATTTTTTGATTGCGTATGAGTTCATAGGGGATGTAAAATCTTCACCATCCATAGTTGAAAGAAGCAAGGTTCCACCAGAGAAAACCTTTCTCACAACATATAGTCCTTCATAGTTTGGAGTCCACTTGCCCCTATGATCTGTCTGAGGAGGGAGGATTCTTTTCAAAACCAATTCACCTGTCTGGAAACACCGAGGATGCAGTTTCTGATCAAAGGCCTTCTTCATCTTGCTTCGGTATAAACGACCGTGTGTAATAGCTGCCAATATTTTCTCTTTGATGAGGTCTAGTTGGTCCAACCTGGTTCGTACCCATTCGGTTTCATCATGCTTCACATCCGCCAAAATCCTTAAAGAAGAAATCTCAACTTCTAATGGTAGTACGTCTTCCATACCATACACCAGTGAAAAAGGAGTTTCCCCTGTCGACGTATGTACCAAAGTACGATAATCGTGTAAAGAAAAGGGCAATATCTCATGCCAATCTTTGTATGTTACTACCATCTTCTGCATAATCTTCTTGATATTCTTATTTGCTGCCTCAACAAAACCATTCATCTTTGGACGATATGGAGACGAATTGTGATGTTCAATTTTGAAGCTCTAGTACAACTCCTTCATTGTCTTGTTATTCAAATTTAAACCATTATCAGTAACGATTCTCCCAGGGATACCATAACGACAGATGATTTCCTTCTTTATAAATGGGTGACTACCTGCTTTGTTACACTGGCAAACGAGGCCGCTTCCACCCAATTGGTGAAGTAATCAATGGCAACCATAATGAAGTGATACTCATTGGAAGTAGTAGGCTCAATATATCTAATCATGTCAATGCCTCACATAGCAAAGGGCCAATGAGATGTTTACACATTTAGAGGAGTTGGTGGCACATGCACCTTATCAGCATAAATATGGCATTTATGACATTTTCTTGAATATTTACAACAATCAGATTCCACTGTCTTCCAGTAATACCCTGCTCTCAACAATTTTCTAGCCATAGCATGTCCACCAGCGTGAGTAACGAAAGAACCCTCATGAACTTCTTCCATCAACAGGCCTGCCTCATGTTCATCAACATAACGGAGCAAGACCTTATCAAAGTTCCTCTTGTACAACACATCATCCTTGTTCAGATAGAAATTACCAGCTAGCCTCCTTAAAGTCTTCTTATCTATGTTGGATACCCCTAGCGGGTATTCTTGACTTTTAAGAAAGCACTTGATACCATGAAACCAAGATTTACCATCTGACATGTCTTTGGAAGCAAACACAAAAGCAGATCTATCGAGATGCATAGTGTTGATTGTCGGAACTTCATTAGAATAATTCTCCTTGTACATCGATGCTAACGTTGCCAATGCATCTGCCATCTTATTTTCAGCCCGAGGCACATGATGGAACACAACCTTGTCAAAGAAAGGTAACAATCTTTGGGCATAATTTTTATAAGGCACCAAAGTTTCCTGACGAGTCTCCCAATCACCCTTGATCTGATTAACCACAAGCACTGAATCGCCATATACATCAAGATTCTTGATCCTCAGATTAATGGTCTTTTCTAACCCCATGATGCACGCTTCATATTCTGCTTCATTGTTGGTCTAGGTGAACGTCAATCGAGAAATGAACGGTATATGAAAACCATGAGGAGTAGTAACGATTTCCCCGATTCTGTTACCATATGAGTTGATAGTGCCATCAAATATCAAACTCCACTGAGATCCAATCTCAGGCCCCTTGTCAGGCAAAGGATCACCATAGACTTTCATTTTCAGAAACATGATATCTTCACCCAGAAATTCAAATTTCATCGATTGATAGTCCTCAATAGGTTGTTGAGCAAGATATTCTGACAGAACACTTCCCTTGATGGCTTTTTGGGAGCGTATTAAATATCGTATTTTGTCAAAACCATCTGCCGAGGGGAAATCCTTCCAGTGAGCGCTTGCTTCTCAAACACATATTTGATCGGATCCATCTTCAATATCAACAGGGTTTTATGGTTTAACATATACTTCCCCAAACGCTTAGCTGCTCAATCGAGTGCACAACATGTTTTTCCCAGCATTAAGTACCTTGACTCACAATTGTTAAATTTCATACTCAGGTAGTAGATGGCATGCTCTTTTCTACCTATCTCGTCTTGTTAACTGAGCACACACCCCATTGAATTCTCAAAAATCGTTAGATACATAATCAAAGGTCTTCCTTCTACCGGAGGCATGAGTATCGGAGGATCCTGCAAATATTCTTTTATCTTTTCAAATGCTTTTTTACAGTTCTCATTCCACCTGACCGCTTGATCTTTTCTCAATAATTTGAATATTAGTTCACATATGGTTGTAAGATGAGAGATGAACCTAGTAATGTGTTTCAACCTCCCTAAGAAACCACAAACCTTCTTTTTAGTTTTCGGCTCAGGCATCTCTTGTATTGCTATTGTCTTGGCAGGATCAACCTCGATACCTCTTTCACTAACAATGAAACCCATCAGTTTACCAGACCTCGCCCCAAAGGTGCCCTTGTTCAAATTTAACCTCAACTTGAATTTCCTTAACCTTTCAAATAACTTCAACATATTAACCAGATGTTATTCCTTTGTCTGTGACTTCGCAATCATGTCATTAATATATACCTCAATCTCTTTGTGAATCATATCATGAAAGAGAGTCATTATTTCCCGCTGATAAGTTGCCCCGACATTCTTCAATCCAAAAGGCATCAGCTTATAATGGAATGTCCCCCACGGTGTTATCAACGTTGTTTTCTCCATGTCTTATGGGGCCATTTTGATTTGGTTATACCCAAAGAAGTCATCCATGAAGGAAAACACAGAAAAATGAGCAGTATTATCCACTAACACGTCAATGTGAGGGAGTGGGAACCGCCTTTCGGGCATGCTTTATTCAAATCCCCGTAATCAACACACATCCTGACCTTTCCATCTTTCTTAGGTACAGACAAAATATTAGCAACCCACATATAATAATTAGTCACAACAAGAAACCCGATGTCCAACTGTTTCTGAACCTCTTCTTTGATTTTAACAGCCATATTCGGTCTTGTTCTTCTCAACTTCTGCTTGACCGGAGGATACTCCTATATGAGAGGAAAACAGTGCACCACAATGTATGTGTCAAGCCCGTGCATGTCTTGGTAAGACCAAGCGAAAATATCCACATACTCTTGGATCATTTCAACCAATATTCTCTTAACATCGTCTTTCAATGCGGCCCTAATTTTGACTTCCTTCTTTGCGTCATTGATACCTAGATTAATGATCTCAATATCCTTCTAATGAGGCTGAATAATCCTCTCCTCAAGTTTCAAAAGTCTGGATAAATCCTCAGGAAGTTTAAGGTCTGTGCGATCTCGTCTTCGACATGGTAAATAGGATTGTCAAATTCATATCGAGTCATAGTTGAATCATTATTGATAGAATCTGACGAAATGGATCAACATGAGTGATGTTTTATGTTTTGTTTAGGATGTAAAGATGAACAAAACAAAACAAAAACACATTTCCATTTTTAAAAGATGCAAAAGGTAAAATTAAAAACAGGGAGCGCAACATTTGAATGCAAAACATCCTTTATTCATGATAACATTGAAAATAGAAAATGTGTAGCCTTACAAAGGAGTCATTATGCCTTGGGTAGAGCGTGAGACTTGACAGATGTAAAAAAAAGAAAAATTACTCTTCGTGAGTGACCAGGATTGCTTCCTCGGAACACCAGTTGCACAAATCTTGGCCTGTGATGTAGGGGCGGATCCAACTATCCATGTCGCAATCACTATCGACCTCTTCTTCCCCTATTGCATGAATCTGATAAAAAATGGCCACGACACTTGTGAACTTGACAGGACCCTTGAACCTCGGCGGAGCTTGTGACGGCTTGTAACCCAATCCAAATTTATCATTCTTCATCGGCACTTCAAGAACCTGGCCCCATCTCTGGGAACCGCCAGCCTCAATCACAGCACGTGCCTCTTTCAAAGAAGACATTGAAACCCCGAGCTTTTTATCCTCCACAGGAGGCTCCTTCTGAATATGATTTGCTTCGAAAGCCTAACAGAGGGTCTCATTTATATCCCCATCAACCTCAACATACTTAAATAATGACAAATGGATAACCATAATGTCCTCCCCAACGTAGACGATAAAAACCCTTCCTTCAACCATATACTTCAGCTTCTGATGTAGAGTTGAAGTAACTGTCTCGACAAAATGTATCCAAGGACTACCTAACAAACAACTGTATGGAGGCTGAATTTCTATGACGTAGAAAGTTGTATCAAAAATTACTAGTCCAAATTGAATAAGCAAACCCACCTCACAGAATACAGACCTTTTAGATCCATCAAAATCCTGCACTACCAAATCGCTCGGCCTACAAGTCACATCCTGTATATCCAACTTCATAAGAGCCTTGTTTGACAGCACATTCAATGACGTTCCAGTATCTACCAACACATGGGACAACAGAGAGCCCTTACACTCGATGTAAATATGCAAGGCCTTATTATGATTCCTTCCCGGCGGCGTCAAATCCAGATTGGTAAACCCCAGACCATTCCCTGCGTTAACATGGGCAACTACCCCTTTAAGCTGATTTATCGAAAACTCCTTAGGAACATAGGCGACATTTGACACCTTCAGCAATGCATTTCTGTGCGCCTCAGAACACATCAACAAAGATAGAATGGAGATCTTGGACGGTGTCTAATTCAATTGGGCGACAACTTTGTAATCACTCTTACGAATCAACCTCATAAATTCCTTTACATCTTTTAAGAAAGAAGCGTCACCTGACTTTTGTTGTAAGGAATCATCTACAACTAACTTTCCTTTATCATTATCCAATCTATCAACATTAACATTTGGCAAAGAGAAGAACCTACCACTGCGTGTGATACCCTTAGCACCAACAATATTATCCACAATAGACCCAACATCCGAAGAACCCAACAACTCTTATTTCTGTCCATTACAAAATACCTCAGCCCGTAGTTCCATAAAATTTCTTTAGTATTCTCATATGGTATCAGTCCTGGTGTAGTAATAATGACAGGTGCTTGTCGCACAGGCGCTGAAATATAAACGATCTTGTATGGAGTTGATATCATGCAATGTCCTTACCATCCTCACTAATCTCATAATTAACTTTATCAACAACATCATTCTCAACATTAGTTCTGTCAAATTGTATTTGTCTATCATTCATAAGTTTATGTATATCGTTCCTCAATAGGTCACAGCCCTCGCCCTGCAATACACATCTCTAACAATCGGAAGCACAACCTGGGAAACATTCCCCCTTTAGCAAACGCTCTTTAACAACCAACAAAAGAGTCTTCAACTCATTCACATTGGCCACCAAATTTAACCATTCCCTATCTCCGACAACATTAGCTCTTGTAACACCATGATTTGGAATGGGGTTTTGGATCACATTGGGTCCACCATTAGTGAAATTAATGGCCTTGGAGTCAAGCAAATCCTGCACTTTATGCTTGAACACCTTGTAGTTATCAATATTGTGCCCTAGAATGAAACTCAAATTGAGCATTGACATCATATCCTGGTGGAGGAGTACTAGTGAGTGGTGCCAATATTCTTTTCTGAATGAACTGCAACTGAAGTAAATGTTGTAGCAATTGAGAATATGGCATAGGTGGAGTCTCGAACTGCTTGTTCGCCATCCTTGGTCCATCTGGATATCGGAGAGGAGTATTATGTTATTGTTGAGGCGCAGTCGGAATGACCCCAGTAGCAACCTGCTGTGTATAATTATGATTGGGTCTTCCTTTACCCTGATAAGAAGAAATAGAATTAGTGTCACCTTCTCTCTTCTTGGAACCTCCAGCATACGACTTGTTATTTCCTCAAGACGAGGATCCATTACTATTTTGAATCTTCCCAGCCCTTATTCCACTTTCTACTCTTTTTCAAGCCATTACCAAGTCTGAAAACCCTACGGATGCACACCCAACCAACTTCTCGAAGTTACCCATAAACATATCAATAAGTTCTTTCTCCATCATTTGACGTTGAACTCTGGCCGCCAACTCGCGCCATCTATGGGCATTTTCCTTGAAACTTTCATTTTCCTTCTGAACCATATTCTGCAACTGAGTTTTATTGGGCGCAATATCATTGTTGTACCGATAAAGCTTGACAAAAGCTTCAACAAGATCTTTCGAAGTTCTTATGTAAGTCCTCTCTAAACCCATATACCAAGGTGCCCTAGCTAGGCTGTCTTGGAAGTCGTACATGAGCAGCTTCTCATCCTCGGAGTAGGCAGACATCTTCCGATAGTAGGCCCGAATGTGAGTTTTTGGAAAAGTCGTTCCCCTATACTTGTTAAAGTTTGGGACTTTGAACTTAGGTGGGATTATCGCATCTGGGACCAGCCCGAGATCAGTCATGTCAAGACCAAAAGCATTCTGGTTCTCATAAGCACACATTCTTTCTTCAATCATCTTGAATTTCTTATTCGCTTCAGATGGAAAATTAGCATCTAGGTCACGCATAGAAAATGCGTACTCTTACATATCTTCCTGCCATTGATGGTCATGAGCTCCACAAGCTACATGGACATCACAAACACTTCCGCCACCAATACCACAAGGAATTCCATCAGCAACTCCTTTGCCCGGAGTAAGAACAACACATGCGCCACCTCCGCCCGGAGGAATGATAACACTAGTCGTGCCTCCGACCGGTGGGTTGACAACATTACCACCTAGATGAACCATCCCGCTATCATCGAATCTGGGAGCATTAATAAGAGACTGAACCAAATTCCTCAATTATTCTTGTCCTTGGGCCACATTATGCATCAACTCCATGAACTGAGTCATGCGAGACCGTACTTCCAACAACTCTTCTTGCAACTGATCCATAATTCGCTTCTGATTCCCTATTGTATAATACCTATGAATACGAAGATTTGTTATCCTGTTGAAGAAAACTATACAAATATGAGATACGCCAGCCCAGAACACCTGCGATGCATATGAGTATGATAATGCTAATGCAAATGCCTTGTTTGAATATTTCCAAGGTGCTATACACCTTGATTCAAGTTTAAACAGTAATAAACATAAAAGATGGAACAAACACTAGTAAAGCCATCCATTGATTAATTGAATACGAGAATAATAATGAGTCAATACAGTAGAGATAACATCAAATATACAGTCAATGACCACAGTCAACAAGCCTAATGGTGATCAATATAAACAAAATAAAGACGACTACAACATATCATTTATATCCACTAAAGACAAACCTCCTCAGCCACTATGATTTTTGCACCAGGCTTGAACCTTTTTAAATAGCTTTTTGGTTTCAGGATGCTTCGGTCTCTGGATCAGCTCCTGGATGAGAATATCTCTCATGTGCATGATCTCTTCCAGATAGCGACAATGGTCCTCCCAAGAATATTCTCCAAAGGCGTCTTCGATTTTAGGCTTCTTCACCTCTACTTAAACCTTTAGCTCTTTTAAGGTTGACAAAGTCTCCTTAAGCTTCTTTTCACTTTGGCATCTATGAAACGACTCTCTTCTAACCTCTCTCTCTCTCTCTTTAACTTCGAGTTGAGCTTCAATTTTCAATCTGATCACATAGTTCATCCTCTTTCCTCTTGTGGGTCATTATTATGGCATTCCATTGATTGTTGAATTAAGAAATCTCAAGGCGAGCTTTATCTAGATCTTTCTTTCTCTGTTGCAGAATACTACGGAGGAGTACCAGTGAGCAGTGCCAGTGTTCTTTTCTGAACCAACTGCAACTGATGTAAATGTCGTAGCAATTGAGAATTTTTGTACCCTAAAATTTTCCCTAGATTCATTGAGCCTTGCATGTCATTTAGCACAATCATCCATGCATAACTAATCATTTTATGTAGTTTGTGTTTGTTTTGTAGGTTTGTTGAAGGAAGTTTGAAAGTCATGAACCCTGTGTGCATGCCCACCAGGACTCTACTCTTCTACAAGTTATGTTGGATTCAAGTGGATATGAAATAAGGACCTGCCCTTATCTTTATGATCCTGTGGTCAGTACAAGGTTAATCTTTCGTAAAAATTCCTCAAAAGCCTTTCCAATGAGGTCTAAATTTGTACGACTTTTGTTTTCAAGAATGACCGTTTGAGATTTAGTTGAAACTTTGGTGACGAGATACATTGTAAGTTCATACCCTCATTATTCATGTATCAAGGTTCATCATTGTTTAAATCTGTAGTCTTACGGGCAATGAAGGCCAAATAAAGTTTGTTTCTTATTTATGGAATTGGATTATTATATAAGCTTTTGATTTTAAGGAAGATTTGGATTGAAAGCATGTGATTAATAAGTGATACAAGCCCAGAAAGTTCAAGACATAGTCATGGTCACAACGTTCAAGGCATTTCTAGATTGATTATAAGTTATGACGCCATGTCTCACGGTAATTTCAAAAGGTGTTACAAGTGCAAAACAATTCCAACCCATTCCAGGGTACTCTCAAGTTAGTCATTCGTCATGACAAAGCTTCAAGAATTCATGTTCATGCTAAGATTAAATTCAAGATGTTATTCCGAATACAAACTCAATACTTGTCAAATTCTAGACTTACCATGTTAATTAAGATCCAAATACCCAAATGTTGAGGAATTGTAAATTCAAGTGATGAGAAATTTTTATTCAAGTAATTTGCTTCATGATTTAAAATTTAAGAAACTCAAGGTTTAGTTGTTCTTCCTAAGAACGCTAAGTGCAAGTTCAAGGTTCATACATTTTTTCAAGCTTTGCATCTCAAATCCATTGGATGCTCGAACTCGGAGGTTCAAAAGTTGTTAGGTGATATATCAATGTTCAAGTTCAAAATCCAATTAAAGAAATTCCTTGTTTTGGATTTAGGTGATGTTTCCATGGATCCGTTGCTTAGTATGAATTTCAAGTTAATACTTTTGAGTTCATGGATTGCCATACAAGTTGCAAGAAATAATTCGAAACTTTGGATTAATGTCATGTTCTTGATAGAGCAAAGGCATGTCAAAAGATCTCAAAAATCCAAGATTTATTTACCATTTTTTTCACACACAAATAGTGCCTTACAGGATGCACTAAATTCAAAATATTTCCAAAATTTCAATACAAGATTAATGCCATAGTTACATGAGCAAGGATTTCAATCCAAAATCAAATTGAAAAAACAAAGAAGACTATTTTGGGATATTAAAAGGTTATCATTTAAATTCAAAATCTGAATCAAGCTAAGATAAAAAGTTTGAGTAAATTGAGACCAAAAGCCCTTAGAGTTTGCGAAAAATATAGAAGAATTTACAAGAGAAACTACATGGAGAACAAGGCCTAAAGCTACCAAATCTTGCGCCTCCAATTGATGATCCAATTCCAACTTCCGTTGCTACTTCATGATTTCAAGATATTTTTATGCCACGCCCAAGTAACATGTCCAACCATCTCAAGAATTGCAAATGATTTGTGTTTAACCTGCAAAACATACAAAAGTAAACAATTTAGTTTCTACTGCCAACATTCAAAATAAGGGGAGATTCGCAGGTTATGGCGACGACTTCTCATAAGTTAACCATATAAAAATTTAGTTACTGCAAAACCAATGAAGATGACATTAAGGAGAGTCAAATACAATGAAGACAAGTTCAAGTTCATAATGTTCCAAAACCAAAACCGACAGATGAATCATCATCGTCAAGACAGAAGCCGCAATTTATGATAGTCGTGTTTTCTTTCCAAAACAAAACGACAACATGTTCCGTACAAAATAAATTTCTATTCCAAAATGGTTTTAAAACAAGATCAATCAAAGAGGAAAGGTATTCATCACCAAATCACAAACAGCCAGTATGGTTACCAAAACAGATTTCGACATGATTATTTTACTCTTAAAATCCATTTAACTTTTTCAAATTTTCAGGACATATAAAAGAGAAAAAGAAGGGTTCTAACAGAAGGACGAACACGGCCAGAAAAACACACGAATTCACTACAAAAAGCCAGAGAAAAATATAAAACCACGCAAACATTAGAAAATAGTGAAGGACTTATCTTGAGATTGAGCGAGCGTCACCGAAGGGCGTCCTCAAAACCTTTGTAATGTTTTCCTTCTCGAGCCCCATTTTCATCGAGACTAAGGAACTACATACCATCTACACGTCATAAAACCCTCGTCACCATAAAGCGTCGCCGTGAACCACCATCGTCTCCCATTTTGGTAAACTTTTAATCTATTGTTTGAATCTTTTAAGGTTATTTTGATGTTTACAGGTTGTAAATTCGAGTTTTAAAAGAAGGAAGAAGAAAAGGAGAAAGTCGGAGCGAGGAAGAGGAAGAAATAGAAGAGAAGGAGGAAAACAAGGAAGAAGATAGTTGAAGGAAGAACACGAAGAAGAAGAAGAAGAAACGACAGAGAGGAGAAGAGGAAGGAGAGGAGAACGAAGAAGAGGAAATTGGGGGGCGACCTAAATTAGGGTTCAAGATTCCACCCCCCTCCCCCCCACCCAGTTTAACTAATTTTTTATATTCATTTCAAAATTAATCATGAATTCCATCGGGTTCAGATCAATTCTTGACCGTGAAGTCCTATATTTTGAGTGCTTGATTTACATATTCACATTTTTTTATCTATTATGTGGCATTTGAGTATCTTTGCTTTAATTTTTTCTATTGCTAAGCCTTTTTTTTCCGAAGGAAAGTTTGTTCTCGTTGACTGCCATATCAATATTAGAGAATTACCAGCTCCTACCCGTTATCCTAGCCTTAGGATCTGAATCGCTGTACTCACACTTAACGTTCTGCCATGGACATACCTTCATCCTAGCCTTAGGATTAGGAGTCGTCGTACTTCACGTAAGTTCCCGTCGAGGATACTTAGTTACCTTTTTCAAACTTAACATCAACGTAGACTCGGAGTCGCTGCACTCCATGTAAGTTTCTCCCTATGAATACTTACCTCCCCCTGGAACCTTGACCAAAGTTAAGAAGTTCCTCACCCTCTTTAAGGGGAACTACGGATACTCTGATTCCATTCTCGTCAGGATACGTAGGCACAAGGTGTGATTTCTTAGCGAGTATACTTAGGACTAACCCCTTAGATCTCTTTTCAACCCTTTAGCATGCATTTAACAGATAGATTAACAAATAACGCATTTAAACAAGAGGTTCCTATAGAGTACTACAGATGCTTAGGATGCTAACACCTTCCCTAGGTATAACCAACCCCCGAACCCTAGATCTCCCCGCATTGTGTTTACGATGCAAATTAGGTTTTTCTTTCTTAACTTTTCCTTCGGATAAATCAAAGACCGGTTGTGAATTCAAGATTTGCAATTCAAATTAATCAATAATTTGATATCCTATTCTCACCGCAACAGAAAATGGCGACTTCACTGGGGAGGACATAACTCTCGTGGGTTACCCCTAACTTGTTTATTTGTGCTTTATTTAATATATATCTGTTTATATTTATATATATATATATATATATATATATATATATATATATATATATATATATATATATATATATATATATATATATATATATATATATATATATATATATATATATATATATATATATATATATATATATATATATATATATATATATATATATATATATATATATATATATATATATATATATATATATATATATATATATATAAATATATGTGACTGTATCTGCTTGGGTTATATGTTGTTGTGAGATAAGTCCTATACCCGGACATGAGCGTACTTATGATAGGAAGGTGATATATTCGACGAGGCTTATAAGGAGTGATTCTCGACCAAGCTGACTTAAGAATCACCGCTCAGTTGAGGCCCTCTTGGGAATGCTATTGTTGAATGAGTATTCGTCAAAACACTTACTATTTTCGACCTAGGAGCCTGTGATACTAGGGACCTTTAGTTACCCTTAACCCAACATTGGCCTTCTTAGGACATAGTGCGATGACTATGAGGGAGTACTCCCAAAATATTTGATACGCGATACTACACTCAAAAGAGGTTCTCTTGAGAATATTTCTAACCACCAAGTTATTCGGGAAATTGATAATATCCAAAAGATGGTCTGATGAATTTGGGCACCTCTTAGAACCCTTGTTCTATAGGTACCATTAACCCTTAGTACATACCTTTCGAGATGGGTAGACCATGGCTTCATGCTTGTGACCCTCTAACCTAGGACTTTATTTGCTTATCCGCATGTCTGTATATGTGTGTTTGTGCATCCATTCAAGTATCATGACATTCCCGGTTTCAAGGAATTCAACTGTCAGTCCTTTGCAAATTCAGTAAGATTTCAAATAAAAACTTTTTCAGCTTTTCCTAAAATATATTTGCAACTGGCCGTTGAAATCCTTGAAACAACTACACTACATTGCATTCTTGTTTTGGCATGTGCATCTCCCTTCCGTTTTTCTCATTTCAGTTCTCATGCCTTCAGTTCTTTCACCCTGAGTCCTCTGCACCAGTACAACACCAGAGCTCGAGCTCGTAAAAAGATGGCGGAACAAAATCAAGAGCTTGTTCGTGTCAGGAATGAATTAGAAGACCTTTGGGGAAGTGTGGGGCAGATTATGGAGATGCTACAAGTTATACGTGCGAGGATGGATACTCAGCCCACTATTATTTCTAAGATTACCAATGCTACTATGGACCCTCAACCATCTGTTGCTAACGCAAATGTACCTCCATATGGTCTTCCACCTGGTTTTGCGCCACCGCTACTGCAGTTCCTATTGCTCAACAAGTTCAATAAGTCGTTCCTTTGGTTACTGAAACTCCTCATGTTATTCTGACTTTTGCGTCAGTTGCTGTTCATACTCATGTGCAACCATACTTCAATGAGCATCAACCAGTATATGATATCCCTGATATGAAGGAAGATGAAGATGAACTTCATGAAAAGCTCTGAGAAAATCTGGAAACTATGGATAAAAGGTTGAGAATGATGGAAGGAGATCAAATCTTTGGTGCTGCTGCTAGAGAAGTGTGCCTTGTATCTGGTCTGGTCATCCCTCCAAAGTTCAAACTCTGAGCTTTGATCATTATTAAGGAGCCACATATCCGAAGATTCATTTGATTATGTATTATCGAAAAATGGCTGCTCATGTTAAAAATGACAAGCTGATGATTCACTATTTCCAAGACAGTTTGAAGGGTGCTTCGTCGAAGTGGTACTTAAATCTGGATCAATCTCGCATTAAAAGTTTCCAAGATCTATCAGATGCCTTTACTAAACATTACAAATACAACATGGATCTGGCTCCTGACTGACAGCAACTGCTGAGTATGTCCCAGAAGGGTTCTGAATCATTCAAAGAGTATGCTTAGAGGTGGAGAGAGATCGCTTCACAAGTGGAACCTCCTTTGACCAAAAAAGAGCTAGCTAATTGGTTCGTTGATACTGTTCGTCCGGAATTTTACAAAAGAATGGTTGGAAGTGTGACTGCAAAGTTTTCTGACATCGTTGTTGTTGGTGTGAAGGTAGAATTGGGTCTGAAAAACGGAAAAATGTCAAGTACTTCTGGTAGTTCAAGCACCAATAAAGATCATGCCAATAAGCCCTCATTTAGTTCTCACAAGAAAAAGGAGGGTGGAACTAATACGGTAATTGCAAGCAGGCGAAGAAACCAACCTTGGCAACATCAGTAGAATTATGTTCAACAACAAGGTTACCCTGTCCAGTTTGCTCAACAACCATATGTAGCTGTTGTTACACCTGCTTTTAATCAACAAGTTCTTGCATATCAGCTTGTGCAACCGGATCCTACTTATCAACCTCCGGTCTATCAACCTCCTCCTGGTTATCAGCCTGCACAAGCTCCATCCAATTATCAACGAACGCCAAACGCTCCTGCCTATCAACAACCAAAGAATCATCCACCTCGCCCGAATGTTCCTAACATGAGATAGTATAAGCCATGTCCTCCTATTCCAATGACTTATACCGCGTTGTACCCTTCATTATTACAACAAGACCTGGTAATTACAAGGGCTTTGGGTCCACCTCCTAATCCACTGCCAGCTAATTACAACCCTAATGCTTATTGCTTGTTTCATGAGAATGCACCTGGCCATGATTTGGAAAGTTGTTATGCTCTCAAGCATCTTGTAAGGGAATTAATGGAAAAGAAGATTTTATCCTTTGATGATCCTCAACCTAATGTTAAAAGAAATCATTTTCCCACTCATGGGTCCGTTAACACTGTTGAAGAGGTATCTGACGAAAGCTTAATTCTTGAAGTTTCTCAGATTAAGACTCCACTTCGAAACTTCCTTTCAAAGTTATTTTAAGCCGGTCTGGTAAGTGTTTGCCATGATGATTGTACAATTTGCGATGTCATTGCTAAGGGTTGTATGTTGGTCTATAATGATATTCAAAGCTTGATCAATGATGGTTTCCTACGAGTGGTTAGCAAAATGAAGAAGAATGAAGTTGTTGTGATTGAACCCGTCTTCAACTTTTCATAACCAAGTGCTAAAGTGCCAGTCTTCAATTTTCCAAAACCAAGTGATGTGGCACCTATTTTCAATACATCAAAGCCAGTTACTTCTACAGTTAATCAATCGAAGCCAGTAATCATTCAAAAGCCTAGTCTGTTTCATTTCAGAGGCTCTAAAGCGTACCTTGGAAGTATGATGTGACCATGATTGACAAAGAATCTGGGAAAGCTATTCCAAGGGAAGATTTAAAGAATGCTAGTGAAGATGTGACCAAAATAGCAGGGGCAAGCAACATGACATGAAGTGTTCATGTTTATACTCCCCGTTTCAATGAGGCTCCACCTAAGGAAACTGTTACCACTGTGCCTGCCAAAGATAAAGGGAAAGAAGTGGTCATTAATGATGAAGATGCTAAGTTCCTGAGAATTATCAGAAAAAGTGATTACAAAGTCATTGATCAGCTTCACCAGACTCCTTCCAAAACCTCAATACTATCTTTGTTGATGAACTCACCTGCTCACAGAGCTGCATTACATAAGTTATTGGCTCAAGCTCATGTCTCTCAAGACATTACTACTGGAAAATTTGATAGTGTGATTTCCAATATTACCGCCTGCAATACTCTTAGCTTCAGCAATGAGGAGTTACCAAGAGAAGTTCAGAATCACAATCGTGCTTTACATGTGTCTGTGAAATGTCAGGAGGATAATTTATCAAGGGTGCTTGTGGATACTGGTTCCTCTTTGAATATTATACCTAAGAGGGTTCTTACCAAGTTGGCTTACAAGGAAACATAGATGAAGCCTACTTCCTTGATAGTCAAAGCTTTTGATGGTTTCTGCAGAATTGTAATTGGAGAAGTTGAGTTACCAATCTTAATTGGTCCACATGTATTTAACATCACATTCCAAGTATTGGACATCAATCCTAACTATAGTTGTTTACTTGGAAAGCCATGGATCCATACTGCTGTTGTTGTAACTTCAACACTACATCAGAAGATGAAGTTTGTGATTGATGATAAGCTGGTTAATATACATGGTGAAGAGGATCGGATGGTGAGTAGCTTGTCTTCATTCCGTTACATAGAAGCTGACGAAGATGCTTTAGAAACTTCTTTTCAAGCTCTCGAGATCTCCAATGTTGTCCTATTGGAAGTCGGAGAAACAATGGGCAAGAGTAATCCATCTTTCACATCTTTCAAGAGCACTAGATCAACAATCGAAGGAGGCATACCTGAAGGTTGAGGAGAAGTGATAGATGTCAAGACCAAGGTGAATCGCCATGGGTTGGGTTACAAACCAACTAATGATAGAGCTTCTACATTTGCCAAAGGTCGCCCAAAGACTGTCCATGAAGTGTTTGTCAGCGGAGGTTTCCAGATCAATGTCGTAGAAGATAATGATGAAGACGAAGACTTGAGCAACTGGTATTCAAGTGCGATGCAACTTTGGACAATTGTGAAGTAATAGAGATCCCTGTGATTTTCCCTTTGTCAAAGTAATTTAATGCTTTTTGTTTGTTGTTTTCAAAAATTCCATAGCTATGCCCAAGGCTATTGTGTCATTTTGTAGGGCCAAATTTTCACCTTTAAATGATTATCAATAAATGCATTTTGTTAAATTCTTGTTGTTTCATTTACCGTTTTTTTTCTTTTACATTTTTAAAGAGATTGGAAATCTTTTAAAACTAAAAAAAAATATAGCATTCTTTCTCTTGCATTTTCCTTGAGCATTTAATAAAGTAAGCCTTCCTAAACATGCAGAACTGTCCCAAACCCTGTTGGATCCAATGACCCTGCTTTCACTCCTAAATTTGATTTGCCCATTTATCAAGCTGAAGATGAGGGTGAGGAAGATTTCGAAGTCCCCACTGAACTGGAAAAATTGGTTGAGTATGAATACACTGAGCTCCAACCGTACAAAGAGCAGGTAGATTTGATTAATCTTGGCACCGATGAAGAAAAGAAAGAGGTCAAGATTGGTACAACACTTGGGGATGATATGAAGAAGAGATTGGTCAAGATGCTAGAGGAATATGTTGATGTGTTCGCATGGTCGTATCAAGATATGCCCGGTTTAGACACTGATATTGTTGTTCATAAGTTGCCACTTAAGCCAGAATGTCCGTCTATCAAATAGAAACTTCGAAGAACAAGACTTGACATGGCTTTGAAGATTCGTGATGAGGTCAAGAAACAACTTGATGTAGGTTTTCTAACAGTTGCAAATTATCCTGAATGGGTAGCCAACATTGTGCCAATGCCCAAAAAGGACGGTAAGGTCAGAATTTGTGTAGGTTACAGGGATTTGAACAAAGCAAGCCCAAAAAATGATTTCCCTCTGCCACATATTGATACACTTGTGGATAATACAACTAGTTTCGCAGTTTTCTCTTTCATGGATGGTTTCTCCGATTACAATCAGATCGAGATGGACCCTGCTGATAGAGAAAAGACTACATTCATTACTCCTTGGGGAACCTATTGCTACAAAGTTATGCCCTTCAGTTTGAAGAGCACAGGGGCAATATATCAAAGAGATATGGTCACTCTCTTTCATGACATGGTGCATAAAGAGATCGAAGTGTATACTAATGATATGATTGCTAAATCCCAAAATGAAGAGGACCATTTGGATCATTTGCTGAAATTGTTTGAACGACTCAGGAAGCACCAGTTGAAACTAAATCTTGCTAATTGTACTTTTGGTGTTAGATCTGGAAGTTACTTGGATTCATCATCAGCCAACGAGGAATTAAAGTAGACCATGATAAAGTTTGAGCTATTTAGGATATGCCAGCTCCAAAAACTGAAACACAAGTCAGATGGTTTCTTAGACACCTGAACTATGTCTCCAGATTCATTTCCAACATGAATGGTACATGTGAGCCAATATTTAAGTTACTCTGTAAGGTTCAGATTATTGATTGGAATTCTAATTGCCAGCAAGCATTTGAGAAGATCAAGGGTTACTTGCAAGAACCTCTTATCTTGATTCCTCCTGTTCCGGGAAGACCACTTTTCATGTATCTGACTGTTCTCGAGAAGTCTATGGGTTGTGTATTGGGCCAACACGATGAGACTGGATGAAAAAAACATGCCACCTACTACTTAAGCAAGAAGTTTACTGATTGTGAAAGCCGGTATTCACTTTTGGAAAATACTCGTTGTGCGCTAGCATGGGCTGCTAGGCGTCTCAGGCAATACATGATTTGTTACACTACTTCGTTGATCTCAAAAATGGATCCAATAAAGTATATTTTTGAAAAACCTGCTCAGATAGGAAGACTTTCCCGTTGGCATATGTTGTTATCCGAATACGATATCTAGTATGTGAATCAGAAAGCTATTAAAGGAAGTATCTTGTCAGATTACCTTGCAGACCAACCGGTTGAAGATTATGAACCTCTCAAGTTTGACTTTCCTGACGAAGACATTATGTTAGTGAAAGACTATGAAGAGCCAGGTCCTGAGGAAGGTCCCGAGTCGGGTTCCTGTTGGAAGATGATGTTTGGTGGTTCCTCTAATTATAATGGGCGTGGCATAGGCGCCATTATGATGAATCTAGAAGGTGGTTATACCCCATTTACAGCAAGGTTAGATTTTGAATATACAAACAATATCGTCGAATATGAAGCATGCATTCTTGGTCTTGAAGCAGCTATTGACCTTCGAATTAAAATTCTTGAAGTGAGTGGAGATTCAACTTTGGTAATTTATCAATTCAAAGGTGAATGGGAGACCAGAGATGAGAAAATTATCCCATATAGAGCTTACATTGTTGAAATGATCGAATACTTTGATGAGATCACTTTCAAACATGTCTCGAGGACTGAAAATCATATTGTCAATGCTTTAGCCATGTTAGCCTCAATGTGGAAAGTTAGATTCGTCAATGATGCTACACTCATTTGAATTGAACGCAAGACTGCGCCTGCCTACTGTCAAATGGTTGAAGAAGAAACTGATGACAAGCCTTGGCTCCACGACATTAAGAATTATCTGCTAAACCAAGAGTATCCAGATCACGCTACTAATCTTGACAAGAAAAATCTGAGAAGATTAGCATTCAAGTTCTTCCTCAGCAATGATGTGTTATACAAGAGAAACCATGACATGGTTCTTCTTAGATGTAATGACAGACGTGAAGCAGACATGTTACTTCAAGAAATCCATGAGGGAACCTTTGGAACCCATGCCAATGGTTACGCTATGTCTAAGAAGATTTTGATAGCTGGGTATTACTGGCTAACTATGGAATCTGATTGCATCCAATATGACAGAAAATTCCATAAATTCCAAATTTATGCTGATAAGGTGCACGTTGTCGCTACTGCAAAAAAAGAGGTCAACAATGACAGAAGAGTCGCCACCGTTCGTTATTTATACCAAAAGAGGGAAAGTAAACGATAAGAGAAAACCTAACGAAAAGGGGAAAAGACAAGGTCATCACAACCAAGTCCTAGGTTCGGGAGTCGGTTACGCAAGGGAAAGGTATGAACACCTCTCACGTCAGTCGTACTCGACGGGATCCACGCTTGTTTTCTATCTAAAAGGGTGTTAAAACTATCTAGCTAAAGGTCTCAGGGACAAAAGAAAAGAAAAGATGAATCGAAAAAGCATCGCCGCTCAGTGCCTACATATTCCCGTCTGGTACGAGAAATCAGAGTCAACGTAGTTCGGATAACTACGAGTGAAAGGTGGGGAAGGTTGCTCGCCGAGACATTGCTTCTCGTGCCTATGTACTTTCATCTAGAATGAAAGATTAGAGCAAACATAGTTCGGCCTAACAAGACCACAGGTTGGTTCAAAAGTTTTACCTGAGTATGGTTAATAATCAGTTCTAGCAGTTGGTGTATGCAGCTCGATCATTGGAGACTTAGGCGTTACCATTTGCGATAGAACAAAGAGTTAACAAAACTCTCCTTATGAAAATGGTTTTCCAAAGTTAAAGGTCCCAAAGGACAAAAAGGATTTGATTTTGTTTTGAAGTTTTTTATGAAAGAAGTGTTTTGAATGAATGTTTGTAATTCGTACTGCAACGGAGACTATGACCTAGGAGTGAATGCGTCGCATGTCACCCAAAGGGTACCACACTAAACATCCTGATCATTAAAGGGAAACCCCTCCACAACCATTTCCCAAGTAGCTTAAGGCTCGTAACGTACAATACTAATTAGCCTTTATTAGATGTTTTATGAGTGTTTTGAGATGAGAAGAGAAAAGACGCACGGAAGGTCTAAGGGAAACTTGGTCATAATGTTATCATGCAAAGTGGACTTAAAGTTGATTTGAAAGGGGAAACATCTACCCTAATGGTAGCATGCATAGTTCGAATCCTAATGTATATAACCAACCTTAAACAAGGAAAGTTAAATCCTAATGGAACATGGCAATGGAAGACAAAAAAGGAGAAAACATAATAAAATGCAACATGCAAACACATAAATGCACAAGTAGAATGGTGGGAGGGAGGAAAAGTGTGTGGGGCAGCAGCCTCCACAAGCGCGTCTCGACCTTAACAGCGATGTAAAATGATGCAAACATAGAAAGGAAGGCAAGAGATGAAAGCAAACGAACATGCAAACAAATACTCACTTTGAACCATATACACAAGCATGCATTCAAGTGGAAGATGAACAATAAGATCATGATTAAACAACCACAAACAGTGACAATTATCCAGAAATATTTCGCTCCTAATGAATCATATCGATCTACGATGATTCGGTGCAAAACAGTAGGCAAACAATCGAGCAAAATAACAAATATGACATTCTGGCACAGTGTTAATCGGTTAATACCCTGGGTTAACCACTGTTAACGTTTGAAAATTTTGAAAGTTTGAATTGGTTAATCGGTTAACGCATACGGTTAACCAGTTAACACTGTGCCAACAACAGAAAAATAACAACAGAACAACATTTTCAACAAATAAGCACTTATCCGATCAACCAGATGATCGCATAATCACTTAATCACGAGATTAAAACAACAAACCATGGTTCAAACAGCATGTAAACAGATCAACACAGTCAGATCATGGATCAAACAAATCAAATCAATCACAATTCAATCAAATATGAAGATCAACATGACGAACATGCAAATAAGCTCGAAAATAAAATCGGATCAGAAATCCAACCTACGAATCGGAGAATAGATTCGGTAATTATTGATCTAGATGTAATTGTGAAGATTCAATGCAAGAAGACCGGAAAACTTCAAGATCCAAAGAAATCCCTGTTGTAGAAGTGAAGATCCAACACAATTAAGCTAATTCCAACCAAATAAGCTCTTCCAAAATCACTTCAAAATTCAGATCTGAATGTGCACGAAAATTGAAGGAAGAAAATGATCCAAGGATGATGATTGATGGAGGTTTAAGCTCAAGAATTCATTGATTCCAATGGAGAATCAATGAATTCAATGGATAATGAGCTTTGAGTGAAGGTTTTAGAAATGGTGAAATTGAGACAATTAAGAGAGAATGAGATCAATTCTGAATTTGAAATGGAAATTATGAAGCTTAGATGAGTGTGGTTTGGAGTGAATTACTTAAATATCACTTAGGTTTAGATCCAAAGCATGGTACGGAAAGTGGATTGGAAAATCAAGGTTTGGAATGAGGAATGGGATTTTGGGGTGAAATGAAATTTATCCAAATTTTGAAATGGTTCTAGATCCTTCCCAAATGCAAAATTGAATTTCAAAGTGATTGAAATTGAACCCCAAAACAGCCCCATATGGGTTAACCGGTTAACACCTTTGAATTTTTGAATCTGGGCTGATTTTCCATTGGTTAATCAGTTAACTATATTGGTTAACCGGTTAACACGTTAAAAATTTGAATTTTGGCGCCTTTTGGAGGGAAACCTGTCTTTTTGTCTGTTTTCAACTGCTTTGAGCTCCGTTAAGCTTCTGAACCTTACTCTTGAATAGTATAACCATGGGGAACGCTTGACATATCCTAAATGCTGTCTCCTGTACTGGAAATACCCTGCAAAACAAAATAAAATCGATCGCTCGATCGCGGGGCCAAATAAGTGCCGGAGCCTCTGATGCTTGAATAAAACCACCTGATTAGGCTCAAAAGCCTTGGTAACCTTCCCTTTCTATGCACACCTCTCCTGATCCCCTGCTAAATAAACAATGCTATGCAATGCAGAAAATGCTAGAATATGAAATGAAACATAAGCCAAGTAAAGAAAAGTTTGGGCAAATTTTGGGGTGCAACAGCTGCCCCTATTCAAATGGCTTAGACCTGACTGGGTGAAAAGCGAACGACTTTCAAACAATCGAGGTAAAAGACGGTTGAATACCAACCAACCCGTAAATTTTCCAACCGCAGAAAACAAAATTGCAAACAAGAATCTCTGGAGATAACCACTCCGATCACAAAAATATTTCGTCGGGGAAAAAGAGAAGCTTAACCAAACAACTCCGTGGGGAAAAGTACCAAACCTTAATAGTTGAAAACTACCAAATGGAATCATCCACCCAAAACCAAGACTACCAACCAAAAGTTGGAATCGTCAACCGGAAAACAAAGATTACCAACCAAGAGTTGGAATAACATCAGCAAGGCGACCAAACTGGATATTACCAACCAAAAGTTGGGATAAAATTCCACAAGAGAAACCAAAGATTACCATCCAAAAGTGGGAATCAAACAAAGATACCAACCAAGCGTTGGAATAGCAAATTTGCAGGAAAAACATTTCCAAAGGATTACCAACCAAAAGTTGGAATCAAACAAATCTGACAAGTCGCCGATTACTAACCAAAAGTTGGGATAACGACTCCGCTGGGGAATGGAGGAGGACTACCAACCAAAAGTTGGAATAAACAATCCACCACCAAAGGGTTACCAACCAAGAGTTGGAATAACGAATCCAGGAAAGGAAAACTACCAACCAAGAGTTGGAATAACGTTAGCAAAACTTCGAACCTAGCTGGGGATTACCAACCAAGAGTTGGGATAACATCCGACAGATACCAACCAAAAGTTGGGATAACAAACAACAGATACCAACCAAGAGTTGGGATAACTCCAAAGGATACCAACCAAGATTTGGGATAACCAAACAAAGCATACCAACCAAGAGTTGGAATAACAGCCAAAGGATACCAACCAAGAGTTGGGATAACCAAACAAAACATACCAACCAAAAGTTGGGATAACGAACAAAGCATATCAACCAAGAGTTGGGATAACAACCAAAGGATACCAACCAAGAGTTTGGATAACCAAACAAAGCATACCAACCAAGAGTTGTAATAATAAACAAAGCATACCAACCAAGAGTTGGGATAATAAACAAAGTATACCAACCAAGAGTTAGGATAACAGCCAAAGGTTACCAACCAAGAGTTGGGATAACCAAACAAAACATACCAACCAAGAGTTGGAATAACAAACAGGGGATAAAATCACCATCGACCAAAATTTGGAACACAAGCTACTAACCAAAAGTTAGGATTGCTAAGAAATATCAACATCGACCAAACTTCGGAACACAAGCTACTAACCAAGAGTTAGGATTGCTGGGGACGCTAAACAAAGTTGACTCCACCATAGAAGATTACCAACCAAGAGTTGGGATGATCATCCGAAATTACCAACCAAAAGTTGGAATAAAAGACTACTAACCAAAAGTCAGGATTTCCGGAAACGCTAAACGAAAGCGAACTGACCACAACAAAGGTTACCAACCAAAAGTTGGGGTATCCGACTCTGCTGAGTAAAACGAGGACTGCCAACCAAAAGTTGGGATAACATCCAGATTACCAACCAAGAGTTGGAATAAAAGTCAACAAAGGAAGATTACCAACCAAGAGTTGGAATAACGAACACAACAATTCGGAACACGCTGGGGAGTACCAACCAAAAGTTGGAATAAATCCCTAGAATAAGTAGGCAAAAAAATCAACCAATTTACAACTTGCAAATAAAACTCCACCGAAGAGAGGTATAAACAAACAACTCTGCCAAAGAACAAAAGTTCACCATCAACTACGTTGGAAAAGAGAGAAACTTAACCAAGCAACTCTGGTGAAGGACACATGACGATATGAATGCATCTGTCACAAATCTTCTGTCAAGGTCTGAACACCTACACGAACTTGGAAAATGGAAATATCGTAAACCGAGGTCCGGCAATGCCGCTGGGGAACAGTCAAGAACCAAAGGCGAAATAAACGCACCAAGCTTACTAAGTCTGAGACCCACACTGGCAGGGATAACCATCACCTATAGGAGATACACCTGAGAGCAAGGAGGCAACAACCTGGCTTATGTTTCAGAATGCATATGTTTGAAAATGGTGTAATGCTCCATACGAAATGGAAATGCTACGCATTTAGGTAGATGCTATATACGCATACAGATGCAACGGAACCGAATTATCAAAATAAATGCTAAGGAAACAGAAACCACCCTGCCAGGAAGATAAAACAACCCTGCCGGGGATAGCTTACACGTGCCAATAACGATTGGACTTAAGCCGAGGAAAACGGGCCCTGAATGGCTTCCTGCAAAAGAAAATATCTTGGATAACAAATGTTCTAACAAGAACAACAATCCACTCAACTGGGGATACAAACCAACATCTGCTGAGGAAAATAACCTGATTGGCCTTCTAAAAATACCAATCTTCTGGGAAATGGACAACTCACTGGGAAAATAAAACAACCAGATTGAACAACCTTTCTCACCTGCTAGGGAAACAAAGATTCTGCGGGGAAATCAATGCCCTGAACGACCTTCCAGGATACAACTCTCCTGGGGAACAAAAACTCGGCTGAGGAAAGACAACCAAACGCTGGGATCACCTCTTACCTGTCAGGGAATTAGTGACTCTGTAAGGGAATCAACTCTGCCAAAGACCTCAGTCTGCACTGCTGAGAGTTGAGCATCTATAAACAATACTGTTGGAGAACTCCACACCTGCTTAGCGGCAAAACATCTGCATCTCGACTCGCTGGGGAGTAAGCACGTACCTGTACTCCGAGGGGATTAAATGCACACCGACCAACCGCCGGGGATAAACATACCCACTAGCTGGATACAAACTCTACTGGGATATAGATGTAGACTTCAATTGTTGGGGAACAACTTTGGTTGGGGAGAAATGAATTCCATCCATACCTTCCTAGAAACTTGCCCCAAGGGTAACAACCCTGCAAAAGACAAAAAGACAAGATATCCTATACAACAGGGCTATCTTGGTCATCATCCATAACGTTGTTCAATTAAGTTAAAGTTTTAACAATTATTGGCCAAGGCCTGCAAGTTTATGTAAGTACAAGTTCGTTAAAACATCAGGCGTTTTTCGCAAACAAAATAGTAAAAGCTAAAAATAAAACACACAGATCAAGATTTACTTAATAATATATGTTTATTGACAAATGGGCTTGTAAATAGGCAAAGTTTTACAACAGATGCAACCCCTGGAAAGAGGAATCTGCGCAAAAACAAACAGATATGCACAAAAGATAATACAAAAGTGTACAAAAATGTCGGCAATATGGCACAGACATACACCACGAGCTGATCCCTATATGACTCGCCTGACCTTGATGCTTTCTCGATGCTTTTTCTTCAGAAGAGATTGATTCGGATAAACGGTCCTCAGGTCCTCCCAATCCACTAAGCAATCAAACTCATACGCAGACCACAGTCATTTGCTTTTCAAATCCCTAACTTTTGCCGGGATACCCATTTTTGCCAAAGTTGCCTTTTCAGGTTTCAACTTTGCGGGTTTACATCTTTTCACTTTTATCCCTAATTTTTTCCCGAACCCATTCTTTTTATGGTTCACCGGGATGCCCCATTTTTTCCTGGATTTTCTTTTTTTTCTTTCCAACGGGTCATTTTAAGCAAAGTATCTTTTAACTGCGTATGCGTTCACAGGGGATGTAAAATCCTCACCATCCATGGTGGATAATAACAAGGCTCCTCCAGAGAAAACCTTTCGAACGACATATGGACCTTCATAGTTGGGATTCCATTTTCCCCTGTGATTCGATTGTGGAGGGAGGATCTTTTTCAGCACAAGATCGCCTGTTTGAAAGCTTCGAGGGCGCACCTTCTTATCAAAAGCTTTCTTCATCCGGCTCTAATACAATCGACCATATGCAATCGACGCTAGCCTTTTCTCGTCCATCAGGCTAAGCTGATTTAATCTGTTCTTTATCCATTCTGCCTCATCGAGTTTGACATCCACCAAAACTCTTAAAGAAGGAATCTCTACTTCTAATGGTAGGAAAACTTCCATACCATACACAAGTGAGAAAAGAGTTACCCCGGTTGATGTGGGTACGGTCGTACGATAACCGTGCAAAGCAAAAGGCAACATATCATGTCAATCCTTGTATGTTACAACCATCTTTTGCACTATTTTTTTGATGTTCTTGTTGGCCGCTTCAACAACGCCGTTCATCTTCGGCCGATAGGGCGATGAGTTGTGATGTTCGATTTTGAAATTCTGGCACAATTCCTTCATCATCTTATTATTCAGGTTCAAACCATTATCAGTAATGATCCGTTCCGACACTCCATAGCGACAAATGATGTTCTTCTTTATGAATCGGGCTACCACTTGCTTCATGACATTAGCGTATGAAGCCGCTTCCACCCACTTGGTGAAGTAATCAATGGCAACCAGGATGAAACAATGTCCGTTGGATGCGGTTGGCTCAATCTTGCCAATCATATCAATGCCCCACATGGAGAAAGGCCATGGGGACGCCATAACGTTCAAAGGGCACAGTGGCACATGAATCTTGTCTGCATAAATCTGGCATTTATGGCATTTCTTTGCAAACTTGAAACAATATGATTCCATCATCAGCCAATAATACCCTGCTCGTAATAACTTCTGAGACATGGCATGTCTTCCGACATGAATACCAAAAGTACCCCTGTGGACCTCCTCTATAAGAAAACTTTCTTCTTTTTCATCCACGCACCTTAACAACACCAAGTTATGATTTCTTCGGTAAAGCACACCATCCTGGTTCAGATAAAAGTTTCCAGACAATCTTCTTAGAGTCTTCTTGTTCCGGGTCGACGCCCCTGGCGGATACTCTTGGTTCTTAAGGAAATTATGGATGTCATAAAACCACGGCTTTCCATCAGAAGCCTCCTCAATGGCAAATATGAAAGCGGGCCTATCAAGGCGATAAATAACTATTCTTGGAGCATCATTCCAAAAGTTCACTTTATACATCAAAGACAGCGTTACTAGATTATCTGCCATTTGATTCTCCGCTTGCGGCACATGGTGAAACTCTACCCTGTCAAAGAAAGGTAACAACATCCTTGCATAATTCATGTAAGGAATCAGATTAGGCTGACGAGTTACTATTCTCCCTTGATCTGGTTAACAACTAGCGCTGAATCGCCATATACATCGAGATTCTTGATCCTCAGATCAATAGCTTCTTCCAGACCCATGATACACGCTTCATACTCGGCTTCATTGTTGGTGCAAGGAAAAGTTAACCTGGCAGTGAAAGGGATATGAGATCCATGAGGAGTTGTAATAATTTCCCCGATTCCACTACCATACGAGTTAACTGCGCCGTCAAATATAATCTGCCATTGAGAACCTTTCTCATGACCTTCATCATGTAACGGCTCATCACAATCTTTCATCTTTAAAAACATGGCATCTTCATCAGGAAATTCAAACTTCATTGGTTGATAATCATCAATCGGCTGCTCAGCAAGGTACTCTGACAGAACACTTCCCTTGATGGCTTTCTGGGAAACATACTGGATATCATACTCTGTCAGTACCATCTGCCATCTTGCAATCCTTCTTGAAAACTCTTGCTTTTCAAAGACATATTTAATCGGATCCATCTTCAAAATCAGCATGGTTGTATAGTTCAGCATGTACTTGTTGCACCCCAAAATTTGCCCAACCTTTTTCTTTAACTGGCTTTTGTTTCACTGCATTCATATAGCCTTAGCATTGCATTCATAGCACTAGCATTTGCATACCATCATCCATTTTCAGGGGATTGAGAGGGATGTGCTTATCGAGAAGAAGATATCAAAGTCTAACCCTAATCAAGAGGTTATATCCAAGCTATTCAAGAGCTTATCACCATCAGAAACGTCAAAGAGTTGTATGTGGTTCACCTCCTATCTTGGAGGCTGTAAAAAGATTACCAGATGATTGTGAGTCCATGGATATGGGTGTGAAGCATTGTGGGAGCTCATAGTAGGTCTTGAGAGTCATTATGGAGCTTATTCAGGCCATTATACAAAGTGCAAGAGGCCACAACCAAAGTTGGTACAACTAGGGTTTTTACCTGGTCAACCCTCAGTCAACTGTGAGTCTTGAGGAGATTAAGACTCAATTCCAAGCAACTATGATCATGGAAGGATGTGTTGAGACACCTAGGAGATCATTTCAAGATCAATTCATCAATATTCAAGAGTGTGAGAAGTTATTGAGCTAGGGTTTCTAAGCTTGACAGTGTAAAATCCCCTATTTTAATGCCTAACTTCAAGACCACATAACTCAAGATACAAGTTTCATCTCATCTTGGTATCCACATGAGACTTGTAGAGCATGTCCGTACCTTTAATTTGAGTATTAGAAGTCATTTATTGGATTTCTAGAACTCAAGTTATGAGGCAGACATGTTACAGGTCATCAGATGAATCTGATTTTGGTACTTGAAAGTCAACCAACTTCCAGGACATTTTTGAGCTAGAAGGATGTTTCTCCTCAACTTTTGGCCAACATGAGTGTTGTTCCTCATGATCTTAGATTTCCAAAGAGTACTAGAAGTCCTCATTTGGATTTGTAGAACTCAAGATATGAGACTTACAAGTCAAGGGTATTTTGGAAAAGTAAGATTACAGGTCATTTTCATTATAAGTCAAGTTCACCACTTTGCATATCTCAAATGAAAATCTTGTCAACTTGAAAGTTGCTTCAAATGGTATTATTTGGTCAATCAAACCTCAAGGGATCATTGATATGGCTTGGATAGGAGAATGTATGGAGAAAAAATCATGAAAGGAAGCTTGAAAAGGGCTAGTTTGGATCAAATACATTTTAAACCAATTCATGTCATGTTGGTAGATTTTTTGAGTGCAAACAATGTTTTAAGAACATTGGAAAAATCAGAAATCCAATTTGAAGTCATCCACATATGGAAATTCATGGTTTCTTCATCTTTAAGCAACAAATGCAAAATTAACCATCCATTCATTTCCAAGAGATCAATCTCAGCCACACATGATCCTTGCATCATAAGAAACTGATATGAATCAATGTACAAGCTGTTTTGCTCTGTTTTCACCATTTCCACAAAGCTTGAAAGTGCAAAAATGTGAATTTTGGATTGGATTATTTTTGGGCTTCCATTGGGCTGAAAATCATTCCATATCCATTGTATATAACATTCTAATCATTCCTAAAACAAATAACAGATTTTGGAGGCAGTTACAACAGAAATTCATGGAGAAAAAGTGGTGAAAAATTGATTTTCAAATTTGGAGTTTTACACATTTTTAAGCAAGATTAAGCATTGTTGAAGCTTTCATGATGATTATGGAATGATTCTGGACACTTTTCTTAAAGCTTCAACAACATCTCAAGCCACCACTGAAGCTCCAAACAAGGTTCTTATTTTTCATCCATGATCTCTGTTTGTGTTGAATTTAGGCGCCATTTTCACATAATTATAATCCTTAGGATAAGTAGAAGCTTTTAGGATTAGTTTGGTTAGGTTTCTTGAAACTTTAGAAAAATACACCCTAGGTTGTAGTTTGATTTTCTCTCTTGTTAGTGGATGAAAATGGAAAATAACTTGATATTCATGATGTAGGAAGTGAGAGGAAGACATTAGTATCTTAAATTTTGAGTTTTAAGAAAATTGAAATTCTTGAGTGATTCTTGGATGTCCATGAATTCTGAGTTTTAATGGAGGAAAGTAGAAATAAATGGCATATTTGGATTCTACGTAAAAAAATCACACGAATTTGGTTAAAGAAACGTGCAAAACGGTGAAGAAATCGCGAAACCATGTTGTTGGGATACAAGCCGCGGTGGCTGGACTTCTTGGGGAAGACGACCGAAAAATTTTCCGGCGCCGGCGGCGGTTCATATGGAGAAGATGATGACCGTCCGTCCGATCGGATGACTTTCTCGCGTACGGTTGTGATTAAGACTCGTCGTGGTCCTCATTTGACTTGCCACACTTGATTATTGGAGTCACTTAAATTCTGAACTGGGCCTTGTTATTCACACCCCCATTCGCTTGGCCCCTGGATAATACAATGGATTTTGTTGCTAGATACACGACTAGTTTTCTATTTTAATTTCATTTCTTTCATTTCCATTTTTGTTTCTATGGTTTCATTTTAATTCGTTTTTAATGGTTAGAAAATTCATAAAATCATGAAAAAACATGTGTTAGCTAGTCTAACATGTGATTCTATTTGTCATATTTTTTATTTTTATTTTCTATTTCTTTTTCAATTAATTTCGTATTTTTCTCTTTTAATATGTTTCTAATAGTTGAAAAATGACATGATGTGCTTGCTAATTTTATTTCTCGTTCAAAACAACTCATAAATCCCTAATTTTTTGCATGCTAGTTCCAGACATATTGAATGACTTGTAGTATTTTTTTAGGATTTTTAGAAGCCTTTTGGTATAGTTTTGAATTAAATCTTTTGGACCATCCCCATTTGATTTCCCCATAGCATATATCTTGACTTAGCTTTCTGTTATTTCCCTTAGGCATAGAGCTTGGGCTTGAAACTTTTACCATAGATTCTTAACACATTTAGGATCATCTAGGAATTTTATCAAGATTATAGGACCTGATTTCCTATTTTTCCCATATTTTACTTTCTGACCAAAGTTTGTGTATTCATGATTGCACCTTCTCATAGTTTGGCACTCTAAATGAACATTTAGCCAATTTAAGCATCTAATCTTCCGATTGACCCTTAGTACCTAGGTTGACACCTTTATAGGTTTATTTTCAAGTCCTTAACATACCTTTAAGTGCCCTTAGGATGAATCTTTATTTAGAGCTAACCATTTAAGGTTTCGTTAGAGCTTGGTGTGATGATTCTTATCCCTTGTGTGGTTTCTTTGATTGAGTTTTCCTTGTCATTCCAATCCCTTCAAGTCATGATGAGGAGCCCTCTTGGGAGAGCCTAATCCTTCCCTTGGTTGGATTCTGTGCATTCCTCAGGAGGTTGAGCTTTGGATTGACATCCTTCAGTATAGTACATTCCATTGGTTTGCACTATCTTTCTCCTTCAAGTCATGATGAAGATCTCTCTTGGGAGAGTCTAATCCTTCCCTTGGTTGGATTCTTTGCATTCCTCGGGAGGTTGAGCTTTGGATTGACATCCTTTAGTATAGTACATTCCATTGGTTTATACTATCTTCCTCTTTCAAGTCATGATGAGGATCCCTCTTGGGAGAGCCTAATCCTTCCCTTGGTTGGATTCTGTGCATTCCTCAGGAGGTTGAGCTTTGGATTGACATCCTTCAGTATAGTTCATTCCGTTGGTTTGTACTATCCTCCGCCGTGTTTAATTGATTTGCTTGTTGCATTAGGATAGAACTGCATGAGTAGAATACCCTTGTTTAGGTGCATGACTGCATTGAAAGGTTGAGCTAGTCTCCCTTTGCTTGTTTGCATGAAAGGTTGAGCTTGTCTACCTTTGCTTGATTGTTTCTCTGCTTTCTTACCTGTCATGTTTGCACTAAAGGTTGAGCCTGTCTCCCTTTGCTTGTGTGTTTTCTCCGTGCATCTCTGTTTGCATCCCGTGTTTGCATTAGAAGTTAAGGCCGCCTGCTTCTGCTTGTACTGTTGCATCGCATCTGCATCCAGTTAATTTACGCTTCACCTGATTGACAGTTGTGTTTCATTTTCCTTTTTCCTGTAGTTAGCTTAACTACAGCTACTCTGATTTCTCGTACCAGACGAGAATATGTAGGAATAGGATGCGATATCCTAGCGAGCACACTAACAACTAACTTCTCTGTTCTCTCGCTGCCGTGCGATCGAGACTTTCCCGCTGACGACTAATATCCCTTTCTCTTGCCCTAGCGCAATTAAGACTAGACTGTAGTTCTAGTTCCCGTAGGTTCCCATACCTTTAAACTGATGACATAATACGTTCATTCTACCGCAAACAGGTAACGCCTAAGTCTCGAATGGTCGAACAACATACACCTAACTGTTAGAATGCAACGCTAGTATCGTCAATCATTTCTCTCACTCCTATGTGATCGAGAACACCTTGTCTACCCGTAGTGATCCCGAACTACGTAAGCTCTAATCTCTCATATCTGTTGAGAGTACGTAGGCACAATACTGACGTATTGGCGAGCCACCTTCCTCCGTTACCCGTAGTTAGCCGAACTACGCTGACTCTGATTTCTCGTTCTCTGATTAGAATACGTAGGCACGAAGTGCAACGCTTTGCCGAGTCATTTTCTTTTCTTTTCAGACCAGCCTTGATAGGTAGATAGATAAACCAACCCGTCAGATAAACACAACATGCGTGGATCCCGTTGAGTACAACGGTCGTGAGGGGTGCTAATACCTTCCCCTTGCGTAACCGCCTCCCGAACCCAGACATGGTTGCGATGACCTTGTCTTATACCTTTTCGTCAGGTTTTTTCGATCATTTCCTTTCCCTTTCCGTGGGATAAATAATTAAAGGTGGCGACTCTTCTATTTTGCCGGTACCTTATTTTCGCAGTAGCGACAACTGGCGACTCTGCTGGGGACTGCAATGGTTCCCTATGCAAGTCTCGCCTTGGATTTGGCTCCTAGTTGTCTGGGTCATCCCCAGCAACTGGGGACTGCGATGGTTCCCTATGCGAGTCTCCCCTTGGATTTTCTTCCTAGCTGTCTGGGTCATCCCCAGCCGCTGGAGACTCTACTGGGGATCCAACATCCCCTGTGCGAGTCAATCCTAGCGCTTGTTTGTTTACTTATTGGGTTTGTGTCTATTTATTGCACTTTACTTTCCGCACTTTACTTTCAGTATAATATGATGATTATTTGTTGTGCTGTTGTGGGAGATGGGCTCTGATGAGTGATAAGCCAGACCCAGGCTTGAGTGTATACCTAGCATTATTTGTGGAAAGTAGTGGGCGCGTGCATGATTTGCATGTACTAGTGTCTCACAAAATCCACGCTCAGACGAGATTCTCCCGGTTGACTTCTTTTCCAGCCCTTTGGGCTTGAGGGGTTGTTGGTTTAGAGGGTTGTCGACTCTAGGGACCGATCATTTGTGACTCAGCCGAGTGAGGCCTCTTCAGAGAATGATGATGCCAAACCAGAAATGGTGAACGTATCATCATTTCGTGAAAGTCTGTGACGCCGGGAAACGCATAGGATGTCGAACCTTTGTCAGATTAGGTCCATACCTGTGAGTGGCAGGGTTTCTGCAAGAAACTTGACTTCCAGCCAACCCAGTATTTTGGTTTCTCTCTTCAGAGCGAACTTATCCCGTCAGCAGCGCAACAGTATTCAGAGCTTTGTGGGGGTTGTGATCCCGTGTTTGTTGCATTTTTGCATTGCATTTCATGTGCATCTCATGTTTGCATGTCCATCCTCGGCCGGAACAGAAAGCTTACCCGTCTTTTGCCCAAACTACAGTTGAGTTCCCAACATTCGCTTTGGACTTGAGTTAGTTTCTAGAAGGATCATGAACTCAGAAGAGCAGAACTTGGTTGTTACCAGGGCAGAGTTTGAATTGTTGAAGAATCAGTTAGGTCAATTCATGGAAGCCGTAACCGCTATGACTAGAGATGAGACCAACGTTCAGAGAATCCCGGTAAATAATGTTACTCAAGCCTAGAATGTGCAGATTCCTGTCAGAGATAAAGATGCATCTTCTCTCCACAACACGGACTATCAGAATTTCACTTTCCCTATGCCAGATCCTCAGAGGATTGTTCCAAAGGTTGATGCTGAGAACCCACAGACTGTTGAGTTTATAAGGAAATATTAGCTGTTAGAGGAAAAGCTTGATGCCCTGATGAGTCAGAATACTCTTAACCTGAATGCTGCGAGCATGTGCTTAGTGCCAGGCCTTGTGATGCCTCTGAAATTTAAGATTCCAAATTTTGAGAAGTTCAAAGGAGATAGTTGTCCGAAGCTACATTTTATAATGTTCTGCAGAAAAATGACTTCGTATGTCGCCAATGATTAGCTTATGATTCACTGCTTTCAGGATAGTCTAAGTGGAGCATCGTTGAATTGGTATATGCAGTTGAAGAGTGGTTGCATCAGATCATGGTCAGATTTAGCCAATGCCTTCGTGAAACAGTACAACTACAACCTCAACATGGCTCCTAGCCGCACGCAGCTGCAAGAATTATCTCAAGCGGATAATGAATCCTTCAGAGGATATATGCAGAGATGGAGAGGATTCGCTGCTCGGGTTCTACCCTCGCTTCAGGATAGAGAGTTGGTTGACATATTCCTGGATACCTTGAAAGGCCATTACTTTGATAAGATGATCGGTGGTAGAGTGTCGAACTTTGCTGACTTAGTGATAACAGGAGAACGTGTTGAGAGCGGAATCAAGAGCGGAAAGATTCGAGACTTTCCTTATACTGCAATTTATGGAAGTAAATCAGTTGCCAGTTCTCAGGAAGAATGGGAGAGAGAAAGTGATGTCATCCCAGAATCTCTAGTATCTCAGGTTCAGTTTTCTTATGCTTCGAGTATTCAGAGCCAGCGATCTGTTGGGTCTGTATGTCAGATATATGTTCCCCACCAGAGTCAATAATCATACCATCATCAACCGTGTCAGCACGCCCGACGAAGGCCGAGGAAGCCAGAGACGCATTTTACTCAGCTATCGGTATCATACAGTCAGTTGTTGCCGGATTTGATCAAGGGTGGATTGATTGTGCCCAAAGAAATTAATCCTGCGATTCCACCGTATCCGCCAGGTTTTGATATCAGCACCCGCTGTGAGTACCATGCTAGGGCACAGGGGCATTCAACTGAAGACTGTAAGGTGCTTCGAAGCCAAGTTTAGACCTTGTTGGATTCTAACAGGATCTCAATCACGCCTTAGGGTGTTCAGATTAACGACCTTCCTTCATCCAGCCAAGTGGGTGTATCAGTTCATGTTATGGGAGAGTTCACTGAGAGTAGATGTTCAGAAGAGTATCATGATGACTTCGACGAGCAATTCTGAAGATGGCTGGCTCAGCAACAAATCAAGTTCGAAAAGCCCGGTTCCCAGAAGCCAACAACATGTGTTTTATCATATCATTTCTTTGCATTTATAGTTTCTTTACTGTTAAAGCGCAAATTCCATTCGTAAAACTTGTATTGTTTTCAATTGATATTGATAATGAAATGAATATGCATGTTTTGATTTAATCCATTCGTGTTCACTCAATGTTTTAACTGATGTCAAACACTTGTTTAAGTGGAATCCGGGGAGGATGATGAAATCCAATGATGCGTAATCTTCCGATGCTATGCTTTTGAACAAAAAACCTGTTGATGATGTACAGGCATTGGTTCAAATCCCAAACACCGGAGATATAAGGAAGAGAATCCCTTGTCAACCCTTTTGAGCCTAGTAGTAGGAGTTTCTTTTTGAAGATGGAAAACCCTCAATCTTAACCTGGGCCAGGGTAGGTGTCAGTTAATTTGACCAGGCGTTCAAATTACAAAAGGAGTGTCTGTTCGAGAATAAATCACACTTGTATAGGTCGTACCTAAAAAAACCACGATGGTTAAACCTGGCCGATCAGGAGTGAAACAGTCACAATCTCTTTAACAAGTCAGACAAGCCGATGCCATACGATTTGTTCAACAAAAAAAAGAAAAAAAAGAAAAGAATCGAAAGAAAAGCCCGTTAAGTCGAATCTTGAAAGCAAGCGACTTAGGCAAAAATTAGGGTATCCCGCTGGACTTCAAAATCGAAGAAACTCAAAAGAGTTAGTCCAGGAAAAAGTTAGGGATTGAAAAAACGAAAAAGACGAAAAGGATTACGAAAGAAAAATCCTCGAAAAAGAACGAAATCGTGTGGCTACCGGTGCCCAAACAAAGACGAAAAGCGAGTGACTGTCACTCCAAAAACTTGTGGTTTCCTGAACAATCACTCCTGTCCTTAACCTTTGAAAGGTGAACGCTAAGGTCGAATTAGCTGAACATAGGATTGGAGAACATCACAGAGAATGGGTGGTTTAAAATGGATTTTGAGCCTGTATCCTTTCTTTCTTAAACCGTGAACCTGACCACGTTACAACCTTTAAAAGTCCTAATTGAAATAGGGTTGTTTCGAAAGCATACTTCGGTAAAGATCGCATCGAAACTGACTCCCTAAAAGGATTCCCCTTACAGCGTTGTATTGACATTGACATGTTGACGAATGATTTCATACACTTTATGTGACAAATTTTTTCCAGTGAACAGATTGGAATTTCAAAACTGTCATATGCATTGCATTTGATATGTCTTTTATGCAGAACAACTTGTTTTACCAACGAGTAAGCGCTTGACAGCGGGAAAGTTTCCACAGTGGAAAGTCTAATCAGAATAGAATGCAGAATGTCAGAATATTCCGGTGAACCGCTGCAAGCTTTCTCAAACGATCACAGCATGAGAGTCAGCCATCCAGAAGTCAGTTAATCTAAAGCAGTCAGGTCGAGATTTCGTGAATCTCTCGAGGACAACCGGGGTATTTCCTCACATATTAGCCAATCAGGGGCAAAGTCGTTTCAGGACAGGGGCAGGCCACCCTAAGAGCGCAAAAGTTATTTCTTGCCCATGGGGCAATTAATGCGAATCACCTCTTCGAGGATCAAGATGCTAAGGCAGATCAGGGTGCAGGGATTGCAGATTTCCTTTCGAGGGACATCCCCACAGAGATCCCACAGGCTGGGGAGAAATTAGAAGTAGAGGAATCGTTCCTCTCCGTATCATCAGAGCTAATCAAGCAGGTTTGATCAACCTCGCAAGATCAAAACGAATGTCGGGAAGTCGTGTTAATCAATCACCATCAAGTTTCACATGTCTTCCCCAGCAAAAGCCCAATCATCATTGGCACGCGCAAGCCATCCCCTGGAGAGTCCAATCGTACTTGGCACCTTCTGCTATCCCCCAGCGGAGTCGGCTTCACCTTTCCAGCATTTATTTTGCTGTAATAATTCTGTCATACCCGGTCATCCCCAGCGGAGTTGGCCTTGTCTTCGGCATTTATTTTGCTGAAGCAAATCTGTCGTACCCAGCTCTCTCCAACAGCCCGAGCCTGCATTTGCATCTTTGCATATATCATCATATTTGCATCATATTTGCATTTCATCCTCAAATGCGTAGCATTTCCATCGTATGGAACATTACACCATTCAAACATACACATGTGCATACGAAGCATAAGCCAGTTTGTTATCAGCCTTCCGTGGCAACGTGAATCACCCTGTGATCGATACAAGGGCATTTATCCAGCAACTTTGTTCAGATAGCTCATCATCTTACTTTCTCTCGGGTTTCAGATCATACAACGGTTATGTTTTGTCCATGAGTCCTCTGATGATGACATCCCAGAGCAGAGTCCCTTTGTCCATCAGTCCTCTGATGTCGACCGATTCTTTTACCGTTAATCTCTATTAACGATGTGTATCTCCGAGCAGATTCTCTTTCCGTTAATCTCTATTAGCGATGTGCTTCCCAAGCAAGTCTTCTTACCGTCTATCCTTAGACGACGTGAGTTGTGAATACGATCTTCTGTGTTTGTTCAACATTCAATGATTTGGATTTCAGACATTATTTTCTCTCTGTCTATCCTTGGATGATGCGAGATTTCAAGACGAATTTCAAATATGTTTTACTCTCCATCTAGCCTTAGACGATGTGAGTGTCGAATATGGTTTTCTTTCAATTTATCGGATGAGATGTTGTTCTAAGAAGGTTTCCGTGTCGTCAATTCTTATTGATGTCGTGGCTCTCTGAAGAATGTTTGATTTCCTTGTTATTGATTCCTATTAACAACATGGCTATTTGAAGATGGTTCTCTTACTGTCAATTCCTATTGACGATGTGGCCCTTTGAACATATTTCCTTTTCATCAATTCTTATGGACGAAAGAACTCAGAAGTTTGCTGAATAGTTACGAAGTTCGTTGACGTAATCATTGATTTGATCTTTCTTTCCGCCGATTCCTATTGGCGATGTGGTTCTTCAGACAAGTTCTTCTACCCATCTAGCTTTAGACGATGTGAGTATTGGAGTCTTTCTGTCTTTCTGTAGACGATGTGAGTATCAGATTTGTTCCTGTCTACCCTCAGATGATATGAGCGTGGTGGCTTTCTTTCTATCTATCCTTAGACAATGTGAATGTATGGAGTCTTCCCGTCTTTCTTTAGACGATGTGAGTATTGTTTTCTTTCTGACAAAATGAAAGGATCAAGTGCATGTTGATCCAGCTTTTAGTGCTGACTTTCCGTCTACTTTTAGATGACGTGAGTATTGTTTCTCTTTCTGAAGAAATTAAGGATCAAGTGCATGTTGATCCGACCTACGGGTTCAGTATCTATGGCGTTACACAGATGACTGACGATGAGGTCAGGTGTTCTATATCTGATGAGCAGTAAGCTGGTTGTCGTGCCACTGTATTTAGTTTTCTGGATGTTCTTTCCCAATCAGTTTTGAGTTTATTTCTGCAGGTTGGCAAATTTATGGGTTTATTGGTATTCAACCGTCTTCTACCTTGATTGTTTGAGAGACGTTCACTTCTCACCCAGTCAGGTCCAAGCCGTTTGAATAGGGGCAGCTGTTGCACCCCAAAATTTGCCCAACCTTTTCCTTTAAATGGCTTTTGTTTCATTGCATTCATATAGCCTTAGCATTGCATTCATAGCATTAACATTTGCATACCATCATCCATTTGCAGGGGATTGAGAGGGATGTGCTTATCAAGAAGAAGATATCAAAGTCTAAGCCTAATCAAGGGGTTATATTCAAGCTATTCAAGAGCTTATCACCATCAGAAACGTCAAAGAGTTATATGTGGTTCACCTCCTATCTTGGAGGTTGTAAAAAGATTACCAGATGATTGTGAGTCCATGGATATGGGTGTGAAGCATTGTGGGAGCTCATAGGAGGTCTTGAGAGTCATTATGGAGCTTATTCAGGCCACTATACAAAGTGCAAGAGGCCACAGCCAAAGTTGGTACAGCTAGGGTTTTCACCTTGTCAACCCTCAGTCAACTGTGAGTCTTGAGGAGATTAAGACTCAATTCCAAGCAACTATGATCATGGAAGGATGTGTTGAGACACCTAGGAGATCATCTCAAGATCAATTCATCAATATTCAAGAGTGTGAGAAGTTTTTGAGCTAGGGTTTCTAAGCTTGACAGTGTAAAATCCCTTATTTCAATGCCTAACTTCAAGACCACATAACTCAAGATACAAGTTTCATCTCATCTTGTTATACACATGAGACTTGTAGAGCATGTTCATACCTTTAATTTGAGTATTAGAAGTCATTCATTGGATTTCTAGAACTCAAGTTATGAGGCAGACAAGTTACATGTCATCAAATGAATCTGATTTTGGTACTTGAAAGTCAACCAACTTCCAGGATATTTTTGAGTTAGAAGTATGTTTCTCCTAAACTTTTGGCCAACATGAATGTTGTTCCTCATGATCTTAGCTTTCTAAAGAGTACTAGAAGTCCTCATTTGGATTTGTAGAACTCAAGATATGAGACTTACATGTCAAGGGTATTTTGGGAAAGTAAGATTACAAGTCATTTTCATTATAAGTCAAGTTCACCACTTTGCATATCTCAAATGAAAATCTTGCCAACTTGAAAGTTGCTTCAAATGGTATTATTTGGTCAATCAAACCTCAAGGGATCATTGATATGGCTTGGATAGGAGAATGTATGGAGAAAAACTCATGAAAGGAAGCTTGAAAAGGGCTAGTTTGGATCAAATACATTTTAAACCAATTCATGTCATGTTGGTACATTTTTGAGTGCAAACAATGTTTTAAGAACATTGGAAAAATCAGAAATCCAATTTGAAGTCATCCACATATGGAAATTCATGGTTTCTTCATCTTTAAGCAACAAATGCAAAATTAACCATCCATTCATTTCCAAGAGATCAATCTCAGCCACACATGATCCTTGCATCATAAGAAACTGATATGAATCAATGTACAAGCTGTTTTGCTCTGTTTTCACCATTTCCACAAAGCTTGAAAGTGCAAAAATGTGAATTTTGGATTGGATTATTTTTGGGCTTCCATTGGGCTGAAAATCATTCCATATCCATTGTATATAACATTCTAATCATTCCTAAAAAAAAATAACAGATTTTGGAGGCAGTTCCAACAGAAATTCATGGAGAAAAAGTGGTGAAAATTTGATTTTCAAATTTGGAGTTTTACACATTTTTAAGCAAGATTAAGCATTGTTGAAGCTTCCATGATGATTATGGAATGATTCTGGACACTTTTCTTGAAGCTTCAACAACATCTCAAGCCACCACTGAAGCTCCAAACAAGGTTCTTATTTTTCATCCATGATCTCTGTTTGTGTTGAATTTAGGCGCCATTTTCACATAATTATAATCCTTAGGATAGGTAGAAGCTTTTAGGATTAGTTTGGTTAGGTTTCTTGAAACTTTAGAAAAATACACCCTAGGTTGTAGTTTGATTTTCTCTCTTGTTAGTGGATGAAAATGGAAAAGAACTTGATATTCATGATGTAGGAAATGAGAGGAAGAGATTAGTATCTTAAATTTTGAGTTTTGAGAAAATTGAAATTCTTGAGTGATTCTTGGATGTACATGAATTCTGAGTTTTAATGGAGGAAAGTAGAAATAAATGGCATATTTGGATTCTACGTGAAAAATCACACGAATTTGGTTAAAGAAACGTGCAAAACGGTGAAGAAATCGCGAAACCATGTTGTTGGGATACAAGCCGCAGCGGCCGAACTTCATGGGGAAGACGACCGGAAAATTTTCCGGCGCCGGCGACAGATCATGTGGAGAAGATGATGGTCGTCCGTCCGATCGGATGACTTTCTCGCGTACGGTTGTGATTAAGTCTCGCCGTGGTCCTCATTTGACTTGCCACACATGATTATTAGAGTCACTTAAATTCTGAATTGGGCCTTGTTATTCACACCCCCATTCGCTTGGCCCCTGGATAATACAATGGATTTTGTTGCTAGATACACCACTAGTTTACTATTTTAATTTCATTTCTTTCATTTCCATTTTTGTTTCTATGGTTTCATTTTAATTCGTTTTTAATGGTTAGAAAATTCATAAAATCATAAAAAAAATATGTGTTAGCTAGTTTAACATGTGATTCAATTTGTCATATTTTTTATTTTGATTTTCTATTTCTTTTTCAATTAATTTCGTATTTTCTCTTTTAATATGTTTCTAATAGTTGAAAAATGACATGTTGCGCTTGCTGATTTTATTTCTCGTTCAAAACAACTCATAATTCCCTAATTTTTTGCATGCTAGTTCCAGACATATTGAATGACTTGTAGTATTTTTTTAGGATTTTTAGAAGCCTTTAGGTATAGTTTTGAATTAAATCTTTTGGACCATCCCCATTTGATTTCCCCATAGCATATATCTTGACTTAGCTTTCTGTTATTGCCCTTAGGCATAGAGCTTGGACTTGAAACTTTTACCATAGATTCTTAACACATTTAGGATCATCTAGGAATTTTATCAATATTAAAGGACCTGATTTCCTATTTTTCCGATATTTTACTTTCTGACCAAAGTTTGTGTGTTCATGATTGCACCTTCTCATAGTTTGGCACTCTAAATGAACATTTAGCCAACTTTAAGCATCCAATCTTCCCATTGACCCTTAGTACCTAGGTTGACACCTTTATAGGTTTATTTTCAAGTTCTTAACATACCTTTAAGTGCCCTTAGGATGAATCTTCTTTTAGAGCTAACCATTTAAGGTTTCTTTAGAGCTTGGTGTGATGATTCTTATCCCTTGTGTGGTTTCTTTGATTGAGTTTACCTTGTCATTCCAATCCCTTCAAGTCATGATGAGGAGCCCTCTTAGGAGAGCCTAATCCTTCCCTTGGTTGGATTCTGTGCATTCCTCAGGAGGTTGAGCCTAGGATTGACATCCTTCAGAATAGTATATTCCATTGGTTTGCACTATCTTTCTCCTTCAAGTCATGATGAAGATCTCTCTTGGGAGACCTAATCCTTCCCTTGGTTGGATTCTGTGCATTACCCAGAAGGTTGAGCTTTGGATTGACATCCTTCAGTATAGTACATTCCATTGGTTTTCACTATCTTTCTCCTTCAAGTCATGATGAAGATCTCTCTTGGGAGAGCCTAATCCTTCCCTTGGTTGGATTTCGTGCATTCCTCAGGAGGTTGAGCTTTGGATTAACATCCTTCAGTATAGTACATTCCATTGGTTTATACTATCTTCCTCTTTCAAGTCATGATGAGGATCCCTCTTGGGAGAGCCTAATCCTTCCCTTGGTTGGATTCTGTGCATTCCTCAAGAGGTTGAGCTTTGGATTAACATCCTTTAGTATAGTTCATTCCTTTGGTTTGTACTATCCTCCTCCGTGTTTAATTGATTTTCTTGTTGCATTAGGATAGAACTGCATGAGTAGAATACCCTTGTTTAGGTGCATGACTGCATTGAAAGGTTGAGCTAGTCTCCCTTTGCTTAGGTGCATGACTGCATTGAAAGGTTGAGCTAGTCTCCCTTTGCTTAGGTGCATGACTGCATTGAAAGGTTGAGCTAGTCTCCCTTTGCATTGAAAGGTAGAGCTAACCATTTAAGGTTTCTTTAGAGCTTGGTGTGATGATTCTTATCCCTTGTGTGGTTTCTTTGATTGAGTTTACCTTGTCATTCCAATCCCTTCAAGTCATGATGAGGAGCCCTCTTAGGAGAGCCTAATCCTTCCCTTGGTTGGATTTTATGCATTCCTCAGGAGGTTGAGCCTAGGATTGACATCCTTCAGTATAGTATATTCCATTAGTTTGCACTATCTTTCTCCTTCAAGTCATGATAAAGATCTCTCTTGGGAGAGCCTAATCCTTCCCTTGGTTGGATTCTGTGCATTACCCAGGAGGTTGAGCTTTGGATTGACATCCTTCAGTATAGTACATTCCATTGGTTTTCACTATCTTTCTCCTTCAAGTCATGATGAAGATCTCTCTTGGGAGAGCCTAATCCTTCCCTTGGTTGGATTTTGTGCATTCCTCAGGAGGTTGAGCTTTGGATTGACATCCTTCAGTATAGTACATTCCATTGGTTTATACTATCTTCCTCTTTCAAGTCATGATGAGGATCCCTCTTGGGAGAGCCTAATCCTTCCCTTGGTTGGATTCTGTGCATTCCTCAAGAGGTTGAGCTTTGGATTGACATCCTTTAGTATAGTTCATTCCTTAGGTTTGTACTATCCTCTTCCGTGTTTAATTGATTTGCTTGTTGCATTAGGATAGAACTGCATGAGTAGAATACCCTTGTTTAGGTGCATGACTGCATTGAAAGGTTGAGCTAGTCTCCCTTTGCTTGTTTGCATGAAAGGTTGAGCTTGTCTCCCTTTGCTTGATTGTTTCTCTTCTTTCTTACCTGTCATGTTTGCACTAAAGGTTGAGCCTGTCTCCCTTTGCTTGTGTGTTTTCTCTGTGCATCTCTGTTTGCATCCCGTGTTTGCATTAGAAGTTGAGGCTGCCTCCTTCTGCTTGTACTGTTGCATCGAATCTGCATCCAGTTAATTTACGCTTCACCTGCTTGACAGGTGTGTTTCGTTTTCCTTTTTCCTGTAGTTAGCTGAACTACAGCTGCTCTGATTTCTCGTACCAGACAAGAATATGTAGGCATAGGATGCAATATCCTAGCAAGCACACTAATAACTAACTTCTCTGTCCTCTCATTGCCGTGCGATCGAGACTTTCCCGCTGACGACTAATATCCCTTTCTCTTGCCCTAGCGCAATTAAGACCAGACCGTAGTTCTAGTTCCCATAAGTTCCCATACCTTTAAACCAATGACATACTATGTTCGTTCTACCGCAAACAGGTAACGCCTAAGTCTCCAATGGTCGAGCAGCATACACCGAACTGCTAGAATGCAACGCTAGTATCGTCAATCCTTTCTCTCACTCCTATGTGATCGAGAACACCTTGTCTACCCGTAGTGATCCCGAACTATGTAAGCTCTGATCTCTCATATCTGTTGAGAGTATGTAGGAACAATACTGATGTATTGGCGAGCCACCTTCCTCTGTTGCCCATAGTTATCCGAACTACCTTGACTCTGATTTCTCGTTCTCTGACGAGAATACGTAGGCATGAAGCGCGACGCTCTGCCGAGTCATTTTCTTTTCTTTTCAGACTAGCCTTGATATGTAGATAGATAAACCAACCCGTCAGATAAACACAAAAAGCGTGGATCCCGTTGAGTACAACGGACGTGAGGGGTGCTAATACCTTTCCCTTACGTAACCGACTCCCGGACCCAGACATGGTTGCGATGACTTTGTCTTATTCCTTTTCGTCAGGTTTTTCCGATAGTTTCCTTTCCCTTTCCGTGGGATAAATAATGAAAGGTGGCGACTCTTCTGTTTTGCCGGCACCTTATTTTCGCAGTAGCGACAATACTGTCTTAAACATTTGGCAGCCCAAGAGAGTGCGCAACACGTTTTCTCAAGCATTGAGTAACGAGACTCACAGTCTGTGAACTTTTTACTCAGATAGTATATCGCATGCTCTTTTCTTCCATACTGTTCTCAAGAACCGTCAAGTACATAATTAATGGTCCTCCAGCTACTGGAGGTATCAGTATCGGAGGTTCCTGCAAATACTCTTTTATCTTATCGAATGCTTTTTGACAATTTTCATTCCAGACGACCGCCTTATCTTTTTTCAACAATTTGAACATTGGCTCACACATGGCTGTGAGATGAGATATGAACCGAGCAATGTAGTTCAATCTCCCCAAGAAACCACGAACTTCTTTTTCGGTTTTCGGCACTGGCATATCTTGTGTTGCTTTTATTTTTGCAGGGTCGACCTCGATTACTTTTTCACTGACAGTAAACCACAATAACTCTCCGGACCGAACTCTAAAAGTGCACTTATTTGGATTCAACCTCAATCTGAATTTCCTGAGCCTTTCAAATAGCTTCAACAAGTTGACCAGATGTTCCTCCTTCGTTTGGGACTTCGCAATCATGTCATCAACATATACCTCGATCTCATGATGAATCATATCATGAAAGAGAGTCACCATAGCCTGCTGATAAGTTGCCCCTACGTTTTTCAACCCAAAAGGCATTACCTTGTAACAAAATGTCCCCCACGGCGTAATAAATGATGTTTTCTCCATATCCTCCGGTGCCATTTTGATCTGATTATAGCCCGAAAAACCATCCATGAAGGAAAACACGGAAAACTGAGCAGTGTTGTCAACTAACACGTAAATGTGAGGGAGCGGGAAATCATCCTTTGGGCTCGTATTATTCAAATCTCTATAATCAACGCACATTCGTACCTTACCGTCTATTTTGGTACAGGTACAATTTTGGAGACCCACGGAGGGTAAGTTGTCACGGCTAAAAATCCTGCGTCCAACTGCTTCTGGACTTCCTTTTTAATTTTTATAGCCATGTCTGGTCTCGTCCTTATAAGCTTCTGCTTGACTGGCGGACACTCTTAACACAGCGGAAAGCGATGAACCACAATATCGATGTCAAGCCCGAGCATGTCTTGGTACGACCAAGCAAAGATATCACTATACTCTCGAAGCATCTCAATCAGTCTTTGCTTGACGTCACTCTGCAACGCAGCCCCTATTCTAACATTTCTGACAACTTCTTCAGAACCCAAATTGATGACCTCAATCTCTTCTTGATGAGGCAGAATGATCTTCTCTTCTTGTTTCAAGAGTCTAGCTAGCTCTTCTGGAAAATCTTCATCCTCATCAATCTTTTCTTCAGCTTGAAATATTGGGTGATCAAAGTCGAAGCGAGTCATAGGAGGTTCTGAATCGGTGTCATCTGCAATGTGAATCCTGCAATAAAAATGGTTAAATGCTTCAAATGATATGCAAAAACTAGCACAAAACCACATTGCCATTTTATTGTTGAAAACAAAAATAAGAAAGACAAAGATCACAAAATTTGAATGAGAAAAAATGCCCTTTGATTAATTGATAGAACAAAGTTCAAACATAAACAAGTAAGCCCTGAAACAGAATACCGCTATGCTCCGGGTAGAACATAGGGTTATACAATAATTGAAAAACAAAGCATTAATGTTCAGTTGTCACTTGGACGAATTCCTCAATAGACCAGTTCCACATATTCTGTCCTGGAGCGCAAGGCTTGATCCAAGCATCCATATCATAGTCACTGTCCCCAGCTTCATCATCGGAGATAGCGTTGATCTGCTAAAAAATAACGCCCCCACTGGTAAACCTGACGGGTCCCTTGTAGCGCGGCGCGCTCTGCGAAGATGACGAAGATGATGGGTGATACCCTAGACCAAACTTGTCCTGCTTCTGAGGTATGTCGATCACTTCCCCCATCCTTGCAATTCTTCAATCTGCACTACTGCTTGGGCTTCTTTAAACAATGACATGGCCACTTCCGACGCTTTGCTCATCACTGGAGATTTATCCTTGACCTGAACAGCTTTGAAGGCTTGACACAGGGTCTCATGAATTTCTCTGTCTACTTCAACATATTTGAAAGAAGAGAGATGACTAATCATAATGTCCTCCTCTCCACAGACTGTTACAACACTTCCGCCAACCATGTACTTAAGCTTTTGATGCAACGTGGATGTAACCGCTCCAGCCGAGTGAATCCACGGACGGCCCAACAAAAAATTGCAAGCAGGCTGTATGTCCATAATATAAAACACCACATCAAATACCTCTGGGCCCACCTGAATAGGCAAGGTTATCTCCCCAAAAACATATCTTCGGGTTCCATCAAAAGCACGTACAACCAAATCACTTGGTGTACAATAAAGGCCCTGATGATCTATCTTCATTAGTGCTTTCTTTGGAAGTACGTTCAGAGATGACCCTATATCAACAAGGACATGTGACATAACTGCTCCCCGGCACTCAATTGAAATGTGCAACGCTAAATTGTGGTTCCTGCCCTTGGGCGTCAAGTCTAAATCCGTAAAGCCGATACCATTCTCTGCATTCACATGCGCCATAACTCCTCGAGTTGGTTAACCGATATTTCCTACGGCACGTAAGCAGTATTTAAAATATTTAACAACGCATTCTGATACGCCTCCGAACATAACAGCAGTGATTGTATAGAAATCTTGGAAGGAGTTTGCTACAAGTGATCGACTATCTTATATTCACTTTTACGAATCAGCTTCATGAACTCTTCCACATCTTCCTTCAAAGACTCCTTCTCGTCAGCCCGAGAAGTTTCTTCCACCATCTTACCTTTTCCTTTATTAGCTTTCTCCGCCACCACCTCGGGTGATGAAAAGACTCTACCGCTTCGAGTGATTCCTCCGGCTCCCACCAGATTATCCATCGAGTTAATGGGCGTACTCTTCAATTCTACCTTCTATCCATTGTAATATACCTCCACTCCCTAATTCCACGGGATAGCTTTGGTACTCTTGTATGGCACTGAACCTGCTTTTGTAATAATGACTGTTGGCGGCCTAGGCGGCGATGAAATAGTAATGGTCTTGTATGGGATCGAAATCATCGCGATTTCATCCTTTTCTTCATCTATTACTTCAACAGGATTTTTCTCAACAGTCCGGTCAAACTGCAATGTTCCCTCATCCATCATGCTTTGGATACATCTTTTCAAATCATCACATCCCTCAGGATGGCTCAAACAATCGGTGTAATATTTGCTACAACCGGGAACACACCCCCTTTTAGCAACTTATCCTTCACAAAACTCAATGGCGTCTTAAGCTCATTTACATCACTTATAAGGTCTAAATTCTTCTATGTCAGAATAGCACCAACCCTAGCCTGCCCATGGTTTGGCATAGGGTTCTTCACAACATTAGGCGTATCGTGAGAAAAGTCCACTGCTTTGCTATCAATTAGATCCTATAACCTGTGCTTGAATGCCTTGCAGTTATCAATGGTGTGGCCAGGTGCCTCGGAATGGAATTCGCAACGAGCATTCGCATCATAACCGGGTGGCGGCATACCTGTCAGAAGAGCCATAGTCCTCTTTTGTATCAATTGCAATTGTAACAATATCTGAAGAATTTGAGAGTACGACATCGACGGTGTATCAAATACTCTATTTGCTGTCTTGGCCCGATCCGGATATCTTCTATACCCCTGTTGATTTTGTTGTAGTGGAGGTTGCTGACGTTGTTATTGTGGTGGTACAAGAATCGTAATGCTAGCGACCTGTTGTTGACGGTACTGGTTCTGACCTCTACCTCTCCCATGAGAACTAGATACTGCATTAGTCTCGTCGTCGCGCTTCTTATTACCGAACACTTTCTTTCCTCCTCCTCTAGCTGAGGGCACTTCAACTGCGTGTATCTTTTCCAAGTTTTATACCATTCTCTACCTTTTCTCCAGTAATTATCAAGTCAGAGAAACTACCCGACATACTGCTGATGAGTTTCTCGTAGTATACCCCAGGCAAAGTAGCGACAAACATGTCAATCAGCTAACGCTCCACCATTGGAGGTTGTACTCTTGCAGCCAATTCGCACCATCTTTGGGCGTATTCCTTGAAGCATTCATTGTTTTTCTGGGAGAGATTTTGCAGCTGGACCCTGTTGGGAGCAAGGTCGCTGTTGTATTGATAATGTTTCACGAAAGCCTCAGCTAAGTCCTTCCAGCTACGAATATTAATAGGCTCCAAGCCCATGTATCACTCAAGTGAAGGACCAGACAAGCTGTTCTGAAAGAAATGCATTAACAACTTTTCATCGTCTGAGTAGGCAGACTTTTTCGGTAATACGAGCGCAAGTGAACTCTAGGACATGTAGTACCCTTGTATTTGTCAAAGTCAGGGACTTTGAACTTCATCGGCACTTTAAGGTCAAGGATAAGTCCAAGGTTATCCATGTCAAGGCCCAGAGAGTCTTGACTCTCAAAGTTCTTCATTTTGTCTTCCAACACTTTGAATCTTCTATTAGCTTCAGAAGGCATTTCACCACCAAAATCCCTTACTAAGAAGATCTCATCCTATCTATCTTCAATCCACGGCTGATTCAGATTACCGTGCATAGCACCGTTAGCTTCAAGTCCATACATGTTACCAAGACCAACATTTCAAACGCTACCATTTCCAGCCTGGCCATTGCCTCCACCAACATTGTCGTTGGTTTCAAAGTTTCCATTGCCAACACCAGTTTTGTTCCCATTACCAGCACCATTGCCATTGCCATTCCCTCCAGCATTGGGGATGACTAAAGTAGGCCCAGAATTACCCACATACTGAGTCTCAACATGGGGAGGATTGGTATCAGCTCCACTATGCAACACACCATCATTTTCAACTCGTGCAATCAAGGGATGCACTAAGGTCTTGAGTTGTTCTTGTCCATTAGCTACGGTCTGCATTACCTCCATGAACTGAGCCATCCTATCTCTCATCTCCTGCATCTCTGCCTGCATCTGATCCATGATTCTCTTCTGATTTCCTCTGGTTGCATACCGGTGAGTCGTCTTATCATCAATCCTAAAACACTAGTGGAAGCACAGGAGATAAGAATACGGTTCTGATGCACCTGTAATGCAAAAAATGCAAAATGCAGACATGTATATATGCAACAGGGAAATTTCCCCCTCGATTCTAGTTCCAGGCTGAAGATAAAGACAATGGAGAACCCCAGAGACAAGCATATAGAAACTCCTCATATATAAACACAGGCCAATAGGCAATGTACAAACATCATCTGAGTACAAATAAAGGGACCTCAACCAACAGGTCTGGTGATGGTCAGCATAATAAGCATAAGCAACAAGATACAAAGGAAAAGATAAAGACAGTCAAGCTGGATGACGAGACCGGGAATCAGCCAGTAACTCCTGCATCTTGGGATGGTCTGGTCTAGTGAGTAAACCCTATATGAGTAGCTCTCGCTGGCTAACAGTAGACTGCAGACTCTCAATATGGTCCTCACAAGCTCCTTCCCCAAAGCATGCATCAAGCTTGCACCTCTTGGCATCAGCTCTCAACCTACAGTCCTTCAACTCTGTAACAGCTTCACTCAACCTATACTCGCCATCACGTCTGAGTGAGGCCTCTGCTAAAATCTTCTCGTCTTTGGCATTGAGCTGCGTCTTCAACCTGGAGATTTTCTGCTTCAGCTTGTCCTTGCGCTCTTTGTTGTTAGTGAGTGTGTACTAAACTTAGAGATCTCTAAGTAATCCTTGTCCAGATCCTTCTTCTTGGTAGCAAGCATACTACTGACAACGTTCAAATCTAGACCCATCCATTCTCTGACGCTAATTTGCATGGTCAAGTCCGTAACCAACCTGTTCACTAGTTCAGTCTGTTTCTTCAAAGAATAATTTGCTTCGTTCTTCTTTCTTTGGAGCTGAGCAATCTCCTTCTCCAATTCTTCATTCGCTTTCCGCAACTCTTCTTTTTCGAACCATAACTGATTATACTTTTAGATGTCCATAGTGGTCGGTTCCTCAATCATGAGAGGATACGATGGCTCAACTGAAGGGAACGACATCAAGAACTTCGTATCCCTCTCACGAATCCAAGCCATGTAAGGTTCATAAGCTCTACTATTACTCTTCCTTAAGCCTGCTTTCCCTTTCTCGTGAATACTACTCCAAGCATGCTCTAATCTGGCCAAAGCATCGCCCTCCAATAAACCAGTGAGATACAGAGATTCCTGTGTCTCCTCTTCCTTAGGAGAATCTCTCAGCGCATACCCAAACTGTCTGACCAACAAAGAAGGATTATAGTTGATGCATCCTTTCCTTCCGGCCAAAGGGACGTTAGGAAATCCACCGCACCTATAAATGACTTCTGTACCCAGCATGTTCTGATCAAACCAAACAATGTTCTCTGCAGACAATCCCATCATCCTTTTCGACCACTCTGAAGTACCAGCAGTATCCACAAATGGACCGGTCTTAGGCATATGACTCATCCACCACCTATATAGAAGAGGAAAACAACATGACACATTCTTCCCTCTCCAGTTCTCATTTTTGTAATGAACCGAGTGATAAACATCACCTAGCAACGTGGGCACCGGATTCCCTGAGGCGAAGATGTGAAATGCATCCAAGTCCACAAATTCTGGCAGATTAGGAAACAAAATGATGCCATATATGCAAAGAGCTAGAATGGCGTTGAATACAATCCAACAACCATCTAGGGCGCATTGTCGAGCCTTCTCAACTAGGAACTGCATAGGAAAACCAAGGAAACTGTTCCACTTTGTTAACCCTCCTCCTATCTCTGAGGCGTCTAGGTGTAATGCGGCAGAAAGCTTAGCCAGATCAGGCTTAGCGTCTGTGTGGAAAAGAGGCATCTGAGTCAGAATAGGCACGTCTAATAATTCAGAGTATTCTTCCAAAGTAGGAGCGAGAACGTAGTCAGGAAAGACAAAGCATCTCAGCGGTGGGTCATAGAACTGTAGGAGAGCATACAAATCATTCAACTCATGCATTAAGGGCTTGCAGACAACACTGAGCAACTTCCCATAAGACTTTCTGAAATCTTCCATGACCCCTCTATCAACCACACCAATAAAACTGCACAAAGGAGCAATATTCAGAGTAGGAAGGTTTTAGGCAACAGTCTTCTCAAGGGCTCCATGTCGGGAAATATGGAACAAGGCTACTAGAATCGGGGAGGAAATATGCACCTGCAACATAAATACACGTTAATGAAATGCAAATGTAAATGCAAATGCACATGCAAACAGGGGATCAAGATTGTTGTGTTGTTGATCGAGAAGAACCAGCGCTCCGCTTTAGCAAGAACCAAGCACTGACATTAGGACCCCTTGTATCAAGAACACAGGTTCACACCATAAAGAAAATCGGGTAATCTAAAAGCCAAGGTTTCCTGCACAACCCAATCCCTTTCATAGGTATGAAATTATCCACTGACAAGGTTCGGCATCCTATGCATTCATCATCGTCACAGACTTTCAAGAAACGATGATACGTTCACCATTTTTGGTTTGGCATCATCATTCCTCGAAGCGGCCTCACTTAGCTGAATCCCAAATGATCGATCCCTAGAGTCGACAACCCTCAAATCCAAAATTCCCTCAAGCCCAAAGGGCTGGAAATAAAATCATCAAAGAGGACCTCGTCTGAGCGTGAATTTCATGGGGAACTAGTACATGCAAAGCATGCACGCCCCCCACTAATCTCCACTACTAATGCTATGTTTTTACTCAAGCCTGGGTTTTGGCTTATCTCTCAGTGGAACATTCCCTCCCCACAGCACAACAATAATGATACAACGCGGAAAGTAAAATGCGGGAATAAATAAAAATAAAGCACATATGTACACACCCAAAATAAAAACAAACAAGCACTAGGATTGACTCGCATAGGGGATATTCCTGTCCCCAGCAGAGTCGCCAGCTGTCGCTACTGCCAAAAAAGAGTCTGGCAATGACAGAAGATTCGCCACCGTTTGTTATTTATCCCAAAAGAGGGAAAGGAAACGATCAGAGAAAACTTAACGAAAAGGGGAGAAGACGAGGTCATCGCAACCAAGTCTTAGGTTCGGGAGTCGGTTACGCAAGGGGAAGGTATGAGCACCCCTCACTTCTGTCGTACTCGACGGGATCCACGCTTGTTGTCTATCTAAAAGGGTGTTAAAACTATATAGCTAAAGGTCTCAGGGACATAAGAAAAGAAAAGATGACTCGGCAAAGCGTCGCCGCTCCGTGCCTACGTATTCCCGTCTGGTACGAGAAACCAGAGTCAATATAGTTCGGCTAACTACGGGTGAAAGGTGGGGAAGGTTGCTCGCCGAGACATCGCATCTTGTGCCTACGTACTTTCATCTGGTATGAAATATCAGAGCAAACGTAGTTCGGTCTAACAAGACCACAGGTTGGTTCAAAAGTTTTACCTGAGTAGGGTTAACAATCAGTTCTAGCAGTTGGTCTATGCAGCTCGACCATTGAAGACTTAGGCGTTAGCGTTTTCTATAGAACCAAGATTGAACAAAACTCTCCTTATGAAAATGGTTTTCAAAGTTAAAGGTCCCAAAGGACAAAAAGGATTTGATCTTTGTTTTGAAGTTTTTTATGAAAGAAGTGTTTTGAATGAATGTTTGTAATTCATACTACACTAGAGACTATGACCTAGAAGTGAATGCCTCGCATGTCACCCAAAGGGTACCACACTTAACATCCTGATCATTGAAGGAAAACCCCTCAACAACCATTTCCCAAGTAGCTTAAGGCTCTTAACGTACAATACTCATTAGCCTTTATTAGATGTTTTATGAGTGTTTTGATATGAGAAGAGAAAAGACGCACGAAAGGTCTAAGGGAAACTTGGTCCTAATGTTATCATGCAAAGTGACCTAAAGTTGATCTGAAAGGGGAAACATCTAACCTAATGTTAGCATGCATAGTTCGAATCCTAATGTCTATAACAAACCTTAAATAAGGAAACTTAAATCCTAGGGGAACATGGCAATGGAAGACAAAAAAAGGGGAAAACATAATAAAATGCAACATGCAAACACAAAAATGCACAAGTAGAACGGTGGGAGGGAGGAAAAGTGTGTGGGGCAGCAGCCGCCATAAGCGCGTCTCGACCTTAACAGCAATGCAAAATGATGCAAACATAGAAAGGAAGGCAAGAAATGAAAGCAAACGAACATGCAAACAAATGCTCACTTTGAACCACATACACAAGCATGCATTCAAGTGGAAGATGAACAACAAGATCATGATTAAACAACCATAAACAGTGACAATTATCCAGAAATACGGTTGAATACCAGAGAACCCAGAAATTTGCCAACCGCAAAAGAAACCGTAAATGCTAGACGGGAAGAAAACCATATCCAAAAACCACATCGTCTAATGATAGGAAGGAAGAAGATCACATCCGAAATCACATCGTCTAATGCTAGACTTGGACTCTGCTGGGTGAAAATTTGAATATCCCTAGCAGAGTCTCCAGCTGTCGCTACTGCGAAAAAGGGCCAGCAAAGACAAAAGAGTTGTCATCGTTCGTTATTTATCCCAGATAGAGGGAAAGGAAACGATCAGAGAAAACCTACGAAAAAGGGAGAAGACAGGTCATCGCAACCAAATCTTGGGTTCGGGAGTCGGTTATGCAAGGGGAAGGTATTAGCACCCCTCACGACCGTCGTACTAGACGAGATCCATGCGTTGTTGTCTATCTAAAGGGTGTTTACTATCTAGCTAGAGGCCGCTCTATGCCTAAGTACTCCCTCGTGCAATGGGAAAGTCAAAGTCAACATAGTTCGTAAAACTATGAGTGAAGGTGGGGGAAGGTTGTTCACCAAGACATCGCCGTCTTGTGCCTACGTATCCTCATCTGGTATGAGAAATCAGAGCAAACATAGTTCGGGCTAACAAGACCATAGGTTGGTTCAAATGTTTTACCCGAGTAGGGTTAATCCTTAGTTCTAGCAGTTAGGTGTATGCAACTCGACCATTGGAGACTTATGCGTTACCTGTTTGTGGTAGAACCAACAGTTGACAAAACTCTGCTTATGAAAAAAAAGTTTTCCAAATTAAGATCCCGAAGGATAAAATATTTTGAAGTTTGTTTTTGTGTTTTTTAGAAGAAGAAGTGAATTGAGTTTGACTTGTAACTCATGTTGCACTAAAGACTATGACTTAGGAGCGAATGCGTCACATATCGTCGAAAGGACATATGCTAAACAATCTAGACAATTGAGAGGAGGCCCCTCAATCATCATTTCCTAAATGCTTAAGGCTCGTAGCGTACAAAACTCATCATCCTTTATTATGTGTTTTGAAAGTGTTTGAAGATGAGAAGAGAAAGACACTCTAAAGGAAACTCGATCCTAATGTTGTCATGCAAAGTGGACCTAGAGTTGGGATTGAAAAGGGAATGCTACCTAATGCTATCATGCATGGGTTCAAGCATAAGGTCTATCATAATCAATCTTGAATAAGAAAGATTAGATGTCCTAAGGGAACATGGCAAAGGAAGACAAAAAAAGAAGAAAAAAGCAAAAAAAGAAATATGCAAACATGCAATGCAACATAAACACAAACATGAAGAAAGAGGGAGGAATAAAGTGTGGAGAAGTAGCCTCCACAAGCACATATCAACCTCAAGCATGCAACTGAGAGGATGCAAGACAAAAAAGAATGCAAAAGGGCAAGCAAACAATTGCCAACACACAAATGATCATCACTTTGAACCACATCTACGAATGTATGCATTCAAGTGGAAAACGATAACGCGTGTCGAAGAAATATTGATTAAACAATCAAGAACAACAACATATATCCAAAACATCTCACTCCTAATGCATCATACTGGTCCATGAAGATTCGAAGTGAAACCATACCAAGACAACCTTGAAAAACAGCAAAACAGGCATGCCAGCACAGTGTTAATCGATTAACACCAGGGGGTAATCAATTAATCATTGAAAAATTCTTGAAAATTTGAATATTTGTGTTGTTTAATCGATTAACCAATTGTTTAACCGATTAACGCTGTGCCAGCAGTAGAAAACAGCAGTTAAAAAGCACTTTTCAGCAACTTATCAAATGTGCAATCATTCCAATGATCACATAACCAATTGTGCACGAAATTAAACCAGAAATTAGTGATTCGATCAATATGCTAACACATTTAAACATCAAGATCATGAATCACATGAATCAAATCAACCAAAAGCCAATCAAAAATGAAGATCCACATCGAATATGCAAAATAAGCTCAAAATGCAATGGATCTAGAATTCCAACCTACGAAGCGGAGAATTGCTTCGGTTAATGTTGATTCAACTTCAATTGAACAAATCCAAGCTAGAAATCTAGAAATCCTTCAAGATCCAATTGAGTTCTTGTAGTAGCAATGAAGATCCACCAATATTAAGCAAGAATTATCCAAATAAGCTCCTCTAGATCAACTTCAAAATTCAGATCAACAATAGACGGAAATTGAATGGAGAAATTGATTCAATGAGGATGATGGATGTTGGTTTTAGCTCAAGAACTCAATGATTCCAATGGAGAATCAAACAATTTAATGTGAGAAGAGCTTTAGTGTAGTTTGGGAATGGAAAAGTTGAGAGAAAATTGAGAGAGTGAGAGTGAATTCTGAATATTGAATGGAAATTATGAGGATTGTCCTTGTGAGGTTTGGAGTAAATCAATTAAATACCTCTTAGGTTTGGATCCAAATGAGGTTTGGAATGTTGTTTGTGAAAACTTGGAATGGGATTAGGAATGGGAATTTGGAGGGAAAATGAAATTAACCAAAATTCGAAGTGGTTCTAGATCCTTCCTTTGGTGTAAAATCAATTTCTCAAGTGATCAAATTGGACCCCAAAGTGACTTTTCTTGAAAATTCACGTGCAGAGGAAAAATTTGTCTTGGTTAATCGATTAACCATATGGGTTAACCGATTAACACCTTCAAAAATTCAAATTTAGTCTGATTTCACTTTGGTTAATCGGTTAACATTTTGAAAATTTGAAATTTGGTGCCTTTTGGAGGGAAAAGTGCACAATCGTCCGTTTTCAACTGTTTTGGGCTCTGTTCAGCTTCTGAAACTTGCTCTTGAATGCTATGACCATGAGAATGCTTGAGATAGCCTGAATGCTGCTTCCTGAGCTGAAATTATCCTACAAAATAAAATAAAATTGGCCGCTCGATCACTTGGCAAAATAAATGTCGAATCCTCTGATGCTCGTTATTCAGGTTCATGCATTGAAATGAAAACTGAGCCACGGGAAAACCTTGATCCCATGCTTCGAGATCAAATGCTATGCTATGCAAAAATGCGAAAATGCAAAGGAAACATAAGCCAAGTTCACGAAAATCGGTTGGTCAAATTTTGGGGTACAACAGCTGCCCCTATTCAAGCGACTTGGACTGTATGGGTGAAAAGTGAACGACTTTCAAACATTCAAGGTAAAAGATGGTTGAATACTAGAGAACCCAGAAATTTTCCAACCGCAAAAGAAACCGTAAATGCTAGACGGGAAGAAAACCATATCCAAAAACGACATCGTCTAATGATAGGCAGGAACAAGATCACATCCGAAATCACATCGTCTAATGCTAGACTTGGACTCTGCTGGGTGAAAATTTGAATATCCCTATCAGAGTCTCCAGCTGTAGCTACTGCGAAAAAAAGGCCAGCAAAGACAAAAGAGTCGTCATCGTTCGTTATTTATCCCAAAGAGAGGGAAAGGAAACGATCAGAGAAAACCTACGAAAAAGGGAGAAGACAGGTCATCGCAACCAAATCTTGGGTTCGGGAGTCGGTTATGCAAGTGGAAGGTATTAGCACCCCTCACGACCGTCGTACTAAACGGGATCCACGCGTTGTTGTCTATCTAAAGGGTGTTTACTATCTAGCTAAAGGCCGCTTTATGCCTAAGTACTCCCTCGTGCAATGGGAAATTCAGAGTCAACGTAGTTCGTAAAACTACGGGTGAAGGTGGGGGAAGGTTGTTCTCCAAGACATCGCCGTCTTTTGCCTACGTATCCTCATCTGGTATGAGAAATCAGAGCAAACGTAGTTCGGGCTAACAAGACCACAGGTTGGTTCAAATGTTTTACCCGAGTAGGGTTAATCCTTAGTTCTAGCAGTTAGGTGTATGCAACTCGACCATTGGAGACTTATGCGTTACCTGTTTGTAGTAGAACCAACAGTTAACAAAACTCTCCTTATGAAAAAAAAGTTTTCCAAATAAGATCCCGAAGGATAAAATGGTTTGAAGTTTGTTTTTTTGTTTTTTAGAAGAAGAAGTGAATTGAGTTTGATTTGTAACTTATGTTGCACTAAAGACTATGACTTAGGAGCGAATGCGTCGCATATCGTCCAAAGGACATACGCTAAACACTCTAGACAATTGAGAGGAGGCCCCCCAATCATCATTTCCCATTGCTTAATGCTCGTAGCATACAACACTCATTATCCTTTATTATGTGTTTTGGAAGTGTTTGAAGATGAGAAGAGAAAGACACTCTAAAGGAAACTCGGTCCTAATGTTGTCATGCAAAGTGGATCTAGAATTGGTATTGAAAAGGGAATGCTACCTAATGCTATCATGCATGGGTTCAAGCATAAGGTCTATCATAATCAATCTTGAATAAGAAAGATTAGAGGTCCTAAAGGAACATGGCAAAGGAAGAAAAAAGAAGCAGAAGAAAGCAAAAAAAGAAATATGCAAACATGCAATGCAACATAAACACAAACATGAAAAAAGGGAGGAACAAAGTGTGGGGAAGTAGCCACCACAAGCACATCTCAACCTCAAGCATGGAAATGAGAGGATGAAAGACAAAAAATGAATGCATGAAGGCAAGAAAACAAATGCCAACACACAAATGATCATCACTTTGAACCACATCTACGAAAGTATGCATTCAAGTGGAAAACGATAACGCGTGTCGAAGAAATCTTGATTAAAAATCAAGAACAACAACATATATCCAAAACATCTCACTCCTAATGCATCATACTGATTGTTGCACCCCAAAATTTGCCCAAATTTTTTCTTTAACTGGTTTATGTTTCATTACATTGTTCTAGCATTTGCATTGCATAGCATTTATTCTTGAGGCAGGGGATTAAGGCATTCAGGTGGCTCCAGGTGCAATTTTCAGTGCAAGAGGCTAAACAACAAACATCAGAGGCTTCAACACTTGTTTTGCCCAGCGATTGAGCGACCGATTTTATTTTATTTTTGCAGGGCATTTTTCATGTCAGAAGCAGCATTCAGGTTATGTACAGTGTTCCCGGGGTCAGAGCAATCAAGAATGGCTTTCAGCAGCTAAACAGAGTTCAGAACGTCAGGAAACGGGCAAAGGGGCAGGTTTCCCTCCAAAAGGCGCCAAATTCAAATTTTTGAATGTGTTAATCGATTAACCATTGGAAAATCAGTCCAGATTTGAAGTTTTAGCAGTGTTAATTGATAACGCGAAATCATATCGTTTATTTGGCTTGATTTACATGCATTTATTTGTGACTTTTATTAATTTATCTTGATTTATGTTCTATTATATGATTAATTTACTTCGTTTTGCAGATTGGGGAGAATTTGGACTAAAGAAAGAAAAGGAGAAGAAACAGATGAAAAACGGATGAAAAATAGATGAAAAATAGCAGATACGGATTCTGCTGCTGTGACGACCGTCACAGGTCCATGACGACCGTCATGCGTGTGACGACCGTCTCATTTCATGACGACTGTCACGCAGACAAAAAACACAGAATCAGAATTCACAATCAATCTCAACTTAAATCCTTCCTACACTTTCTCCACTCACTGCCCACTATTGGAAGTTACTACACTTTCTCCACTCACTGCCCACTACTGGAAGTTACTACACTTTCTCCACTCACTGCCCACTACTGGAAGTTACTACACTTTCTCCACTCACTGCCCACTACTGGAAGTTACTACCACCTTCTCCATATCTCACGCATGATCTCAGGAAGTTGAGATAAGAAACATCTCCTATAAATAGACAAGAGATTCACAGAGAAAGGGGTGGATTCTTCATCCCGAAGTTCTGCCAAAATTCCATCAAAGTTATTTATCGTTACTTTTATTTCCCTTTCCATTTACCTTCAATTCAGAATATTGTATTTTCTTCCTGTACCTTTTATTTCTCGCCAAAGTAGAATCCTGCCGACATTGTGGGGGATTACCCAAGGATTTGAGATCAGTACAATTTACAGGTTTTTATTAATTGAATTACTACTTTATTTCTGTTATGACGCACGCTTTATTATTCTGTTGTTTATGTCTATTTCCGTTCGCATTAATTATCATGTCTGGCTAAGTTAGTTTTATCGGTATGTAACCGAATTAGTAGGATAGGATTCGATAGTAACCGGCATCTTCCCTTTTTACAAACAACCTTTCTGGCCGTAGTGTTTAAATTTATTTACTGAATAAACTTCGTCGCGAAAGCGAGAACTTATTTAAAAGTAGTTTTGCCACGAAAGTGGGAAATTAATTAAGGTACGAACCAACAAACGAAAGCTGCGGAAAGACCAGATAGTAAACACTAGGCATTTGTTTTAATAACAGCGAAAGCACTTTAAAATGGATTAGAACCTAGAGATTTCCAAAAAGTAGTTTTAACCCCGAATGGGACAGCGAAAGCGTACATTCGGCCCTTAGAATTATGACTAGCGTCAACAACCATCGTGAGACGAAAGTCTTCAGATCACTATTTTCTTCTGAACAATGTTTGCAAAGAGTAAGAAGCATCGGTGACCTGTCGAATCCCAGATAACTAAGTCTTTGCATACCGATATCCTTTACCGCATTTCTTTAAACCAATTTTCTTTATTTCTTTTGCATTTAATTTCATTCGCATTCAATTTTCCTAATTCCAATAGCCTTAGCTTTACGCCGTAATAATAGATAACGGTAGATTGACATTGGTCTCTGTGGGTTCGACAATCTTTTATATTACTTTGATATTTCCGTGCACTTGCGGAGCGATCAAGTTTTTGGCGCCGTTGCCGGGGACCAACAGTCAATATTGTGATTCCGTTGTTGCATAGTGTAACACGGTGGGAGAACTGACTTTAAACAATGTTGCGGATAGCAAGAGTCGCCACCGACTTTTATTTTATCCATAAGGAAAGGTTATAAAAGAACAGGAAAGACCTTAGAGAATATTTTGGGTCCGGGGGGTAGGTTATGAAAAGGGAAGGTGTTAGCACCCTTTTCATCCATGGTTATCCATGGGCTCTTAGGTACTTAAGCTCACTTTTGAATTGTTTTGAAATTGTAGTGTGTGAATAGAAAATTTTCAGAATAGTTAATAAATAATCCATGTAAGGATGTGTTAAGAACTTGTTTGAAAACTTGTTGAAAATTTGTTTAAGTGCGAAACAGTTTTGAAGTGAGCAAGCACCTAGGAGTAACCTACCCTAATGTTTAAAGGTCTTTCTTATTCTTCATTCTTTCCTTTAGTAAGACTATCCCTACTATAATGGAGTAGGTAGTCCTTACTTTGGATGTTAAGGGGTATGTGAGGGACAATTTGACTTTGAAGGCCATTGTGGGATGTAATAAGCACATATAAGGGACCATCATCATTTTTCGAAAGGGACTTGATTCGTAAAGGCAACCATAAGGGACTTTGATGATTTTTTTATTTGAGGGACTTGCTTTATACACCCCACTTAACCATTATTCGTAGGCAACTTGAGGGATATCCTTAGGAAGTGAGACGGCGATTAAAATCGACTTACGTGTGTGACGTGTTTATTTTAATTATCTTTATTTAAAAGTGATCTAAATTTATTTTAATATTACATACATGTTGTTACACTCCCTAATTACTAACCATAATAATAATTAAATAATTAAACAACTTTACATCCAAGAAACAATTACAAAATAATAAGCAAAATAATTAAATAAAATATAAATAAGCAATAATAAATAATAAAGGGGGTTAATTCTAAGTTTACTCGGCAAGACATCGCATCTTGTGCCTACGTATCCTTACGGGAGTGGAATCAGAGTAATCGTAGTTCTCCTCAAAAGGGAGGTTAGAGACTTCTTGACTGTGGTCAAGGTCTCAAGGGGAATAAACGCATCTTAAGGACACGCTTACGTGGAGTGTAGAAACTCCAAATCTCTACGTTGAAATGTTAAGTTGTAATTAGGGTTAAATTAGGGATTCCACGGCGGGAAACCCTAAAATGAGCGCGGCGGCTCTTTGACCTAATGCTAAGGGTAAAATTGTAATTTTGCCTGCGGCGAGGCATTTGTGAAAATTAGGGTTTGCAGTTATTTTTTTAAAAAAGATTAACTAATTATAATAAAACTGTTTAGTTATTAAAAAAAGGTTTGATTTAATTGGATTAAAAGACTATTAACTAATATGGCTTATTAGAAGATTAACTAAATAAATAAAACAAAAACTGGTTAGATTGTTTAAACGGTTAATTAACTGATTTATAAAATGTTGTTGGTTTATTTAGAAAAGTTAATTAATCTATTAATTAAATCAAAAAAAAGAAAAAAACTAAATGGGTGATTAAAGGAGGTTAAGTGTGGTTAGTGGCGATTAACGGTGATTAGCAGTGATAATCGTGGTGAGTGTGTGTGATTACGTTATAATACAAACGAAACAAAGTAATTCAGAAAACCTAAACCCCCAAATCGTCTCCCTTCTCCCTCGATCGCTCTCTTTCTCCCTCGACCGCTATCACCACTTTCAACCTGAAATCGTTTTCTTTGGTTGTTCCCTCAACCTGAAACACAAACAAAAACCGTCAAAAAAATCGATAATCTTGACATAAATCAATGGCTTACCGAGGCGAAGGTTCGAGTGGAAGCTTCGTCAGTTGGACTTGCGGCGGCTGGTGGTGGTTTCTGTGACTGAAGAGATAAGTTTTTGTTTCTTCAATATAGGTTTTATGATTTGATTTTGCGGTAGCTTCGATTCCTTTTGCGATAGTTTTTCCCGACCGCTTCCTCTTCTCATTCCTCTCTTTATATAGGCCTCTGAATGCAAAACAAATTTGGATGAGTAATGAATATTGACTTGAATGCTGATTGAATTTGATTTAGGGTTTCCGGATTGGGATGAGTCCAATTTGAAAACTTTCCCAATTCATCTGATTGTTGTAATGACTTATCAAATCTCCGATTTTGTGATTCAATTGGGATTGGATTTGATTTGATTTTTGAATAGCATCTTCTATTATTCCACGAATATTCTTTAACGGTTATTTTGATTCTGAATGTGACCTGACAGGTGCGGGTGGCAAATGTCTTGGGCCAGAAGATGGACCAGAAGCCCAGAGGGGGAAACTCGTGTTTGATGTGCCTAGTGGGAACTTCCACGAAAAACTGGTGATGAAGAGCAGCAATCTCAAGTGTTCGCAGGGTATATTCCTTTCCTTTCAATCCAATCTCTATTCCTTTGGCTTCGTTTAACTTGAGGTGTTTCTAAACATTTTCGAGCTCGTCAATTAGCAATTCCTTTTCAGAGATTTTTCTAACATGATGCTAACTTGTTCAGAAATCCATATTCTCTTCTGTGGAAGTGAGTTGCTTAAATGCTCCAGTTCATCAGTGACATCATCTAGTTCCTGACATCCATCACCAAGAATCTCTTCAATCTCAGAGGTTAACAATTCCCATTCTTCGGCAAGTGAATTGAGTGCAATATCTCTCTGTCGAAGCTTTTACTTTAAACATTGGTTATCATCAACAATAGTAAGCAATTCTTCTTGCACATCCTTCAATTTAGTTTCCAAATGCAATATAATCTCTTTCATTTATATTTCCTTCTGATGGCTACCATTGACTTGATATTGTAGTTGGGCAAGTTCTTGACCAAGGATTGCGTCCTGATTTTGTCTGCTCATCATGTCAGCTTATGAGGTCCCTACTGAGGCTGATGGAAGCTTAAATGCTCGCCTTTACATTTATACATTATACCTGTGGCAGTGTTGGTATGACCCTTAAACCTTTTACAACTTATCACTTCCTCCAGAACACATATGTCTAGATGCTTTGTTGCCGAAACTGATGTCCGATATTGACTCCTCAACGTTGGACATTATCAGCCGGAACAGTTCTCATGCTGTGCCCATTCTTATACCAGAAAGAGGTCCTGTTACCTCCACCAGCACTTGCAACAACCCAATTCGCGTGATTCCTTGACTGAAATGACTTGAAATCTAGGAGGAGGAGCGAAGCTATGGGTACAAGGATTGTTGGGTAGTGGGTATAATGTTTGTACTATTGTAGTAATTGGCTTGTCTTGAGTCTGGTAATAATCATGAATTTGTCTTGTAATTTCTTGGTTTAATATCATGCTTGGTAATATGCTCACAGATGTATCTATACGCTTTTATTTGTGTGTAGACATTCTGGTCACAACTCATAGATTTGGCTGTATGATTCTACAAGGTTGGCAGCTATGCGACGTACGCGGAAACAAACTTCTGAGAGCTGGTATGGTCTTTTAGATACTTCCCTTAGATCCCCCTTTTTTTATTCAGAATTTATGCTGAAATTATCTCTGTAAACTTGGTTTGAAAATGTTCCATGAGCTGTAAAGAATCCTTGCCTTCTGTTTTGACATGTTTTGTGGACAAGTTGAACAAACTTCCCTTTTCATTTTATTGTGTCCAAAACATGTCTATGGATCCTCTTGAATGTCTTGGTTATTGCTGATCAATTCTCAAATTCTTGCCGAGACATAATTAATCTTGTGATATTGAATGGTGTTGTCAGGCCTAGGACATATGTTTGATCATGTTTAATTATCGTGAGCAAGGTTACCCTGTTTTCTTTAGTTTTTTTTAAAACCAATTTGACAGGTTGCAGAAAAGGGCAGGGTGCATTCATTGCTCTGGGTTTCATGCAGTTGCGGGAGTTGGGATGATTGGATGAACTAGACAGGGTCCGCTATTGTCGTGGCCGTTTTGCTGCTGTGATTCTCCTTATCGTGTCCTTAGTCCTCTCAGGTGCTTGTAACACATGGGTTGATGGAGCCGGAACCATGATGCCAGAATCTCATAATGTGAGTTACGGTTGCGAGGTTTTATTTGTTCTTCTCTTCTGAAACCGTCTTCCTTAACTTTCCTCTGAAATTATATTGATTTGTTGAGTATTGTTGAAGTATTCAGAGTAATCCTCATTGTTGCAGGTGGTTTAAGGTTTATGGCTGCCAACTGATTTCCTTTTGCGTCTCCGGGGATCATTCAAGGTGTTTTGCTTCAATGCCGATTTGTAAATTTGTTAAGTCGCCGCGGTCATTCTGGGCGCACATTTGCTGCTTAATTGCGGCATATTTCAGTTCAAATGGCTTGTGCAACAAATAAGGTCCGGAAGCAATTACAACGCAGCTTATCAACCGAAGAGTTGCGTCTCAAAGTGAAGCAACTCGCGTGATCTCCTGTTCAAAGTTCTCTCTGAATGAAGGGAAATAAAAATCCTTTCTGATGTTGTGTACTTTTGTAGCAAGATTAGCAGCTCACTAATGATTGAATTCATGGTTCCTAGTAGTGCAATGGCGATATTGAAGTTTTGAAGCAGAAAACCCAATAGGAACCAAGGAGGCGTCGTTGGTGATCTTCCCATACCACATTTTTGGATTGCGAATGATTGTTTTAATATTGTAATTGTCGATGACTTATAGACTTTGTAATAAGATGGAGATTTTTCTTTACGAACAACAGCTCATACACCCAATCCCTTTCTTATTCTTAATATATGAATACTTTTCCTAGGTGATCTTACATCCCCAACTTGCTTTATGTTCCATCTTCCAATCTCATCATTATATCGCGTTTCAAATAAAATGTGAGTCCACCTCATCTTGTCTTGAATAACTGTAACGGTGAATGGTGCCTTGAGACCTTGCAACTTGGATGGTAGCTAAAACAAATAAGCTAATTTTGGGGTGTTTATTTTAATTATCTTATATTAGCACATTTTTAAAAAAAAATCTTGTATTGTGAGGGCAAATTTTGGGGTGCAACAGCTGCCCCTGTTCAATTTTCTGAAACCTGAGGGGTTAGATTGGTATATTTGCCAGTCGTAACCTGGAAGGTTGAAGGGGATTGAACACAAAAGCCCAAAAATTTGCACTCACCAGTGCACTAGAGTGGTACAGATGGCTAGTTGAATATGATTGAGTGGGCTTAAAGATGCCACTAGGGGGGGAGCAGTTCAAAATATGGGTGTATGATGAAAGTTGTTAGGAGTCCGGAATAATAATGATGTAGCAGCATGTCTTCATGAGGATAGAGCAATCAATAGTGATAACCCTAAAGCAGTCTTGAAGCAATGATATGATTTCAGGAGGATAGAACAATGAATGGCTCTAAAGCAGTCTTGAAATAATAATGTGATATGTCTTCAGGAGGATAGAGCAATCAATAGCTCTAAAGCAGTCTTGAAGTAATAATGTGATATGTCTTCAGGAGGATAGAGCAATCAATAGCTCTAAAGCAGTCTTGAAATAATGATTTCAGGAGGATAGAGCAACGGATAGCTCTAAAGCAGTCTTGAAATAATAATGTAATATGTCTTCAGGAGGATAGAGCAATCAATAGCTCTAAAGCAGTCTTGAAGTAATAATGTGATATGTCTTCAGGAGGATAGAGCAATCAATAGCTCTAAAGCAGTCTTGAAGTAATGATTTCAGGAGGATAGAGCAATGGATAGCTCTAAAGCAGTCTTGAAGTCATGAGAGTCTATTAGGAGGATAAAATAACCCTGAGGTTACAATAAAGCAGTCCCAAAGTAATAAGAAGCTCATCAGGAGGATAAAGTAACCCTGAGGTTACAATAAAGCAGTCCCAAAGTAATAAGAAGCTCATCAGGAGGATAAAGTAACCCTGAGGTTACAATAAAGCAGTCCCAAAGATCATAAGCTTGTTTGTTGGATAATTAACCTGAAAACAAGGTAGCATTCTGTATAACAACATTAGTTTATGCTTTATGTATGCATGTATGACATGATGCACTTAGGTAATGTACTATAGACATATATGTTATGGTATGATGTAAATGATGTATGTATGCTATGACACTGCTGGAAGTGTCTGGATATCCTTGTATAACAACTGTTGGCCAAGGAAAATAAATCCCGATTCGTTGTTGAAGAATATATAACCCTCCGTCTGCTGGGAATAACAAGGTATAGATAACCTCCCGTTGTTGGGGATAGTAGGGTATAGATAACCTTCGTTTTCGTTTGATAGTAGGATAAGTATAACATCCCGTCTTCGTTCATCGTGCCCTTATTGGAAAGTAATTTCCCGTATATCCGTATGAGGATAAAAGAGATGGATATAAATTCCAGGGGAGATTTGACTTTGTGAAAATGGATTAGTCCTACTGATGGTTTGTAACTGTCTTGTAAAGATGAACCGGCGAAGCTTCGTTGAAATCCTTCCCTCGTTCGTCCTTAGTAAATACTATTACTGCATTTTCATGCATTTCTGGTAAACATCAATCATATTAAAAGCATACATGCATTTCTGGTAAACATCAATCATATTCAAAGGCATACATACATTCAAACACAACCAATGGACGTTTCGCTTATGTAAATAGGGTAAAAGTAAATCTGGATTCAAAAGATGGAATTTATTTATATCAAAAGTGACCCATACACGGGTAAGTTTGTACAAGGAGACATAAACCCTAGTAAGAGAATTTTGTCATGAAGTTTTACAAAAAGAATCAGCTATGTGGGAAATAATCCTATTGAGTTTCAATTCTACTATTGCCACTCAAGTATCTCATCTTCTTGCTGTTGAGACGGAAACGATTGGATTGAGCTTTATCTGTTTGAGCTTGAGTAAGTAGTACAACTGGTTGCAGTTTCATGAGTGATCCAAAAGAGACATAGACATACGCTTTAATCCCTAACTTTTGCCTGGATTGCCCTTTCAGGTTTTCAATCCACCGGGATACCCTTTTTTGCCCAAGCCGCCTTTTCAGGTTTTCGACTTGCCGGGTGTACATCTTTTTATATATATATCCCTAATTTTTGCCCAAACCCTTTTGGTTTGCCGGGATGCCCTTATTTTTGCCTAGGCCTGTCAACCTAGCGGGTCTCTTTTTATGCGTAGTATTTTTTAACTATGTCTGCGTTTACAGGTTGTGGGAAGTCTTCACCATCCATTGTAGTCAGTATCATGGCACCTCCTGAGAACACTGTCTTGACTACAAATGGTCCCTCATATGTTGGAGTCCACTTGCCCCTAGGATCACCCTGTGGTAATATGATACGCTTGATTACCAAGTCACCAGCCTGATATACCTTTGGCTTAACCTTTTTGTTAAAAGCTTTGATCATCCGTTTCTGGTACATCTGGCCATGACAAACTGCTGCTAACCTCTTCTCATCAATCAAATTTATCCGGTCAAGTCGAGTCTGAATCCATTCATCTTCATCCAAGCCTGCATCCTTCATAATTCTCAAGGAGGGGATCTGAACTTCAATAGGCAGAACTGCTTCCATACCATAGACTAAGGAGAATGGGGTTGCCCCTGTTGAAGTACGTATTGTAGTACGATAACCATGCAGAGCAAATGGTAACATCTCGTGCCAATCCTTGTAAGTAACAGTCATCTTCTGTACAATTTTCTTAATGTTCTTATTAGCAGCTTCAACTGCCCCATTCATCTTTGGAATCAACAAGGTAGTATGGGTCAACATATACTGTCTTAGTCGGCGAGCAGCCCATGCCAAAGCGCAGCAAGTTTTCTCGAGCAGTGAGTATCTTGTTTCACAGTCGGTAAACTTTTTGCTAAGGTAGTATATTGCCTGCTCTTTTCGACCAGACTCGTCATGTTGCCCCAATACACACCCCATTGAGTTGTCTAATACTGTTAAATACATAATCAAGGGTCTTCCATCAACTGGTGGCATTAAAATTGGAGGTTCTAGCAAATATCTCTTGATTTCATCAAAGGCAGTCTGGCACTCATCATTCCATTCCATCACCTGATCTTTCTTCAACAACTTGAAGATTGGCTCACAGATGGTAGTTAATTGGGAAATAAATCTTGCAATGTAGTTCAATCGTCCCAAGAAACCTCTAACCTCCTTCTCAGTACGGGGAGCTAGCATCTCTCGTATAGCTTTCACTTTTGCAGGATCCACTTCAATACCTTTTCCACTGACAATGAAACCCAGGAGCTTTCCAGATCTAACTCCAAAAGTACACTTGTTTGGATTTAATCTCAACCTGTATTTCTTCAACCTCTCAAACAACTCGTGCAGATGATCAAGATGTTGTTCTTCATTCTGAGACCTGGCTATCATATCATCCACATATACCTCTATCTCATGATGAATCATATCATGAAACAAAGCCACCATAGCACGCTGATGTGTTGCCCCTGCATTCTTCAAACCAAATGGCATTACCTTATAGCAAAAGGTGCCCCACTGTGTCACAAATGTAGTCTTCTCCATATCTTCAGGTGCCATCTTGATTTGATTGTAACCAGAGAAACCATCCATAAAAGAGAATACCTTATGCTGAGCAGTGTTGTCTACCAGAATATCAATATGAGGAAGTGGAAAGTCATCTTTAGGGCTAGCCTTGTTCAGATCTCTGTAGTCTACACACATACGTACCTTACCATCTTTCTTAGGAACTGGTACCACATTTGCAACCCACTGAGGATAAGAAGTTACGGCCAAGAACCCTGCATTGAACTGTTTCATTACCTCTGCTTTGATCTTTTCTGACATTTCAGGACGCATACGACGAACCTTCTGCTTCTTTGGACGACAATCTTCTTTCACTGGCAAACGGTGAACCACAATGTCTGTATCCAACCCTGGCATATCTTCATAAGACCAAGCAAAGATCTCCACATAGTCACGTAGCATCTGTATCAACCTGCTCTTGACACTGTCCTCTAAATCAGCCCCTATCTGGACCTCTTTTCTGTTTTCTTCAGTTCCCAGATTCACAACTTCGACTGGCTCTTCATGTGGCTGTATAGCTTTCTCTTCTTGTTGTAACAACCTAGCAAGCCCTACAGGTATTTCACAATCGTCCTCGTTTCCGTCTTCAGTTTGATAGATCGGATTCTCGAAATTGTAATTGGCAATAGTAGAACTGTTATCAACTGGATCCAGAGTGGATGAGGATCTGCATTTTAGTGACGTGGGTGTGTGTAAGAACACATAGCTGATAAAGCAAAAATAAAAGAAAAAGAAAGACAAGGAACACAATATTTACGAAAACGAAACGTCCACTGATTTTATTGAATGAAGTATGCAAATGAAATGACAACCCGTAACAAGCACACCATTGTGCCCCGGGTAAGGCACATGGCTTGAAAGTTTTAATCGTTCCAGAAATTATAAATTTAAAAACATAACACAGTAATAGTATTTACTCCTGACTAAAGGAGATAGGGATAACATCTTCAGCTTTCCAATTATTGAGTCCAGCACCCACAGTAGGAAAAATCCATGCCTCCAAGTTGTGGTCTTCATCTTGATCTCCCACAGCATTGATAACCCCTTGATTGGTGATACGAGCAGCACGAGCACGACGAACAGCCTTCTGGGACTCTGCAGTGAAACCCAAACCAAACTTGTCAGACTTGTATGGAATATCAGGAAGCTGACCCCAAATAGTACAACCACCTTCTTCCACCACAACTTTTGCATCATTGAGGGAGGCCATTGCCATTGTTGGAGGGTTTCTGATGACCACAGGAACCTTCTTCACAGCAGGAGGAGTCACACAATCCTTAACAGCCCAGGGAACCACTTCAAATGACTGACATGGAGTTTCAATGTATTCACCTTCTACTTCCAGATACTTGAAAGTGTTTACATGGCTGACAAAGTATTCTTCCTCTCCAAAGACAGTAACAACTTTTCCATTCACCGGATATCTCAACTTTTGATGTAATGTGGAGGTCACAGCACCTGCCCCATGGATCCAGGGACGACCAAGCAGACATGAGTACGAAGGACGAATATCCATCACATAGAATGTAGCGGTAAACACCTGAGAGCCAACCTTGATTGGAAGATCAATTTCCCCATGCACTACTCTTCTAGAACCATCAAAAGCCTTTACCACAATATTACTGGGCTTCAATACCGTATCTTCAGGACTCAGCTTGTTCAGGACTTCCTTAGGCAACACATTCAGAGAGGAACCATTGTCTATCAGCACATGAGACAGGGTAGTGCCCCTGCATTCAATTGAAATATGCAAGGCCCTGTTATGATCCCTCTTGGCAGGGGTCAAGTCAGCATCAGAAAATCCTAACCCGTTGTCATAGGTCAGGTGAGCAACACAATTCTCAAACTGGTCCACAGAAATTGCACTGGGTACATGAGCTATCTTTAGAAACTTGATCAATGACTTGGCATGAGCCTCAGAACATAATAACAGGGAGAGCATAGAAATCTTTGAGGGAGTATGCCCCAGCTGATCAACAATATCATAATCACTCTTGCGAATGATTTTCAATACTTCTTCCATCTGCTTAGAGAGGTCATCAGCAGCTGGCACATCAGTAGATACAGGCTCAATAACAGGACCCTTGCCCCGAGCATCAGTGGTGGAAGTAACAGCAGGAGTAACTGCACTCTTAGAAGCAACTGGAGGAGAGAAGATTCTTCCACTACGAGTGATCTTGCTAGATCCAGCAATATTATCAATGTCAACAGGCATATCAGGTAAAGGCTCCTGCTTGACACCATGGATGTAAACATCAGACCCATAGTGCCAAGGCACAGCTTTGTCAGATGTATAAGAAATAGGACCAGGAGTGGTAATGATCAGAGGAGCTACTCTGGCTTCAGCAACAACTTTCACAGGACCTTCAGCAGTAATCTTGATCGGGCCCTGATGAGTGATTTTAATGGGACCCTTTGAAGTGATTCTTAGTGGTACTTTGTCAACCATGTCAACCTCTTCAATCTTCTTACCCTGAGTCAGATGATCCACCATACTTTCTACAGATGTTGGTCTTCTTTCAAACACTATAGTATATTTATCCATGAGACGTTGAATCCCATTACTCAAAATGAAGCAACTATCCGGCTTATAGGTACAATATAGACAATCTTCGTGACAACCTGGAAAGATCCCAGCTTGTACTAACCTCTTTTTGATAACAGACAATGGTGTGCTCAACTCCATAACTGAATAAACATGCAGATCTTCATCAATATCTTCATCAATGGCGTTGACAGTCTTCTCGTGATTTGGCATTGGAGCTGTAATCACATTTGGAGTACCTGGTGGATCAAACTCAATTTCTCCAGCATCAATCATATCCTGAATTTTGTTCTTCAAGACCCAGCAGTTATTAGTATCATGTCCTGGACAGTTTGAATGATATGCACATCGTGCATTGGGATTGTACTTGGGAGAGGTAACATTGGGATTCTGAGGAGCCTCCCTCAGGGTAATAAGTTCAGCCTTCAACAAGTGTTGCAATGCCTGAGCCATTGACATGTTGATCTTCGTGAACTGTCTTCTAGCCCTCTGTTGGTTGCCTTGAGGCTGCTCTGTTGTTGCAGGAGTCGGATTTGAAATATGAACTGCACTAACAGACTGATGCCTTCTGTTACGATCAGGCTGACCATACACAGCATTAGATTCTTTCTTCCCAGTGGGAGGCTTCTTTGCAGCACCTGATGAAGAAGTGCCCACTTGGATCTTACCACTCTTGATACCATTCTCTACTCGCTCTCCTGTCATGATCAACTCAGTGAAGCCAGATGATGAGCTTCCAATGAGATGACTGTAAAACGGACCATTCAGCGTACACATGAACATATCAACCAACTCCCTATCAGTCAAAGGGGGTTGAACTCTTCCAGCTAAGTCTCTCCACTTCTGAGCATACTCCTTAAAGCTTTCTTTGGCACCCATAGACATGCTTTGAAGCTGCATGCGAGTGGGGGCTAAGTCAGCATTGTATTGATACTGCTTGTAGAAAGCTTCATCAAGGTCATTCCAATCTCTGATGTTGACGCTCTCCAACTGATAATACCACTCTAGCTGAGCTCCAGATAAACTCTCTTGAAAGAAATGGATCCACAACTTTTTATCAGCAGTGTGGGGTTGCATTCTTCTGACATAAGACCTCAGATGCAATTTGGGACAAGAGACCCCATCATAGACAACAAATGTAGGAACTTTGAACCCAATGGGTATGACCACCCCAGATATCAAGCTCAAATCCTCAAAATCCAGCCCAGATGATTTCTGTAATTCCATAGCATCCATTCTATCCACCAGCATCTTGAATTTGTCTTCGTTAGACTCATGGTAGTAGTTAGTCTCAGAATCAGAGTCCCCCATAGTGTTGTGGAGACTGCCTCTCTCCTGCTCAGATTCTTCAGATTCATGGTCTTCAACATGTTCCTTGGTCTTGACAGGACCTTTGAACCTTCTTCCCATGTTGAGCAACCCAGCAGACCTTCTAGCCTTCTTAGTCTTCTTGGCCAGCAATGTCTTCAATTCATCCTGCCCCTTGGATAGGTTCAGGATCAGCTCTTGGAACTGTGCATTCTGTGCCTGGAGATCCTTACCTGATTGTTCAAGAGCCATTGCTGAAATAAACAGCGAGAAGATGAGAACCCTGTGCACAATTATAAACCTGTGATGCAATGATATGGGAATGCATATGCAATGTTTTCAAGGACCGCGGGATTTAAATTTGCTTAAACAAACAAGAAAGTAACTTTTTATTAGTAATAACTTGTTTTGCCTTTTAGGCTTACAAAAAATGAAAACGAAATAAGTACAAAAGATGGGGTTTTAAGTCTCCCATGGACGTTTCCTCTTTGTGTTGAGGTATGAGTTGAGGTTTCGTTCCTCATGAAGTAGCTTTGTTAGCTCTAGGATCCTTGCTTGGCTTGCTTTGTAATGAGCCTCGAAAGTATCCCTTTGCTCTCTCAGTTGGATCCATGATCTCTGCAAGTCTTCCATATCAGTAGGCATGTCCGGGTGAAGGATGGTATAAGCTGTGTCTCCTTCAGCAACAGGTTCCATGGTCACTGGTAGGATGGCAGGATATGGCATCATGAGTGTCTGAGCACGAAATCGTACCCATCTGAGATAAGCCTCCATAGGAATGGTGTACTTAGGCTCCAGTGTCTTGCTGTCAATCCTGTTTACCTTTCCCCAAGCTCGTATGAATCTCTGACGGTAACCCTGAAGATCGTTGTCGTAGTCAAACACAATGCCCTGAATCAACATGTCATGTGGACCATCGCTCCGGGCGTAACCAAACTGTCGTAAAGCTAGAGATGGGTTGTAGGTGATGCCTCCTCTTATGCCTAGAAGTGGTACATTAGGAAACTCCCCACAACGGTCAATGATGGTGACATTCTCCATAGATTTGGAGCACCAATGGATGTCTGAGTGAGAAAGTGACATGATCCTCTTGGACCATCTGAACCCTTGCTCATTCTTCATTACTGAGCGAGGAAGGTGAGAAATAAACCACCTAGAAAGTAAAGGTATGCAGCACATCAAAGTTCCACTTGCCCTTGTAGTACGGGTGTGAAGAGAATGTAGGATGTCTCCAAGTAAGGTAGGCACTGGATTGTGACTCAGGAATATGTTGATGGCATGAACGTCTATGAACTGATCAGGATTGGGGAACAACACTAAGCCATAAATCAATAAGGCTAAGATCTCCTCAAAAGCATCGTAGCTCATAGCCTTCAAGAACATTTGAGCTTTATCCACTAATACCTTGGCAAGAATACCTTTAACTCCACTTCTCGTCTCTAGAACAATGTCAGACTTCTTCAGATGTAGAGCTGCAGCAATAACTTCTGGTTTAAGCTCCTTCTCTAAGCCTGTGAATGGCTTCTGATCAAGAACAGGTATACCCAGAAGTTTAGAGAACTCCTCCATGGTTGGAACCAGCTGATAATCAGGAAATGTAAAGCAATGGTGCTTAGGGTCAAAGAACTGAAACAGCACACTCATCATGTCTTCACTGAACCCTGAAGTAACTAGATCCAATAAGTGACCATGTCTCTTGTTGAACTGGGAATGATCAGGCACTAGGGAAACCAACTCCTTGAGCTTAGCAGGTATCCCTACAAAGTTGATCCTGATGGTGTTTCTACGAGCAGAAGCCATGACCTGCAACAAAGAACAAAGATAAATCCTTTGGTCCTTGAAATGGTTAGGGAAAATGATATGCTTATGATGCATGATGATGTCATGATGTCATGCTCAATCACAAACATGTGGCACACACAAACAAGTCACACCATAGCCCTAGGTTTAAAGGCTTGCATGAGGTTCAAAGGCAAGTACCCTCCCCTGAAGTTAGATGGTTCATCCTGTCCTACAAAAGTAACCAGGTTCTAAGGGATCTCAATATCATTGATCCTTCACAAGGGTGGTTGTTTAGAAGGCAACTTACTTGCCAACCAAAACCCTCCAAGTTTAAGATCTCAATGAGCGTAGTATCGAGTGTCAACCAACTTCAGTCTGCACCAAAGCCGGTTACCTCACTACTTTCTAAAGGCCAAGATGAGTTAACTAGGGTTCTAAAAGTCAGTTAGTGCATTGACAACATATGGCAACCTCAATATTATCCTCAACTTGAGTTAAGGAATATAAGCACCAACCAAGAAGTCGCACTAACTATGGCCACCAGATCAACCGTATCGATATACGTCGTACAGTTTCCTTGGTCTATTGCCATTTACTTAAGGTACACTAGATCCGGGTTAGGACCTTTCACACATAAGAGCACCCCAACAATATAATAATAAAGCAAACAAGGCAAACAATTTAAAGTGATCTTAATTCCTAAGGGTACCCCTCTTAAATAGATCCCCAGCAGAGTCGCCAGTTCTGTAACACGGTGGGAGAACTGACTTTAAACAATGTTGCGGATAGCAAGAGTCGCCACCGACTTTTATTTTATCCATAAGGAAAGGTTATAAAAGAACAGGAAAGACCTTAGAGAATATTTTGGGTCCGGGGGGTAGGTTATGAAAAGGGAAGGTGTTAGCACCCTTTTCATCCATGGTTATCCATGGGCTCTTAGGTACTTAAGCTCACTTTTGAATTGTTTTGAAATTGTAGTGTGTGAATAGAAAATTTTCAGAATAGTTAATAAATAATCCATGTAAGGATGTGTTAAGAACTTGTTTGAAAACTTGTTGAAAATTTGTTTAAGTGCGAAACAGTTTTGAAGTGAGCAAGCACCTAGGAGTAACCTACCCTAATGTTTAAAGGTCCTTCTTATTCTTCATTCTTTCCTTTAGTAAGACTATCCCTACTATAATGGAGTAGGTAGTCCTTACTTTGGATGTTAAGGGGTATGTGAGGGACAATTTGACTTTGAAGGCCATTGTGGGATGTAATAAGCACATATAAGGGACCATCATCATTTTTCGAAAGGGACTTGATTCGTAAAGGCAACCATAAGGGACTTTGATGATTTTTTTATTTGAGGGACTTGCTTTATACACCCCACTTAACCATTATTCGTAGGCAACTTGAGGGATATCCTTAGGAAGTGAGACGGCGATTAAAATCGACTTACGTGTGTGACGTGTTTATTTTAATTATCTTTATTTAAAAGTGATCTAAATTTATTTTAATATTACATACATGTTGTTACACTCCCTAATTACTAACCATAATAATAATTAAATAATTAAACAACTTTACATCCAAGAAACAATTACAAAATAATAAGCAAAATAATTAAATAAAATATAAATAAGCAATAATAAATAATAAAGGGGGTTAATTCTAAGTTTACTCGGCAAGACATCGCATCTTGTGCCTACGTATCCTTACGGGAGTGGAATCAGAGTAATCGTAGTTCTCCTCAAAAGGGAGGTTAGAGACTTCTTGACTGTGGTCAAGGTCTCAAGGGGAATAAACGCATCTTAAGGACACGCTTACGTGGAGTGTAGAAACTCCAAATCTCTACGTTGAAATGTTAAGTTGTAATTAGGGTTAAATTAGGGATTCCACGGCGGGAAACCCTAAAATGAGCGCGGCGGCTCTTTGACCTAATGCTAAGGGTAAAATTGTAATTTTGCCTGCGGCGAGGCATTTGTGAAAATTAGGGTTTGCAGTTATTTTTTTAAAAAAGATTAACTAATTATAATAAAACTGTTTAGTTATTAAAAAAAGGTTTGATTTAATTGGATTAAAAGACTATTAACTAATATGGCTTATTAGAAGATTAACTAAATAAATAAAACAAAAACTGGTTAGATTGTTTAAACGGTTAATTAACTGATTTATAAAATGTTGTTGGTTTATTTAGAAAAGTTAATTAATCTATTAATTAAATCAAAAAAAAGAAAAAAACTAAATGGGTGATTAAAGGAGGTTAAGTGTGGTTAGTGGCGATTAACGGTGATTAGCAGTGATAATCGTGGTGAGTGTGTGTGATTACGTTATAATACAAACGAAACAAAGTAATTCAGAAAACCTAAACCCCCAAATCGTCTCCCTTCTCCCTCGATCGCTCTCTTTCTCCCTCGACCGCTATCACCACTTTCAACCTGAAATCGTTTTCTTTGGTTGTTCCCTCAACCTGAAACACAAACAAAAACCGTCAAAAAAATCGATAATCTTGACATAAATCAATGGCTTACCGAGGCGAAGGTTCGAGTGGAAGCTTCGTCAGTTGGACTTGCGGCGGCTGGTGGTGGTTTCTGTGACTGAAGAGATAAGTTTTTGTTTCTTCAATATAGGTTTTATGATTTGATTTTGCGGTAGCTTCGATTCCTTTTGCGATAGTTTTTCCCGACCGCTTCCTCTTCTCATTCCTCTCTTTATATAGGCCTCTGAATGCAAAACAAATTTGGATGAGTAATGAATATTGACTTGAATGCTGATTGAATTTGATTTAGGGTTTCCGGATTGGGATGAGTCCAATTTGAAAACTTTCCCAATTCATCTGATTGTTGTAATGACTTATCAAATCTCCGATTTTGTGATTCAATTGGGATTGGATTTGATTTGATTTTTGAATAGCATCTTCTATTATTCCACGAATATTCTTTAACGGTTATTTTGATTCTGAATGTGACCTGACAGGTGCGGGTGGCAAATGTCTTGGGCCAGAAGATGGACCAGAAGCCCAGAGGGGGAAACTCGTGTTTGATGTGCCTAGTGGGAACTTCCACGAAAAACTGGTGATGAAGAGCAGCAATCTCAAGTGTTCGCAGGGTATATTCCTTTCCTTTCAATCCAATCTCTATTCCTTTGGCTTCGTTTAACTTGAGGTGTTTCTAAACATTTTCGAGCTCGTCAATTAGCAATTCCTTTTCAGAGATTTTTCTAACATGATGCTAACTTGTTCAGAAATCCATATTCTCTTCTGTGGAAGTGAGTTGCTTAAATGCTCCAGTTCATCAGTGACATCATCTAGTTCCTGACATCCATCACCAAGAATCTCTTCAATCTCAGAGGTTAACAATTCCCATTCTTCGGCAAGTGAATTGAGTGCAATATCTCTCTGTCGAAGCTTTTACTTTAAACATTGGTTATCATCAACAATAGTAAGCAATTCTTCTTGCACATCCTTCAATTTAGTTTCCAAATGCAATATAATCTCTTTCATTTATATTTCCTTCTGATGGCTACCATTGACTTGATATTGTAGTTGGGCAAGTTCTTGACCAAGGATTGCGTCCTGATTTTGTCTGCTCATCATGTCAGCTTATGAGGTCCCTACTGAGGCTGATGGAAGCTTAAATGCTCGCCTTTACATTTATACATTATACCTGTGGCAGTGTTGGTATGACCCTTAAACCTTTTACAACTTGATCACTTCCTCCAGAACACATATGTCTAGATGCTTTGTTGCCGAAACTGATGGCCGATATTGACTCCTCAACGTTGGACATTATCAGCCGGAACAGTTCTCATGTTGTGCCCATTCTTATACCAGAAAGAGGTCCTGTTACCTCCACCAGCACTTGCAACAACCCAATTCGCGTGATTCCCTGACTGAAATGACTTGAAATCTAGGAGGAGGAGCGAAGCTATGGGTACAAGGATTGTTGGGTAGTGGGTATAATGTTCGTACTATTGTAGTAATTGGCTTGTCTTGAGTCTGGTAATAATCATGAATTTGTCTTGTAATTTCTTGGTTTAATATCATGCTTGGTAATATGCTCACAGATGTATCTATACGCTTTTATTTGTGTGTAGACATTCTGGTGACAACTCATAGATTTGGCTGTATGATTCTACAAGGTTGGCAGCTATGCGACGTACGCGGAAACAAACTTCTGAGAGCTGGTATGGTCTTTTAGATACTTCCCTTAGATCCCCCTTTTTTTATTCAGAATTTGTGCTGAAATTATCTCTGTAAACTTGGTTTGAAAATGTTCCATGAGCTGTAAAGAATCCTTGCCTTCTGTTTTGACGTGTTTTGTGGACAAGTTGAACAAACTTCCCTTTTCATTTTATTGTGTCCAAAACATGTCTACGGATCCTCTTGAATGTCTTGGTTATTGCTGATCAATTCTCAAATTCTTGCCGAGACATAATTAATCTTGTGATATTGAATGGTGTTGTCAGGCCTAGGACATATGTTTGATCATGTTTAATTATCGTGAGCAAGGTTACCCTGTTTTCTTTAGTTTTTTTTAAAACCAATTTGACAGGTTGCAGAAAAGGGCAGAGTGCATTCATTGCTCTGGGTTTCATGCAGTTGCGGGAGTTGGGATGATTGGATGAACTAGACAGGGTCCGCTATTGTCGTGGCCGTTTTGCTGCTATGATTCTCCTTATCGTGTCCTTAGTCCTCTCAGGTGCTTGTAACACATGGGTTGATGGAGCCGGAACCATGATGCAAGAATCTCATAATGTGAGTTACGGTTGCGAGGTTTTATTTGTTCTTCTCTTCTGAAACCGTCTTCCTTAACTTTCCTCTGAAATTATATTGATTTGTTGAGTATTGTTGAAGTATTCAGAGTAATCCTCATTGTTGCAGGTGGTTTAAGGTTTATGGCTGCCAACTGATTTCCTTTTGCGTCTCCGGGGATCATTCAAGGTGTTTTGCTTCAATGCCGATTTGTAAATTTGTTAAGTCGCCGCGGTCATTCTGGGCGCACATTTGCTGCTTAATTGCGGCATATTTCAGTTCAAATGGCTTGTGCAACAAATAAGGTCCGGAAGCAATTACAACGCAGCTTATCAACCGAAGAGTTGCGTCTCAAAGTGAAGCAACTCGCGTGATCTCCTGTTCAAAGTTCTCTCTGAATGAAGGGAAATAAAAATCCTTTCTGATGCTGTGTACTTTTGTAGCAAGATTAGCAGCTCACTAATGATTGAATTCATGGTTCCTAGTAGTGCAATGGCGATATTGAAGTTTTGAAGCAGAAAACCCAATAGGAACCAAGGAGGCGTCGTTGGTGATCTTCCCATACCACATTTTTGGATTGCGAATGATTGTTTTAATATTGTAATTGTCGATGACTTATAGACTTTGTAATAAGATGGAGATTTTTCTTTACGAACAACAGCTCATACACCCAATCCCTTTCTTATTCTTAATATATGAATACTTTTCCTAGGTGATCTTACATCCCCAACTTGCTTTATGTTCCATCTTCCAATCTCATCATTATATCGCGTTTCAAATAAAATGTGAGTCCACCTCATCTTGTCTTGAATAACTGTAACGGTGAATGGTGCCTTGAGACCTTGCAACTTGGATGGTAGCTAAAACAAATAAGCTAATTTTGGGGTGTTTATTTTAATTATCTTATATTAGCACATTTTTAAAAAAAAATCTTGTATTGTGAGGGCAAATTTTGGGGTGCAACACATAGTATAGACTAAGGCACTCTTATCAAAATCATTATGTATAACCCATATTTCCCTTATAATTACCACCCTCCATATTATAACTACCACCCCCAATATTTCGAGGAACCGCAAATTTCGCTTAAATCCGACCTCGAAATATTATTAGAAGATTTCAATACTACGCACTCTCACCCAAATTCCCTCTATGATGACGACTCCCAATGTTTTGAGGAAACGCAAGATTTTGATACATCCAACCTCGAACTACTACTAGAATAATTCAATGAGACATCTACTCACTCTAGGATAGAATCCATGATGGAGAGCTTTGTGGAAACACAAACTCTCCAAAATGAAGATTTCAGAAAACAAAATCTCCAAATTAATGAAGACCTTAGGCAGATGAACGTTATTGTCGATTCCCTCGCAACTCACAGCGAGACTTTGGAGACTCAAACCTCCCTGCTTAGACAAACACCTCTAGGACCCTTCCCAGAAGGACATGTGAATGTTGTAACAACCGGTAATGAAGAACAAATAGAAGATCCTAGGGAGATTGATGATGAGCCTGAGGAGAGTTTTGGTGAGAAAAGCATACATATTGAGAAAAATCCACCGACACCAACCGAAAGGGAGGTTGTCGAAGAGGTAGAGAAGGAAGCGCGTATCGTTGCTCCTCCTCCCTATACCCCACCTATTTCTTTCCCACAAAGGTTTGCAGAAGTTAAGGTAGACTCCCAATCCAAAACATATGTGGAGGTATTGAAAAATATACACACCAATGCACCTTTGTCTAAGGCCCTTCATAGAAAAAGAAAATTCGAGGACCGTGAAACTAGGGTCATTATTACTGTTAAAAGGGTACGATTAACTTTTGAGGTGGTGGATGAAATAACAAAGCCCAAATTTGAAAAGCTGATACGCAGAATAGATCCAGAACCACCACCACGCGTTCAAAACAAGAAACCACCCTACAGAAGAAAGAAACAAAAAGGTGAGGGATATGAGAGATGGCTTGATAAGTGGCCATGGAAACCGAAGACTATTCAAAGTTCGATCGAGGAACCATTCTCGAAAGAACCACCATGAGTACTTGCACTCCTTAGCCGTCGAGCTATCGACGCTAAACAAAGCATTGTGTGGGAGGTGTAACCCGGTGAACTGACTTTAAACAATGTTGCGGATAGCAAGAGTCGCCACCGACTTTTATTTTATCCATAAGGAAAGGTTATAAAAGAACAGGAAAGACCTTAGAGAATATTTTGGGTCCGGGGGGGTAGGTTATGAAAAGGGAAGGTGTTAGCACCCTTTTCATCCATGGTTATCCATGGGCTCTTAGGTACTTAAGCTCACTTTTGAATTGTTTTGAAAGTGTAGTGTGTGAATAGAAAATTTTCAGAATAGTTAATAAATAATCCATGTAAGGATGTGTTAAGAACTTGTTTGAAAACTTGTTGAAAATTTGTTTAAGTGTGAAACAGTTTTGAAGTGAGCAAGCACCTAGGAGTAACCTACCCTAATGTTTAAAGGTCTTTCTTATTCTTTATTCTTTCCTTTAGTAAGACTATCCCTACTATAATGGAGTAGGTAGTCCTTACTTTGGATGTTAAGGGACATGGGAGGGACAATTTGACTTTGAAGGCCATTGTGGGATGTAATAAGCAAATATAAGGGACCATCATCATTTTTCGAAAGGGACTCGATTCGTAAAGGCAACCATAAGGGACTTTGATGATTTTTCTATTTGAGGGACTTGCTTTATACACCCCACTTAACCATTATTCGTAGGCAACTTGAGGGATATCCTTAGGAAGTGAGACGGCGATTAAAATCGACTTACGTGTGTGACGTGTGACAGAAATGTTGCAATACATCAGCAGAAATTTAAATCATACATCATGCAGAAATAAAATGCGGAAAGTAAATGCGATTATTGGTTCGCGAGGTTACAACCAAGAAACAGTTACAATTATAAATAAATAACGGTAAACATAATAAGCTGCAAAACGAACAAACAACGTTAGTGGGTAGAATTAGATGAATTATCAGACACGCCAGGAATTGAAATTATGCATATTTTTGTGGTTTGTATTTTATGATATATATAACTTTCAATTTAAATAAAATAGGATTTTTAATGTTGATAAATTAACTATTTTAACCTAATTTTTATTTGTTAAAAAAAATGGATTTTAATATTATTTTAGAAAAAACATTTTAAAAATAATTATAATAATTTTAGGAAACATTTTTAAAATAATTATAATAATGAAAATAAAATAAAGAAAAACTAAATAAATAAAAAAAGGGGTTGGGCCGGTAATCACCTCCGGACCCAACCCGGATTGGTGTAAGTGCAAACAAAAGAAATGTCTAGGGTTTCAACCCTATTTCCCCCGCGGCGCCGTTCACGCTTTCTCTTCTTCCGTTGCTTCCCTTCATCTGCTTCGTTCTTTGTTTCGCTTTCACAAAACTCTTTCACTCTCTATGATGAAAACCTGAAACCATTCATAAAACGTCAAACATAAAGATGTATGAGTGTTCCTTGCTTACGTTTTGATGATGACATCGGCGGTTGGATGATGAGGCGATGATGTGATGAACTGAGCCTCAGGAGGGAGTTTGCTCGTCACGAACCAAGTGACGTCGGTGGACTTCCCTCAAATGATTCGTTGGGCTTTGATGAGTTTCGTTCGCCTTTCGATGGTTATAGTTTGCGTTTGAGGTTCGTCGTTTATGGCTGAGGGTGATCAAACTCGCGGATTTGGGGAGTTCGCTTGCTTTTTGTGATGGCTTTGAACGGCGCTCCCCGTTTGGTCTTCGTTTTCGCGGCCGTTTTCCACTTAGGGTTTTCCAAAGGTGAACTCGTTCCTCTTTATACCTTTTTCTCTGATTTTGGGCTTGGATATTGGGGCTCTTACGTTAAGATTTGATTTACTTTTGATGTTGATTTAGTTTACTGATATGATTTGAGGAGATTGTTTGGTGATTTTATCTGATATGATTTGATTGGATTCTTTCCATTTTCAAATTCTGATCTCATCTGGATTTCGTTGGGTTTGCTTTGATTTGGATAACCTGCATTGGCTTGGATTTCTGGATTTGAACCCAATTAACTTTTCTCTTTTTCTTTCAGGTGCAAATAAGTTCGGAGGCTGCCGGTCTTGTGCCACTGGCGAGAAAGGACATAATGGTGATGACGACTTAATAGTCTGAGCCATATTGGGTTGTCGGATGTAGTTGCCTTGCGAATTACATTGAGTTGTTCGAAACAGTTGCCTTATTTCGATTTTCGATGCTCGGTAGGGAGTTTGATAATGGCCACGGCCATAGTCCTCCCGGCCGCTCGAGTCTCATGCCCGATGATGGATGGAACTGAGGGCTGAAACAAAACTTAATTCGTCTCTTGGTTCAAATCTGTTATGGTTATTCCGATTGTTGGTCGCGGGTGTTGACCCCCTTTTGTACTTTGCAGGTGGTGATCTTGCTGTTGTTGAGGCTCGAGCTGGCGTTGTCAAAACGGACACCCTCCGTCGTCACAAACCCACAAGCTGCACACTTTGATTCACGATGCTGGTGTCACGTTGTTACCCTAGTGTGAAGAATCCACTGGCTATGATGAAGGGTCTGTGGCTGGGCTATAGTGGCCTTGGTGGTGTTTTCACGTGATTGCCCTTACGCACCTGCTATTGGAGTACTGCAATGCTACGGTTGGCTTGTCTGTCCCGCTAGTTGACTTCTCAAATTACATTGGTAAACTGTCTTTAACTGCCTTTTTCTTGGATTTGCAGCAGTTTTTAGTTCTGATCCCGACTTGGAGCCGACATTGTACATGGGGTATGACGAGTAGTCCAAATGGTGTCGTAACTTATAGGGAGGTTCACAGTGCTTTGAATAGTTCTTATTGGCAGCAGAATCTCAATCATGAATAAGCTCCTCTTTGTGATTACGCCTGATAAAAGTTTATGGCAAATCGTTAACCATGTATTCGGTTTTGTCTTTAATTGATGTGTTTTACCGTTGCAGGTGATGCTGTTGAACACTTCATTCCGACACCAAAAGTTGTGAGCCATGAAAGCTGCTCAGCACATGTGAGATGGACCGTGGCAGAAATGTGAGAATTGTACTGTTGTTCAAGTTCAGACTTAGTTACTCTGGATTTCAAGACCTCTTACCGGCACGGCTTACATTATTAACAACATTCTCTATTTATGTCTAGCATGATTTGGTTTAAAATGGTGGGACTCAAACTTTGTTGTCGTGTTAATTTATTGCTGCATTTATCAGGATTTTGAACTTTGGAGTTGTCCCTGCAGTGCCGTTACGGAAGGATCCTCAGATTCCTTACATGTGGGAGGAGCAGGAAGCACATCGTTATCATTAAGTCTTGGTTACTAATAACAGTCGGAGTCTGGCTAGAGATTCGAGAACCAAGAAAGTAACAATAATGAAGAGTACGAGTTCAACGATCTTTCGCAGTCGAGTGCTGATCTTGGATTGAGCTGTGGCTTGCTTGCTATGAAAATTCTCACCCAACTGTGTGTTTTGCAGGTGCTTGACATGGAGGACCAAAGCTTCAAGGTGAACAACATTCATTGAGTTTGCTGCCACTAGTAGATTCTCGCTTTCACGCCGTCAGCACCGTTAGTAGCTTCTCCATGAAAATCAAATGTTCTGCGTCGAAGCATATGTACATATGGAGCTGTAAAGATGGTTTTGTCGGAGTGATCATGCAACATAATGCTGTTGCTGCTTTGTATCAGGATTCGGTGAGGATTTTAGGTGTAGGCGGAATACCAGAGCGGAAACTCCGAAGCTCGCGGTTGTAGATGAGTAACAGCGGTTTAAGGTCCTTATTGTAATATATGCTATGGCAGTCCGAATTTTGTTTGAATATTGGAGAATGATTGTAATTCTTTGGTTTGAGATATTTTTGTAAATTGCCTCTCATGTACTTGCTTTGGCTGAAAACTTGTGAAAATTAATGACAATGATGCCTTCTTGATTTGAAATATGCCTGTTTTTTTTTTAATGAAACTCCGTGCGATTGCTTACGTATGGGAATAGGTAGGATTGTAACAATATTGATTATAGCACCCCATCCGCTTACCCATGTAAAGGCCACGTGTAACAAGGTCCTGTGGGAGGATAACCGTTCTTTTTCCAACAATGCCTCACGCGGCCATAACTTGTTGACTCATACTTCAAACATAGTGGTAGCAAAGTAGAAATGGCTAGCAAATAACATCCTCCACGTATGTTTCTTAGCAAGTGTCTATTCCTTTTATTATGATGAAAATCATAAGATTAATCATATTGCATAACACTTATAATGAAGCAAAATTCCTTGCGAGGAGGAACTCGTGAACGAACATCAATTTGGATGAGTTTCATCATAGCCGGTGTAACGTGGACCCTAGGATCCTGTAGCTTCAGTTATTTATGCTTTGAATTTGTAGCTTTGAATGAACATGAAATTATTTTGATTATGGAGATGAAAGCATGATATTGTCTTGCACTTGTAGCATTGAAAAAAATCTTGTGAATCCAAAGAGGTCATCATTTTTATTTTAATTTCATTCTTGGTTCACTCGGTTGATAAGTTGAATTTGAAAGCTTTTCAACATGCCAAACCTGGCGTGCTTGGATGTCCTTGAGTCGTGGCAAAAACACTAGTAGCTTCCGCTATGAGAAGTCCTCCTTGAGATGCTCTCTATGCGTAGTAGTTAATGGCGGTGGGTTGAGGAACGTTGTTGTATGATCTCATCCAAATTGTTGTATGATCTCATCCCAGCTGACATGTCAAACTTCTTTGTACTTGTAACTCTTGGATTTAAAAAAAGTTCAAAATAGTCTTCTCTTTTACCGTGTTTTAGACTTTCAAACTCCTTTGACTTCGGACACACTTTGAATTTAGGATTATCTTGTACTTGTAGAATTAAATACTTGAATAATCCAGAGAAAAAAAAAAAGATAATTTAAATGCACCCTTCAGCCAACTTTTGACGCCTTCGGATCTGATTCTTCATGAGCGTCTTATATTACAAGGGATGACATTCTTGAATCCAATCATTCACGAGCACCTTGTATTAACACATAGTTAGTCTTAATCCCCGTTGGATTAGACTTTGAATCGGGGGCTAAAGGTCATGTCAGAATGTTGATTATGCAACGGGCACCCTCCATTGGAATTTAAAGCCACTGCACAAACTTGTTAGTCGCAAAAGCATAAAAATATGAAATCACGAAGTCCAAAAAGCGCAAGAAGATCACAACCAAAAAGAGGTGGGATCTTACGGTCAAAAATTAGGGTGCAACATATGTGAACCTTGTGAATCTTCTTAGAACACAAAGTCTTGTATTGTGAGGGCAAATTTTGGGGTGCAACAGCTGCCCCTGTTCAATTTTCTGAAACCTGAGGGGTTAGATTGGTATATTTGCCAGTCGTAACCTGAAAGGTTGAAGGGGATTGAACACAAAAGCCCAAAAATTTGCACTCACCAGTGCATGGAGTGATATTGATGGTTGGTTGAACATGATTGAGTGGGCTTAAAGATGCCACTAGGGGAAAGTTCTTCAGTAGTATAATGAGAACTGTCAGGAGTCTGGAGTAATACTGATGTAACAGCATGTCTTCATGAGGATAGAGCAATCAATAATGACAACCCTAAAGCAGTCTTGAAGTGATAAATCTGACCTCAGGAGGATAGGGCAATCAATAGCTCTAAAGCAGTCTTGAAGTAATAGAATGGCTTCAGTAGGATAGAGCAATCAACAGCTCTAAAGCAGTCTTGAAATAATAATGTGATATGTCTTCAGGAGGATAGAGCAATCAATAGCTCTAAAGCAGTCTTGAAGTAATGATTTCAGGAGGATAGAGCAATGGATAGCTCTAAAGCAGTCTTGAAATAATAATGTAATTTCAGGAGGATAGAGCAATGGATAACTCTAAAGCAGCCTTGAAATAATTAGATGGCTTCAGGAGGATAGAGCAATGAGTAGCTCTAAAGCAGTCTTGAAATAATAATGTAATTTCAGGAGGATAGAGCAATGGATAACTCTAAAGCAGTCTTGAAATAATTAGATGGCTTCAGGAGGATAGAGCAATGAGTAGCTCTAAAGCGGTCTTGAAATAATAATGTGATATGTCTTCAGGAGGATAGAGCAATCAATAGCTCTAAAGCAGTCTTGAAGTAATGATTTCAGGAGGATAGAGCAATGAGTAGCTCTAAAGCAGTCTTGAAATAATAACGTGATATGTCTTCAGGAGGATAGAGCAATCAATAGCTCTAAAGCAGTCTTGAAGTAATGATTTCAGGAGGATAGAGCAATGGATAGCTCTAAAGCAGTCTTGAAATAATAATGTGATATGTCTTCAGGAGGATAGAGCAATCAATAGCTCTAAAGCAGTCTTGAAGTAATGATGGCTTCAGGAGGATAGAGCAATCAATAGCTCTAAAGCAGTCTTGAAGTAATAGGATGATTTCAGGAGGATAGAGCAATCAGTAGCTCTAAAGCAGTCTTGAAGTCATGAGAGGCTATCAGGAGGATAAAATAACCCTGAGGTTACAATAAAGCAGTCCCAAAGTAATAAGAAGCTCATCAGGAGGATAAAGTAACCCTGAGGTTACAATAAAGCAGTCCCAAAGATCATAAGCTTGTTTGTTGGATAATTAACCTGAAAACAAGGTAGCATTCTGTATAACAATATTAGTTTATGACATATATATGTTATGGTATGATGTAAATGATGCATGTATGCTATGACACTGCTGGAAGTGTCTGGATATCCTTGTATAACAACTGCTGGCCAAGGAAAATAAATCCCGATTCGTTGTTGAAGAATATATAACCCTCCGTCTGCTGGGGATAACAAGGTATAGATAACCTCCCGTTGTTGGGGATAACAAGGTATAGATAACCTCCCGTTGTTGGGGATAACAAGGTATAGATAACCTCCCGTTGTTGGGGATAGTAGGGTATAGATAACCTTCGTTTTCGTTTGATAGTAGGATAAGTATAACATCCCGTCTTCGTTCATCGTGCCCTTATTGGAAAGTAATTTCCCGTATATCCGTATGAGGATAAAAGAGATGGATATAAATTCCAGGGGAGATTAGACTTTGTGAAAATGGATTAGTCCTACTGATGGTTTGTAACTGTCTTGTAAAGATGAACCGGCGAAGCTTCGTTGAAATCCTTCCCTCGTTCGTCCTTAGTAAATACTATTACTGCATTTTCATGCATTTCTGGTAAACATCAATCATATTAAAAGCATACATGCGTTTCTGGTAAACATCAATCATATTCAAAGGCATACATACATTCAAACACAACCAATGGACGTTTCGCTTATGTAAATAGGGTAAAAGTGAATCTGGATTCAAAAGATGGAATTTATTTATATCAAAAGTGACCCATACACGGGTAAGTTTGTACAAGGAGACATAAACCCTAGTAAGAGAATTTTGTCATGAAGTTTTACAAAAAGAATCAGCTATGTGGGAAATAATCCTATTGAGTTTCAATTCTACTATTGCCACTCAAGTATCTCATCTTCTTGCTGTTGAGACGGAAACGATTGGATTGAGCTTTATCTGTTTGAGCTTGAGTAAGTAGTACAACTGGTTGCAGTTTCATGAGTGATCCAAACGAGACATAGTCATACGCTTTAATCCCTAACTTTTGCCTGGATTGCCCTTTCAGGTTTTCAATCCACCGGGATACCCTTTTTTGCCCAAGCCGCCTTTTCAGGTTTTCGACTTGCCGGGTGTACATCTTTTTATATATATATCCCTAATTTTTGCCCAAACCCTTTTGGTTTGCCGGGATGCCCTTATTTTTGCCTAGGCCTGTCAACCTAGCGGGTCTCTTTTTATGCGTAGTATTTTTTAACTATGTCTGCGTTTACAGGTTGTGGGAAGTCTTCACCATCCATTGTAGTCAGTATCATGGCACCTCCTGAGAACACTGTCTTGACTACAAATGGTCCCTCATATGTTGGAGTCCACTTGCCCCTAGGATCACCCTGTGGTAATATGATACGCTTGATTACCAAGTCACCAGCCTGATATACCTTTGGCTTAACCTTCTTGTTAAAAGCTTTGATCATCTGTTTCTGGTACATCTGGCCATGACAAACTGCTGCTAACCTTTTCTCATCAATCAAATTTATCTGGTCAAGTCGAGTCTGAATCCACTCATCTTCATCCAAGCCTGCATCCTTCATAATTCTCAAGGAGGGGATCTGAACTTCAATAGGCAGAACTGCTTCCATACCATAGACTAAGGAGAATGGGGTTGCCCCTGTTGAAGTACGTATTGTAGTACGATAACCATGCAGAGCAAATGGTAACATCTCGTGCCAATCCTTGTAAGTGATAGTCATCTTCTGTACAATCTTCTTAATGTTCTTATTAGCAGTTTCAACTGCCCCATTCATCTTTGAAATCAACAAGGTAGTATGGGTCAGCATATACTGTCTTAGTCGGCGAGCAGCCCATGCCAAAGCGCAGCAGGTTTTCTCGAGCAGTGAGTATCTTGTTTCACAGTCGGTAAACTTTTTGCTAAGGTAGTATATTGCCTGCTCTTTTCGACCAGACTCGTCATGTTGCCCCAATACACACCCCATTGAGTTGCCTAATACTGTTAAATACATAATCAAGGGTCTTCCATCAACTGGTGGCATTAAAATTGGAGGTTCTAGCAAATATCTCTTGATTTCATCAAAGGCAGTCTGGCACTCATCGTTCCATTCCATCACCTGATCTTTCTTCAACAACTTGAAGATTGGCTCACAGATGGTAGTTAATTGGGAAATAAATCTTGCAATGTAGTTCAATCGTCCCAAGAAACCTCTAATCTCCTTCTCAGTACGGGGAGCTGGCATCTCTCGTATAGCTTTCACTTTTGCAGGATCCACTTCAATACCTTTTCCACTGACAATGAAACCCAGGAGCTTTCCAGATCTAACTCCAAAAGTACACTTGTTTGGATTTAATCTCAACCTGTATTTCTTCAACCTCTCAAACAACTTGTGCAGATGATCAAGATGTTGTTCTTCATTCCGAGACCTGGCTATCATATCATCCACATATACCTCTATCTCATGATGAATCATATCATGAAACAAAGCCACCATGGCACGCTGATATGTTGCCCCTGCATTCTTCAAACCAAATGGCATTACCTTATAGCAAAAGGTGCCCCACTGTGTCACAAATGTAGTCTTCTCCATATCCTCAGGTGCCATCTTGATTTGATTGTAACCAGAGAAACCATCCATAAAAGAGAATACCTTATGCTGAGCAGTGTTGTCTAAATCAGCCCCTATCTGGACCTCTTTTCTGTTTTCTTCAGTTCCCAGATTCACAACTTCGACTGGCTCTTCATGTGGCTGTATAGCTTTCTCTTCTTGTTGTAACAACCTAGCAAGCTCCACAGGTATTTCACAATCGTCCTCGTTTCCGCCTTCAGTTTGATAGATCGGATTCTCGAAATTGTAATTGGCAATAGTAGAACTGTTATCAACTGGATCCAGAGTGGATGAGGATCGGCATTTTAGTGACGTGGGTGTGTGTAAGAACACATAGCTGATAAAGCAAAAATAAAAGAAAAAGAAAGACAAGGAACATAATATTTACGAAAACGAAACGTCCACTGATTTTATTGAATGCAGTATGCAAATGAAATGACAACCCGTAACAAGCACACCATTGTGCCCCGGGTAAGGCACATGGCTTGAAAGTTTTAATTGTTCCAAAAATTGCAAAATTAAAAAACATAACACAGTAATAGTATTTACTCCTGACTAAAGGAGATAGGGATAACATCTTCAGCTGTCCAATTATTGAGTCCAGCACCCACAGTAGGAAAAATCCATGCCTCCAAGTTGAAAGTGTTTACATGGCTGACAAAGTATTCTTCCTCTCCAAAGACAGTAACAACTTTTCCATTCACCGGATATCTCAACTTTTGATGTAATGTGGAGGTCACAGCACCTGCCCCATGGATCCAGGGACGACCAAGCAGACATGAGTACGAAGGACGAATATCCATCACATAGAATGTAGCAGTGAACACCTGAGAGCCAACCTTGATTGGAAGATCAATTTCCCCATGCACTACTCTTCTAGAACCATCAAAAGCCTTTACCACCATATTACTGGGCTTCAATACCGTATCTTCAGGACTCAGCTTGTTCAGGACTTCCTTAGGCAACACATTCAGAGAGGAACCATTGTCTATCAGCACATGAGACAGGGTAGTGCCCCTGCATTCAATTGAAATATGCAAGGCCCTGTTATGATCCCTCTTGGCAGGGGTCAAGTCAGCATCAGAAAATCCTAACCCATTTGTCATAGGTCAGGTGAGCAACACAATTCTCAAACTGGTCCACAGAAATTGCACTGGGTACATGAGCCATCTTTAGAAACTTGATCAATGACTTGGCATGAGCCTCAGAACATAATAACGGGGATAGCATAGAAATCTTTGAGGGAGTATGACCCAGCTGATCAACAATATCATAATCACTCTTGCGAATGATTTTCAATACTTCTTCCATCTGCTTAGAGAGGTCATCAGCAGCTGGCACATCAGTAGATACAGGCTCAATAACAGGACCCTTGCCCCGAGCATCAGTGGTGGAAGTAACAGCAGGAGTAACTGCACTCTTAGAAGCAACTGGAGGAGAGAAGACTCTTCCACTACGAGTGATCTTGCTAGATCCAGCAATATTATCAATGTCAACAGGCATATCAGGTAAAGGCTCCTGCTTGACACCATGGATGTAAACATCAGACCCATAGTGCCAAGGCACAGCTTTGTCAGATGTATAAGGAATAGGACCAGGAGTGGTAATGATCAGAGGAGCTACTCTGGCTTCAGCAACCACTTTCACAGGACCTTCAGCAGTAATCTTGATTGGGCCCTGATGAGTGACTTTAATGGGACCCTTTGAAGTGATTCTTAGTGGTACTTTGTCAACCATGTCAACCTCTTCAATCTTCTTACCCTGAGTCAGATGATCCACCATACTTTCTACAGATGCTGGTCTTCTTTCAAACACTATAGTATATTTATCCATGAGACGTTGAATCCCATCTCTCAAAATGAAGCAACTATCCGGCTTATAGGTACAATATAGACAATCTTCATGACAACCTGGAAAGATCCCAGCTTGTACTAACCTCTTTTTGATAACAGACAATGGTGTGCTCAACTCCATAACTGAATAGACATGCAGATCTTCATCAATATCTTCATCAATGGCGTTGACAGTCTTCTCGTGATTTGGCATTGGAGCTGTAATCACATTTGGAGTACCTGGTGGATCAAACTCAATTTCTCCAGCATCAATCATATCCTGAATTTTGTTCTTCAAGACCCAGCAGTTATCAGTATCATGTCCTGGACAGTTTGAATGATATGCACATCGTGCATTGGGATTGTGCTTGGGAGAGGTAACATTGGGATTCTGAGGAGCCTCCCTCAGGGTAATAAGTCCAGCCTTCAACAAGTGTTGCAATGCCTGAGCCATTGACATGTTGATCTTTGTGAACTGTCTTCTAGCCCTCTGCTGGTTGCCTTGAGGCTGCCCTGTTGTTGCAGGCGTTGGATTTGAAATATGAACTGCACTAACAGACTGATGCCTTCTGTTACGATCAGGCTGACCATACACAGCATTAGATTCTCTCTTCCCAGTGGGAGGCTTCTTTGCAACACCTGATGAAGAAGTGCCCACTTGGATCTTACCACTCTTGATACCATTCTCTACTCGCTCTCCTGTCATGATCAACTCAGTGAAGCCAGATGATGAGCTTCCAATGAGATGACTGTAAAACGGACCATTCAGCGTACACATGAACATATCAACCAACTCCCTATCAGTCAAAGGGGGTTGAACTCTTCCAGCTAAGTCTCTCCACTTCTGAGCATACTCCTTAAAGCTTTCTTTGGCACCCATAGACATGCTCTGAAGCTGCATGCGAGTGGGGGCTAAGTCAGCATTGTATTGATACTGCTTGTAGAAAGCTTCAGCAAGGTCATTCCAATCTCTGATGTTGACACTCTCCAACTGATAATACCACTCTAGCTGAGCTCCAGATAAACTCTCTTGAAAGAAATGGATCCACAACTTTTTATCAGCAGTGTGGGGTTGAATTCTTCTGACATAAGACCTCAGATGCAATTTGGGACAAGAGACCCCATCATAGACAACAAATGTAGGAACTTTGAACCCAATGGGTATGACCACCCCAGATATCAAGCTCAAATCCTCAAAATCCAGCCCAGATGATTTCTGTAATTCCATAGCATCCATTCTATCCACCAGCATCTTGAATTTGTCTTCGTTAGGCTCATGGTAGTAGTTAGCCTCAGAATCAGAGTCCCCCATAGTGTTGTGGAGACTGCCTCTCTCCTGCTCAGATTCTTCAGATTCATAGTCTTCAACCTGTTCCTTGGTCTTGGCAGGACCTTTGAACCTTCTTCCCATGTTGAGCAACCCAGCAGACCTTCTAGCCTTCTTAGTCTTTTTGGCCAGCAGTGTCTTCAATTCATCCTGCCCCTTAGATAGGTTCAGGATCAGCTCTTGGAACTGTGCATTCTGTGCCTGGAGATCCTTAACTGATTGTTCAAGAGCCATTGCTGAAATAAACAGCGAGAAGATGAGAAACCTGTACACAATTATAAACCTGTGATGCAATGATATGGGAATGCATATGCAATGTTTTCAAGGACCGCAGGATTTAAATTTGCTTAAACAAACAAGAAAGTAACTTTTTATTAGTAATAACTTGTTTTGCCTTTTAGGCTTACAAAAAAAAATGAAAACGAAATAAGTACAAAAGATGGGGTTTTAAGTCTCCCATGGACGTTTCCTCTTTGTGTTGAGGTATGAGTTGAGGTTTCGTTCCTCATGAAGTAGCTTTGTTAGCTCTAGGATCCTTGCTTGGCTTGCTTTGTAATGAGCCTCGAAAGTATCCCTTTGCTCTTTCAGTTGGATCCATGATCTCTGCAAGTCTTCCATATCAGTAGGCATGTCTGGGTGAAGGATGGTATAAGCTGTGTCTCCTTCAGCAACAGGTTCCATGGTAACTGGTAGGACGGCAGGATATGGCATCATGAGTGTCTGAGCACGAGATCGTACCCATCTGAGATAAGCCTCCATAGGAATAGTGTACTTAGGCTCTAGTGTCTTGCTGTCAATCCTGTTTACCTTTCCCCAAGCTCGGATGAATCTCTGACGGTAACCCTGAAGATCGTTGTCGTAATCAAACACAATGCCCTGAATCAACATGTCATGTGGACCATCGCTCCGGGCGTAACCAAACTGTCGTAAAGCTAGAGATGGGTTGTAGGTGATGCCTCCTCTTATGCCTAGAAGTGGCACATTAGGAAACTCCCCACAATGGTCAATGATGGTGACATTCTCCATAGATCTGGAGCACCAATGGATGTCTGAGTGAGAAAGTGACATGATCCTCTTGGACCATCTGAACCCTTGCTCATTCTTCATTACTGAGCGAGGAAGGTGAGAAATAAACCACCTAGAAAGTAAAGGTATGCAGCACATCAAAGTTCCTCTCGCCCTTGTAGTACGGGTGTGAAGAGAATGTAGGATGTCTCCAAGTAAGGTAGGCACTGGATTGTGACTCAGGAATATGTTGATGGCATGAACGTCTATGAACTGATCAGGATTGGGGAACAACACTAAGCCATAAATCAATAAGGCTAAGATCTCCTCAACAGCACCGTAGCTCATAGCCTTCAAGAACATTTGAGCTTTATCCACTAATACCTTGGCAAGAATACCTTTAACTCCACTTCTCGTCTCTAGAACAATGTCAGACTTCTTCAGATGTAGAGCTGCAGCAATAACTTCAGGTTTAAGCTCTTTCTCCAAACCTGTGAATGGTTTCTGATCAAGAACAGGGATACCCAGAAGTTTAGAGAACTCCTCCATGGTTGGAACTAACTGATAATCAGGAAATGTAAAGCAATGGTGCTTAGGGTCAAAGAACTGAAACAGCACACTCATCATGTCTTCACTGAACCCTGAAGTAACTAGATCCAATAAGTGACCATGTCTCTTGTTGAACTGGGAATGATCAGGCACTAGGGAAACCAACTCCTTGAGCTTAGCAGGTATCCCTACAAAGTTGATCCTGATGGTGTTTCTACGAGCAGAAGCCATGACCTGCAACAAAGAACAAAGATAAATCCTTTGGTCCTTGAAATGGTTAGGGAAAATGATATGCTTATGATGCATGATGATGTCATGATGTCATGCTCAATCACAAACATGTGGCACACACAAACAAGTCACACCATAGCCCTAGGTTTAAAGGCTTGCATGAGGTTCAAAGGCAAGTACCCTCCCCTGAAGTTAGATGGTTCATCCTGTCCTACAAAAGTAACCAGGTTCTAAGGGATCTCAATATCATTGATCCTTCACAAGGGTGGTTGTTCAGAAGGCAACTTACTTGCCAACCAAAACCCTCCAAGTTTAAGATCTCAATGAGCGTAGTATCGAGTGTCAACCAACTTCAGTCTGCACCAAAGCCGGTTACCTCACTACTTTCTAAAGGCCAAGATGAGTTAACTAGGGTTCTAAAAGTCAGTTAGTGCATTGACAACATATGGCAGCCTCAATATTATCCTCAACTTGACTTAAGGAATATAAGCACCAACCCAGAAGTCGCACTAACTATGGCCACCAGATCAACCGTATCGATATACGTCGTACAGTTTCCTTGGTCTATTGCCATTTACCTAAGGTACACTAGATCCGGGTTAGGACCTTTCACACATAAGAGCACCCCAACAATATAATAATAAAGCAAACAAGGCAAACAATTTAAAGTGATCTTAATTCCTAAGGGTACCCCTCTTAAATAGATCCCCAGCAGAGTCGCCAGTTCTGTAACCCGGTGAACTGACTTTAAACAATGTTGCGGATAGCAAGAGTCGCCACCGACTTTTATTTTATCCATAAGGAAAGGTTATAAAAGAACAGGAAAGACCTTAGAGAATATTTTGGGTCCGGGGGGTAGGTTATGAAAAGGGAAGGTGTTAGCACCCTTTTCATCCATGGTTATCCATGGGCTCTTAGGTACTTAAGCTCACTTTTGAATTGTTTTGAAAGTGTAGTGTGTGAATAGAAAATTTTCAGAATAGTTAATAAATAATCCATGTAAGGATGTGTTAAGAACTTGTTTGAAAACTTGTTGAAAATTTGTTTAAGTGTGAAACAGTTTTGAAGTGAGCAAGCACCTAGGAGTAACCTACCCTAATGTTTAAAGGTCTTTCTTATTCTTTATTCTTTCCTTTAGTAAGACTATCCCTACTATAATGGAGTAGGTAGTCCTTACTTTGGATGTTAAGGGACATGGGAGGGACAATTTGACTTTGAAGGCCATTGTGGGATGTAATAAGCACATATAAGGGACCATCATCATTTTTCGAAAGGGACTCGATTCGTAAAGGCAACCATAAGGGACTTTGATGATTTTTCTATTTGAGGGACTTGCTTTATACACCCCACTTAACCATTATTCGTAGGCAACTTGAGGGATATCCTTAGGAAGTGAGACGGCGATTAAAATCGACTTACGTGTGTGACGTGTGACAGAAATGTTGCAATACATCAGCAGAAATTTAAATCATACATCATGCAGAAATAAAATGCGGAAAGTAAATGCGATTATTGGTTCGCGAGGTTACAACCAAGAAACAGTTACAATTATAAATAAATAACGGTAAACATAATAAGCTGCAAAACGAACAAACAACGTTAGTGGGTAGAATTAGATGAATTATCAGACACGCCAGGAATTGAAATTATGCATATTTTTGTGGTTTGTATTTTATGATATATATAACTTTCAATTTAAATAAAATAGGATTTTTAATGTTGATAAATTAACTATTTTAACCTAATTTTTATTTGTTAAAAAAAATGGATTTTAATATTATTTTAGAAAAAACATTTTAAAAATAATTATAATAATTTTAGGAAACATTTTTAAAATAATTATAATAATGAAAATAAAATAAAGAAAAACTAAATAAATAAAAAAAGGGGTTGGGCCGGTAATCACCTCCGGACCCAACCCGGATTGGTGTAAGTGCAAACAAAAGAAATGTCTAGGGTTTCAACCCTATTTCCCCCGCGGCGCCGTTCACGCTTTCTCTTCTTCCGTTGCTTCCCTTCATCTGCTTCGTTCTTTGTTTCGCTTTCACAAAACTCTTTCACTCTCTATGATGAAAACCTGAAACCATTCATAAAACGTCAAACATAAAGATGTATGAGTGTTCCTCGCTTACGTTTTGATGATGACATCGGCGGTTGGATGATGAGGCGATGATGTGATGAACTGAGCCTCAGGAGGGAGTTTGCTCGTCACGAACCAAGTGACGTCGGTGGACTTCCCTCAAATGATTCGTTGGGCTTTGATGAGTTTCGTTCGCCTTTCGATGGTTATAGTTTGCGTTTGAGGTTCGTCGTTTATGGCTGAGGGTGATCAAACTCGCGGATTTGGGGAGTTCGCTTGCTTTTTGTGATGGCTTTGAACGGCGCTCCCCGTTTGGTCTTCGTTTTCGCGGCCGTTTTCCACTTAGGGTTTTCCAAAGGTGAACTCGTTCCTCTTTATACCTTTTTCTCTGATTTTGGGCTTGGATATTGGGGCTCTTACGTTAAGATTTGATTTACTTTTGATGTTGATTTAGTTTACTGATATGATTTGAGGAGATTGTTTGGTGATTTTATCTGATATGATTTGATTGGATTCTTTCCATTTTCAAATTCTGATCTCATCTGGATTTCGTTGGGTTTGCTTTGATTTGGATAACCTGCATTGGCTTGGATTTCTGGATTTGAACCCAATTAACTTTTCTCTTTTTCTTTCAGGTGCAAATAATTTCGGAGGCTGTCGGTCTTGTGCCACTGGCGAGAAAGGACATAATGGTGATGACGACTTAATAGTCTGAGCCATATTGGGTTGTCGGATGTAGTTGCCTTGCGAATTACATTGAGTTGTTCGAAACAGTTGCCTTATTTCGATTTTCGATGCTCGGTAGGGAGTTTGATAATGGCCACGGCCATAGTCCTCCCGGCCGCTCGAGTCTCATGCCCGATGATGGATGGAACTGAGGGCTGAAACAAAACTTAATTCGTCTCTTGGTTCAAATCTGTTATGGTTGTTCCGATTGTTGGTCGCGGGTGTTGACCCCCTTTTGTACTTTGCAGGTGGTGATCTTGCTGTTGTTGAGGCTCGAGCTGGCGTTGTCAAAACGGACACCCTCCGTCGTCACAAACCCACAAGCTGCACACTTTGATTCACGATGCTGGTGTCACGTTGTTACCCTAGTGTGAAGAATCCACTGGCTATGATGAAGGGTCTGTGGCTGGGCTATAGTGGCCTTGGTGGTGTTTTCACGTGATTGCCCTTACGCACCTTCTATTGGAGTACTGCAATGCTACGGTTGGCTTGTCTGTCCCGCTAGTTGACTTCTCAAATTACATTGGTAAACTGTCTCTAACTGCCTTTTTCTTGGATTTGCAGCAGTTTTTAGTTCTGATCCCGACTTGGAGCCGACATTGTACATGGGGTATGACGAGTAGTCCAAATGGTGTCGTAACTTATAGGGAGGTTCACAGTGCTTTGAATAGTTCTTATTGGCAGCAGAATCTCAATCATGAATAAGCTCCTCTTTGTGATTACGCCTGATAAAAGTTTATGGCAAATCGTTAACCATGTATTCGGTTTTGTCTTTAATTGATGTGTTTTACCGTTGCAGGTGATGCTGTTGAACACTTCATTCCGACACCAAAAGTTGTGAGCCATGAAAGCTGCTCAGCACAGGTGAGATGGACCGTGGCAGAAATGTGAGAATTGTACTGTTGTTCAAGTTCAGACTTAGTTACTCTGGATTTCAAGACCTCTTACCGGCACGGCTTACATTATTAACAACATTCTCTGTTTATGTCTAGCATGATTTGGTTTAAAATGGTGGGACTCAAACTTTGTTGTCGTGTTAATTTATTGCTGCATTTATCAGGATTTTGAACTTTGGAGTTGTCCCTGCAGTGCCGTTACGGAAGGATACTCAGATTCCTTACATGTGGGAGGAGCAGGAAGCACATCGTTATCATTATGTCTTGGTTACTAATAACAGTCGGAGTCTGGCTAGAGATTCGAGAACCAAGAAAGTAACAATGATGAAGAGTACGAGTTCAACGATCTTTCGGAGTCGAGTGCTGATCTTGGATTGAGCTGTGGCTTGCTTGCTATGAAAATTCTCACCCAACTGTGTGTTTTGCAGGTGCTTGACATGGAGGACCAAAGCTTCAAGGTGAACAACATTCATTGAGTTTGCTGCCACTAGTAGATTCTCGCTTTCACGCCGTCAGCACCGTTAGTAGCTTCTCCATGAAAATCAAATGTTCTGCGTCGAAGCATATGTACATATGGAGCTGTAAAGATGGTTTTGTCGGAGTGATCATGCAACATAATGCTGTTGCTGCTTTGTATCAGGATTCGGTGAGGATTTTAGGTGTAGGCGGAATACCAGAGCGGAAACTCCGAAGCTCGCGGTTGTAGATGAGTAACAGCGGTTTAAGGTCCTTATTGTAATATATGCTATGGCAGTCCGAATTTTGTTTGAATATTGGAGAATGATTGTAATTCTTTGGTTTGAGATATTTTTGTAAATTGCCTCTCATGTACTTGCTTTGGCTGAAAACTTGTGAAAATTAATGACAATGATGCCTTCTTGATTTGAAATATGCCTGTTTTTTTTTAATGAAACTCCGTGCGATTGCTTACGTATGGGAATAGGTAGGATTGTAACAATATTGATTATAGCACCCCATCCGCTTACCCATGTAAAGGCCACGTGTAACAAGGTCCTGTGGGAGGATAACCGTTCTTTTTCCAACAATGCCTCACGCGGCCATAACTTGTTGACTCATACTTCAAACATAGTGGTAGCAAAGTAGAAATGGCTAGCAAATAACATCCTCCACGTATGTTTCTTAGCAAGTGTCTATTCCTTTTATTATGATGAAAATCATAAGATTAATCATATTGCATAACACTTATAATGAAGCAAAATTCCTTGCGAGGAGGAACTCGTGAACGAACATCAATTTGGATGAGTTTCATCATAGCCGGTGTAACGTGGACCCTAGGATCCTGTAGCTTCAGTTATTTATGCTTTGAATTTGTAGCTTTGAATGAACATGAAATTATTTTGATTATGGAGATGAAAGCATGATATTGTCTTGCACTTGTAGCATTGAAAAAAATCTTGTGAATCCAAAGAGGTCATCATTTTTATTTTAATTTCATTCTTGGTTCACTCGGTTGATAAGTTGAATTTGAAAGCTTTTCAACATGCCAAACCTGGCGTGCTTGGATGTCCTTGAGCCGTGGCAAAAACACTAGTAGCTTCCGCTATGAGAAGTCCTCCTTGAGATGCTCTCTATGCGTAGTAGTTAATGGCGGTGGGTTGAGGAACGTTGTTGTATGATCTCATCCAAATTGTTGTATGATCTCATCCCAGCTGACATGTCAAACTTCTTTGTACTTGTAACTCTTGGATTTAAAAAAAGTTCAAAATAGTCTTCTCTTTTACCGTGTTTTAGACTTTCAAACTCCTTTGACTTCGGACACACTTTGAATTTAGGATTATCTTGTACTTGTAGAATTAAATACTTGAATAATCCAGAGAAAAAAAAAAGATAATTTAAATGCACCCTTCAGCCAACTTTTGACGCCTTCGGATCTGATTCTTCATGAGCGTCTTATATTACAAGGGATGACATTCTTGAATCCAATCATTCACGAGCACCTTGTATTAACACATAGTTAGTCTTAATCCCCGTTGGATTAGACTTTGAATCGGGGGCTAAAGGTCATGTCAGAATGTTGATTATGCAACGGGCACCCTCCATTGGAATTTAAAGCCACTGCACAAACTTGTTAGTCGCAAAAGCATAAAAATATGAAATCACGAAGTCCAAAAAGCGCAAGAAGATCACAACCAAAAAGAGGTGGGATCTTACGGTCAAAAATTAGGGTGCAACATATGTGAACCTTGTGAATCTTCTTAGAACACAAAGTCTTGTATTGTGAGGGCAAATTTTGGGGTGCAACAGGAGGCAACCCACAAGGTCTTTATTTTAATTTGTTTGTTTAAATCGACAGAAAATAAAGAAATGTATCGCTTGTTACGCTTTAGCTATATCTAGGAGAAAACTCTCTAGATGACGATCTGAGAAGATGAGCTATGCCCACGGACATTCATACGAGTGTCGCTGCTGGTGGGAACACTGATGATGAGTACTTCCTCTTGACGCGAGCAACATGATGAGCTGGTTCGAGAATTACACAAACAAAGTATCTCAAAATGCCCGCCACCGAAGTAGAAGTGATCAACAAAGACAAGGATAGCAAGAGCAGTAGCATTCATACAGGTTCTATCTTTCCTTTTCCACCTTTTACTGAAACATTGAGGACAATGTTTGGTTTAAGTGTGGGGGAGGAACTTTATCGCTTTCATTTTATTGCCTTTTAGTTTGATTTATTGTTTTTATCTATTTTTAATGCTATGTCAAAATTTTAATGCTATGTCAAAATCTTTGCATGTGCTATCGAGTCTTTATGAGTGGTTTTCGCCTGTTATTCAAACTTCCCCAAAATTTCAAAATTTCAAAATTTCAACCTCCAAAAACCTTTTGATTCATGACATGGTACTCTGGAAGTATGTAGGCTATTTAGGATATGTTAGAAAAACTTGGGAAAGTTTTGATAAAATTGATATCGTCCTGACAACCTTAACCCCCTAAATATGCAAAATAAATTTGAGTACCCATTATGCCGAGACCTTAAAACTCCAGGTTCTTGTAGTAATCCCTAAGTAGTTTATTTAAGCAGTCAGCACCATCCAAAACACACTAAGTAAGAAATTGATGCAAACAAGTGTATGATCTCTAGGCTAAAATGAGAAACTAAGAAAGAAAAGAAAAAAAAATTATGAAGAAAAAGACATGTTCCTTCTAAGTTAGGTGCTCCTCACCCGAGCACTTAGCCTAACGGTACAAACTCTTTAAGTTCAATTGATGCTTAAGCATATTTGCAGAAAAAATGAAATAATAATGAGATCGTAGTCACTAACAGGTCTACTTGCCATGAATGTGTATGGATAATGGGCTTAATGTGATTGCACTATAATGAAATGGGGTGAAAGAGAGCATGAGTTATAGGTTGAGTTATAATGGCATGATTCCGATTGGTTTGCATAAGTAGGGAGTTTTTGAAATTGTGTCGTTATGATATCCTTGGTATTAATATTTAGTACCTATCGATCTAACATTAGCCTAGCAGCCACGTATGATTAGAGTTTCATCGTGACTTTGTTTCGAACTATGCTTATTTCTTTTTACTGTGTTGGTCGATTGCTTGAGGACAAGCAATGGTTTAAGTGTGGGGATGTTTGATAACGCGAAATCATATCGTTTATTTGGCTTGATTTACATGCATTTATTTGTGACTTTTATTAATTTATCTTGATTTATGTTCTATTATATGATTAATTTACTTTGTTTTGCAGATTAGGGAGAATTTGGACTAAAGAAAGAAAAGGAGAAGAAACAGATGAAAAACGGATGAAAAATAGATGAAAAACAGCAGATACGGATTCTGCTGCTGTGACGACCGTCACAGGTCCATGACGACCGTCATGCGTGTGACGACCGTCACATTTCATGACGACCGTCACGCAGACAAAAAATGCAGAATCAGAATTCACGATCAATCTCAACTTAAATCCTTCCTACACTTTCTCCACTCACTGCCCACTATTGGAAGTTACTACACTTTCTCCACTCACTGCCCACTACTGGAAGTTACTACACTTTCTCCACTCACTGCCCACTACTGGAAGTTACTACATTTTCTCCACTCACTGCCCACTACTGGAAGTTACTACCACTTTCTCCATATCTCACGCATGATCTCAGGAAGTTGAGATAAGAAACATCTCCTATAAATAGACAAGAGATTCACAGAGAAAGGCGTGGATTCTTCATCCCGAAGTTCTGCCAAAATTCCATCAAAGTTATTTATCGTTACTTTTATTTTCCTTTCCATTTTCCTTCAGTTCAGAATATTGTATTTTCTTCCTGTACCTTTTATTTCTCGCCAAAGTAGAATCCTGCCGACATTGTGGGGGACTACCCAAGGATTTGAGATCAGTACAATTTACAGGTTTTTATTAATTGAATTACTACTTTATTTCTGTTATGACGCACGCTTTATTATTCTGTTGTTTATGTCTATTTCCGTTCGCATTAATTATCATGTCTGGCTAAGTTAGTTTTATCGGTATGTAACCGAATTAGTAGGATAGGATTCGATAGTAACCGGCATCTTCCCTTTTTACAAACAACCTTTCTGGCCGTAGTGTTTAAATTTATTTACTGAATAAACTTCGTCGCGAAAGCGAGAACTTATTTAAAAGTAGTTTTGCCACGAAAGTGGGAAATTAATTAAGGTACGAACCAACAAGCGAAAGCTGCGGCAAGACCAGATAGTAAACACTAGGCATTTGTTTTAATAACAGCGAAAGCACTTTAAAATGGATTAGAACCTAGAGATTTCCAAAAAGTAGTTTTAACCCCGAATGGGACAGCGAAAGCGTACATTCGGCCCTTAGAATTATGACTAGCGTCAACAACCATCGTGAGACGAAAGTCTTCAGATCACTATTTTCTTCTGAACAATGTTTGCAAAGAGTAAGAAGCATCGGTGACCTGTCGAATCCCAGATAACTAAGTCTTTGCATACCGATATCCTTTACCGCATTTCTTTAAACCAATTTTCTTTATTTCTTTTGCATTTAATTTCATTCGCATTCAATTTTCCTAATTCCAATAGCCTTAGCTTTACGTCGTAATAATAGATAACGGTAGATTGACATTGGTCTCTGTGGGTTCGACAATCTTTTATATTACTTCGATATTTCCGTGCACTTGCGGAGCGATCATTAATCGGTTAACCTATACGGTTAATCGATTAACCACAGCAGGTTTTGTCTTGCACGTGAATTTTCAAGTCCAGCCACTTTTGGGGTCCAATTTTGGTCATTTAAATTGCATTTTCACACTTGGGAAGGATCTAGAACACTATCAAATTTCATTTTCCCTCCAAATGCCCAAACCTCATTCCATACCACATTTTCCAATCCTTGCTTTGGATCCAAACCAAGAGTGTATATATTTGATTCACTCTAAACCTCATCATCAAATCCTCATAATTCACTCTCATTTTCAGAATTGCTTTCAATTTTCTCTCAATTCTCTCTCAATTTTCCAATCTCAAAAAACCTCACTCAAAGCTCTTCTCCTTGAGATCATTGAATCTTCATTGGAATCATTGATTTCTAAGATCTAAACCTCCATTAATTCACTCCATCAATTCCATTTCATCATCCAATTTTCGTGTACAAGCAGATCTGAATTTTGAAGTGTTCTTGGAAGTGATTATTTGGCTTATTTTGAGTTGTTCTTGGTGGATCTACATTGCTACTACAAGAATTGGTGTGGATCTTGAAGAATTCTGGTTTTCTTTACTTAGATCTACTCATTTACAGTTGAATCAACAATTACCGGATCAAGTCTCCGATCCGAAGGTTGGAATTCTGATCCGATTTTGTGTTCGAACTTATTTGCACAATTTGCATGTGGATCTTTGCATTTGATTGAATATGTTTATTTTGATCCATGATCTTGTTGTGTTATTGTGTTTACATGATGTTTAAATCAATGTTTGCTAGTTTAATTTCGTGCATGATCAATCACATGATAATTGGAGTGTTTGCTTAAGTGATAAGCTGCTGAAAAGTGATGTTGAACTGCTGTTTTTCACCTCTGGCACAGTGTTAATCGATTAACCAACTCAAATTTTCAAATTTTCAAGCGTTTTTCAATGGTTAACCGATTAACCCCTGGCGTTAATCGATTAACACTGTAACAGAGGGCCTGTTTTGCTGTTTTGCCTGTTTGTTCGCGTGCCGGTTCGATCCACATCATCATAGATCATTGTGTTGCATTAGGATTGAATTATTTTGGATGTTTGTCACTGTTTTTGGCTGTTTAATCATGATATTGTGTGCATTTTCCACTCGCATGCTTGCATTTGCATGTTGCTTGTTTTCTCTTCTTCTTTCGTAATTGATACCTCTATTTTGTTGAATTTTGTTCTTCCAATTGGTGATGAATTTGGCTTTGATTTCTTAGTATGTGTTAGGGTAGACATGTATGTTCCCCTAGGAATTTTATTAGAATTTTACAACTTTGTTTTCTATTTTAGTTGAATTTTTCAAATTGCTTGTGTTTGTGTTGTTCTCTCTTGAGTACCTTTGCTTGTTTGGCTTGGTTGGTGACTTTGGAGCTTGCTTGGCTTGGAATCCTTTTTGGGAGGTCTTCTAGACTTGATGTAGCTGCTGTGGCTTGAAGATTGGAGCTTGGAGTTGGGGTTTCCTTTTCTTTTAGGAGTTTTTTTAGGAGTTTAGGAATTAGGGTTTTAGGAAGTGCCTTAGACTTAGTTTTGATTCTTTCTTCAAACATGGAGTGCATTGTTGGCCTCTATTCCATCCAATGACATAAAGTCCTACTTGGGAAACTCCATATCTCCTTAGGAGGGATGAGTGGTATGCCCAAGTGAGTAGAACTTTGAGGATACCTTTCATTTGGAATGTTGAGTTCTTAGTGATTTCCTTTGGTTGTCATTAAGTTTCTTAACATTATAACTTGATCTTGATGTTTAATCCTCCTCTTGGAGTGTGCTTGTTAGAGCTTGAAGATTGATGAAGCTTGAAGATAGAAGCTTTCTTGAAGATGAAGCCCTTGCTGTCAACTTTACTGTTTATCCATTTTTTTTGCTGTTTAGAGCTGCTGTTGCTGTAGAGGTTTGGTGTTGCTGTTTGGGCTGCCTCCTCTGTATCTTTTATTTTTCTCTGTATTGTCTGTTTACTTGTGTTGATTACCTCTAGGTTTGAGGTGGAGTTTGTCTCCTCTGGCCTATTGTTTTCTCTCTTGCCTCTCTGGTATTGTTGCATAGCATGCATGTTTACTGTTTACTGTAATTGCTTGCTGTCTTTTGTTGTTTATCCCCTAGGATCTCTGATTTCCTCTGTGCAAGAGGAAATTATGACAGACATTAGGTTTTAACCCATGCATGATAACATTAGGTTAGTTTCCCTTTAAACAATAGGCTTTTTAGAGCGTCTTTCTCTTCTCATCTCAAAACAATTCAAAAACACAGTAATAAGGATAACGCGTGCTATACATTACGAGCCTTAAGCTATTTGAGAAAAGGTTGCTGGAGGGTCACTCTTCAGTAATCTGATTGCTTAGTATGGTACCCTTAGGGTGACATGCGACGTGGTCACTCTCAGATCACAAGTCTTTAGTGCAGTACAAGTTGCAAACAGACTAAAAAAAACAGTTCTTTTGTAAAAAACTCAAACAAACATTCAAACTCTGTTTTTGTCCTCTTGGACCTTTAATCAGGAAAACCCTTTCTTAAGGAGATAAAAAAACTGTCAGACAAACTTGAGTCTTCCGTAGCCCGAACTACGTTTGCTCTGATCTTTCATGCCATATGAAAGTACGTAGGCATAGGATGCGATATCCTAGCGAGCAACCTTCCCCTCCTTTCCCGTAGGTAGGCGAACTACGTTGACTCTGATTTCTCGTTTCAGACGGGAATACGTAGGCATAAAGTGCGATACTTTGCCGAGTCATTTTCTTTTCTTTTTAACCCAGACCTGTAGAGTAGATAGAATAACACACCCTTAGATAGAAAACAAGCGTGGATCCCGTCGAGTACGACGGACGTGAGGGGTGCTAATACCTTCCCCTTGCGTAACCGACTCCCGAATCCAGGATTTGGTTGCGATGACCATTCCTTTCCCTTTTTGCGTTAGGTTTACTCTGAGCATTTCCTTTCCCTCTTGTGGGATAAATAACGCACGGTGGAGACTCTTCTGTCATAGCCGGCGCCGATTTTCGCAGTAGCGACAGCTGGCGACTCTGCTGGGGACTGCGATGGTTCCCTATGCGAGTCTCGCCTTGGGTTTTCTTCCTAGCTGTCTGGGCCCGCCCCCAGCAGCTGGCAACTCTGCTGGGGATTCCAACGGTTCCCTATGCGAGTCAGTCCTAGCGCTTGTTTTCCCGTCTGGGGGTGTTGTATGTATTTAGCTTTCTTCCTTTACTTTCAGTATTATATTATTGTTGTTGTGCTGGGAAGAGGGTTAGATTGAGAGATAAGTCGGACCTGGGCTTGAGTTTGCACATAGACTTAGAAGTTGAGAGTAGTGGTTAGCCTGCTTGCTTAGCTCGCACCAGCTAGCCGTGAAATCTGCGCTCGGACGAGATTCTCTTTGATGCTTCTTGCCTGGCCCTTAGGGCTCGACAAGTTGTCTGACCCGAGGATTGTCGACTCTGGGGACCTATCAATTGGGATTCAGCTAAGTGAGGCCACTTCAAGGGATGATGATGCCACACCTTCTGGGTATCGTATCATCGCTCTTGAAAGTCTGTGACGCTGATGCCCGCATAGGATGTCGTACCTCGTCTGCGAGTTAAGTACATACCTGTGAGGGGTAGGTGGGTCTTTTTGCAGGAAAACTCTGGCCTTAAACACCTGGTTTGTCTTTGTCAGTGAGAATTGGTTACAAGGGTCCTTTTGAGTGGTTGGTTTGGTTTGAGGCGAAGCTCTGGTCATTCTCGAGCTACAGTACAACAAACTTCTCAAGCTACAGCAGTGATCTTGATCCCTTGTGTGTGCATTTTGCATTTTGCATTTCTGTTTGCATTTGCATTTCATTTTGCATATTCATTCTCAGCCGGAACAGGGAGCTTACCCGTCTTTTGTCTGCTTCGTCAGTTGATTTCCCGACATTCGCATTGGACTTGAGCTAGCATCTAGAAGGATCATGGATTCAGAAGAGCAGAACTTGGTTGTTACTCGGGCGGAGTTTGAATTGTTGAAGAACCAGTTGAGTCAGTTCATGAAAGCCATAACAGCTGTGAATAGAGGAGGAAACAACGTTCGAAGAACTCCGGTGAAAAATGTAGTTCAGCCTGTGCAAACCCCTGTCAGAGGTCCATTATCTCTCAATGACACAGAGTATCAGAGTTTCACTTTCTCTACGCCAGTTTCTCCAAGGATTGTTCCATCTCCAAGAGTTGTTCCACAGGCTAATATTGAGAATCCAAGGACTGTTGAGTATATGAGAAGACTTCAGATGTTGGAAGATCAGATTGCTGCCCTGATGAATAAGAATACTCTTGATCTGAATGCTTCGAGCATGTGTTTGGTGCCAGGCCTTGTGTTGCCTCCGAAGTTCAAGATGCCCAATTTTGAGAAATACAAAGGGGATAGTTGTCTAAAGCTACATTTGGTTATGTTTTGCAGAAGGATGATTTCACATGTCACCAATGACAAGCTCATGATTCACTGTTTCCAAGATAGTTTGATCAGAGCATCTTTGGATTGGTACATGCAGTTGAAGAGTGATAGTATCAAGTCATGGTCGGATTTAGCCAATGCCTTCATGAAGAAGAACGATACAACCTGGATATGGCTCCTAGTCGCGTGCATTTGCAAGAGTTATCTCGGGCGGATAATGAATCCTTTAGAGGGTATGTGGAGAGATGGAGAGAATTGGCTGCCAATGTTCAACCACCGCTTCTTGAGAGAGAAATGGTTGACCTCTTCTTGGGTACTCTGAAAGGCCGTTATTATGACATAATGTTCAGTTGTACAAGCTTTGCGGGCTTGATAAAAATAGGAGAGCTTGTTGAGAGAGGACTCAAGAAGGGAAAGATTCGAGAAACTCCTTATATCCCAATTGATAAGAATGAATCAGTTGTCATACCTCAAAAGGAGTGGGAAGGAGGAGGTGATGTTGTCTCAGAATCCCTAGCATCTCAAGCTTAGTTTTCAGACGCTTCAAGTGTTCAAAGTCAACGGTCATATTATCGTCAGCACGCCCGACAAAGACCAAGGAAGCCTGAAAGGCAGTTTACTCAGCTACCGGTGTCGTACAGCCAGTTGTTGCCGGATTTGGTTGAAAGTGGATTGATAGTGCCGAAAGAGACTAATCCAATGATCCTGCCTTATCCTCCAGGTTTTGATGCCAACGCCCGCTGTGAGTACCATGTTGGGACACAGGGGCATTCGACAGATGATTGTAAGGTGCTTAGGAGTCAAGTTCAGAATCTGTTAGACTCTAACAAGATCTTCATCACACCTCAGGGTTTTGTTCATATTATTGATTCTCCTTCATCCAGTTGTGTGGGTTCGTCAGTTAATGTCATGGAAGACTCCACCGAAAGTGTGTGTTTGGAAGAATGTCCAACTGAGAGCTCAGTTGAATATGGAGGAAGTTGCTAGAGGTTTCTGTGCCGGGTGTCGCATCTGTTTTCTCTGCTGACCTATTTAGCTTTCGTGCATTGTTGTTTGCTGACCATCACCAGGCTTGTTGGCTGAGGTCATTGTATTCGTACTCATGTGTGCTTATATGTTGATTTTGATGGTTTTGCATATTTGTGTGAGGTGTTTATCTCTGTGCTTATAGCTTTGGTTTCTCCTTATCTTGTTGTGAATATGTGTTTGCTTTCCGCATTGCATTCTCACATAACAGGTACCTCAGAACCGTGGGTCTTATTTCCTGTTCTTCACTAGTTTGTTGCAGGAATTCTCTCAGAGTTATGGAACAGAATCAGGCTGAATTGATTGAGGTTCGAAGCCAACTAGGGAAGATGAGGAGAGACATGCAAGAGATGCGTCTAGACCAGAAGACGCTCAAAGAGGAAAACAATCAGCTGAAGACCCAAGTGGGCTTGATTATGGAAGTGTTAAAGAGTGTGCTTAGGAAGGAGGGTGATCAGCTACCTGAAGCCGCAGTGAAGAAGCTTGTTCCACTTGTGCCTGTGGAACCTGTACCTGTGGAGCCTGTGCCAAAGGTTGATAAATCTCAGATGTCTCGTGGACGACGAGGACCTTCGTATTTTTCTCTCCAGCGCATTGCTGATAGGGAAAATCAGGTGCCTAAGAGAGGCAGAGTTTATGACCAGATTCATATGACATACGCTCAGGCGTTGCAAGTTTTGCTTCAATTTCAGTTGGTCAAACTTCAGACTTTGGATCCACCTAAGGGTAGCCTACCAGCATGTTTTGACGTGAACGCTCATTGCGACTTCCATTCTGGAGCACTGGGGCATAGCCTTGAGAATTGTCATGCTTTTAAGCACAAGGTCCAAGACCTGATTGACTCAAAAGCTATTGAATTTACACCGAGCGGTGTAACGGTACCTAATGGTCATATTCCAGCTGCTGCCATGATGATGGATGTTTCCGAAGCTGCAGTAGATCAGGAGTATATCCTGAACTCAATGGCGTCAGAATCCCCTTGTCCTCAGTTGTTGCCGGTACCTAGACCAAGCCTGAGGATGAAAGCGCCTGAATAAAAGGAGTCCCTGTTAATTCAGACTCAACCGCCAAGTGGTTCAACTGTTCAAGGTCAACAATCGGTCCAGTCTTTGCAACAGACATCAGCTCCTCTCCAGGGTCAGCAGCCTTCTCGTTATCGATCAAACCTGCATGCTAGGCAAAACCCAATGAAGTCAGAGAGACAGTTTACCCGGTTGCCGTTTTGAGCGGAATGGTTTCAATAAGCAACTTTGAAGATGGTTGGTTCAGCAGCGAATCAGATGTGAAAGCCCGGTTTTCGGAAGCTGACATTTTCCTTTATTTTATCTTTTCATTGTTTGTAGTTTCTTTCCTGTTTAAATTGCAATCTTGTTTGTAAAACTTGTTGTTTTCATTCAATTGATGATAATGAAATGAGTATGCATGTTTTGATTAAATCCATTCGTGTTCACTAATTGATTTTTACAGATATCCAATGCTTGGTTAAGCGGAATCCGGGGAGGATGACGAAAATGAACGACATGCAAGCTTTCGATATTGTATGCTTTTGAAATAAAACCTGCTGATGATGTACAGGCATTGTTTCAAATCCCTAAACACCGGAGATATAAGGAAGATAATCCCTTGTCAACCCCTTTAAGCCTAGTAGTAGGAGTTCTTTCTGAAAACGAAAAACCCTCAATCTTAACCTGGGGCAGGGTAGGTGTTAGCTAATTTGACCGAACGTCCAAATTACAAAAAGGAGTGTCCGCTTGAGGATCAATCACACCTCTAGAGGTCGTGCCTAAAAAACCACAAGGGTTAAATTTCAAAAGTGAAACAGTCACATTATTCCCCAAAGAGTTAGACAACCAGTGTCACACGACTTGTTCAAAAAAAAAAAGAGGGAAGGAAAAAGAATCAAAAGCCCGCTAAGTCAAAACTTGAAAACAAACGACTTAGGCAAAAATAAGGGCATCCCGCTGGACTTGAAAATCAAAAGAAACTCAAAAGAGACAGTCCAGGCAAAAGTTAGGGAAAGAAAAAGAAAAATGAAAAGGATTACAAAAGAAAAATCCTCAAATGAAATACGAGTCGTGTGACCCCAAGTGTCAAAGACGAAGAGTGAGTGGCTGTCACTCCAAAATCTCATAGTTTCTCGAACTATCACTCCTATATTTCAATCTTTAAGAGGTAAACGCTAAGGTCGAATTAGCCGAACATAGGATTGGAGAACATCAAGGAGAATGGGTGGGTTAAAATAAAATTTGAGCCTTTATCCTTTCTTTCAAAACCGTGAACGTGATCACGTTACAACCTTCAAAAGTCCTAATTGAAGCAGGTTTGTTTCGAAGGCATACATCGGTAAAGATCGCGTCGAAGCTGACTTCTAAAAGGGTTCTTCTTACCATGTTGGTATTGATGTTGATATTCTGATAGATGATTTGTGCATTATATGCCATAAACTGTTTTTCCTTTTCCAGTGAACAGATTGGATGTCAAAACTGTCATATGAATTGCAGTAATATATTTTTTGTGCAGAACAATTGGTTTTTCTTGCGAGTAAGCGCTTGACAGCAGGAAATTTTCCTACAGTGGAAAGTACGATCATGATAGAATGCAGAACGCCCGAATACTCCGTGAACTGGGGCAAGCTATAATCCCTAGTGATGTCAGCCACCCGAAGTCAGTTATTCTGAAGTAGTCAGGTCGAGATTTGATGAATCTCTCGAGGACAACCAGTGTATCTCCCCGCAGATCAGCCTATCAGAGGCAAAGTTGTCGTAGACAGGGGCAAGCCACTCTAAGAAAAGCACAGAAGTTGTTTCTTGTCTGAAGGGTATTTGATCTGAAGCATCTCTCTGAGGTTCAGAGTGCTGAAGCAGTTCATATTAGACCATCAGGGTACAGATTTTGAAATTTCCTTTTGAGGAGTATCCCACAGAGATCCCACGGACTGGGGCATATCAGAAGCGAAGGAATTGTTCCTCTCCGTGTCATAAGAGTTACTCAGAGCTACTTGAGCAGATTCAGCCGATCTTAAGGTTTGAGACGAATGTCGGGAAGTCGTGTTACTGTCCCTTGACTCTTCAAACAGAAATCGTGAATTTAGACAGGAGGTTGTCCAGTGTCAGTTATATATGACCCCTCATGGATAGCCTAAAACCCAATCCTTATTGGCAATTTTCAGGAAGCCCAATTCTCATTGGCGAGCCATTCCTAAAGCCCAATCCATATTGGCAATCACTGTGAGGCCCAATCCGTGTTGGCACGTCATTTCAAAATCCAATCTTCATTGGTACGCAGGAAGACTCCGTCTGTTTTCCCTAGCAAAAGTCCAATTTTCATTGGCACGGGTAAGCTATCCCTGACAGAAGTCCAATCATGCTTGGCACGTTCGGTTATCCCCAGCAGAGTTGGCTTCACCTTTCCAGCATTTATTTTGCTGGAATAATTCTGTGATACCCGGTTATCCCCAGCAGAGTTGGTTTTGTCTTCAGCATTTATTTTGCTGAAACTGTTTTCTGTATCCAACTTCTCCAGCGACCCTAGCCTGCATTTGCATATTGCCTATATCATCATATTTGCATCATATCTGCATTTCATCCTCAAATGCGTAGCATTTCCATCCTATATGGAGCATTACGCCATAGAAAAATTCAAACATACGCATATGCATACGAAGCATAAGCCAGTTTTTCTATCAGCCTTCCGTGGCAACATGAATCACTCTGTAATCAGTCCAGGGGCATTTATCCAGCAGCTTTATTCGGACATCTAATTGGTTTATTTGATTTTTAGATCATACGACAATTATGCTTTGTTCATCAGTCATCTGATATCGACAAACTCTTCTTCCCGTCAATTTATATTGACGATGTGTTTCTTTAGCAGGAATTTTCTCCGTCTATCTTTAGACGTCATGATTTTGGATATGGTTTTCTCCGTCTATCTTTAGACGTCATGAGTTCGATTATGGTTTTTTTTCCGTCTATCTTTAGACGATGTGAACGTTCAGAGTTGTTTCTCCGTCTATCTTTAGACGTCATGAGTTTGGATATGGTTTTCTCCGTCTATCTTTAGACGTCGCGAGTTTGGGTATGGTTTTCTTTCCGTCTATCTTTAGGCGATGTGAGGTTTCAAAGTTGTTTCTCCGTCTATCTTTAGACGTCATGAGTTCGGATATGGTTTTCTCCGTCTATCTTTAGACGTCATGAATTTCTCCAGCGGATTTTCCCCGTCTATCTTTAGACGTTGTGAGTTCGAGTATGGTTCTCTTTCCGTCTATCTTTAGACGACGTGAAGTTTTAGGTGATTTATCAACGAGTTTCTTACCGTCAGTTCATATTGACGATGTGTCTCCCCAGCGAGTTTTCTCCGTCTATCATTAGACGTCGTGAGCATGGATATGGTTTTCTCCGTCTATCTTTAGACGTTGAGAGGTTTCAAGGCGATCTTTCAGATACTGGCTTTCTTTCTGTTTATCGGATGAGATGACATTTCAAAAGGGGTTTTTCTGTCCTTCGGTCCTTATTGACGTCGAGGATCTTTGAAGAATGTTTGGTTTTCCTAGTTGTTGATCCTTATCGACGACATGGCTCTTTGAAGGTGGTTTGTCTTCGTGTCGGTTCTTACTGATGATGTGGCCCCTTTGAAGATATTGTTCTTTCCATCAATTCCTGTAGACGAAAGGATTCTGAAATTTGATGGGTGGTGTTGAAGTTCATATACGGGTTTCCTTCTGCTAGTTCTCACTGTCGATGTGGTTCTTCGGACAAGTGTTTCTCTTCCTGTCTATCTTTAGACAACGTGATAAGATCAAGTGCATGTTGATCTGGCCTTCGGGGTGATTTTCTCCGTCTATCTTTAGACGTCGTGAGTATTGGATTTTGTTTCCTTCGGGATGGTGTCTTTCCGTCTATCATTGGATGATGTGATTGTATTTCTCTTCCTGTCTATCATTAGACGATGTGAGAGGATCAAGTGCATGTTGATCCTACCTTTGGGTTTGTTACTTGTGGTGTCACGCAGGTAACTAGTGTTAAAGTCAAGTTCTTTATCAGATGATTGATCAGTTTGTTGCCGTAACAACTGGATTCGGTTTTCTGGATATTTCCCCCAAGCAGTTTTCACAGTTTATTTCTGCGGTTGGAAAATTTCCGGGTTTCTTTTGTATTCAACCGTCTGTTACCTTGATTTTCTGAAGGTCGTTCGCTCTTCACCCAGTCAGGTCCAAACCGCTTGAATAGGGGCAACTGTTGCACCCCAAAATTTGCCCAACTTTTTTCTTTAACTGGTTTATGTTTCATTACATTGTTCTAGCATTTGCATTGCATAGAATTTATTCTCGAGGCAGGGGATCAAGGCATTCAGGTGGCTCCAGGTGCAATTTTCAGTGCAAGAGGCTAAACAACAAACATCAGAGGCTTCAACACTTGTTTTGCCCAGCGATTGAGCGACCGATTTTATTTTATTTTTGCAGGGCATTTTTCATGTCAGAAGCAGCATTCAGGTTATGTACAGTGTTCCCAGGGTCAGAGCAATCAAGAATGGCTTTCAGCAGCTAAACAGAGTTCAGAACGGCAGGAAACAGGCAAAGGGGCAGGTTTCCCTCCAAAAGGCGCCAAATTCAAATTTTTGAATGTGTTAATCGATTAACACATAGGGTTAATCGATTAACCATTGGAAAATCAGTCCAGATTTGAATTTTTAGCAGTGTTAATCAATTAACCTATACGGTTAATCGATTAACCACAACAGGTTTTGCCTTGCACGTGAATTTTCAAGTCCAGCCACTTTTGGGGTCCAATTTTGGTCATTTAAATTGCATTTTCACACTTGGGAAGGATCTAGAACACTATCAAATTTCATTTTCCCTCCAAATGCCCAAACTTCATTCCATACCACATTTTCCAAGCCATTTTCCAATCCTTGCTTTGAATACAAACCAAGAGTGTATATATTTGATTCACTCCAAACCTCATCATCAAATCCTCATAATTCACTCTCATTTTCATAATTGCTCTTAATTTTCTCTCAATTCTCTCTCAATTTTCCAATCTCAAAAAACCTCACTCAAAGATCTTCTCCTTGAGATCATTGATTCTTCATTGGAATCATTGATTTATAAGAGCTAAACCTCCATTAATTCACTCCATCAATTCCATTTCATCATCCAATTTTCGTGTACAAGCAGATCTGAATTTTGAAGTGTTCTTGGAAGTGATTATTTGGCTTATTTTGAGTTGTTCTTGGTGGATCTACATTGCTGCTACAAGAATTGGTGTGGATCTTGAAGAATTCTGGTTTTATTTGCTTAGATCTACTCATTTACAGTTGAATCAACAATTACCGGATCAAGTCTCCGATCCGAAGGTTGGAATTCTGATCCGATTTTGTGTTCGAACTTATTTGCACAATTTGCATGTGGATTTTTGCATTTGATTGAATATGTTGATTTTGATCCATGATCTTGTTGTGTTATTGTGTTTACATGTTGTTTAAATCAATGTTTGCTGGTTTAATTTCGTGCATGATCAATCACATGATAATTGGAGTGTTTGCTTAAGTGATAAGCTGCTGAAAAGTGATGTTGAACTGCTGTTTTTCACCTCTGGCACAATGTTAATCAATTAACCTATATGGTTAATCGATTAACCAACTCAAATATTCAAATTTTCAAGAGTTTTTCAATGGTTAACCGATTAACCCCTGGCGTTAATCGATTAACACTGTAACAGAGGGCCTGTTTTGCTGTTTTGCCTGCTTGTTCGCGTGTCGGTTCGATCTGCATCATCATAGATCATTGTGTTGCATTCGGATTGAATTATTTTGGATGTTTGTCACTGTTTTTGGCTGTTTAATCGTGATCTTGTGTGCATTTTCCACTCGCATGCTTGCATTTGCATGTTGCTTGTTTTCTCTTCTTCTTTCGTAATTGATACCTCTGTTTTGTTGAATTTTGTTCTTCCAATTGGTGATGAATTTGGCTTTGATTTTTTAGTATGTGTTAGGGTAGACATGTATGTTCCCATAGGAATTTTATTAGAATTTTAAAACTTTGTTTTCTATTTTAGTTGAATTTTTCAAATTGCTTGTGTTTGTGTTGTTCTCTCTTGAGTACCTTTGCTTGTTTGGCTTGGTTGGTGACTTTGGAGCTTGCTTGGCTTGGAATCCTTTTTGGGAGGTCTTCTAGACTTGATGTAGCTGTTGTGGCTTGAAGACTGGAGCTTGGAGTTGGGGTTTCCTTTTCTTTTAGGAGTTTTTTTAGGAGTTTAGGAATTAGGGTTTTAGGAAGTGCCTTAGACTTAGTTTTGATTCTTTCTTCAAACATGGAGTGCATTGTTGGCCTCTATTCCATCCAATGACATAAAGTCCTACTTGGGAAACTCCATCTCTCCTTAGGAGGGATGAGTGGTATGCCCAAGTGAGTAGAACTTTGAGGATACCTTTCATTTGCAATGTTGAGTTCTTAGTGATTTCCTTTGGTTGTCATTAAGTTTCTTAACATTATAACTTGATCTTGATGTTTAATCCTCCTCTTGGAGTGTGCTTGTTGGAGCTTGAAGATTGATGAAGCTTGAAGATAGAAGCTTTCTTGAAGATGAAGCCCTTGATGTCAACTTTGCTGTCAACTTTACTGTCTATCCATTTTTTTTGCTGTTTAGAGCTGCTGTTGCTGTAGAAGTTTGGTGTTGCTGCTTGGGCTGCCTCCTTTGTATCTTTTGTTTTTCTCTGTATTGTCTGTTTACTTGTGTTGATTACCTTTAGGTTTGAGGTGGAGCTTGTCTCCTCTGGCCTATTGTTTTCTCTCTTGCCTCTCTGGTACTGTTGCATAGCATGCATGTTTACTGTTTACTGTAATTGCTTGCTGTCTTTTGCTGTTTATCCCCTAGGATCTCTGATTTCCTCTGTGCAAGAGGAAATTATGACAGACATTAGGTTTTGACCCATGCATGATAACATTAGGTTAGTTTCCCTTTCAACCATAGGCTTTTTAGAGCGTCTTTCTCTTCTCATCTCAAAACAATTCAAAAACACAATAATAAGGATAACGCATGCTGTACATTACGAGCCTTAAGCTATTTGAGAAAAGGTTGTTGGAGGGTCACTCTTCAGTAATCTGATTGCTTAGTATGGTACCCTTAGGGTGACATGCGACGTAGTCACTCTCAGATCATAAGTCTTTAGTGCAGTGCATTTTCTTTTCTTTTTAACCCAAACCTGTAGAGTAGATAGAATAACACACCCTTAGATAGAAAACAAGCGTGGATCCCGTCGAGTACGACGGACGTGAGGGGTGCTAATACCTTCCCCTTGCGTAACCGACTCGAATCCAGGATTTGGTTGCGATGACCATTCCTTTCCCTTTTTGCGTTAGGTTTTCTCTGAGCGTTTCCTTTCCCTCTTGTGGGATAAATAACGCACGGTGGCGACTCTTCTATCATATCCGGCGCCGATTTTCGTAGTAGCGACACTGGTCCATGAAGATTCGAAGTGAAACGATACCAAGACAACCTTGAAAAACAGCAAAACTGGCATGCCGGCACAGTGTTAATCGATAAACACCAGGGGTTAATCAATTAACCATTGAAAAATGCTTGAAAATTTGAATATTTGTGTTGGTTAATCGATTAACCAATTGGTTAACCAATTAACACTGTGCCAGCAGCAGAAAACAGCAGTTAAAAAGCACTTTTCAGCAACTTATCCAATGTGCAATCATTCCAATGATCACATAACCAATTGTGCACGAAATTAAACCAGAAATCAGTTATTCGATCAATATGCAAACACATTTAAACATCAAGATCATGAATCACATGAATCAAATCAACCAAAAGTCAATCAAAAATGAAGATCCACATCGAATATGCAAAATAAGCTCAAAATGCAATGGATCTAGAATTCCAACCTACGAAGCGGAGAATTGCTTCGGTTAATGTTGATTCAACTTCAATTGAACAGATCCAAGGTAGAAATCCGAAAATCCTTCAAGATCCAATTGAGTTCTTGTAGTAGCAATGAAGATCCACCAATATTAAGCAAGAATTTTCCAAATAAGCTCCTCTAGATCAACTTCAAAATTCAGATCCACAATAGCACGAAAATTTAATGGAAAAATTGATTAAATGAGGATGATGGATGAAGGTTTTAGCTCAAGAACTCAATGATTCCAATGGAGAATCAAAGAATTTAATGTGATAAGAGCTTTAGTGTAGTTTGAGAATGGAAAAGTTGAGAGCAAATTGAGAGAGTGAGACTGAATTCTGAAAATTGAATGGAAATTATGAGGATTGTCCTTGTGAGGTTTGGAGTAAATCAATTAAATACCCCTTAGGTTTGGATCCAAATGAGGTTTGGAATGTTGTTTGTGAAAACTTGGAATGGGAATTTGGAGGAAAAATGAATTTAACCAAAATTTGAAGTGGTTCTAGATCCTTCCTTTGGTGTAAAATCAATTTCTCAAGTGATCAAATTGGACCCCAAAGTGACTTCTCTTGAAAACTCACGTGTAGAGGCAAATTTGTCTTGGTTAATCGATTAACCATATGGGTTAACCGATTAAAACCTTAAAAAATTCAAATTTAGTCTGATTTCACTTTGGTTAATCGGTTAACCAATTGGTTAATCGATTAACACTTTAAAAATTTGAATTTTGGCGCCTTTTGGAGGGAAAAGTGCACAATCATCCGTTTTCAACTGTTTTGGGCTCTGCTCAGCTTCTGAAACTTGCTCTTGAATGCTATGACCATGAGAATGCTTGAGATAGCCTGGATGATGCTTCCTGAGCTGAAATTATACTATAAAGCAATATAAAATCGGCTGCTCAATCGCCGGGCAAAATAAATGCCAGATCCTCCGATGCTCGTTGTTCAGGTTCATGCACTGAAATGAAAAATGATCCACGAGAAAACCTTGATCCCATGCTTCGAGAACAAATGCTATGCTATGCAAAAATGAAAAAATGCAAAGGAAACATAAGCCAAGTTGACGAAAATCGGTTGGTCAAATTTTGGGGTACAACAGCTGCCCCTATTCAAGCGACTTGGACCTGAATGGGTGAAAAGCGAACGACTTTCAAACATTCAAGGTAAAAGACGGTTGAATACCAGATTTTCCGAAAATTTTCCAACCGCAAAAGAAACCATAAATGGTAAACGGGAAGCAAACCATATCCAAAAACCACATCGTCTAATGGTAGACAGGAAGAAGACAACATCCGAAATCACATCGTTTAATGCTAGACAGGACAAAAATATCCAAAGTCACGCCGTCTAATGATAGACAGGAAGAAAATCATATCCGAAATCATATCATCTAATACTAGACAGGAAGAAAATCATCTCCGAAATCACATCGTCTAATGCTAGACAAGAAGAAAACCATCTCCGAAATCACATCGTCTAATGATAAACAGGAAGAAAAATCATATCCGAAATCACATCGTCTAAAGGTAGACAGGAAGAAAACCATATCCGAAATGACATCGTCTAATGCTAGACAGGAAGAAAAATCATCTCTGAAATCACATCGTCTAATGATACACAGGAAGAAAACCATATCTGAAATCACATCGTCTAAAGGTAGACAAGAAGAAAACCATATCCGAAATCACATTGTCTAATGCTATACAAGACAAAAATATCCAAAGTCACGTCGTCTAATGATAGACAGGAAGAAAATCATCTCCGAAATCACATCGTCTAATGCTAGACAGGAAAAAAACCATCTCCAAAATCACATCGTCTAATGCTAGACAGGAAGAAAACCATATCCAAAAACCACATCGTCTAATGCTAGACAAGCAGAAAAATCATATCCAAAAGCAACATCGTCTAATGCTAAACAAAAAGAAAAATCATATCCAAAATCCACATCGTCTAATGCTAGACAGAAAGAAAAGTCATATCCAAAGTCTACATCGTCTAATGCTAGACAAGCAGAAAAATCATATCCAAAATCCACATCGTCTAATGCTAAACAGAAAGAAAAATCATCTTCGAAATCACATCGTCTAATGCTAGACAGAAAGAAAACCATCTCCAAAATCACATCGCCTAATGCTAGATAGAAAGAAAACCATATCTGAAATCACATCGTCTAATGCTAGACAGGAAGAGAATCATCTCTGAAATTACATCGTCTAATGCTAGACAAGAAGAAAACTATCTCTGAAATCACATTGTCTAATGCTAGACAGGAAGAAAACCATATCCAAAATCACATCCTCTAATGCTAGATAGGAAGAAAACCATATCCAAAAACCACATCGTCTAATGCTAGGCAAGCAGAAAAATCATATTCAAAATCCACATCGTCTAATGCTAGACAGAAAGAAAAATCATATCCAAAATCCACATCGTCTAATGCTAGACAGAAAGAAAAATCATATCCAAAATCCACATCATATAATGCTAGACAAACAAAAAAATCATATCCAAAATTTACATCGTCTAATGCTAGTCTGAAAGAAAAATCATCTCCGAAATCACATCGTCTAATGCTAGACCGAAAGAAAACCATCTCCGAAATCACATCGTCTAATGCTAGACAGGAAGAAAATCATCTCTGAAATCACATCGTCTAATGCTAGACAAGAAGAAACATCATATCCGAAATAGCATCGTCTAATGATAGACGAAGAGAAAATCAATCCAAATCTCGCATCGTCTAAGGATAGACGGAGAGAAAATATCAGTTGGGGATATCATCATCAGAGGGCTGATGGACAAAGTGCGACCGACGTATGATCTGGAACCCAAAAGGAAGCAATTAGATGAGTTGACTGAACCAGGCTACTGGAGATATATCACTGTTTTGATTGAAGAGTGATTCGAGTTGCCACGGAAGGCTAACAAAAATTGGCTTATGCTTCGCATGGATATGTTTGAACTTTTATATGGCGTAATGCTCCATACGAAATGGAAATGCTACACATTTGAGGATGAAATGCAAAGATGATACAGATATGATGACTATATGCAAAATGTAGATGCAGGCTCGGGTTGCCGGGGAATGTTGGATGTAAAAGAACCACTTCAGCAAAATAAATGCTGAAGATGAAACCAACTCCGTTGGGGATAATTGGATGTGCCAAGTATACTGGACTTTTGTTGGGGAAAATAGGCGAAATTCTCCTGGATACCAATTGGATTTTGGAATGTTGCGCCAATAGGGATTGGGCTTTCTGGTGGTTGCAAATAGGAATTGGACTTTAGGTGGTTGTGAAGGGTCAGGGGATGGTTAACATGACTTCTCGACATTCGTCTTGAACTCGAAGGTTGACTGCACCTGCTCGTATAGCTCTGAGTAGCTCTGCAAATATGGAGAGGATCAATTCCTTCTGTTTCCAAATTTGCCCTAGCCTGTGAGATTTCTGCAAAACCTTCCTCGAAAGGAGACCTGAAATCTCTGTACCCTGATGGTTAGATGTGAACTGCCACAACATTTGAACCTCAGAGAGATGCCTCAAGTTAATCGTCTTCTGGGAGAGAATAGCTTTTGTGCCCTTAGGGTGGCCTGCCCCAGCCTTGCAATGATTTTGCCCCTGATTGACTAACTTCGAGAGATTTATCGAATCTCGACTTGATTTCCCCAGACTAACTGATCTTCGAATGGCTGACTCCCATGATGTAATAGTTTGATATGGCTTGCCCCGGTTCAATGGAGTATTCAGGCGTTCTGCATCTTATCACGATCAAACTTTCCATTGTGGAAACTCTCCTGATGTCAAGTGCTTACTAACAAGTAAAACAAATTGTTCTGCACAAAAGATATATTAATGCAATGCATATGACAGTTTTGAAATCCGAGTCTGTTCACTGAAAAAAACAATTTTTTGACATATAGCGAATGAACCACTTATTAGAATGTCAACATTAATACCAACACGGTAAGAGGAATCCATTTAGGAATCAGTTTCGATGTCATCTTTATCGAAGTATGCTTTCGAAACAAACCTGCTTCAATTAGGACTTTTGAAGGTTGTAACTTGGTCAGGTTCGCGGTTTGAAAGAAAGGATATAAGGCTCAAAGTTTATTTTAACCCACCTATTCTCCTTGATGTTCTCCAATCCTACATTCAGCTAATTCGACACAAGCGCTCACCTCTTAAAGGTTGAATGACAGGAGTGATGGTTCAAGAAACCACAAGTTTTTGGAGTGACAGTCACTCGCTTTTCGTCTTTTGGTGCCTGGGGTCACACGACTTATTTTCTTCATTCTTTTATATTTCCCTATTTTTTTGCCTGGGTTGACTCTTTTGATTTTATCTTCTGATTTCGAAATCCAGCGGGATGCCCTAATTTTTGCCTAAGCCGCTTGTTTTCCAGATTCGACCTAGCGGGATTTTTCCTTTCTTTTTTTCCCTTTTTTTTTGAAACAAGTCGTGTGACACTAGTTGTCTTGATTTCTCCGAAAGGGTTATGACCGTCTCACTCCTGATTGGTGAGGTTTAACCATTGTGGTTTTTTAGGAAGGACCTCTAGAGGTGTGATTGATCCTCGAACGAGAACGCTCCTTTTTCAATTTGGACGCTCGGTCAAATTAACTGACACCTACCTTGCCCCAGGTTAAGATTGAGGGTTTTTCGTTTTCATAAAGGAACTCCTACTACTAGGCTCAAAGGGGTTGGCAAGGAATTATATTCCTTATATCTCCGGTGTTTAGGAATTCGAAACAATGCATGTACATCATCAGCAGAGGTTTTATTCAAAAGCATACAATCGGAAGCTTACGCATCTTTCAACTTCGTCATCCTGCCTCAGATTCCACTTAAACAAGCATTTGACATTAATGAAAAGAAATTAGTGAACACGAATGGATTTAATCAAAAACCTGCATATTCATTTCATTATCAATATCAATCGAAAACAAACAAGTTTTACAAGTGAAATTTGCACTTAAACAGAAAAGAAACTACAAATGCAAAGAAATGACGTGATAAAACAAAGAGTCAAGATTGCCAGCTCGGAGGATGTCTCATTCCTATTTGAACCACTGGCTGGGGGAGGTGACCCTTGAAGTCTTCAAACTCAAACTGATGAGAGGTCGACGTGAATAACCAAATTCCTTCAAGAAAGGATATGTACTCTTTGTCCATCAACTGTTGCACATTGGATTCAAAAGGCTTTGCAATCTTCAATTGAGTGTCCCATGGATCCTCCATGATATCCACATTGAACACTGGGATCGTACCCAAGAGGGTATGGCTCTGGAAACGGCTTGAGAGTATTAGGCTCCACCAAAGAGTTTTGAATCAGATGTGGCAGCAGCTGACTGTATGGCATAGGAACTGGATGAAGAGGAGTATTCCTTCTTTCCAGATTGTTGCGAGGCCTATTTTGATTCTGACGCCGATAGTTTTGCTGCTGAGGAGCATAAGGTTGTTAGTACTAATTAAGGAATTCCTCACATTCAGACACTTTCGTTCTCAGACTTAGCCTAGGAACAGGCAACAGCTGTGGACATGGAGATTTTGAAATCATAGATTGCAAGGCATACTCCTGACCTGATGCAGCTTCGGAGGAGAGGACAGGAACATCCACCTCTTTTGCAATGCATGGAATAATACCACATGGTACGCTTACACCGCCCGACACGAATTCAACTGCCTTCGAATCAATTAAGTCCTGAACTTGGTGCTTAAAAGCTTTGCAGTTCTCGACGTTATTCCCCGGTGCCCCAGAATGGAAATCACAATGGGCACTTGCATCATAGCCTGGTGGTTTCTTACCAGTCAACGGAGACAGAGTCTGAAGTTCGACCAATCGAAGTTAAAGAAAGAGTTGCAATAACTAAGCATAAGTCATAAGGATCTGGTCGGAGATTCTGTTGGGCCACTTTGACCTCTGAGCATGCCTCCCACTCTTAGAATTATCTTGGGAAATAGGAGATAGTTGTTTACGGAGAAATCTTGGAAACTCAGGTCGTGCAGAAGATCTTTGAGGCACATCATGCCTTGGGAGATATTCCACAGGTAAGGATGGAATAACCATTTCTGCTGCAGCTTTAGGCACATGATCGCCTTCCTTTCTTAGCACATTTCTTATGACTTCTGTGATCAGGCCCATCTGAGTCTTCAACTGATGAACTTCCTCCCTAAGCATCTTCTGATCTTGACACAAGGCTTGCATGTCCCCCATGAATTGTCCCATCTGACTTCGGACTTCCCTCAACTCTGCCTGAATCTGTTCCATAGCCATCTTCTGTCTTCGCTACAAGTTAAGGTCTACAATTTTGAAGAAAACCCGGATCAGGATAACAAAACCAAGCCTCGAACACCTGTTATGCAAATGAAATGCAAAATGCAAAATGCAAACATGTCTATGTTAAATGCATGATGATTATGCAGATGCAAAGACATGGGATCAAGGTATCCAATGCTCAAACTTGTTGTTATGCCGTTGACTGAATTCAACCATAGCCCCACTTCAGCGAGAAAATACCGGAACATCGAAGACCAAAGTATAGGAACCTCATAACATCGGAGATCAAAGGTCTGCACTGATAAAAAATCTGGGTAGGTTAGAGGTCCATTTTCATGCATAACCCTCCCCCTCACAAGGTATGGACCTGATATCTGACAAGGTACGGCATCCTATGCGGTCATCAGCGTCACAGACTTTCGAGAAACGATGATACGTTCACCATTTCTGGTTTGGCATCATAATCTCCCGAAGCGGCCTCACTTAGCTGACTTCCAAATGATCGGTCCCTAGAGTCGACAATCCTCATATCCAAAATCCTCTCAACGGTCCAACGGACTGGAAAGGAAGTCATCAAAGAGAATCTCGTTTGAGCGCAAATTTCATGGGAACTAGTGCATGCCAAACATACAGGTTCACCACTACTTTCCACTTCTAATGCTAAGGTTATACTTAAGCCTGGGTTTTGGCTTATCTCTCAAAGAAACAACCCTCCCCATAGCACATCAGCAGCATAATATGATAATAAAATGCAAATGCAATAATATACAATGGATAATGTACATAAAGAAAAATAACTGCACAAAAGTAAACACCCAAAGACACACAACAGATAAGCGCTATGATTGACTCGCATAGGGAACCATCACAATCCCCAGCAGAGTCGCCAGCTGTCGCTACTGTGAAAATGGGCTGGAAAAGACAGAAGAGTCGCCACCGTTCGTTATTTATCCCAAAGAAAGGGAAAGGAAACGATCATAGAAAACTTACGAAAAAGGGAGAAGACATGTCATCGCAACCAAATCTTGGGTTCGAGAGTCGGTTACGCAAGAAGAAGGTATTAGCACCCCTCACGTCCATCGTACTCGACGGGATCCATGCATTGTTGTGTATCTAAAGGGTGTTTACTATCTAGCTAAAGGCCACAAGGACAAAAGAAAAGAAAAGAGACTCGATAGAGCATCTCCGCTCTATGCCTACGTACTCCCTCGTGCAATGGGAATGTCAGAGTCAACGTAGTTCGGAAAACTACAGATCAAGGTGGGGGAAGGTTGCTCGCCAATACATCGTCATCTTGTGCCTATGTATCCTCATTTGGTATGAGAAATCAGAGCAAACATAGATCCGGCTAACAAGACCACATGTTGGTTCAAATGTTTTACCCGAGCAGGGTTAATCCTTAGTTCTAGTAGTTAGGTATATGCAGCTCGACCATTGGAGACTTAGGCGTTACCTGTTTGCGGTAGAACCAAGAGTTAACAAAACTCTCCTTATGACAAAAAGTTTTCCAAATTAGGATCCCGAAGCATAAAATGGTTTGAAGTTTGTTTTTGTGTTTTTAGAAGAAGTGAATTGAGTTTGATTTGTAACTCATGTTGCACTAAAGACTATGACTTATGAGCGAATGCGTCGCATATCGTCCAAAGGACATACGCTAAACACTCTAGAAAATTGAGAGGAGGCCCCCCAATCATCATTTCCCAAATGCTTAAGGCTCGTAGCGTACAACACTTGTTATCCTTTATTATGTGTTTTGGAAGTGTTTGAAGATGAAAAGAGAAAGACACTCTAAAGGAAACTCGGTCCTAATGTTGTCATGCAAAGTGGACCTAGAGTTAGGATTGAATAGGGAATTCTACCTAATGTTATCATGCATGGGTTCAAGCCTAAGGTCTATCATAATCAATCTTGAACAAGAAAGATTATAGGTCTTAAGGGAACATGGCTAAGGAAGACAAAATAAGAAGAAGAAAGCATAAAAAGAAATATGCAAACATGCAATGCAACATAAACACAAACATGAAGAAAGAGGGAGGAAAAAAGTGTGGGGAAGTAGCCTCCACAAGCACATCTCAAACTCAAGCATGCAAATGAGAGGATGCAAGACAAAAAAGGAATGCGAGAAGGCAAGCAAACAAATGCCGACACACAAATGATCATCACTTTGAACCACATCTATGAAAAAATGCTTTCAAGTGGAAAACGATAATGCGTGTCGAAGAAATCATGATTAAACAATCAAGAACAACAACATATATCCAAAACATTTCACTCCTAATGCATCATACTGATCCATGAAGATTCGAAGTGAAACGATACCAAGACAACCTTGAAAAACAGCAAAACAGACCTGCCAGCACAGTGTTAATCGATTAACACCAGGGGTTAATTGATTGACCATTGAGAAATGCTTGAAAATTTGAATATTGTGTTGGTTAATCAATTAACCAATTGGTTAACCGATTAACACTGTGCCAGCAGTAGAAAACAGCAGTTAAAAAGTACTGTTCAGCAACTTATAACAATTGTGCACAAAATTAAACTAGAAATCAGTGATTCGATCAATATACAAACACATTTAAACATCAAGATCATGAATCACATGAATCAAATCAACCAAAGGTCAATCAAAAATGAAGATCCACATCGAATATGCAAAATAAGCTCAAAATGCAATGGATCTAGAATTCCAACCTACGAAGCGAAGAATTGCTTCGGTTAATGTTGATTCAACTTTAATTGGACAGATCCAAGCTAGAAATTCGGAAATCCTTCAAGATTCAATTGAGTTCTTGTAGTAGCAATGAAGATCCACCAATATTGAGCAAGAATTATCCAAATAAGCTCCTCTAAATCAACTTCAAAATTTAGATCCACAATAGCACGAAAATTGAATGGAGAAATTGATTCAATGAGGATGATGGATGAAGGTTTTAGCTGAAGAACTCAATGATTCCAATGGAGAATCAAAGAATTCAATGTGAGAAGAGCTTTAATGTAGTTTGGGAATGGAAAAGTTGAGAGCAAATTGAGAGAGTGAGAGTGAATTCTGAAAATTGAATGGAAATTATGAGGTTTGTCCTTGTGAGGTTTGGAGTAAATAAATTAAATACCCCATAGGTTTGGATCCAAATGAGTTTGGAATGTGGTTTGTGAAAACTTGGAATGGGATTAGGAATGGGAATTTGGAGGAAAAATGAAATTAACCAAAATTTGAAGTGGTTCTAGATCCTTCCTTTGGTGTAAAATCAATTTCTCAAGTGATTAAATTGGACCCCAAAGTGACTTCTCTTGAAACTTCACGTGCAGAGGCAAAATTTGCCTTGATTAATTGATTAACCGTATGGGTTAATTGATTAACACCTTCAAAATTCAAATTTAGTCTGATTTCACTTTGGTTAATCGGTTAACACTTTGAAATTTTGAATTTTGGCGCCTTTTGGAGGGAAAAGTGCACAATCATCTGTGTTCAACTGTTTTGGGCTTTGTTCAGCTTCTGAAACTTGCTCTTGAATTCTATGACCATGAGAATACTTGAGATAGCCTGAATGCTTCTTCCTGAGCTGAAATTATCCTGCAAAATAAAATAAAATGTTGGATCCTCTGTTGCTCGTTGTTCAGGTTCATGCACTGAAATGAAAACAGAGCCACAGGAAAACCTTGATCCCATGCTTCGAGAACAAATGATATGCTATGCAAAAATTCAAAAATGCAAAGGAAACATAAGCCAAGTTCACGAAAATCAGTTGGTCAAATTTTGGGGTACAACACTCCCCAGCCACTATGCTCTTTGCACCAGGCTTGAACCTTGAAAATTCTGGCAAGCACACGATGAATGTTATTACCAAAGTTATAACATCCACTGTGACATTGACTACTGTACTAACTAATTAGACTGTAAATGAAAGCAGTAAATAACATAGCAATTGTTCACTTAGTTCAGTGTCAACAACACCTACATATAGGGGCTATCAAGCCAGGGAGAAAATTCACTATTAGCAGAATTAATTCAGAGTCAAACAACACAGTTTGCACTCCTCACTTAAAACCTACCCAATGACACTTCAACCTAGAGACACTCTAGACCTGAGTATACCCACTCACTCCCCCTCAATCACCACAGTGATATCCAATTTACAAAGACAGAATAAATATGAAGAAACACTTCATACACACCTTGATCTTGCTTTACAGCTTTGATCAAGGAAGACATACACTTTTGCTTCACAGCTTTGAGTGAGACACATCTTAGAATCTACCTATCCAATGCAATCATACAACATACAATTGGTTGGAGTACAAGTATTCCTAAGACACAATTCACACGTGAAGACTAGCCATCTTCACTTACAAGTACTCTTGATTTGCACTCTCTAGTCTTCTGTCAAGAGCTACCCTTCTAGGATTGCTCCTTCTGATATTTATAGCAGCTTTAAGTCCTTTGGGCCTTGGTGCAAAAATTAGGTTTTATCCATAATAAAACCTCTCTTCAATGATTTGCACATTTTCCAATTTAATCAGAGACATTTTAGTTCACCTAGGGCTTCTAAAATGTTTCCTGAATTCCAGCTTGAGCTCCTATTTAGTTTCCTGGTTTCTAGCTACCAGAAAAACAAACATGTGCTTGATGTCATACGATCCAAGTCATAACATTGAGTATGACATCCAGCTTAACTTATAGTTAGCTGAGTTAACTTACCCTACACAGTCCACATTATGTATGTAGCAACATCAGACATGACATTCATACATACTCTAATGTTTTTGCCACAAAATGCAGTCAATCAAGAGCACTTACAAACTCCCCTATTGGCAAATTTTGGCTAAAACACTCTATTAACATATCAGAGATATACACACAGTAGAAGACTTATCGTGTCCTGTCATGCAGGAAAGTCACTAGCTCAACACATTCTCAGAGTCCTCACAGTTATCTCTCAGTCCTGTTATAACTCACCTTGTTAACCATCTATTAGTTACCATTACATATGACACATTTTGTTGAGTGAGTAACATACAGAGTTACTCCCCCTTAACTAATACAACTCACCAGCGGAACACTTCACCTACACACCCTGCAGTCACACAAACATCCAGCCTGATCTGGATGTTATGACATTTAGAATAGCATCCTGAAGTCACACACATACTTGTGCTACTCCCCCTGAAGGGATGCACAACACTCACATTCTGCTAATATCTTGCAGACACACATACACTCCTAAGCAGTAGCTTGAAGTTCACAGAGATTAGCTCCATCAGCAAACATATACTCAGCAGTTCTAGCAAACATTCTTCTACACAGTAGGAATTCACACATTACTAACAGCCTAAGCTATTATCACACATGCACACCAACAACTCAATAAGTTTTTCACACTTGCAGCAGCACCTTGGTTATTCAACCAAGTCTTCCACCTGTATTATCCTTGCCCTGTTGTTGTCCTAACATACTCTCACCCTTTTTAGCCACAAATTAAGATCCAACTAAAATAGTATATATCACAATGTGTAAGATTACATATGTTTGGGGTACATTACAAAAACTGCTCATGAAGAGCCTCATAAATTCATGTTGTTACAAAACACACATAAGAAAACCAATAAACTTCAAAACAGCATCACATCTTCCTCAGCTCAGCACCCAGCAGCCTGAGCTCCACAACAGTCTATCAGCTCAACACTCTTCCTACTCAGAGGCAGAACTGGAACTAATGTCATTAGCACCGGTTGAGACATTCTTCTCAGAATCTTCTCCTGACATACCCATACCATCAATATCAGCTTTACCTCTTTCAAGGATTTGAATGAAAGATTCTAGCTTGATCTTTCTTGCAGTTACTATACTAATGGTTTCTTCCATGTCCCTACATGTTTCCTTTAATTCAGCAATTATCATTTCTTTAGACATGTTGGCCTGCTCATTAGAAGTGAGAACCATATCAGGAACATGTCTCCCTGCAAAGAGTTTGAAGTGCAGAGATAGTGCAGACTTCCTCTTGCTGACAGCATCACTTGAGTTCAGGATCCCAGGATATTGATTTAGGATGATCTTACAAATGAGGGAAGGAAAAGTAATAGTCAGCTTGATAGCACTAATTATGGAGTGCTTAACAACTTGATCAAAGATGTACAGACCAAAGTCAAATTTAACTTTGGTACCTATGGCATGACTGATCTTGCCAAGGCCAACTGCACTGGTGGAAGTATTGTTGGTAGGCACCCAATTTGTTGCACCAATTCTATGAAGAATGGCATACTTAATACTTGGAATTGCTGCAGATAGCTTCCCTTTGGATGGCCAGGTGTTGACTTGACTTGCAGTGATGATTCTGCAAACCTGATTGTCTGAAGCAACCAATTCCTTCTCACCACCATTTACTCTCCCCAAGTATCTGTTGATCACAGCTGAATATAACTGCACACACTTTCCTCTGACAAATACCTTCATGAACTCCTTGTTGTTCCTATTTGAGATTGAGTCAGGTATGTTTACTAGGAACTCCTTTACCAGTCCTTCGTAACATTTGGAAAAGTCAGTGACTGTCTTGAGCAGTCCAGCTTTGTTGATCAGATTCATTACCTCCTTGATCTCCCAACCCTCCTTCCCCAATTCTCTCTCAAGGGCTATCCTCCTTAGGTATACATATCTCCATTTTGTCACACTGTGAATAGTATGAAGAGAGACATTGTCTAGAGGGGCAGCTGGCTTAGGTTTAAGAGTTTTCTTACCTTCTTGGTCTGCATGTGAAGGGGTTGATGTTTGGGCTTCACTACCTCTTCCAAAGACCATACTGAGAGGAATGATATCCAGGATGTCCTCCAGGGAGACGTTCTTGTGTTGAGCAGAGTCATGCTTGGGAGTTTGATGTTGAGACATTGTTGGTGACTTTGGCTGCATAAGGAAGGATTTTCTGTGGTGGTTGCATGAGGTATGCAGGGGGGTGATTTGGTGAGTGTACTCACAGAGGCAATCTGATAGTGTAAGGGGGCTAGAGGGGTTTGCTTGCAACTGCGGAGGGAGCTTGATATTTTGACTTATCAAAAACTGATCAATTTTCAAAATATAACTCCCTATTAATTGCTATAATTTCTCAACACACCACCTTTCCAAACTGCTTCTCTCATTTTCACTTAGAATAGTCTTATGATTCCTTGTGAACCTCGTGGCCCTTCGTGTGTCAGAGTCCTTAAGTTCCACACTATCTCCTCTAGGGTGCAATTGGTCATCACTATGCATTGTTATATTTCTATGAATTGAGTTTATAGTGATGTTACTCTGATTGTCACAATATAATGTCATAACATTCTGAGTGCCATTGATCTCTTGATGCTGGCCAATTTTCATTGACTCCATGAACTTCCAGTATAACCTATCTAGATTTATAAGATGTCTACCCTTTGCATGGGATATCCGAGCTTGCCCTTCGGTCTGATAGGCACCACAGTCTTTTCTTCCTTCTGGAGTTAAATTAGGAATTCCCTTCACAACTCCCTTGGATATGGTCTTCTTTGTCCTTTTAAGATGTCTGTCTTTCTCCAGCCACAGTTGATCCTCCTTTTCTTCCTTGATCAAGGCATTGAGGTTACTTCTGGGCTCCCATAAGTAACAGTTATTCTTGGGTCTGGATCCCCTCATTACTTCCTCACCTTCTTCATTGGTGACAACACATTTACCCTTAGTAAATTTGACATAGAGACCTTGATCACATAGTTGGCTGATACCGATAAGATTGATAATCAATCCTTTAACCACCATGACATTCTCCAGTTTTAGAACACCAGGATAATCCAGTTTTCTAGCACCTTTGGTTTCACCTCTAGCTCCATCTCCAAAAGTTACATGACTTGAGGAGTGAGGTTTTATGTTTACCAATACATTCTCTACCCCAGTCATGTGTCTAGAGCAACCACTATCAAAGTACCAATCTTCCTTGGTAGGTATCCTGAGAGAAGTGTGGGCTACTAAAGCCATATTCTTGGCAACCAGTTGTCTTTTCTTGTTAGGTGCATCCTTCTTAGGTTTAGTATGATGCTACTTCCTGACATGAGCACCCTGTTTGGATTTGCCTTGATGAGGATGACTAGGAAATCCATGTAGCCAGAAGCAAACAGATTTAATATTCCTAGTTTTCTACAGTGGTAACACCTATACCCTTGGAACTTACTCTTGACTTGGTTCCAGTTTATGTTTCTCTGATGTTGTGACATTGGTCGTGACATCATCTTTAACTTTTGAGTTTTAGGTTTAGGCTTCTTGACTTTCACGATGGGATTCTGTTTACCAATAAATCCCAGTCCAAACTTCTTTCCTGATGTCTGACCACTCTGTAGGATTTCTTCTAGAGTGTCAGTCTCAGGGTTTAGCATTCTTATGGACTTTGTCATCTGCTCCAATTTAGATTCCAACAAAATGACCTCACTTATGAGTGAGTCTATTGTGTCTAGCTGCTCTATCTTTTCAGCCTCTAATTCCCTTATGAACTTCTTCTGTTGTTCTCCTTGCTGGCATAATTCTACACTTCTTGTGCATAGCTTCTTATATGAGTCTGCAAGTTCTCCATATGTCAGCTCATCTTCACTTGAATCACCATCAAATATGCATACACTGTTCAGAACAGTGATATGTTTGGCAGACTCTTCTTCTGATCCATTTTCTGAGTCTCCATCAGAACAAGTGACAGTTAGGCCTTTTCCCTTCTTTTTGAGGTATGTGGGACATTCCTTTTTAATGTGTTTATATCCCTCACACTCATGGCACTGTACTCCTCTGCTTTGGCTGACTTTATCTTCAGATTTCTCTTTATCAACAGGCATGCTTTTGGTATAAGGTTTAGACTTAGCATCTATCCTTTTGACCAGTTTGTTGAATTGTCTTCCAAGCAAGGCTATTGCTTCAGACAAATTCTCCTCTTTTTCACCATCTTCTTCTTCTGAATCAGCAGTGTTTGAGACAAGAGCTATACTTTTTCTCTTTTTCTCCACAGTCTGATCACACATGCCCATCTCAAATGTTTGGAAAGAACCTATGAGTTCATCCACCTTCATGTTGCATATGTCTTGAGCTTTTTCAATGGCTGTTACTTTCATAGAAAACCTTTTAGGTAATGACCTTAGAATCTTCCTTACAAGCATCTCTTCAGTCATCTTTTCTCCCAAAGCTCCTGAGGTGTTTGCAAGTTCAAGAACATTCATGTAAAACTCATGAATGGTCTCATCTTCCTTCATTCTCAGACCTTCAAATTTGGTGGTCAGCATTTGAAGTCTTGACATTTTGACCTTGGAAGTTCCCTCATGAGTATTTTTGAGAGTGTCCCAAACATCCTTTTCCAGTTCACAGTGGTGTACCAGTCTGAAGATGTTTTTGTCTATACCATTGAAGAGTGAATTCAATGCTTTAGAGTTCCCAAGAGTTAATGCCTCTTTCTCTTTGTTCCATTCCTCTTCAGGACTAAGCACAGATGCTCCACCCTTGTTAGTCTTCACAGGATGTTCCCAGCCAGAGTTTGCAGCTCTCCAAGCCTTGATGTCTAAAGATTTTAGGAATGCAATCATCCTAGGCTTCCAATCATCATAATTAGAATCGTGCAGAATTGAAGGTCTATTTGTGAATCCTATGTCTTTATCCATAGTACCAGAATTTAATTCCCTAGATCTCACCCAGAATAAACAGGCAGGGTGCCTGCTCTAATGCCAATTTAAAATTCTGGCAAGCATACGATGGATGTTATTACTAAAGTTATAACATCCACTGTAACATTGACTATTGTACAAACTAATTAGACTGTAAATGAAAGTAATAAATAACACATCAATTATTCACCCAGTTCAGTGTCAACAACACCTACATCTGGGGGAAACCAAACCAGGGAGGAAATTCACTATTAGCATAACTAATTCAGAGTCAAACAACACAGTTTGCACTCCTCACTTAAAACCTACCTAATGACACTTCAACCCAGAGACACTCTAGACCTGAGTATACCCACTCACTCCCCCTCAATCACCACAGTGATATCCAATTTACAAAGATAGAATAAATATGAAGAAACACTTCATACACACCTTGATCTTGCTTCACAGCTTTGATCAAGGAACACACACACTCTTGCTTCACATCTTTGAGTGAGACACAACTTAGAATCTACCTATCCAATGCAATCATATAACATACAATTGCTTGGAGTACAAGTATTCCTAAGACACAATTCACACGTGAAGACTAGCCTTCTTCACTTACAAGGACTCTTGATTTGCACTCTCTATTCTTCTGTCAAGAGCTACCCTTCTAGGGTTGCTCCTTCTGATATTTATAGCAGCTTTAAGTCCTTTGGCCTTGGTGCATAAATTAGGTTTTATCCATAATAAAACCTCTCTTCAATGATCTGCATGTTTGCAAATTTAATCAGGGACATTTTAGTTCACCTAGGGCTTCTAAAATGTTTCATGAATTCCAGCTTGAGCTCCTATTCAGTTTCTTGGTTTCTAGCTACCAGAAAAACAAACCTGTGCTTGATGTCATACGACCCAAGTCATAACATTGAGTATGACATCCAGCTTAACTTATAGTTAGCTGAGTTAACTTACCCTGCACAGTCCATATTATGTATGTAGCAACATCATACATGACATCCATACATACCCTAATGTTTTTGCCAGAAAATGCAGTCAATCAAGAGCACTTACAAACCTCCTTGAATAGATTTTTGGTGCCAAGATGCTCCAGTCTTTGGATCAGCTCCTGGATGCGAATATCTTTCCTATGCATGATCTCTTCCAGATAGCGACAATGGTCCTTCCAAGAATCTTTTCTAAAGGCGTCTTTTATTTTAGGCTTCTTCACCTCCGCTTCGAACTTGAGCTCTTCTAAGGTTGACAAAGTCTTCTTAAGCTGCTTTTCACTTCGGCGTTTATGAGACGACTCTCTTATAACCTCTCTCTCTTTAACTTCGAGTTGCAGTTTTAACTTTTCAATATGATCATAGAGGACGCACTTTCTGATCAAAGGCCTTCTTCATCCTTCTTCAGTATAAACGACCTTATGCAATAGCTGCCAATATTTTCTCTTCGATAAGGTTCAGTTGGTCCAACCTGGTTCATACCCATTCGGCTTCGTCAAGCTTGATATCCGCCAAAATCCTTAAAGAAGGAATCTCAACTTCTAACGGTAGTACGACTTCTATATCATACACCAGCGAAAAAGAAGTTTCCCTTTTCGACGTATGCACCGAAGTACGATAACTGTGTAAAGAAAAGGGCAACATCGCATGCCAATCTTTGTATGTTACTACCTTCTTCTGCACAATCTTCTTGATATTCTTATTTATTGCCTTAACAGCAGCATTCATCTTCGGACGATATGGAGAAGAATTGTGATGTTCAATTTTGAAGCTCTAACACAGCTTCTTCATCATCGTGTTATTCAAATTTGAACCATTATTAGTAATGATTCTCCCAGGGATACCGTAACGACATATGATTTTCTTTATAAATCGGGCGATTACCTACTTTGTTACATTGGAAAATGAGGCCGCTTCCACCCACTTTGTGAAGTAATCAATGGCAACCAGAATGAAGTGATGCCCATTGGAAGCAATAGGCTCAATCTTTTCGATCATGTTAATGCCCCACATAGAAAAAGGACAAGGAGATGTCAACATATTCAGAGGAGTCGGGGGCACATGCACCTTATCAGCATAAATATGACATTTATGATATTTTCTGGCATATTTACAACAATCAGACTCCACTGTTATCCAATAATACCCTGCTCTCAACAATTTTCTGGCCATAGCATGTCCACCGACGTGAGTATCGAGAAAACCCCCTCATGAACTTCTTCCATCAACAAGTCTGCCTCATGTTCATCAACATAACCAAGCAAGACCATATCAAAGTTCCTCTTGTACAAACATCATCCTTGTTCAGATAGAAATTACAAGCTAGCCTCCTTAGAGTCTTCTTATCTTTGTTGGATGCCCCTGATGGGTATTCTTGACTTTTAAGAAAGCATTTGATATCATGAAACCAAGGTTTACCATCTGACACGTCTTCGGCAGCAAATACAAAAGCAGGTCTATCAAGATGCATAATGTTGATTGTCAGAACTTCATTCAAATAATTTACCTTGTACATTAACACTAACATTGCCAGCGTATCTGCCATCTGATTTTCAGCCCGAGGCACATGATGAAATTCAACCCTGTCAAAGAAAGGTAACAATCTTCGGGCATAATTCTTATAAGGCACCAAGTTTTCCTGACGAGTCACCCACTCACCCTTGATCTAATTAACCACCAGCACTGAATCGCCATATACATCAAGATTCTTGATCCTCAGATCAATGGCCTCTTCTAACCCCATGATGCAAGCTTCATATTCTGCTTCATTTTTGGTGCAGGTAAACATCAATCGGGCAGTGAACGGTATATGAGAGCTGTGGGGAGTAGTAACGGTTTCCCCGATTTCGTTATCATATGAGTTGACAACACCATTAAAGATCAAACTCCACTAAGATCCAATCTCAAGCTCCTCGTCAAGCAAAGGCTCATCATAGAATTTCATTTTTAGAAACATGATATCTTCATCCGAAAATTCGAAGTCCTCAATAAGTTGTTGAGCAAGATACTCTGACATAAGACTTCCCTTGATGCCTTACTAGGAGACGTAATGAATACCGTATTCTGTCAAAACCATCTGCCAGCGGTAAATCCTTCCAGTGAGTGCTTGCTTCACAAACACATATTTGATCGGATCCATCTTCAATATCAACAAGGTTGTGTGGTTTAACATATACTGCCTAAAACGCTTAGCTGCCTAAGCGAGTGCACCACATGTTTTCTCCAGCATTGGGAATCTCGACTCACAATCAGTAAATTTCTTACACAGGTAATAGATGGCATGCTCTTTTCTACGTGTCTCGTCCTGTTGACCGGGCACATACCCCATTGAATTCTCAAGAACTATTAGATACCTAATCAAAGATATTCCTGCTACCAGAGGCATGAGGATGGAAGGCTCCTGCAAATATTCTTTTATCTTTTCAAATGTTTTTTCACAGTTCTTATTTCACCTAACCGCTTGATCATTTCTCAATAATTTCAATATTGGTTCACACGTGGCTGTAAGATGAAAGATGAACCTAGAAATGTAGTTCAACCTCCCCAAGAAACCACGAACCTCTTTTTCTGTTTTCGGATCAGGCATCTCTTGTATTGCTCTTATCTTGGCAGGATCAACCTCGATACCTTTTTCACTAACAATGAAACCCAGCAATTTACCAGACCTCCCCCCCCCCAAAGGTGGACTTGTTCGGATTCAACCTCAGTTTGAATTTCCTTAACATTTCAAACAACTTCAACATATTAACCAGATGTATTTTCTTCGTCTGTGACTTCACGATCATGTCATTAATATAGACCTCAATCTCTTTGTGAATCATATCTTGAAAGAGATTCACCATTGCCAGCTGATAAGTTGCCCCAACATTATTCAATCCAAAGGGTATCACCTTATAACAGAACCTCCACTGTGGTGTTATGAACTTCGTTTTTTCCATGTCTTCTAGGGCCATTTTGATTTGGTTATACCCAGAGAAGCCATCCATGAAGGAAAACACAGAAAACTGAGTAGTATTATCCACTAAACATCAATGTGAGGGAGTGGGAAATCGGCATCCAGACTTGCTCTATTCAAATCCTTATAATCAACACACATCCTGACCTTTCCATCTTTCTTAGGTACATGAACAATATTAGCAACCCACGGAGGATAATTAGTCATAGCAAGAAACCCGACGTCCAACTGTTTATGAACGTCTTCTTTGATTTTGACATCCATATCCGATCTTTTTCTTCTCAACTTTTGCTTGACCGGAGGACACTCCTCTATGAGAGGCAAGCGGTGCACCATGATGTCCGTGTCAAGCCTAGGCATTTCTTGACAAACCCAAGCGAAGATATCCACATACTCTTAAAGTATTTCAACCAATATTCTCTTGACATTGTCTTTCAATGCGGCCCTAATTTTGACTTCCTTATTTGCATCTTCTGTACCCAGATTAATGATCTCAATATCCTCCTGATGAGGTTGTATAATCCTCTCGTCTTGTTTTAACAGTTTGGCTAATTCCTTAGGAAGTTCACTGTCTTCGATAATCTCCTCTTCAACATGGTAAATAGGATTGTCAAAGTCATACCGAGTCGTAGCTAAATTATTATTGATAGAATCTGACTGAATGGATCTGCATGAGTGATGTTTTATGTTTTATTAAGGATGCAAAGATAAAAAAAACAAAACAAAAACACATTACCATTTTTAAAAGATGAAAAAAGTAAAATGAAAAATAGGGAGCGCAACATTTGAATGCAAAACGTCCTTTATTCATGATAACATTGAAAATAAAACACGTGGGCCCTACAAATGAGTCACTACGCCTTGGTCAGAGCGCGGGACTTGACTGATGTAAAAATAAGAATAATTACTCTTCACGAGTGACCAGGATTGCTTCCTCGAGAGACCAGTTGCACAAATGTTGGCCTGGGATGCAGGGGCAGATCCAACTGTCCATGTCGCAATCGCTATTGACCTCTTCTTCCCCTATTGCACGAATTTGATAAAAAATGACCCCAGCGCTTGTGAACTTGACAGGACCCTTGAACCTCGGCGGAGCTTCCGACAACTTTTAACCTAATCCAAACTTATCATTATTCATTGGAACTTCAAGAACATGGCCACAACATGTGCCTCTTTCGAAGAATACATTGAAACCTCTGGCTTTTTATCCTTTACAGGAGGCTCCTTCTGAATATGAACTGCTTCAAAATCCTGACAGAGGGTTTTATGCATCTCTCTATCAACCTCAACATACTTAAATGATGACAAATGTCTAACCATAATTTCCTCCTCACCACAGACGGTAACAATCCTTCCTTCAACCATAGACTTCAGCTTCTGATGCAGAGTTAAAGTAACTGCATAGGCATAATGTATCCAAGGACGGCCTAACAAACTGGTGTAGGCAGACTGAATATGCATGCTGTACAAAGTTGTATAAAAAATTATTAGTTCAACTTGAATAGGCAAAACCACCGCACTACCAAATCACTCGGCCTGGAAATCACACCCTGTGTATCCAACTTTATAAGAGCCTTCTTTGGCAGCACATTCAATGATAATCCAGTATCTACCAACACATGGGATAACAGAGAGCCCCTACACTCGATGGAAATATGAAAGGTCTTATTATGGTTCCTTCCCACCGGCGTCAAATCCAGAATGGTAAACCCCAGACCGTTCCCTGCGTTAACATGGGCAACTACCCCTTCAAGTTGATTTACCAAAATCTCTTGAGGAACATAGGCAGCATTCAACACCTTCAGTAATGCATTTCTGTGTGCCTCGGAATATATTAACATATATAGAATGGAGATATTTGATTGTGTCTGATTCAACTGGTAGACAATATTATAACCACTCTTACGAATCAACCTCATACATTCCTCTACATCTTTTGAGAAAGAAGCGTCACCTGACTGTTGTTGCAAGGAATCATCCACAAACTTTCCTTTACCCTTATCCGATCTATCAACATTAACATTTGGCGAAGAGAAGATGCTACCACTGCGCGTGATACCTCTAGTACCAACAATATTATCCATAGTAGACCTAACATCCAAAGAACCCAACAACTCTTATTTCTGTCCATTGCAAAATACCTTAGCCCCGTAGTTCCACGAAATTGATTTAGTACTCTCATATGGTATCGGTCTTGGTGTAGTAATAATGACAGGTGCTTGTCTCACGGGAGCTGAAATATAGACGGTCTTGTATGCCATTCCTCATTAATCTCATCATTAAAATCCTCAACAACATCATTCTCAATATTAGTTCTGTAAAACTGTAACTATTTGTCATTCATAAGTTTCTGTATACCATTCCTCAACAGGTCACAGCCCTCGGGCTGCAATACACATCTCTGACAATCGAAAGCACAACCTGGGAAAACATCCCCCTGCAAGCTTAATCAAAAATTAAGTTGGACTAGGAGGCCTTAAGGGAACATGCAAGAACAAGCCAAAATAAAGAAAACAAAACAAAAACAGCAGCTACAACAACTCTTCCAGCTCAGAACAGTATTAAAATCCAACACGCAAGCAAAACAGCTTTTAGCAACGAATATTTTCAGGCAGAAACAGGTGTAAAAGGCAGCAAGGCAGAATGTAACACCCCACTTCCCAGAATTAAAATAAAATACGATCATTTTAAGTAAACATCAGAGTTTCTCCTCTAAAGCGGGATATCACATCAATTAATTCAACATAACTCTTCATTAGATGGTTTTCAAAATAAACAGCGGAAATTACTATTAATTCATCATTCTCGGCCATCCGCCAAATTACATAAAAACATTCATTAAGAGGGTTTACCAAGGTATGATACGTCACAGGAGTAAAACAAATTCAACATAAAAACAAATAAACACCCAAGTCTCGTGCTACGTATCAGAGCATCCTAAGACTCGACTCGCACACCACTATCCAAGCTAGCTATGTACCTGGATTATCTGTACTTCCGAAGAAGCACAGACCACAACAACAACAACAAAGGGGTGAGAAACATGATAAAAAGTTATCGGTAATAAGATACATGAATAAAAGGTAGTAATTATACGAAATATCACCCAACATGCATCAACCACGACCTACTGTCCAACATCAACACAACATACAACAATGCAAATATGCAACTCAACACCATGCATGCAGTACCGACTTATTGGTTCATTCAATCGAACCCCGGATATATCACATACACCCCTCCTTGGCAATGACCCATCCCCACCATTCTCCACAAGGGAGTACGGATGAATCACATACACTCCTCCTGAGCAATGATTCATCCCACCAAAACACCATGTATGCACGACACCAAATGCACAACAAATAAACCCAAGCACACTAAATGCACACGATCCTCCTGATCACATCACCATGCATCATATATATTACACACCAATCAAATATGTTAATTAAATTAAATATTAGGGAAATTTTCATTTTAACACCAAGTATACATTCTTTTCCATTAAACACCATCCTTATGCCCATCATGACCAAAGGGATCCTACAAAACGAGAGAACAAAGCAAAACAGTACAAAATCACATTTTGATGTCATGTTCGCTGGCTCACTCGCCTAGCGAAGCCTTAGTGAACGCTTGATGTAACACCCCCTTTCTATACCCCCAAATAAAACAATTAAATTATTTAGGCACTTAACAAAAATTTTCATCAGAGTATAAATTAACACATGGTATAAAAGAGGTACGTCACATTATCCAGGAAATTCAAAACATATACAACACCTGCTCATAAGGATATGCAACAAAGGGTAAATCACAACAAAGGAACTTAGTCCTTAAAACCCACATATCAATATTTAGAATAAAAGCGAAAACATCTAAACATTGAATCACTTCATTCATATAAACATTATATACATCAACAGTTTAATTCAAGTCATAAGTCATGTTTACAAAACATTCACCAGCAGATACATACACAGATGTATCACAAAAGAATCAAACAATTCCTAACTACCCGATGCTACATATCAGAGCCAACCGACCAAAAAGAATGAAGCCACGCTTCACAAAAGACCTCCAGCAAACCTACTATGCAATGCCTCATAGAGCATCATAAAACAGCAGAAGGGTGAGAAACATTATCATAACAAACAATGAATATAATTATATATCTATATACACCAACATAGAATACACACAACATATTTCTCACCGCAACTCATCGCAATTCATCATAATGTATATCTACACAACTAAGCATATTCGCCAATCATGCTTCACAACTCACAACATTTCCACATAAACATTTGCACTTATGTTTACTTCAACAATTCACATAAACATACACGATTATGTTCATTACACCAATACATCATATGAAGATGATAATGCAACACATAGAGACCGACTCACGACTCTATGCAGATGCAAATGCGGTACCGACTCATTCAGTAGGTTCAATTGAAGAACCAAATGGAACCATCGCTCGTTACCGAAGTAACTCCCTGTCGGGCCTACGATGTTCACCCATCGCTCACACCTCACATGGGCACACGATGTTTCAGGATTTCTCACACCCCACACGAGCACATAATCTGATTTCTCCCACCTCATAAGGGCACACAATCATTCTGAAGATTCTCCATGGAATCAACTATAAACCATCGCACACCCCACAAGGGCACACAATCGTTTCTGCAGATCCTCCTATGGATCAAAAATAAACCATCGCTCACACCCCACAAGGGCACACGATCGTTTCTGCAGACCCTACGCGGGATCAGACACACAAGAATGCAATCATGATGTTTCACATGCAAAATTACCCAACATACTCTTGAAATGCATACATATTCACAAATATATAATTATGCATTTTCACCTCATAACAGCACATACAATTTACGCACATTCACATTAATCATGCCAAACGGCCATATTCTACACTCCACGATTCACAATCTAGGATTCACGCCTTACCCACAACACATCACATCACAACAGCACACAAACTATCCATTCAGATAAGGATCAAACATAATTACACCAAACAATCGACAATTGGATGTAAAGCACAGGAAATAAAAGAAAATGTTGTCACATTCACCGACCTTCGCCTGGCGAAGCATTTGGCGAATGCTCGCCACCACACTCGCCTGGCGAACTCGCTGGCGAAGACAGACAGTAGCTACTGGAAGTGTTCGCTACTAATCGCTACCACACTCGCCTGGCGAAGCCTCTCACCGCCTCCTTCGCTTGGCAAACTCACTGGCGAAGACAGAGTTGGGCTACTGACTTGGTTCGCTACCCATTCGTTGGGATTCGCCTGGTGAACCTTCGCTCCCATTCGCCTAGCGAATGCTAGCGAATCTGCGAACTCAGAAATCCCTAACTATCAAAATCGCCCGATCCTTTCTAAATCAACCGATTCACCCCAAACCAGTTTCTACCACCTTAGTCTAACATCCCTCGACTAAACTTTACCACTTATTCTCATTTTTAACCGTTAAAACTCGGTTTCTATCGATTAAATCAAATTCGACCTAAAAATGGAAAATGAGCAAAACTCTCCCCAATCCAAAATCAAACCAACAGTACATACATAATCATACACATCGAAAGAATAATAAAGTTTCACACGCTTACCCGATTAATCGAAGCTTAGAAGTTGATTCTTGATGGTTCTAGGTTTTTCTCCTCTTCCTCCTCCTTTCTCTTCTTTCCTTTCTATTTCTTTCTATCTCTTTTCTTTTCTCTCTATTTCCACTTATACTCTTTCTATTATATTTCTCTCAAATAACAACTAATTAAGGATTATCTAAAATACCCTCTAATTAATTCCCAAAACTCTCCGAATAATAAAATATCATAATATGTACACTTAACATATTAATATTCAAATTTCACAAATGAAATAATAATCAATCAAATAAATCAAAAGACTCAACAAAATCAGAAATTCAGAATCGGGGCGTTACAACTCTCCCCCACTTTAGAAATTTTCGTCCTCGAAAATATTACCTGATCCAAACAATTCCGGATGCGACTCTCGCATCTTAGTCTCCAATTCCCAAGTCATGTTGCCTTTCGCAGCACCTCCCCATGCTACTTTCACAAGTGCAATATCCTTGCCTCTTAGCTCCTTAATTTCACGATCCAAAATCCTAATCGGTAAAACTTCAACCGTAAGGTTATCTCTTACTTCAACCTCGTCCATAGGAATCACGTGACGGATCCGAAACATACTTCCGAAGTTGCGAAACATGGAACACATCATGCAAATTCGAAAGATTCGGAGGCAATGCCACATGATACGCCACATCACCCACTCGTGCAATAATTTGATACGGACGAATAAAACAAGAAGTCAACTTCTTCGACTTCAAGGCACAACCCACACCCGTAACCGGTGTAACTCTCAAGAACACATGGTCGCCTTCTTGAAACTCAAGATCTTTCCTTCTCTTGTCATGATAACTCTTCTGCCTACTCTGAGAAGCTCTCATCCTTTCCCGGATAAACTCCACCTTCTCCGTCGTTTGTTGTACCATCTCCGGCCCAACAACCGACTTCTCACCAGTTTCATGCCAACACAAAGGTGTTCGACATCTCCGACCACACAAAGCCTCAAATGGCGCCATACCAATACTTGAGTGAAAACTGTTATTGTAGGTGAACTCAATCAACACTAAATAACTATCCCAAGCACCACCTTGCTCTAGTACACAAGCACACAACAAATCCTTCAACGACTGAATCATCCTCTCGGTTTGACCATCTGTTTCCGGATGATAAGCCGAACTCAATCTTAGCTTAGAACCCAAAGTCTTTTGCAAACTCTCCCAAAACCTTGAAGTAAATATAGGATCTCTATCCGATACAATACTCTTAGGAACTCCATGCACCTTCACAACCACACGAACATAAATCTCGGCTAACTTTTCCAAAGGATAACTAATATCAATCGGAACGAAATGAGCAGATTTAGTAAGCCTATCAACAATCACCCAAATATCATTATGACCTCTTTGCGTATTCGAAAATCCCATAATAAAATCCATCGATATACTATCCCATTTCCACTCTAGAATATCCAAAGGTTGCATCAATCCACTAGGCTTCTGATGTTCTACCTTAGACTTCTGACAAGTCAAACATGCATACACAAACTGAGCTACATCTCTCTTTAATCCAGACCACCAAAAGATTTTCTTCAAATTTTGATACATCTTATTCGCTCCCAGATGAATACTTAAGTTACTCTGGTGTCCTTCCTCCAATATCATCCTTTTCAACTCTGCATCATCGGGAATACAATTACGACCACGAAATTTCAAAACTCCAAAATCATCAACCTTGAAATCCTCATTCTCATTTGTCATCAAATCAACGAACTTCAGATCCAACTTCTGCTTTTCACATACGGTTGCAAGAAAATCATTCGTAATACGAAGCATACCAAGTGTCATACTTCTCGGCGTCATTTCACAAACCAAACTCAAATCTCTAAAGTTCTCCCAAAGTTCTCATTCTTTCATCATCAATGTAGACATGTGCAACGACTTCCGACTTAAGGCATCGGCCACCATATTTTCCTTACCCGGATGGTAATTCAAACCAAAATCATAGTCTTTCAAAAGCTCTAACCACCTCCTTTGCCTCATATTCAATTTCTTTTGATCAAATAAATACTTCAAACTCTTGTGATCACTAAAAACTTCAAATCTTGCACCATAAAGATAATGCCTCCAAATTTTCAAAACAAACACCACGACCGCTAATTCCAAATCATGCGTAGGGTAATTCTTTTCATGCACTCTCAATTGTCTCAAAGCATAAGCCACAACTTTTCCATCTTGCATCAATACACCACCCAAACCTGTCAAGGAAGCATCACAATAAGCCACAAAAGGTTCCATAGGATTCGGCAAAATCAAGACCGGCGCTGTTGTAAATCTTCTTTTTAACTCAATGAAACTCTTTTCACAATCAGCATCCCAAATAAAAGTCTTTCCCTTACAAGTCAACTGCGTTAATGGAAGTGCCAACTTGGAAAATCCTTCAATAAACCTCCGATAATAACCTGCCAAGCCCAAAAAGATTCGAATCTCTGTAATCGATCTAGGAGTCTCCCATTGCATTACCGCATCAATCTTGGATGGATCCACACTAATACCATTACTGGAAATAATATGCCCGAGAAAACTCACTTCCGACAACCAAAATTCACACTTTGACAACTTAGCATACAATTGCTTCTCTTTCAAAATCTGTAACACAATCCTCAATTCCTCTTCATGCTCCTCTTGAGACTTAGAGTAAATCAAAATGTCGTCGATGAACACAACCACAAAACGATCCAACTGCTCAAGAAAAACACGATTCATGTATTCCATAAACACACCCGGCGCATTAGAAACTCCGAATGGCATCACAGAATATTCGTAATGACCATACCGTGTCCTAAAAGTCGTCTTTGGAATATCCTCCTCCTTAACCCAAATCTGGTGATAACCCGATCTCAGATCAATCTTGCTAAAAACACGCGCTCCAACTAATTGGTCCATCAAATCATCGATTCTTGGAAGCGGATACTTATTCTTAATTGTCACCTTATTCAACTGCCGATAATCAATGCATAACCTCATACTCCCATCCTTCTTCTTTACCAACAATACCGGCATACCCCAAGGAGAAACACTTGGTCTTACAAACCTCTTGTCCAACAAATCATTCAACTGCTCCTTCAGTTCTACCAATCCCGATGCTGACATACGATACGGTGCCATCGAAATCGGTCTAGTACCGGGAACTAGATCAATAGAAAACTCAACTTCTCTTTCCGGCGGCAGATCCGCAATCTCCTCCGGAAACACTTCTGGAAAATCACACACCACTGGAAACACATCAAGCTCAACTTTGCTCTCCACAGACAACGATGCAAACAAGCCGAACAACTGAGCTTCGTCCGCTAAAAGTTTATTCAACTCTTTAGTGGATAGAAAACTCTCACCTTCATCATCTTCCAAAGAAGGAAACCTTACTAACTTGTGATAGCAATATAAATGAACTCTATTAAATTGTAACTAGTCCATACCCAAGATCATGTCCAAACCTTCCAACGGCAAACACACTAAATCCATAATGAAGTCTTTACCATACATGGTCAAAGAACAACTTACACACACCAAAGAAGTAGTTACCGACCCCGAAGCGGGAGTCTCAATAACCATGTCTCCACTCAAAGAAACCATGCACAAACTCAAACGCTTAGCACACTCAAGAGAAATGAACGAATGAGTCGCTCCAGTATCAATAATAGCAACTAAAGGCATATTATTAATAAAGCATGTACCTTTAATCAAGCGATCCGCATTAGTAGTGTCTGAACCTGCTAATGCAAATACTTTTCCATCCAACTGAGCTTGCTTTGGTTTGGTACACTTGGTACTAATATGACCAACTTCTCCACAATTAAAACACTTTACCACATTCCTTCTACAACCAGAAGTGGCATGTCCAAGACTTCCACAATTAGCACACTTCTCCACAGACTTTCCATATTAAAAAGATTTGTGGCCAATCACGCCACACTTGTAACATTTGACTGCACCAGAACTTCCTTCTTCGGGTCTCCTATCAAAGTTTCCCTTATACATGCCCTTATCAACAGGCGTCACATAAGGTCCATTCCTTACTTGTTGCTTGCCTTTCTTCTCACTCAAACTCTTATAATGAGTAGATCAAGCCCTGTTGTCCTCTTTAAAAATCCTACAACATTCGGTCAAGTCTGAAAATCTTCGTATTTTTTGGTATCCCACCGCTTGCTTTATCTCAGGACGCAAGCCATTCTCATACTTAATGCACTTAGAGAACTCCGCCGTAACCGCCGCATAATGAGGATGAAATTGAACTAATTCCACAAACTTGATCGTGTAGTCCACCACGGACATATTGCCTTGCTTCAGCTCAAGAAATTCCATTTCCTTTTTTCCCTTTACACTCTCAGGATAATACTTTCTCAAGAATTCGGTAAAAATAAATCCCAAGTTATTTCTTTGTCATCTACCTCAAGAACTTGTCTCATACCGACCCACCAGTCGTCGGCCTCTTCTCTCAACATGTGAGTTCCAAGTCTCACTTTGTTTCCTTTAGCACATCCCATAACTCTAAAGATTCTCTCAATCTTCTTCAACCAGATCTGAGCACCGTCCGGATCAAACCTCCCCTTGAATATCGGCGGCTGATTCTTTCTAAACTCATCATTAGCGTTCGCATTCGGTGCACCTTGCACCGCCCTAGCCATAGCCTCCAACGCTGCAACCATAGCATTGTCATTACGACCATCCATATTCTGATGATTCCCAAAAATAACAACAAGGTTAAACAATCGTTAAACCAACACAACAACAAGATAGACACAACTGACTCAACACTGGCTCTGATACCACTTAATGTAACACCCCCTTTCTATACCCCCAAATAAAACAATTAAATCATTTAGGCACTTAATAAAAATTTTCATCAGAGTATAAATTAACACATGGTATAAAAGAGGCACGTCACATTATCCAGGAAATTCAAAACACATACAACACCTGCTCATAAGGATATGCAACAAGGGTAAATCACAACAAAGGAACTTAGTCCTTAAAACCCACATATCAATATTTAGAATAAAAGCGGAAACATCTAAACATTGAATCACTTCATTCATATAAACATTATATACATCAACAGTTTAATTCAAGTCATAAGTCATGTTTACAAAACATTCACCAGCAGATACATACACAGATGTATCACAAAAGAATCAAATAATTCCTAACTACCCGGTGCTACATATCAAAGCCAACCGACCAAAAAGAATGAAGCCACGCTTCACAAAAGACCTCCAGCAAACCTACTCTGCAATGCCTCATAGAGCATCATAAAACAGCAGAAGGGTGACAAACATTATCTACACAACATATTTCTCATCGTAACTCATCACAGTTCATCACAATGTATATCTACACAACTAAGCATATTCGCCAATCATGCTTCACAAGTCACAACATTTCCACATAAACATTTACACTTATGTTTACTTCAACAATTCACATAAACATACACGATTATGTTCATTACACCAATACATCATATGAAGATGATAATGCAACTCATAGAGACCGACTCACGACTCTATGCAGATGCAAATGCGGTACCGACTCATTCATCAGGTTCAATTGAAGAACCAAATGGAACCATCGCTCGTTACCGAAGTAACTCCCCGTCGGGCCTACGATGTTCACCCATCGCTCACACCCCACATGGGTACACGATGTTTCAGGATTACTCACACCCCACACGGGCACACAATCTGATTGCTCACACCCCACAAGGGCACACAATCGTTCTGCAGTTTCTTCACGGAATCAAATATAAACCATCACTCACACCCCACAAGGGCACACGATCGTTTCTTCAAATCCTCCTAGGTATCAAAACTAAACCATCGCTCACACCCCACAAGGGCACACGATCGTTTCTGCAGATCCTACGCAGGATCAGACACACAAGAATGCAATCATGATGCTTCACATGCAAAATGATTCAACATACTCTTGAAATGCATACATATTCACAAATATATAATTATGCATTTTCACCTCATACCAGCACATACAATTTACGCACATTCATGTTAATCATGCCAAACGGCCATATTCTACACTCCACACTTCACAATCTAGGATTCACGCCTTACGGCTACCCACAGCACATCACATCACAACAGCAAACAAACTATCCATTCAGATAAAGATTAAACATAATTAAACCAAACAATCGACAATTGGATGGAAAGCACAGGAAATAAAAGAAAATGTTGTCACATTCACCGACCTTCGTCTGGAGAAGCATTTGGCGAATGCTCGCCACCACACTCACCTGGGGAACTCGCTGGCGAAGACAGACAGTAGCTACTGGAAGTGTTCGCTACTAATCGCTACCACACTCGCCTGGCGAAGCCTCTCGCCGCCTCCTTCGCCTGGCAAACTCACTGGCGAAGACAGAGTTGGGCTACTGACTTGGTTCGCTACCCACTCGCTGGGATTCGCCTAGCGAACCTTCGATCTCATTCGCCTAGCAAATGCTAGCAAATCTGCGAACTCAGAAATCCCTAACTGTCAAAATCGCCCGATCCTTCTAAAATCAACCGATTTTCACCAAAGCAGTTTCTACCACCTTAGTCTAAGATTCCTCGACTAAACTTTACCACTTATTCTCATTTTTAACCGTTAAAACTCGGTTTTTACCGATTAAATCAAATTCGACCTAAAAATGGAAAATGAGCAAAACTCTCCCCAATCCAAAATCAAACCAACAGAACATACATAATCATACACATCGAAAGAATAATAAAGTTTCACACCCTTACCCGATTAATCGAAGCTTAGAAGTTGATTCTTAATGGTTCTAGGTTTTTCTCCTCTTCCTCATCTTTTCTCTTCTTTCCTTTCTATTTCTTTCTATCTCTTTTCTTTTCTCTCTATTTCCACTTATACTCTTTCTATTCTATTTCTCTCAAATAACAACTAATTAAGGATTATCTAAAACACCCTCTAATTAATTCCCAAAACTCTCCGAATAATAAAATATCATAATATGTACACTTAACATATTAATATTCAAATTTCCCAAATGAAATAATAATCAATCAAATAAATCGAAAGACTCAACAAAATGGGAAATTCAGAATCAGGGCGTTACACTTGCTATCTCGCTCGCCTAGCGAACTCTCTAGCGAAGGCAGACAGTGGCTACTTGAAGTGTTCGCTACCCAGCTCGCCTAGCGAAGCCTTAGCGAATACTCGCTACACTACTCGCTCCAGCGAACAAGGGTCTATTTGGTTTTGTCCAAGTCTGGGACCATTTGCTACTGGCTCGCTAACAGCTCGCCTAACGAACCACTCGCTAGCTGCTAGCCTAGCGAGTTCTGCGATCTCTCCAAACCCTCACTGTCCAAACTGTCAAAACTTCACAAAATCTCCCGATTTCACTCAAACCAGTTCCCGTAGTCTTAGCCCAATATTCTCCGACTGAACTACGTAATTTATTCTAGGTTCTAACCGTTAAAACATCAACTCTACCAATTAAATTATTTTCGACCTAAAATGGAAAACTACACAAAAACACCCAAACCATCCAAACAATCCCTATATAATCACATGCATGGATAGGATCACGATATTTCATACCCTTACCTCGATTAATTGATCAGATTGACAAAGAATCCTGAAGAATTGGCAGCTCTAGCCTTGCCTCTCTTCCTTCTTGCTCTTCCTCCTCACTCTTTCTCTAAACTCTTTTATCGTGTTCCTCTCCTCTTCTTCCCCCAAAAACCTCACTAATACCCCCTTAAATCCCTATCTTCCTCACTTAATCTAATAATAATACAAATAATAATAATAATAACAATAGAATAACCATATTACTATTAAGTATTAAATTATTATTATTATTATTAATTACATTATATTAATATTAAACTCTATAGTTTATTAAATAATCTCTATACTTAAGGGCACTCACCAACGCACTCTGACACACCCCCTCATAAAGACACACCGAAATAAAATAACACCAAAAAGACTAAATAATTAAAAATGGGTGTTATAAATCTCCCCCACTTTAATTATTTTCGTCCTCGAAAATTACCTGAGGGAAACAAATCCGGATATGTTTCCCGCATTCTGCTTTCCAATTCCTAGGTCACACTGGCTCCTGCAGCACCTCCCCAAGCCACTTTCACCAAGGATATATCCTTCCTTTGGAGTTGTTTCATCTTACGATCTTCGATCCTCAACGGCATCGTCTCAACAGTAAGATTCTCCCGGACTTGAACTTCATCTCTCTGAATCACATGAGATGGGTCCGAGACATACTTTCGAAGTTGCGAAACATGAAACACGTCATGCAAATTCGAAAGTTTAGGCGGCAACGCCACCCTATAAGCTACAACACCAATTCTCCGCAAAATCTGATACGGTCCAATAAACTTAGGATCCAGCTTCTTGGATTTCAATGCACGACCCACACCAGTCACTGGGTTAACTCTTAGGAACACATGATCACCTTCACTGAATTCCAGTTCTTTTCTCCGGTTATCATGATAACTTTTCTGCCTACTTTGAGACGCTTTCATCTTCTCGCGAATCATCTGAGTTGTCTCAGTAGTCTGCTGCATAATTTATGGTCCCAATACCACCTTCTCACCTGTTTCATACTAACATAGAGGAGTTCTGCACCGTCTACCATATAAAGCCTCAAACGGTGCCATCCCGATACTAGAATGGTAACTATTGTTGTACGTGAACTTGATCAACGGTAAATGAGTATCCCATGCACCACCCTTTTCCAACACACAAGCTCTCAGTAAATCCTCCAGTGACTGAATAGTCCTCTCTGACTGACCATCAGTTTGCGGATGGTAAGTTGAACTCAACTTCAACTTAGTACCCAAAGCTTCTTGCAAACTACTCCAAAATTCTGAAGTAAACCTCGGATCTCTATCTGACACGATACTCGATGGAACACCATGTAGCTTCACAATTACTTGAATATAAATCTCTGCCATCTTTACCAACGGAAAACTGATATTAATCGGCACAAAATGTGCAGACTTCGTAAGTCGATCCACAATTACCCAAATAGCATCGAATCCTCTCGCTGTATTTGGCAAACCCGTAACAAAATCCATGGTTATACAATCCCATTTCCAAACCGAAACTTCCAACGGTTGCATAAATTTAGGGGGTTTCTGATGTTCCACCTTTAATTTCTGACATGTCAAACAGGCGTAAACAAATTGAGCTATATCTCTTTTCATACCGGACCACCAAAATATCTTTCTTAAATCGTGGTACATCTTCGTAGCTCCCGGATGAATACTCAAACTACTACAATGTCCTTCACTCAGAATTGACTTCTTCAGCCCGTCATTATCTGGCACACAAATCCTGCCTCTGAATCTCAACACACCTGCATTATCCAACTTAAAATCGCTATCTGAGTCACTTCCTACTCCAGGCATCAAATCCACTAACTTCACATATAGCTTTTGGTTTTCTCTAATCATATCCAAGAAATCATTGTACACTTGCAACTTGCCCAACATCACACTATCTGCCGTAGTCTCACAAACCATACTCAAATCTCTGAACTTCTCAATTAGTTCCATTTCTTTCACCATCATAGTCGACATATGAATTGTTTTCCTGCTCAAGGCATCTGCTACTACATTTGCCTTTCCTGGATGATAACTTAAGTTAAAATCATAATCCTTCAAGAATTCCAACCATCTTCTCTGTCTCATATTTAGGTCTTTCTGATCGAACAGATATTTCAGACTTTTATGGTCGCTGAACACCTCAAATCTTGATCCATACAAATAGTGCCTCCATATTTTTAACACGAAAACTATCGCAACCAATTCAAGATCATGAGTAGGGTAATTTCGTTCATGCACCCTCAGTTGCCGCGAAGCATACGCCACCACCTTACCATTCTGCATAAGAACTCCGCCTAATCCCATCTTAGACGCATCACAATACACCAAAAAAGGCTCGCTCAGAGTTGGCAACACTAACATCGGTGTCGTAGTCAATCTCTTTTTCAATTCTTCAATGCTCTCTTCACAAGCGGTATCCCACATAAAAACTTGATTCTTTCTCGTCAACTAAGTCAATGGCAACGCCAAATTAGAAAACCCCTCAATAAACCTTCGATAGTATCCTGCCAAACCCAAACAGCTTATTATCTTTCAGCACTTGCAAAGCAATTCTCAAATGTCCCGCATGCTCTTCATCAGACTTAGAATAAATCAGTATATCGTCAATGAACATAACAATAAACTGATCCAAATAAGAATGGAAGATTCGGTTCATATACTCCATAAACACTCCCGGCGCATTAGACACTCCAAAAGGCATTACCGCATATTCGTAATGTCCATATCTAGTTCTAAATGTCGTCTTCTGAATATCACCTTCTTTTACTCTGATCTAATGGTAACCCGACCTCAAGTCAATTTTACTGAACACACGAGCTCCCACCAACTGATCCATCAAATCATCAATCCTTGGAAGAGGATATTTATTCTTAATGGTCACTTTATTCAACTGACGGCAATCGATGCACAGACGCATTCTACCATCCTTCTTCTTTACCAACAACACTGGAGCTCCCCACGGCAAGACACTCGGTCTGATAAACTTTCTATACAACAATTCTCCAATCTGAGATTTCAATTCAGCCAATTCCACTACCGACATCCTGTACGGCGTCAGAGATATAGGCCTTCTACTAGGCAGAAGATCAATGCTAAATTCAACTTCTCTCGTTAGAGGTAATTTTGTAACATCATCAGGGAACACTTCGGGAAATTCATTCACCATTGCTAACTCCTTCATTGACGCTTTGCTGCCAACAGATAATGATGCAAATAAATCAAACATTTTAGCTTCGTCCTCCAACAAGATCCTCAATTCCTTATTAGACAAGGAATCTGCCAACACTTCTTCTTCTGGAGTCAGGAACAACAACACCTTTCGAAAACAATCGATGTAGACTCGGTTGAACTCCAACCAGTTTATACCCAGAATAACATCCAAATTACCAAGTGGCAGACAAATCAGGTCCACTCCAAAGTCCCTACCGAAAATAGTTAGTGGACACTTCAAACAAACCAAAGAAGTAGTCACTGAACCAATAGAGGGAGTTTCAATAGTCATCCGTTGCTCAAGAGTAGACGGTACCAATCCTAATCTCTTCATACAATCGACAGAAATGAACGAGTGGGTTACACCCGTATCAATAATAGCAGTCAAAGGAATATTATTGATGAAACAAGTACCTTTGATAGAATGCTCCTCACTGGCAGCTTGAGTCCCTACCACAGCAAACACTTTACCACTGGCCTGAAACGTCTGAGATTTCTTCGGTTTCTCCCAATGCGTACTGATATGAGTTTTCTCACCATAATTATAACTGATAGGCATAGTGGCCCAGCAATCAGCTATCACATGGTCTGGCTTACCACACTTGAAACACTTCTTTACCTCATTAGGACACTCATTAGCACGATGACCCGCACCCCCGTGTAACACCCATTTTAATTATTAAGTCTTTTTGGTGTTATTTTATTTTGGTGTGTCCTTATGTGGGGAATGTATCTGAGCATGTTGGTGAGTGTCCTTAATTGATAAGGATTATTTTAATAAGCCATAGAGTTAATATTAATATAATATAATGAATAATGATAATAATTTAATAAATAATAGTAATATTGTATTTGTATTATTATTATTATTATTATTATTATTATTATTATTATTATTATTATTATTAGTATTATTATTATTGGAGTAAGTAAATAAATAATGATTTAAGGGGTATTAGAGAAGTTTTGGGGGAGAAGAGGAAAGAACGCGATAAATCAGTTTTGAGAAAGGATTTGGGAGGAAGAACAAGGAAGGAGAGAAGCAAGGCTAGGGCTGTCAGATTCTTGAGGATTCTTCAACAAACGGAGCAATTAATCGAGGTAAGGGGGAAAACGGGTTAAGATTGGTATTTTTACATGAATGGGGTAGAGGGGATTCCTTAACCCCGTAGGGGTTTTATGAATATGATTTATATGTTGGTATGCCTGTTGTTGTTGTTGATATTGATGAATTTGGTGCATACATTGTTGTTATGATTTTGGTGAGGGTCTGCATAACTTCTGAGATATTGGTGATGTACAGGAAATTGGTTCTGGAGAGAAAATCTAAGGGGCAAATGATTAGTGTAGTGTGTAATAGTTGTAGTAATGATAGGACAGAAGATAGATGAAGAATGATAGGCTTGGAATTGATCAGAGTGACATTTCTGGACAGTGAGGGTTTTGTGAAATCGTAGACGCTCGCTAGCACCTTCGCTAGGTGAGCTAGTAGCGAGCATTCTCTAAGGCTTCACTAGGCGAGTGAGCCAGCGGACACTTCTAGTAGCCACTGTCTGCCTTCGCTAGGGAGTTTGCTAAGCGAGCAGCTAGCGAGCATAGGCTAGGGCTTCGCTAAGCAAATGAGCCAGCGAGCATGACAGCAAATTGTGATTTTGTACTGTTTGGTCTTGTTCTGTCGCTTCGTAGGATCCCTTTTGGTCATGATGGATATAGGGATGGTGTTGAATGGTGAAGAGTATATACTTGGTGTTGGAATGAGAATTTCCCTAATATTTAATTGAATTGACGTAATTATTTGTTGTGTAATATATATGATGCATGATGATGTGATCAGGAGGATCGTGTGTATTTAGTGTGCTTGAGTTTATTTGTTGTGTAATATATATGATGCCTGGTGATGTGATCAGGAGGATCGTATGCACTTAGTGTGCTTGAGTTTTTTTGTTGTGCATTTGGTGTCGTGCATGTCATGGTGTTTTGGTGGGACGGATCATTGCTCAGGAGAAGTGTATGTGATCCACCCGTACTTTCTTATGGAGAATGGTGGGGATGAATCATTGCTCAGGAGGAGTGTATGTGATTCACTCGTACTCCCTTGTGGAGAATGGTTGGGATAGATCATTGCCAAGTAGGGGTGTGTGTGATCTATCTGGGGTTTGATTGAATGAATCAATGAGTCGGTACCACATGCATGGTGTTGAGTTGCATATTTGCATTATTATATGTTGTGTTGATGTTAGACAGTAGGTCGTGGTTGATGCTTGTTGGGTGATATTTTGTATGATTTCTACCTCTATTTCATGTATCTTATTACCGATAATTTTGATCATGTTTTCTCACCCCTTTGTTGTTGTTGTGGTCTATGCTTCTTTGGAAGTACAGATAATCCAGGTACCTAGCTAGTTTGGATAGTGGTGTGTGATTCGAGTCTTAGGATGCTCTAATACGTAGCACGGGACTTGGGTGTTTAATTGTTTTTATGTTGAATTGTTTTGCTCCTGTGACGTATCATATGTTGGTGAACCTTATTGATGAACGTTTTTTATGTAATTTGGCGGATGGCCGAGTATGATGAACTAATGAATATTTCCGCTATTTTATTTTGAAAAACATCTAATAAAGTGTTTTGTTGAACCATTTGATGTGATATCCCACTATTGAAGGGAAACTCTGATGTTTATTTGAAATAATCATATTTTATTTTAATTTGGGAAAGTGGGGTGTTACAATTGGTATCAGAACAGGTCGTTCCATCCGGCCAAGTGTCTAATGTTTTTTGTTCCCTCGAATGTGACATGTGTGTGAAAACACTGCCGGTACACGTTTGTTTTTCTAACCCTTGTCTGCAGGAGTGGGATTGAAATAAGTGTGGGAGAAGCTTGTGCTTCTCTAGGATGCTTTAAGTGTGGAGTGGTGGCTCCGTGTGCGGTTGAACGCTCTTGTAGTTTGTGGACGGGATCATGTTGGATGGAATAAACGTGTCGTGCGAGCTTAGGTGGTGTATACCGTGAATTGTTTGGAGTTAAGCCAGATGCTTAAAGTTGTTTTGGCAATTCGGCGCAGGACAGTGTCGAGATGTTTAATTTTGATAAGAATTTTGAGTGTTGATGAAAGTGGGGAGGTTGGCGGGTTGCCGATTAATCGTGGTTGTCTGGAAGCTATCCTGACAAGATAGTGATACACATCCAGGACGTGAAATGGAGTTGAGATCGACTCAGTTGTGGAAACTAGCCGATATTGAGAGCTCCATATTGTATGTCTGTTGGGTGGTCAAGGAATTAAATTGAGTGAGTGGTTTTGAGACTTGTGTCTGGTGTGTGTGCTACGGCGATAGATTGTGAGGTCGAGTATGTAAAGGGTGGATAATGACTTTTGGTGATTATTAAAGAAAGTAAGATGTGGGATACGATATTGGTATAGTTAGACCTCGAAACATTGCAAGAGTTGAAGATGTCTTGAATGGCCTTCTACGTGTGAAAATGTTGTTTTTGAATTTTGACGTAATGGGAGAATCGTAACTCGAAATGACGCATGGTTCAAAGCGTGGGAAGTTATTACAATGCTCTATGTGTTGGCGAAATAGTGACATGGAATTAAGATATTTATTGATGGAATATGTTTGGATGTGGTAGTAAGTGCGGAAAGTGTGGTTCGTGTTTCCGCCATAGCTCACGAATTGAGTGTCTGTTGGCAAGGGATTTTCCATACTTAATTGAGCAAGTCAATGGTTGGGTTAACCGATGACATTTTAATATATTCGAAGAGTATAGAGGATTATGTTGAGCATCGGGAACTTGAGTTGTCAGTGTTGGAGAGGAAGTAGTTATATCCTCTATGAAGAAAGTTCACAAAGTTTTGGGAGAGTTGTCAATAGTTTGTGTGTTGGTTGTTTTGTGATGCTTTGTTGATATGATTGGGAGATATGTTAAGCGCAACATCAACGAGTTTTATTTATGCTTTAAGGCAACTTAAAGTACATAAGAGGAATTATCTGACAGGTGGTTTAGAGTTGGTTGTTGTTGTATGGTTGTGCCGGAGTTTGGAGGCCTCAATTGTTTAGTTGAGATTGGAGATGATTGGTGATCTTAAGAGCTTAAGGTACTTGTTTGATTTGAAAGAGTCGAGTATGAGACAGAGGAAATAATTGGGACTTCTAGAGGAGTATGGTTTTGGGTTGAATTCCCATTCGGGCGAGACAACATGGTAGCTGATGCATCGATTTGGAGAATTTTGGGTATATACCGATGATGATGGTAAAGGAGTTAGAACTGATTAAGCAAATACAGGATATGAGTTTAGTCGGTGAAGAGACTTCTTATGGAGTTAAGCTTTGTATGTTGAGTCTGACCATTGGTAATTTTGATGAGATTCGAGGAGGTCGATTTCTAATTTGAGTTAGTAGATTGATTGAATTTAATGAATTAAGTCGAGGGGCTGATTTTCGAATTAATAGAATTGGTACCGTGAGATGTCGTGATAGAGTGGTGTTCCAAATAGTGCGGGTTGGGTAAGAGTACTCTAGAAGAAGGACATTGAGGTAGATTGAGTGTTCATCCAGGTGCTATGAAGATGTGACCCAATTTGAGGAAATTGTTTTGGTGGCCATAGATGGAAAGAGAAGTGGTTGAGGTTGTATATGCTGATTAGACTTGTTGAAAGTTGGAGTTTGAACATCAGAGACTATTGGGCCAGATGCAACTGTTGAATATTTCTGAGTGGAATAGGATAGTGTTCCCAAGGATTTGGTGCCAGGTTTTCCAAAGAATTTGAAGGGATATGATTCGATTTGGATGGTTAAGAATGGATTGACAAGATTAACTCATTTCTTACCAATGAGGATGAATCATTCTATGCTGAAGCTAGCGGAGATGTATAATGAGGAGGTTGTGAAGTAGTATGAAATACCGTCGAGTATTGTGTCAGATGGGAATCTGAGTTTTCATTGAGATTTTGGGAGAGTTGCAGACGCTTTGGGTGCCATGTTGAAGTTGAAATCTGTCTAGCATCCGTGGACAAATGGACAGACAGGGAGAACTATCCAGTATGTATAAGGTTTGTTGGGAGCTTGTGTGTGGGATCAAGATGGATCAGGGGGTAGTTAAATATCGTTGATTGAGTCTACCTACGATTACCGCTATCATTCTAGTATCGGAATGACATCGTATGAGGCTTTGTATGGTAGGAGGTGTAGGACTCCTTGTGCGGATGTGTGTCCGGCGAGAATGTTGTACTCGGACCGGAGATGGTGCAAGAGGCAACTGAAAAGATCAAAAGGATCCAAGAAAGGACGTGTTTTGAGAGTTACGATGGTAGCTGGTGTTGGTCGAACTTTGAAGTCTCGGGAGCACACACTTTAGTTTGTTTATCTGTATCAGAGTGGTGCAGCGGAAGCGTGGGGAAAATAGCATGTTAGACTGTTTTACTGCTGTCGCTTGTGGAATTTGCAGAATGTGTTCATGTGTCTAAGCCGAGGAGGTACATTGATTCAATTAGAGGGTGTGCAAGCGAGAGATAATTTGATTGTCGAGGCATTTCTAGTGTGAATTATTGAACGAGAAACAACTCCGAGGGAAGGAGATATCCTTGGTGAAACTGGCTTAGTGAGGTGTTGCAGGAGGCAGTGTGACTTGGGAGTTAGAAAGCAGGATACGGGAAGCGTATCCGGAATTGTTTCCATCAGGTAATTTTCGAGGACGAAAATAATTAAAGTGGGGGAGACTTGTAACACCCATTTTAAATATTTAGTCTTTTTGGTATTATTTTATTTTGGTGTGTCCTTATGTGGGGAGTGTGTCTGAGCGTGTTGGTGGGTGTCCTTAATTGATAAGGATTATTTTAATAAGCCATAGAGTTAATATTAATATAATATAATGAATAATGATAATAATTTAATAAATAATAGTACTATTGTATTTGTATTATTATTATTATTATTATTATTATTATTATTATTATTATTGGAATAAGTAAATAAATAAGGATTTAAGGGGTATTAGAGAAGTTTTGGGGGAGAAGAGGAAAGAATGCGATAAATTAGTTTTGAGAAAGGATTTGGGAGGAAGAACAAGGAAGGAGAGAATCAAGGCTAGGGCTGTCAGATTCTTGAGGATTCTTCAACAAACGGAGCAATTAATCGAGGTAAGGGGGAGAAACGGGTTAAGATTGGTATTTTTACATGAATGGGGTAGAGGGGATTCCTTAACCCCGTAGGGATTTTATGAATATGATTTGTATGTTGGCATGCCTGTTGTTGTTGTTGATATTGATGAATTTGGTGCATACATTATTGTTATGATTTTGGTGAGGCTCTGTGTAACTTCTGATGTATTGGTGATGTACAGGAAATTGGTTCTGGAGAGAAAATCTAAGGGGCAAATGATTAGTGTAGTGTGTAATAGTTGTTGTAATGATATGACAGAAGATAGATGAAGAGTGATAGGCTTGGAATTGATCAGAGTGACATTTCTGGACAGTGAGGGTTTTGTGAAATCGCAGACGCTCGCTAGCACCTTCGCTAGGCGAGCTTGTAGCGAGCATTCTCTAAGGCTTCTCTAGGCGAGTGAGCCAGCGAACACTTCCAGTAGCCATTGTCTGCCTTCGCTAGGCGAGCAGCTAGCGAGCGTTCTCTAGGGCTTCGCTAAGCGAATGAGCCAGCGAGCATGAAAGCAAATTGTGATTTTGTATTGTTTGGTCTTGTTCTGTCGTTTCGTAGGATCCCTTTTGGTCATGATGGATATAGGGATGGTGTTGAATGGTGAAGAGTGTATACTTGGTGTTGGAATGATAATTTCCCTAATATTTAATTGAATTGACATAATTATTTGTTGTGTAATATATATGATGCATGGTGATGTGATCTGGAGGATCGTGTGTATTTAGTGTGCCTGAGTTTATTTGTTGTGTAATATATATGATGCCTGATGATGTGATCAGGAGGATCGTGTGCACTTAGTGTGCTTGAGTCTTTTTGTTGTGCATTTGGTGTCATGCATGTCATGGTGTTTTGGTGGGACGGGTCATTGCTCAGGAGGAGTGTATGTGATCCACCCGTACTTCCTTATGGAGAATGGTGGGGATGAATCATTGCTCAGGAGGAGTGTATGTGATTCACCCGTACTCCCTTATGGAGAATGGTGGGGATAGATCATTGCCAAGGAGGGGTGTATGTGATTTATCCGGGGTTTGATTGAATGAACCAATGAGTCAGCACCACATGCATGGTGTTGAGTTGCATATTTGCATTGTTGTATGTTGTGTTGATGTTGGACAGTAGGTCGTGGTTGATGCTTGTTGGGTGATATTTTGTATGATTGCTACCTCTATTTCATGTATCTTAGTACCGATAATTTTGATCATGTTATCTCACCCCTTTGTTGTTGTTGTGGTCTGTTCTTCTTTGGAAGTACAGATAATCCAGGTAAATAACTAGCTTGGATAGTGGTGTGCGAGTCGAGTCTTAGGATGCTCTGATACGTAGCACGGGACTTGGGTGTTTAATTGTTTTTATGTTGAATTATTTTGCTCCTGTGACGTATCATGTGTTGGTGAACCTTATTGATGAACGTTTTTATATAATTTGGCGGATGGCCGAGTATGATGAACTAATGAATATTTCCGCTGTTTTATTTTGAAAAACATCTAATAAAGTGTTTTGTTGAACCATTTGATGTGATATCCCACTATTGAAGGGAAACTCTGATTTTTATTTGAAATAATCATATTTTATTTTAATTTGGGAAAGTGGGGTGTTACACCTCGCACCGGAAACATTTCACATCAGCAGACGCTTTCTCTTCTCTGGGCTTCTTATCAGTAGCAGCCTTAAGTTTTCCCTTATCAGCAGGAACACTGTAAGGAGTACCACCAAATCTCTATTTACCCTTACGGTCATTCACAGCCTTATAATGTGCAATCCTGGCCCTGTTATCATTATCGTAAATTCTGCTTCTGCTTATTAGCTTAGGATAATCCCTGATCTTCTGACAAGCGATCCCTAGTTTAACTTCCGGACGCAGCCCATTTTCAAACTTCAAACACTTGGAAGTCATTGCCGCTTCAGTATTGTAATGAGGACAATACTGCACCAGCTCTTCAAATTTGGCAGCATACTCTGCTACAGTCAGATTACCCTGCTTCAGCTCCAGAAACTCTATCTCCTTAGCACTTCGTATATCCTCCGGAAAATACTTTTCCAGAAAACTAGTTTGAACCACATCCTAAGTAATCGTAGTTCCTACAGTCTCCAATCTCTGGCGACTGTTGTCCCACCAAGCCTCAGCTTCTCCTTCCAGCATGTGGGTACCAAACCTCACTTTTTGCTCATCACTATAACCCATTGTCCTGAAAATTTTCTCGATTGCCTTCAGCCACTTCTGCGCAGCTTCAGGATCCAGAATTCCTCCTTCAAACGTCGGTGGCTTGTTACTCTGAAACTGTGCCAAATCTCTGAATTGCGCACCCGCAGCTTGGTTCTGATTAGTAACCACTTGTGCCATCGCTTGCATAGCAGCAGCCAAAGCAGCATCATTCCTTCCTGCCATACTGCTCAACAATAACAACTCCAAGTTAAAAGGTACACGATCTCTATCCTACGGACAGACTCAACTACTACACTGGCCGGACCGACCGACCGGCTCTGATACCAATTGTAACACCCCACTTTCCAGAATTAAAATAAAATACGATTATTTTAAGTAAACATCAGAGTTTCTCCTCTAAAGCGGGATATCACATCAATTAATTCAACATAACTCTTCATTAGATGGTTTTCAAAATAAACAGCGGAAATTACTATTAATTCATCATTCTCGGCCATCCGCCAAATTACATAAAAACATTCATTAATAGGGTTCACCAAGTTATGATACGTCACAGGAGTAAAAAAAATTCAACATAAAAACAAATAAACACCCAAGTCCCGTGCTACGTATCAGAGCATCCTAAGACTCGACTCGCACACCACTATCTAAGCTAGCTATGTACCTGGATTATCTGTACTTCCGAAGAAGCACAGACCACAACAACAACAACAAAGGGGTGAGAAACATGATCAAAAATTATCGGTAATAAGATACATGAATAAAAGGTAGTAATTATACGAAATATCACCCAACATGCATGAACCACGACCTACTGTCCAACATCAACAAACCATACAACAATGCAAATATGCAACTTAACACCATGCATGCGGTACCGACTCATTGGTTCATTCAATCGAACCCCGGATAGATCACATACACCTCTCCTTGGCAATGACCTATCCCCACCATTCTCCACAAGGGAGTACGGATGAATCACATACACATACACTCCTCCTGAGCAATGATTCATCCCACCAAAACACCATGTATGCACGACACCAAATGCACAACAAATAAACCCAATCACACTAAGTGCACACTATCCTCCTGATCACATCACCATGAATCATATATATTAAACACCAATCAAATATGTTAATTAAATTAAGTATTAGGGAAATTTGCATTTTAACACCAAATATACATTATTTTCCATTAAATACCATCCTTATGCCCATCATGACCAAAGGGATCCTACAAAACGAGAGAACAAAGCAAAATAGTACAAAATCACATTTTGCTGTCATGTTCGCTGGCTTACTCGCCTAGCGAAGCCTCAGCGAACACTCGCTACCTCGCTCACCTAGCGAACTCTCTAGCGAAGGCAGACAATGGCTACTATAAGTGTTCACTACCTAGCTAGCCTAGAAAAGCCTTAGCAAATACTCACTACACTACTCGCTCCAGCGAACAAGGGTCTATTTGGTTATGTCCAAGTCTGGGACCATTCGCTACTGGCTCGCTAGCAGCTCGCCTAGCGAACCACTCGCTAGCTGCTCGCCCAGCGAGTTCTGCGATCTCTCAAAAACCTCACTGTCCAAACTGTCAAAACTTCACAAAATCTCCCGATTTCACTCGAACCAGTTCCCGTAGTCTTAGCCCAACATTCTTCGAATGAACTACGTAATTTATTCTAGGTTCTAACCGTTAAAACATCAATTCTACCGATTAAATTATTTTCGACCTAAAATGGAAAACTACACAAAAACACCCAAACCATCCAAACAATCCCTATATAATCACATGCATGGATAGGATCACGATATTTCACACCCTTACCTCGATTAGTTGATCAGATTGACGAAGAATCCTGAAGAATTGGCAGCCCTAGCCTTGCCTCTCTTCCTTCTTGCTTTTCCTCCTCACTCTTTCTCTAAACTCTTTTATTGTGTTCCTCTCCTCTTCTTCCCCAAAAACCTCACTAATACCCCCTTAAATCCCTATCTTCCTCACTTAATCTAATAATAATAGAAATAATAATAATAATAATAATAACAATAGAATAACCATATTACTATTAATTATTAAATTATTATCATTATTAATTACATTATATTAATATTAAACTCTATAGTTTATTAAATAATCTCTATACTTAAGGGCACTCACCAACGCACTCTGACACACCCCCATATAAAGACACACCGAAATAAAATAACACCAAAAAGACTAAATAATTAAAAATGGGTGTTACACTGAACATGTACACATTTAACAACATGTGAAACTCCAAAACAGGAGGTGTAAAACACAACAACAATGCATCAAGACAAATGCATATGGATATGCATCAATCATGTACAATCATGTAATAACACAATAACAAGTATGCGTTCAAGATTGATCAAACAATAATAAACATGTTCCATCACCAAGCATAATCATGCATCAAAGAAAAGATCAAAAGCATGCCTTCACATTTAAGCAAACACACGTGAATTACAAACATGGACAAGCATCAAGCAAGAGTAATTGATTCCCATGTGTAGACAATTAAACACAAATAAATAGGCATGAACAAACTTCAATGGCATCGCATACTTAAGCATTCATCAAAAGCACTCATGGATAATTCAACAATTAATCGCTTAAAACGGACACACAATTATGGAATCATAAACAAACATGAACATGAATCATATTTCCAGCAATGTAAAAAACAAGAACAAGCAATCACAGTGACACAAAGGATTATGCAACATGATCATCACATTAAGAACACAAAACGAACAAATCGTGCATATGCGTTAAGAAAATCAGAAGTTGCGCGTTGAAGAATCACATTAAAACTACCATGTGAGGTGAAACAGCTCAAAAATAATCCACAAATATGCATAATATCAACCCATGAAGTTTAAAGATGAAAAGGAACTCAAACAAACAAGAAAAAGAAAGAAAAACACATTATGTCCCTGTGGTAATCGATTACCAATATGTGGGTAATCTATTACCCACTTAAATAAGTCAAAACAACACGTGCAAAATGAGCAGGGTAATCGGTTACCCTGATTGTGGTAATCGATTACCACTGAGACAATGGCAAAAAATCAACTTCCAAAATGCATTTTTAGCAACAAATGACTTATCCAATCATCCAAATGATCAAGCAATCAATTATGCACGAAAATTACATTGAGTTACAACAATCAAACATCAATTAGATCCAACAAACATGAACATCTACAATCAAATTCAAGCAAATGGATCAAATCGTATCAAAAACCATGGATCTACATTGCATAAGTTGAAATTAAGCTAGATCAAGTATGAATCTAAAATTTACCAACCTACAAAGCAGAGGATTGCTTTGGTGAGTGTTGCAAATGAAAATGGACAAATCTAACACAAGAATCCAAGATCCTAGAAAGAAACCTCAAGATCCAAGTAATGTGATGAACTTGCTTCAAAGCTTCTTCAATAATGACTTCCAAAACTTGAATCTAGATCCAAACAAGCTTCAAATGCATAATTGAATCAAGAATGGTGATGTAGTGGAGGTTTAGCTCAAGAATTCATAAATTGTAATGCACAACTTGCGATTCTATGAATATTGAGCTTTGTTTAAAGGTTTAAGATGAAGATGGAGAATGAAAAGTGAGAGGGAATTGAGAGGAAATTTTGAAAAATGAGGGTGAAAATGAGAGTGAATGAGTGAGGTTTGGAGTAAATTTGGTCAAATAACCCCTAGGTTAGGGATTAAATTTGGTTTAGAATGTGAGTTAGTGAGAGGAATGGGAACGAGGAATGGAATTAGGATGGAAATTTGAATTTTGGGTGGAAATGAATTATGAAAATGAATTAAAATGAACCCATTCTAGATTCTTCCAATGATGCACATGTGAAATCAAGTGGTGGAAAATTATTGGAAATTATGCAGTGCTAAAAATTGAAGCATTTTTGCAAATTTTGCTTGAGGTAATCGATTACCCTAATTGTGGTAATCGATTACCACATTCAAAATTTCAAAATTTTGGCGCCATAAGGAGGGAAACTTGGAGAATCACCTGTTTCCACCTGTTCAAAGCTTTGTTCTACCTCTGAAACTTGTCTTTTGGTATTATACCTGTAGAATGTTTGAAATAACTTGTGAATTGTCTCGTGTGCTCAAAATAACCTGTTGAAAAATAAAATCCGGTATCCGATTGCTGAACAAACTAACTGTTGAAGCCTCTGATGCTTGCTGCTTACAAACTTGGAAGAAAAGAAAACCTTGAGTCATAGAAACACCTTGATCCCGTATCTCAAAAGCCAATGCCATGATATGCACAATGACAATGAAAAAGTGAACGAACCATAAGCTAATTACGGTTAAAAACGAAATGGAAAATTTTAGGGTGTTACACACTGCAAATGCAAAACTGTGAATTTTGTTATGAGTTATTTACAAAATAAGAGTTTCTCCCTATTTATAGATTTAGGTTAGCTTGCACCCCAAGGAAAAATCCAAAAATATAAAAGTCCAAAATAGTTAACACCACTAAAATAGGTCTAAGTTAAAATCATGTGTGAAGTAACCTGCTTTGACACTTTGACACACTAATACAACTCGACACATAGATATTTCGACACAAAGAATTACATTCTCAACACGGTGTATAAAAAAATTGTCAAAATAGCAAACCTGGAAAAAAAATTACATATTCATCAGAAGGAAAAAAACCATACTTTGTGAATTAGTTTCGACTAATTTATTATATTTAGGGTTACTATTTAGTGTTTCAACAAATTTATTATAATTAGTGTTTCAACTAAAAAAGCATACTGGCTGCAGTAGAAGTTTATTTTAGTTTGGTTTTTCTTCATGAACTACCATTAATAGTCCTAAACAAAAGATCCTTGTTAGTTCCTAAATATAAATTTATGTGATTCACATTTTGTGATAATTGATTCATCAAACTAAGATAGGTCTGCAGAATATGAAATTTTATTTCTATCATTTACTTATTCTTTCACTCTTAATAGAAAAGATAAACCATCGTGAGATAAATATTTTCTAAAGAGACATACAAATTTCAAATAATTAGTATTTTTCATGCTCAAATAGTCTTATGAATGTTTCACAACCAGTTTTTTCATGCTCATATAGTTTTTGTTTAGAATAAGTGATTACTTTTCTTTTACTATCCATACCATTTAATAAACAAGGAATCTGATTGTGAAACTTGATTGTACCTAACTAATGTTTGCAAAAAGAAAATTTTTCGGTACTCACTTTCCTATATTCATTTTATAAATTGTTCACCTCATTTTCACTTAGAATGATGTGTGTGGTATCCGATAAAAGTTTAGACAACTTCGCAGATTTTAGATGACAGCTTCTTGAAAAAATCGAATACAGGTTTACATGGTCAATTGCAAAAAGGGAATTTGAGATTATCTTCCAGCAAAGGGAAAACATGAACAACATCTTCAAATTGTTGTTATCTTACACAAACGAGAGTAAGTTCTTTAAAAACGAATCACTTTGATATTCTAATTCCATATGTTTACATTATTCTCTTTTATGTTACACTACTAGTTCCCTCTTTGTCTCGGGAGAAACAAAAATCAGATTCTCAATCACTATTTCCTAATGCTCCCATTAATTAATCAATATCTTTCTTGTCCACAGTGAGCACAAGTTGGTCTTTCTTTCTTGGAATTCTTAGAACCAGTTTGTACATCACATGCCATAAGAATTTCATTGTGAGGAAAGGGAGTGAGTTCTTTGTGTTTCTCATCTTAAGTAACCATTGAAAGAACGACATTTATGGATGGTAATGGATCCATGAGTAGGATTTGACCATGCACCTGATTGAATGATTCATTCAGTCCCACCAAGAAGGTAAATGTGTGCTCACTCTAAAGATGATCAATTATGGGTTGTCCACTACCACAGTGACACAAACGAATATGCCTAAATTCTCCTAATTCTTCGCACAACGACTTAAATTGTGTGTAATAAGCATTGACAGTTGAAGAACCTTGGGTGCATTTCATAAGATTCTTCTTCAGTGGAAACACATGAGGACCATTTTTCTGATGAAATTGATTGTGCAACTCACCATATTTCTGTTGTATTGGCTGCATAGATCACACTTGTATAGATTTCCTTAGAAAAGGAATCGAGGAGCCAAGAAGATACGGTGCTATTGTTTCGAATGCAAGAACGAAACGGAGGAGAATCTTCTGCAGGTTTTGGAATTGCGCCATCCACAAACCCCATTTTGTTCTTTCCATCAAGGGCCATGAGCATGGCACGACGCCATGAATTGAAGTTATCTTCGGGTAGTTGTTGAGATACCAAGACAACTCCAGGATGATCGAAATAATGAAGATAATAGGGATCGTCATGGTTAGCCATGAGGGCAACGAATCACAAAAAAAAAGGAGGAAGGAAGGAAGAAGGAAGAAGCAGAAGCGAAAACCATAAATTTTCTGTTGATACCATATTGTAGTAAAGTGATTTCATGGTGAAAAGCTCCATAAAATCTTGTATTAACAGTGATTCAAATTACAAAGGAGAAGCGCACTTATATATGAGTGAGAATGAGAGAAGAGTTAGTTATAACTAACTTTAGTTAGGTAGTTACATAAATTATTCATTAACTAACTAACTAACTAATATTAAGCTAAATGATCTTAATGCTCTCCCTCAAGTTGGAAGATATATGTTAAGAGTTCCCAACTTGGCTATTAGGTCATGAAACAAATTCCTTGGTAAAACTTTGGTTAGAGGATCATCCAGTTGATGCTTAAATGGTACATGTATCAACTTGATAAAATTAGCAGCCACATGTTCCCTAATAAAGTGACAATCTATGTCAATGTGCTTAGCTCTCTCATGACTCATTAGATTATTTTCCATTTGGATGGCTAATGTGTTGTCACAAAACACCTTACATGAAGGTACCTTGATGTCAAAAGCTCTTAGAAGTTGTTTTAGCCACAATAACTTAGATGTGACTGAAGCCAATGCCCTATACTCAGCTTCAGCCGACGATCTTGATACAGTGACTTGCTTTTTGGACTTCCAAGCTACTAATGATTCTCTAATGAAGATACAAAAACCAGTGGTAGATTTTCTAGTTGTTGTGGAACTTCCCCAATCTGCATCAGAGTACGCAGAGATGTGGAGTGAAGGATTTGATGAGAATAGAATTCCTTGACATGATGTGTCTTTCAAGTATTGTAAAATATGGTTGATCCCATTCATATGTTGCTTTCTAGGCTTTGACATGTATTGGCTGAGCTTATGCACAACATATGATATGTAAGGTCTTGAAATAGTCAGATACAATAATCTGCGAATGATTCTTCTATATTGAGAGACATCATCGAGCAAAGGACCTTCTTGGTAATTAAAATTGGCACCAAGATCTATAGGCAGATATGTAGGTTTAGCATTTACAAATCCTATATCCATGAGAAGTTGTAATGTATATTTCCTTTGACACAAGTGTATCCCTTTGTTGGAATAAGAAATTTCTAAGCTAAGGAAGTACTTAAGGTCTCCTAAAAGTTTTAATTTGAATTGCTTTTGAAGCATGCTTTGAGTTTCTTGGACAAGTTTAGGGTCAGGGTTGGCAATGACTATATCATCTGCATAGACCAAAAGGACAACAAGAGATTTACCTGTTCCTTTTGTAAATAAAGAGTGGTCTACTGATGATTATATGAAGCCATATGCCATGACAGTTGTGGAGTACTTGTGATACCATTGTCTTGAGGCTTTCCTTAATCCATAAATTGATTTGCTGAGCTTGCATATCATGTTCTCCCTATCACTAGGATAACTAAGTGGCAAATCCATGTAGACTTCCTCAAACAAATCACCATTCAAGAAAGCATTATTGATATCAAGTTGAGCAAGTTTCCAGTTCTAGGAAGCAGCTAGACTGAGTACAACTCTGACTGATGTGAGTTTTGCCACTGGTGAGAAAGTATCTATGAAGTCAAGGCCAGGTTGTTGAGTGTAACCTTTGGCAACCAATCTAGCTTTGTGCTTTTCCAATGATCCACCAACATGATACATGGTTTTGTATATCCACCTACACCCAATGGTCTTCTTACCTTTTGGCAAAGGTTGTATGGTCCAAGTATTATTTGCTTCTAGGGATGCTATTGTTAGAACACATATTGGTTCTTAATAATATCTCTATGTTTTGATGATAACTATTATGAAATTTTGTAATTAAGAATTATATACTCTAAAAGAGAATGTTTACTGCATATAGTAAAGGAATTAACACTCCAGAAGCAAATCAGAATTGAACATAAGAAATTTGCAAGACTCTGAAGCGCCAGATGCATCCATTAGAAGACTCTGATTGCTGCCAACAGAAGATCCTGAGCGTAGCCTCCAGAAGATTCTGAAGCAGAAGCTCCAGAAGGATCTGAAGCAGAAGCTCCAGAAAGGATCTGAAGCAGAAGCTCCAAAAAGGATCTGAAGCAGAAGCTCCAGAAGAATCTGAAGCAAGTCAGAAGCATCTGAACCAAAGAAGAATTCTGTATGAAGAGTTTTTCAAAGCATAGTTACTACAGAAGATTTTGAAAGCACTAAAGCTGCCAGTACAGAAGATATGTCTCAAATATGCTCTGATCTTAAACACGCTAAAAGCACACCTGCTGCAGAAGACTCTGATTCAGCAAAACTCTGATCATCATCAGAAGGCTCTGATCTATTTAGACTCTGATGAATTTGCTGAAAACTGAAGAAGAATTATTCAAAGTTTATATCCGTTGGAATGATTCAAACGACTCTTTCCTTATTTATGCTAGACACAAGAACACAGACAAAAAGGATTTTTCTGTGCTTTCTTCTTCTAGGAAAGGTCACTTGATGTGAAGACAAAAAGGCTCAGACCTTTTGGACACTCTTCTCAACGTGAAGCTCACCTTGGATCAGTTGCCTATAAAAGCAAGACTTCACCAATTTCTTCAGTTGATGTTATTATTCAAAAGAAATCAACATTCAAGCTCTCATACTTTTCATATTCTTTCTAAGAATTATTTCTTTGTTCTTAATAGTTAAGTGAAAAATCACAGTTGTGATAAAGCTTTATAGAAGCAATCTTAAACACTTGTATTTGTATTACATTTGATTGTAAACCTTAAGAAGATCCAGTTAGGATCAGTAGTTCTTGAAAAGACTTTGAACAATTGTTCTAAGTGCTTACTATTGTAATCAGTTGATTAAATAGTGGATTAAGTCCTTGATTGAGAAAGGCAAATCACTCTAGGAAGGGTGGACTGGAGTAGTTGAGTTCGACGAACCAGGATAAAAATACTTGAGTTTTTATTTCTAATTTTTAATCTTCATACTTATTCAACCCCCCTTCTAAGTATTTTCTCACCTTCAGCTATTTCTTCACTCATGGTTGTACACCACTCAGGGATTTTGGCTGCTTGATGGTAAAATTGTGGCTCATAGGTAGGTGTTACATTCATGACATAGTCCCTGTATTGAGAATAAAAATGATGATATGAAGATAGTTTAGAAATGGGATGAGGGACATGGAACACAAAGTCATTGAGATATGTAGGAGTTTTATGAGTCCTGCTGGATCTTCTGAGTTCAGGTGGATTGTGGTGATCTGGAACAATAGGGTTTACATTAGGAATAGGATCTGCTAGAGCATTATTGTCATGATGCTCAGCAACATGGACTGGTATATTATTCTTGTAACACCCATTTTAATTATCTCATTTTTCCGGGTTATTTTATTTTCGGCGTGTTTTGTGGGGATGTTTGAGTGCGATTGTGTGTAGCCCTTAAGTTGGAGATTAATTGGTAATTTTGGACTTTAAGACTAATAATAAAATTATTAGTGATAATGATAAATTAATGACTAATAGTAATATTATTAATAATATTATTATTATTGTTATTATTATTATTATTATTATTATTATTATTATTATTATTATTATTATTATTATTATTATTATTATGTAATAAAAAGAAATGGAATAAAAAGGAATTGGGATGAGGGGTATTGTTGGGATATTGGAAAGAAGGAGAAGAAGGACAACACGTTAGAAAGGAAAGAGGAGAGAACATTATAGAAGAGAAGAGGAATTGGAAGGAAGGAGAACAAGGTGACTTGGAGCAAGAGGAAACTAGGAATCATCTTTGGAGCAAGAATTCATCAATTGTTCGAGTTATTGAGGTAAGGGGGGAAAATCAGGTCAAATTGGTATAGTGCATGAATTCTAGGTAGAGGGGATTTCCCTTAACCCCATTAGGTTTTGATGATTTTGCTGGTATGTGTTGGTAATTCTGAGTTGTTGATGATATGTTGAATCTGTTGCATGTGTTGTTTGATCGATTTGGGGTTTCCGGGAGTTCGAAGTTTATGCCGGAACTGAATTAATGAGTAGAGCTGACATTTAATCGGGTTAAATTGAGAATAGATTATGTGGTTAGGTTGTAGAATATTAGTCTGATATGATGGAAACTGGGTTGAGTGGAATCGGCTGAGTTTGAAGAGTCTTGCCGACTCTTAGCAGTGGAATTTTTTTGAATTCGCAGGCGTTCGTCAGCACCTTCGCTGAGCGAACTGGGGTCGAACCTTCGCCAGGCGAACTGGGCAGCGAGTGCTTCTAGTAGCCACTGTCTGCATTCGCTAGGGAGTTCGCCGCACGAGCTAGTAGCGAGTCTTCGCTGGGGGATTCGTCGAGCGAACGGGTAGCGAGTCTTCGCTGCAGGGCCTCGCCGGGCGAATGAGCCAGCGAGCGTGACAGTATGTTTGTGTTTTGAGTTGTGTTGTTCGGTTCTCTTGTGATGTTGGACCCTTGTTGGTCATGGTTGATTATGATATTGGTATTGAACTATGGGGAGTATATGTGTGGTGTGGAATATGATTTCCTTGATATTCGTTTAATTTGAATGATTAAATTCGGTGTATGTGATTGCGTAGGAATGTGATGATGTGTGATATATATATATATATATATATATATATATATATATATATATATATATATATATATATATATATATATATATATATATATATATATATATATATATATATATATATATATATATATATATATATATATATATATATATATATATATATATATATATATATATATATATATATATATATATATATATATATATATATATATATATATATATATATATATATATATATATATATATATATATATATATATATATATATATATATATATATATATATATATATATATATATATATATATATATATATATATTTATGATACATGATGGAATGTGATCGAAGGATCGTGTGCACCGTGTGTGCTGTTGTTTGCTGTGTGCATTTGGGTCTTGCATAAGCATATTAACGGGGTGAATCATTGCTCAGTGGAGTGTATGTGATTCACTCGCGTGCTCAATGAGGAGCGTGGTAGGGATAGATCGTCGCTCGGTGGAGTGTATGCGATATATCCTTAGATTGATTGTGCTCAGTGGAGCGTGATAGGGATAGATCATTGCTCGGTGGAGTGTATGTGATCTATTCCGGGTTATTTGCCCGTACTCCGAAGGGGAGCTTGTAGGGGTAGATCGTTGCTCAGATGGAGTGTATGTGATCTATCCTGAGTTTGAGTCAGTACTGCATATCATGTGTTGAGTTGCATGTGTTGCATTGTTTATATGCTATGTTTGTGTGGGACAGTAGGTCCGGGTTGACATATGTGAATGAGAATTGTGTGATTTACTTCCTTTTATTCATGTACGTTATTACCGTTATATTTTGATCGTGATTTCTCACCCCTTGCTTTTGTTGTGGTCTGTGCTTCTTCGGAAGTACAGATAATCCAGGTGTGTAGCTAGCTCGGTCTTGAGTCGTAGGGATGCTCTGATACGTAACATCGGGGCTTTGGGGAGTTTTATGTTTATTTGATGATTTTGTGAGCCTTTGTGGCATATCATGTTTCGATGACTCTTTTTGGTGAACATATCTTGTATATTTTGGGCAGTTGGCCGAGCACGATGTATATGATGTTTATATATATATATATATATATATATATATATATATATATATATATATATATATATATATATATATATATATATATATATATATATATATATATATATATATATATATATATATATATATATATATATATATATATATATATATATATATATATATATATATATATATATATATATATATATATATATATATATATATATATATATATATATATATATATATATATATATATATATATATATATATATATATATATATATATATATATATATATATATATATATATATAATGACAAATTTCCGCTGTGTTATATTTGTTGAAAATCATTTAATGAAAATGTTTTGTGTTGAGTTTATTTCTGTGACATCCCGTTTTGGTATGAATACTTTGATAATTATTTATTTTAATTGCATTTATGTTATTTTGGGGAACGGGGTGTTACAATTCTCATGGTCATGGGGAGAATATACACAAATAGGGTTGGGTATGACTACATTATAAAAGGGATCATCATGTGTGTTATAGTCAGAGATGGAGTGGAAAAGAAAGGTATTTTCATGAAATACAATGTCTCTAGAAATGTGAAAAGTTTTAGATACAAGATCATATACTTTGAAATCTTTATATCCAGCAGGATAGCTAAGAAAAGCACAAGGAATAGCTCTGTGTGTAAATTTGTTTCTATATTGAGGAATTGTTGAAATGTAGCATAAGCAACCAAAAACTTTGAATTCAGAGTATGTAGGTAGTTTATTATAAAGAAGCTCAAAACGAGACTTACTTTTCAAGACCATGGAAGGTGTTCTATTTATGATGAAGGTGGATGTGGCTATGCAATCACTCCAAAACCTGACTGGCAATTTGGCTTGAAACATTAAGGATCTGGTCACATTTAGCAGGTGTTGATGCTTTTTCTCAACCACAGAATTTTGCTCAGGTCTGTAAGGACAAGAGTATTGCTGAATTGTGCCTTGCTCATGAAGAAAACGAGTCATCTGCAATTCCATGGCATTGTCAGACCTCATTGCTTTAATAACCTTACCAAATTGAGTCTTTATCATGGTAAAGTACTGTTTGATTTTGATATGAGCCTTTGATTTATTGGAAATCAAATAAACCCATGTAAAACGACTGAAATCATCAACAATTGTTAGAAAATAAGACATTCCATCATAAGTAGTTTTTCCAAAGGGACCCTATATATCACAATGAATGAAATCAAAAGTGTTGGGAGAAAAAATATCAACAGACTTAAAAGGAAGTCTCTATAATTTAGAATCAAAATTAGTGGGAACAACGATTTGTATTTTGCTGCTAGCGGTCCTTAACATAGAATCAGAAAAATTTCCTAATCTATGATGCCATAATTTGGCATTGTTATTGGAAGAAACTGTATTACAATAACTAAGATTATTACAAGGCTTATGTGAACTATCATTAGCCTTAGTATTATTGGTCTTGAGAATGTAGAATCCTAAAATGAGGTTACCCTTGCCAATCATCTTGGATTGTTTGGTGTCCTAAATGAAAAAATAATGACCATTAAAAATCAATTGTAGACTGGCTAACACAAGCAACTTGGCTACTAAAATGAGGGAATGTATAGGAAATTATGAAGGGTCAATTCATTATTGACAATGACTTTTCCAATGGCATGTACAGGAATCTGAACTCCATTAGGAAGAGTAACAAATTTATCTAGCAAGGGTTTATAGGAATGAAAAAAAGAGATGTTGCAGCAAATATAGGAAGTAGCACTTAAATCTATGATCCAAGTACCAGAAGATTTTGATTATGTGAGTCAAGAGTGGAAAAACTCATACCTATGATAGAGTTGACATAAGAATTTGCCTCAGAAACACCAGACTTTGATATTTGAGCTTGCATATACTCAATAATCTGCTGGAAATTTTGTGAAGACATGGCTGCCACATCAAATCCTGCTACATTGCTTGAAATACTTTTCTCATGAACATTGTTGGTTTGTTGTAAAGGCTTGGAACCTTGAGCAGTCTTCCTATATCCTGGATGGTATCCATGAATCTTGAAGCAGTTTTCTTTGAGATGGCCAATCATGCCACAGTAAGCACAAGTTGGTCTTTCTTTCTTAAAATTCTTAGAACCAGTTTGTACAACACATGTCATAGGGGTTTCATTGTGAGGAAGGGAAGTGATTTCTCTTTGTTTCTCATCTTGAGTAACCATTGAAAGAACAACATTGGTGGATGGTAATGGATCCATGATTAGGATTTGACCACACGCCTGATTGAATGATTCATTCAGCCCTATCAAGAAGGTAAGGGTGTGCTCAATCTGAAGATGATCAACTATGTCTGTAATAAGCACTGACAGTTGAAGAACCTTGGGTGCAATTCATAAGATTCATCTTCAGTTGAATCACACGAGTACCATTTTTCTGTTGAAATTGATTGTGTAACTTGCGCCATATTTATGCTGCATTGGCTGCATAGATCACACTTGCAAAGATTTCCTTGGAAGCTGAATTGAGGGACCAAGAAGATGCATTGTTATTGTTTAGTATCCAAGAATGAAACTGAGGAGAATCTTCTACAAGTTTTAGATTTGTGTCATCCACAAACCTCGTTTTGCTCTTTCCATCAAGGGCCATGAGCATGACACGACGTCATGAATTGAAGTTATCTATGGCTAGTTGTTGAGATACCAAGACAACTCCAGGATGATCGAAATAATGACGATAATAGGGATCTTCATGGTTAGCCATGAGAGCAACGAATCACAAAGAAAAAGAAAGGAGGAAGGAAGAAGCAGAAGCGAAAATAAAAAAATTTCTGCTGATACCATATTGTAGTAAAGCGATTTTATGGTGAAAATCTCCATTAAATCTTGTATTAATAGTGATTCAAATTATTACAAAGGAGAAGCTCACTTATATGAGTTAGAATGAGATGAGAGTTAGTTATAAGTAACTTTAGTTAGTTAGTTACACAACTTATTAATTAACTAACTAGCTAACTAATATTAAGCTAAAGGATCTTAATACATTTCAAATGCAAATACAAAAAATGGGGTTTTAAACCAAGATAACTCATTTAGTTTTTATTCATATAGATATGTTTAGTGGTACCATACATGTTTAGTGTATCCACTACATAATATCATCTTAGAAGGGCTCAGACGGTGGTATAAGAAGAACATAGTTGAAGAAATATAAATAACGAGGAAAAGTCAGAACAAGACCATTATATAGATAAAAGTGTATATGAAAGCTCCAATCGATCTTTCCCGTGAACACTTTCAACTATATCGCGTACAATCTCAAGCTTCAAATTGAATAGTCAAGATAAAGTTAGTGCTGCAACTGACATTCAAATTTAAAATTGCAGGAAAGAACCTTAGAAATTTATTTCAAAAAATTAGTAAATAGACAGTTTTACAGATAGAATATAAAAGGAATGAAACCATTATCCTAGGACAAATATCTCTTCTTAAGTGTCCCAAAACTGCTGAATAAAATTATGCAGGAAAAAAGGGTTGACAAGCTATACCATGTAAGATATATAGTTGACTCAAAAGAAAAGCTACCAGTTTAGTCATTTTTTTAACAGTTTATTAAAAACAATAACTATTATTATTTTTATTGCTCGAGGCTATTTGTGTAGTTGTCATTATTATTTGTCTCACACATTAAATTTTTTGATGTGATTGAATTTTAAATAATTTTTTTAAATAGTTTTAATTATTCTATCAATTTAAGAAAAAAGTATGTTAATTAAATATAATGTATACTTCTAGATAAATTTTGGTACAATCTATTGAAGAGTTACTTCTAGTTTATTTGCAATTATATCAACAACTAATTATTTCTCAAATTATTTCTCTATATGATTCAATCAAAATGCATACCAAGATTTAGAGAGAGAAGGAAGGCAAATAAAAAATACATGAGAAACAAGTGTGAAAATGGAGCTTTCAAATTTTCATATAAATTCATGGATATTTTAATTTACATAAAGATGTTTCACTCATGTTAAACTTAAATCTTTAGAACTAAACAACTACTTAATATACTAGTAGACAAATAGAAGTTAGTAGAATGAAACAACTACTCTTCAAAAACCATTGCAATGAATTGAAGAGATGGATTATTCGATCGTGAATTTGGGTCAAGAAGAAAGAATATTTTTTTATTAGATCATTTTTTTATAAATAATATATTTTGTGAGAGACACATTACATATTCATTCAAATCTTTAAAATAATAAGTGTGTGAGTTTTGTTACTTGTAAAATGCTGAATCTCCACATTTTTACTTAATATGATATTTTTTCAAACTTATTTTTCAATACCATCGACTCACACTTATTTTTTTAAACCTGTCAATTTGTTTTTGATATAAATCACTTTTCCTCTTTCATATCTTTTAGTTTCTTCTTAACCTATGCCACATTGGTTACTATACTAATGTGACAATGAACCTAAAGGTTATAAAAAAGGATAAGTGATAGAATCTTTAACCCTAATTTCTTTGCAAGCATAGACACCATTACTATAAAATATATATTTTATAATATTTTATTACCTCAACCTTTAAATCAACTGAAGTAATAACTTATATTTAAACGTCTTAATTTTTTTATTTATTTAATAAAGTACTTTTCACCAAATTCCAATCTATCAACAGTGGTGATATATTAAAGATTACACGTTTCAAATACTAACACCAACAATTTTTTATTTTTTCACTACGAAAAAAAGTGCCTCCATTAATTTGTACATTTATATTAAAAAACACTTTCACTGTGGTCATTTCTACCAACCATAGTGAAACTTTTTCAAACTCAGTGAGTTTAATTTTCACAAACTCACATGGAGTTTAGTTTTCACAATAACACAGAGTTTAGTTTTTAAAACACAGTTTTTACAATTTCATATACGCTTTCTATAAAAATATCTTTATTCATTTTTCTTATACCTTGAAAGTTTCTGCATGAAAATCAATGCTAAGATTCAAACATATTGTTTACTTGATAAAGTGAATCTTAACATTAATCTTTAAACAAGAATTTTCAATATATTGTATTAACTTTTGAAGAACGGAACATGCAAGTTGAAAGCAGAATGAGTTAGGTTTAATAAAAAGGTGAATGATGCGCTTGTTCAGTTTATAGACAAATCCCTAAATAAATTTATTACTGTTGTGAAGAAAAACCGTTGTAATATGCATAATACATCACTACAGTTATTGTTGTCAACCATGGTGAAAAGGGTTTCTCAAAAAATAAAACATAACACATTTTAGTTTATTTCCTTCATAACACAACTTCCTCAGTAAAAGAATAGAAAAAATATACAGCAGAGACTAAGCAAACTCCATCATTTTAAGTCCGAATCAATAAGTGAAAAGATAAAACTTTAAGAAGCATGTATGAAAATCATTACTATGCCTCTTCCTCTTCTTCATAATTATGGTTAAGATGCAAGAAATTATAACTCATGAGAAGTTTATTGATGCATTGAAGAATGAGGTTTCGATGGTTTCATGCCGAACAAAAGTAGGAAACAACGAGTTAGTGAATAAAATTAGAAGTACCTTAATTTTGTAATTTGGAGATAAAGTCACTAAAAAAAAGAGACCATTAATAGCAAATTATTTGGACTTTAATAGCACTTTCAAGTGCTATTAGAGTGTAGGTGAATACATATAAGCGTTATCACTTCTTAATTATTTATTGATGATTCTATAATAAAACTTTATAGAAAAGCGATATTGTAGATCTTAAAATATTCTTTTTAATAATGGAAAAAAAATAATACATTTATTCTTTCAAAATCCCTATATCAACAATAAAGCTAACATAATCAACTAATTTATATTTATCCAAATATTAATAATACATCTCATAAACAATACAATTTAATCATTCATACATAAATTGCAAGTATTATCATCATGATTTTTAAGTTAAATAAACTATATTTCTAGAGATTGAATTCATGACCTACATGACTAAACTAAGACTAATGTGATTGATCAAATTGCATAACCCTTTTCAGAAATGGTAATGATAATTTTTGTTCCTTTTCATCTTGTATCTTCTTTGTTAGATCATCAATGACATCAACGTCTAGATTGGTTCCAGTCTATGAAGCTCTAAAACGCTATTCATACAGTGTGTCGCCGTATCGGACACGTGTCTGACACCGATACGCACGACACATGTACGATATGTATCTGACACAATTTTAAAATGTCCAATGAGTAAAAAAAATTAAATCGCAACGGACACAGATATGACACCTTATTTCAAATAAAGGACACTGTCAAACTCAAAAAAATTTAAAATTCTTTTTTTTTTTAAAATCCAACTCAATAATTTTCAAAATTTTTAAAAAAAGTTGCGCTTAAAGCTAGTGCACAACCTTGTTCATCGTCATATTGTGAAAGAAATTGCAGCACATATTCATTTATCCATTATTTGAAGAAAAACAAGATGGCACAACATCGAGTGAAAACTTTAGTATATGTGCATAGTAACCTTCGACTTCTATCAAGAAGTACTCTCCAATATCATCGAGAGGAAACTTAAATGTGGAATATCGCTTTAGATGAGTTTGGATCATTAGATGACAGTTGATTTTTTTAAGTTGCTGACTTATCTTTAGATGAGTCAGACTTAAAAGCTATTTTTCTCAATGTGGAATGACTATGATATAATTTGTATCATTTTATTTTGGTGAATTTATGTCTTTTTTTTGTTGATTGAAATTAATAAATTTAAACTAAACATTTTTGTAAAAAAAAATTAAATTAATGTAAATTTTGCTTCTCATTTTAAACTCTTTATAAATTATACTCAAAATTAAATTATTATATTAATATATACAATATATATAGTCGTGTTCGTGTCCTATATTTTTTATATTAGCGAAATTTTCGTGTCTGTGTTTGTGTCGTGTGTCGTATCCGTGTTTGAGTTTGGACTTCACATATACAGGTGTTGTCTATATAGAGAAAAGTTTCATTAAATTCTTTTTTGCAATTGTAGTCTAAAACAAGTAGACAAATATTTCATTATATTCTTTTGCTGGACTACATTGACTTGATAATTGAAAGTTCTTTTGGACATGATAATAATTGTTCTCATATTGTTACTATTAAAGTAATGTTAACTTAGTATCACACATTTTCACTATTTACAACAATATCATGCCAACAACTAGCTCAAAGCTTAAGCATCAAAATGATTAACAATAAATGCAACACTAAAGTAAATACATTCAAAGAAATTTAAATGACCCTGACAAACCAAATTTCAAGTATCAAATTCTTAATATATAAACAAATTATGGAAAATTATGTAGAAAAAATACTTTCACATGGGTGTCTTTACCACCTTCTTAAGTGCTTATATAAACATTTCATTAACTATAACGAAACCTCTAAACACTTCAACCATATATTTTGCATGATAGGAATTAGAAATACAGTGAAGAACAATAAAGAGATTTCTTCTCTTTCATGTATTTGTTTGACTCTCTTATCCATTCACACAAAGCACTTAAGTAAATATTTTTTTACATCTTCTGACTTGGAGCTGATTGAAGAAATCATTTTTAAATGATTTAATAAAAATATTATATGATTAATTACTCACAAATAATCCATGTCTTTAAGCTCTATGTAATTTAAGTTTATTCATGAATTTTCAATCACTTTAACGCAATAACATAAGATAAAACATTACATAGGAGTAAAAGATATCAAAAATTGAATCACTATACATTTATGTGATTTCTAATAAAAGTTGTTTAAAAATTGGTTGTTTTAAAAATGTTTCATTGAAAGAAAATTGGTTCGTATAATAATTTTTATTTGTAAAATTATAAATACATATGAATGTCTGATGTACCAAATTAGTAATTAACATAATTTTTTTAAATCTAAAGAACGGATTTGTGAATATTAAGAAAATTGGTTCTTATAATAATTTTTATTTGTAAAATCATAAATACATTGCCGAATTAGAAATTAACATAATTTTTTAAATTTAAAAAGCGGATTTGTGAATATTAAAAAACATAGTAAAAAGTATTAGAGTTTTAGAATATCAGACATTTAAAAAAAATGTCACTTCAAATTCAATTCTAGAATATATATTAATACACCTCATACATTCAAATTAAAGACATTTGAATGATAATACACAATTCATGATAATAACATTTAAATGATAATATACAATTCTCATAAATTTATTAATGACTTAACTATACACAACATCAATATTCGGTGTTTATTCTTCAAAACTCTAGAAACACACAATTTTACTAAACATCTTATATACATGATCAATATAGTTGGCACGTGATCAATATGATTGGAAATCCACAAAAAATTGCTCAAATATCCGTGTAATTTTTGAAATTTTAATATTTTTCAATAAATGAATAATAATCAAAATATGCATATTTAAAATAATAAAAGTATCAAGAAGAAAGTGGAACTAACTAAAATGAAACTATCTTAACAAGAAAATTTAAAATGATATTGTCATTATTTTTAAAATAAGATATATTTCGATTATGAAACAACAAATACAATAATATTGTTTTACAAAATAAAATAATATTTCATTTAGTGATAGGCATGTCCACCCTTTTGTTAAAATGTCTGGAAGAAGAAGTCGAACATCTTGTTGTAGTCCACGAGAGTCCGGGCAGCATTTAGGAGGAAGATACCTTGCCAAAAATTCCATCTTGGTTAAGTTCATCATCAATCATTTTGATAGGCCCATTCGGATGGTTAAGAAGTCCATTTGACAACAAGACTACTTTATGGATTAAAGCTTGTAATTTTGGGTTTAGTTTTATGTTTTCCTCCAAATGGGCCTAGCCTAGAGTTTGTCTTATTCCAATTTGTCTCTTTGTATTTATAGAGTTGGAGAAACTCATAACAATTTTATGCAGAATAATAAACTTTTTATATTTTCCCTTTAATTTTTATCTTTTTCTTTTGGTAGAAAACCCTAGTTTATGGTAGTTGGAGAACCCTAATCATTTGTTGTTTTCATCTTCTTCCTCAATGCCTCCTAAAATCACAAATCCTACCTCCAAAGACATAAATGATATTCCTTAAGTCACAAACCATCGTATTGAAGATCTTATCTCTACCCATGAAAACCTTGAATCTACCATGGAAGCTAATAATCAAGTTGTTGCTTTACAACTTGGTTAAATCAACACAAACTACAACAATTTGGAGACAACAACGAATAACAATTTTGCAGCTCTAACAACACTCATGACTCAATAATTTGCAGCAATGACAGCTTCTACTGCTATACTCAGATCTACATCTACCTCAATGCCCAGATCTACCCTTATAACAACACTCAGATCTAATATAGGTATATCTACTTTACCCTTACCCATCTCTTTTCCTCAAACTAGCTCAACCCTAACTACTACTCAACTATATACCCCACCACCACCACCACCACAATCTTTTACATTCTTAATCTCCACCATACACTCAACAAACTCTTCCTTTCAACCTTTTACACAAACCTTCACAAATCCCTTTCCACCATATTACACACAACCACCACACATCCTTATACAACTACCACTCCTTTATTCCTCTTTTCCACATAACAACATCATACTGTTGCGGTGGAAATAGGATCACAAACTATTAATGAGTTTGAATCGCAATTCAATTCACAACCGCTCTTTGATTTATCCGAAGGAAAAGGTCAAAAAGGGAAAACCTATTTTGCATTGTAAACACAACGCGGGGAAAGATCTAGGGTTCAGGGGTTGGTTAAATTTAGGGAAGGTATTAGCATCCTAAACTTTTGTAGTACTCTACAGGAACCTTTTGTTCAAATGTTTACTATTTGCTTTATTTATTTGCTTAAGGTATATGCACAAAGGATTAAAAGTGAGAAAAGAGACCTAAAGGGTTAATTCTAAGTTTACTCGGCAAGACATCGCATCTTGTGCCTACGTATCCTTACGGGAGTGGAATCAGAGTAATCGTAGTTCCCCTCAAAAGGGAGGTTAGAGACTTCTTGACTGTGGTCAAGGTCTCAAGGGGAATAAACGCATCTTAAGGACACGCTTACGTGGAGTGTAGGAACTCCAAATTTCTACGTTAAAATGTTAAGTTGTAATTAGGGTTAAATTAGGGATTCCACGGCGGGAAACCCTAAAATGAGCGCGACGGCTCTTTGACCTAATGCTAGGGGTAAAATGGTAATTTTGCCTGCGGCGAGGCATGTATGAAAATTTAGGGTTTTGGAAAAGTTTGAAACTAGGGTTATTGACTCGGCGGCCAAACGGTTAATCCTAATTCCTTCGGAGAATGGTAGAGATAATGATAAGTGTAAAATGTGATGGTAGATGAATAAATGCACAGTTATGGAATATAAAGTACTGGAAAAAAAGATAATGCGACAATTATCTCGCAAAATTACAACCGGGAAACAGATACATATATAATAATGAATTGGAATTTAATCTGCAGAGAGAAACTGAAAAAAATCGTTAGTGAAAGGTTAGACTAAAATATAATCAATACTGAAAACAAATAATATTAAAGGGGAATACAAAAATGCAAAAAGAGATTTTAGTGTAAATTTTTAAGAGAAAAAAAAAGAGATTTAAATTTAAAAAAAAAAGGTTTAATTTTTATCTTAAAAAAGTTTTAAATTTTATTTTAAAGAAAGAGTTTTAATATTATATTTAAAAAAAAAATTTAAATTTGATTTTTTTTAAAAAAAAGAAGTTTTTAATTATTAAAAAGAAGGTTTTAGTTATTATTTATTAAAAAGTGTTTTAGTTTTATATTGAAGAAAATTTTCTAGCTTATATTGTAAAAAAAGAAAAAATGTTAGTTTACACGTAAAACAAATTAGTTTATATATTGAAATATTTTTCATTTAAAAACATAAAACAGAAATAATATAATAAACATAAATTGGGCCGGATGGGTCATCACTTCCCAATCCGACCCGGTAACCAACAGATAAAACATATGCAGTTAGGGTTTGGAAACCCTTGTGAGCAAGCCGCGGCGGCTTCATCCTCATCTTTCTCTCGTCTCTCTTCTTTCATGCTCCGAGGTTGCGCCATAAACTCTTCTTTAACTCCGTAACTCATCTGAAAAAACAAAAGTGAGAAACACAGTTTTAAACTATGGTAGCTTACGTTTTACGACCGTGAATCTTCCAATCTGCGATGAATGGCCGATGATGTTTGGAAACTGAGGCTGGGAGTGTTGGTTGCTCGCCGTTTGTAACGAACGGTGATGGCGATCTTGCTCTGTTTCGACCTCTCTCTCCCTCGACCGCTAGGGTTTCATGTTCTTCGCCGTTTTCCTCTAGGGCTTTCGCGATTTTCCCCTTTTTGCTCACAGGTGGTATTTCTCCTTTTATATACTCTTGTGGTTCCATGGGCTTTGTTTATGATTGAGACCCAAATTCGAACTTTCAATCTGAGGATTGGATTTGATTTACGTTTTTTCTGATACATTGGGATTATTCCTCTTTTGGATGCGATTTATATTACTGCTGATTGGATTGGATTCTCTTTTGACATTTGCAGATGTGGATTTGATTTTCCTGATGGATTTTCAAACACGGCTTTTGCGATTTGCCCACTGACTTGATTGGATTCGATTTGATTTTGTTGGGGTTTTTAGCACCAGCTTCTGATATGATTTTTTCCTGATCTGATTCGAAGCTTTCCATTTTCAGAACTCCTTGATTGAATGGATTCGCTCGGATTTCATTTGATTTGTTTGATATCTGAACTGATTTGTTTTGATGGACTTGTTTCGTTCAGTTTGGTTATCAGTTGGAATTCACTTATTTTTCCTCTTCTTTTTTTCAGTGAATTGAGGCTGATGCTTCGGTCGAGTCAGAATTGCCGAGGAGGGTATACGGCGATGATGATAGCTTGTCTGAGCCGTTCGGAGAAGACACTACAATCCTATGTTGTTGCTCGTGTTGCGAGCAGGATGGCATCTGGTTGTTGGTTTTCAGATTGATTGTGAGGCCATGATGTGCGATAGCAGATGCCCTTGCATTCGGTTCCACGATGCCCCTAGCTTACTGCTTTGTTGGCTTGTCATGGTGACTTGCACCTTTGATTCAGGCTTGCCCTGAACTGATGTGATTGCGTGAGCTCTGGTATGATTGGTGCTATGATTTTGTGCCGTGATTTTGTGCTGTGATTTTGTGCTGTGATTTCCAACTGAAGCTTGACTTTAATTGATGCTTCTGAACTTTGATATAGTGTATGATGCAGTTTGATGCAGTTTTGGTTTGTATTTCATTTTTCTGATAAGGATTGGTAGCAGCTTTCTGTTCTTATGTGGTGCAGTTTGAGATTCAGCAGCAGCCTTTACTTTCTGTTCATGTTTGGGACTTGGTTTTCATGAACTCACTTATGTGGTTCAGAATTGATGCAGTTTTGTGGTTATTCCTGTCCGTGGCAAATTTGTTTGACTTGTTTTTCCCTTGTTGAACTAGTTTCCCTATTATGAATTTCTTGTTTGGTTTAGGGCTGATGCAGGTGTTCTTAGTCAGTGGTGGGTTCCTTTGAAAACTCTGATACAGTTTTGATGCTTGCATTTCAGGTGTTGACAAGTTCTGAGCACAGAGTGGCTCACACCCGTCGGCATCCGGGTTTATGACCAAGTTGATGGTGCTGCTTTACCCTTGTATCAGTTTGGAAACCAAACTTGATGAACGAATCCACATACGGAAAAACGAATCAGTCCCGCTTCTTTTATCTCTTTTATCTCTCGGCTGTCCCGCATGATAAGAACAGATGACCATTTGATCTGACGCCAACGGCGCGGGTCGGTAACGGGGGTAGGACGCAGCTTCGGTTGTGCCACTCCCGGCACTCGATGATGACGCTGTTCTGAGAGTGTCGAAAACAATTTCTAACCCATTCCTGCATTCTATTTTGTTTTGTTTCTCTTCGTGCAGGTTAATCGGAGGAGCATGGAGAAATGTCCAAGGGATGAACATCATGAAGACACCAATGGATGTTTAGGACTTAGGATTTTTAGGATATACAATTTTGATTTTCTCTTTTGTAACTTGTAATAAAAAATATTATGAATAAATTCAATAACATTCTTTATCCAAATTATTTCCTCTTTATAGATCATGATAAAAATATTATGAATAAACTTCAAATTTCTATCCCAATTCACTTTACAAATTGTAATAATAATAATAAAATATTATGAATAAAATTCACATATTCTATTAAAATCATTTCCCAATTTCTTTTCCATGATTTAATTTGCAAACACCTCAACATCCGATTAAACGTCACCAGTCAAATATCCTTGAATTAATTCGATCCAATCTTGCATAATAAGCTTAATACCTCATTGGGTCCAAAATTACGAATTATGCTTCAACATGACCAAAACGCCCCTGGGGTAGTTCCTGCAAAACAAAACGCACTTTATGACTGGTTAGTGGTTAGCAGATACACAGATGAGATGCTATGCGAAATGACTGACTAAATATAAGGGTAAAATTTAGGGTATTACAGTTGCCCCTATTTAAATAGCTACACCGGACGATTTGAGTGACAGAGACTCGAGGAATCGTGGTGGAGAGATTTAAATATAGATAACCGAAAATTTTGCCCTTATATGCGGCGATATGCAATGCTATGGACAAAGCGAGAACAAATTAATGCAGATAACATGATGCGTATGATGGAATGATGAATTGCGAAAATGCTGACGAATGCGACGACACAGGGACGGACGCTACGAGAAGAACACACTGGGAAAACGACGCGCTGGGACACAGTACAACACTGGGGAATTCTAAAATGATGGTCAACTGGTGCGAACACGACCAATTGTCATTTTTAGAACTGGAACGAGATTCTCAAATGGAGATGGTACCTATGAGACGGCCTCCACTGGGGAATCTAAAAGTAAAACTGGATCATGTACGACTGCAAGATCGATCACAGAATGCTGGAGCATTGAGCAAAGAATAACATCCAAGCTTCTGTAAACTATCTCTCGTGACAGGATCAAACGGGCCTTTCGGAACTCCGTAGCAAATATACAGGGTAAAAAAACCGGCTGTATGCCAAAATAAATGGACTTTGAGTGGTTAGAACAAAACCCTTAATAGTGATGGCGCTTATGCCATGGCCTCCACTTGGGAATGTCTAACAATGAAACTGGATCTACACGACTGCAGGATCGATTACAGAATGCTGGAGCATTGAGCAAAGAATAACATCCAAGCTTCTATAAACTATCCTTCGTGATGGGATCGAATGGACTTTTCAGAAATCCATATCATATATACAGGGTAAAGACCGGCTGTATGCCAAAATAAATGGACTTTGATGGGAAATGCCCTGATAAGCTTCTCGAGGGAGAACTGTCACTTATCGTTGGAAGGGACTTATATGCCAAAATGGATAAGCACTCAAATAAAGAGGCTGCTGCTTATCTGATATATAAATCTTCTCATATTTAAGGTCGGTGCCTGGAATACAATTCTGATTCTTCTTTTACTAAAGGGTAAATGAACTTCTTCATACTTCAAGATCGTGCTCTCCTGAATATGATTCTGCTCCTAAAGGGTAAATGAACTTCCTCATACTTCAAGATCGTGCTCTCTTGAATATGATTCCGCTCCTTCTTTTACTAAAGGGTAAATTGAACTTCCTCATACTTCAAGATCGTGCTCTCCTGACTATGATTCCGCTCCTTCTTTTACTAAAGGGTAAATTGAACTTCCTCATACTTCAAGATCGTGCTCTCCTGACTATGATTCCGCTCCTTCTTTTACTAAAGGGTAAATGAACTTCCTCATACTTCAAGATCGTGCTCTCCTGACTATGATTCCGCTCCTTCTTTTACTAAAGGGTAAATTGAACTTCCTCATACTTCAAGATCGTGCTCTCCTGACTATGATTCCGCTCCTTCTTTTACTAAAGGGTAAATTGAACTTCCTCATACTTCAAGATCGTGCTCTCCTGACTATGATTCCGCTCCTTCTTTTACTAAAGGGTAAATGAACTTCCTCATACTTCAAGATCGTGCTCTCCTGACTATGATTCCGCTCCTTCTTTTACTAAAGGGTAAATTGAACTTCCTCATACTTCAAGATCATGCTCTCCTGACTATGATTCCGCTCCTTCTTTTACTAAAGGGTAAATGAACTTCCTCATACTTCAAGATCGTGCTCTCCTGAATATGATTCCGCTCAAACCTTCCCGTACTTCAAGATCGTGCTCTCCTGAATACGATTTGGTTCAAACCTCCCCATACTTCCAGACGACAGGGAAAATGGAAGCCCAACTGCTCAATGGAGATGGCCATTTGCTGCGAGTCATAACGAAGATAGGATTGGCTTCTCAGGCGAGAGATGTCGCTTATTTTGCAAGAGTAGCAATAATAAGTCTCTCATGTAAGAACTGCTTGTAGAGGTGATAAAAGATGATGATAAGCTTCTCAGGCGAGAACAGGTGCTGATCGATGATAAGCTTCTCTTGGCGAGAACTGTCGCATACCGATGCTGTAAGATGTACTGATAGACTTTCCAGGCGTGAACTGGCGTGTATCCGCAAAGGAATGTGGTTGATTTTCTCGAAAGATAGTGCAAAATAAATGCACATCCGGGTACAGTGATAAGCTTCTCAGGCGAGAACAGTCGCATATCTGCCAAGGTATGGTGAAAATCTTTAGATGGTGCAAAATAAATGCACGTCCGGTTGGGCTCGACGACCGAAAATACTGAGGTTCAATCTAGGATCGAGCTAGAAAGAAGACTGGTAATCAAGACTCCATCGAGGGAATGAACTCGAAGGGTAAATATCTTATCCTGGTGAGGAAAGATAGCTGAAATAACCGTCATCCACGAGGATCGACCTCTGTGGGGAAACTGGAAACACATATGTATTTTATGCTTAGGGCTGACAATCTATTTGGAGAGAATGGACGAACCCAGTTACTCGGCGGTAACAACCAATGATGGTGAGACACCATGAACCTGTGAACGCTAATGCATATGTTACTGCGTATGTTAATGTGAATGTATGTTAATGTCTATGTATGTAGTTACATGTGCAAGATGTTATGAAATGAGTATGCAGTGAGTATGTAATGAGTATGTGTTATGAAATAGGCATGTGATGCTTATGCCCCTGCGTATGCTGACGAAACAGACTAGAGACAGGACGAGAGATGGAATAAACATCTCGACGGAGATACCCTGCGTTCTCTGCAACCAATACGTCAATCATGGGTAAGAAAGATCAATGGTAGAACCACATCTGGTTTTAAAGTTCTGAATTCTCTGGGGAGAAGGTAATTTGCTTGGGTGCACAGTATCACGTCTTCACATGGGGAGAAGAAAACCTGAGGGACACTTTCGAGTTACCCAAGAAAAAGTTGTCAGCTTATAGTCTCGCTGGGGACTGCGATTGAGGCAATAGCTTAGGAGCCTGTTGCAACACTGAGATTTACTGGGGGATGAAGGCTGCCGTGAGTAAAATCCATCGGGCGTATGAAGAAAAGTCGTGAAACCACATAGTTTTGATCTTGAAGGCCCTTACAGTAGTCGCCATTTGTTTCCCTTAAAAAAAACACGGTGCCCCAGGATACTTGCGTTGTAAGGTAGGGTCATCTCAGGAGGATTTTATAGAGAACACCGAGTCCGGTTGCCCCACTGTTCTCAAACTCGTTGAGATTTGTCAGGTCTCGACGTAACTGGCACAAATTAATCGTGTTACGACGAAATCTTTAAGAACGTCAGACTCGCGTTGGTAAGCGAACTGGGAAACTGCCTGCTTCAAGTTCCATGGGTTATGTCCATATGTAAATCTCTAAGATATCAAGCAAAGTCATCATGCCCGAAATGCCTATCCTGAGCTTGTCAATGTACACATATATTTGTCTTGAATTTTTGTTTTGAAAAAAGATATCGCAAAAACTTGTGACCGAAATCACTAGCCAGGATATAAGTTTTAATTATAATGCCAACATGAATTTTTTTCTGAGCATAGCTCGTAGGAGTCAGGAAACGTGATCTTGTCGAGTATGCTTTCAACCGAAGTCCTACTTCAATTAGGTCTTTTAAAGGTTGTATCGTGGCTCAGTTCACGGTTTAAGAAACAAAGGATAAAGGCTCAAAGTTATGTTTGTACCCACCCCTTCTTCGTGATGTTCTCCAATCCTAATTCAGTTAACCGGATACGAACGCTCATATCTCAAGCGGATTTGCTATGGTCGAGAACTTATCAAGGCTTTGGACATGACAGTCACTCACCTATTTCTAATGGCAATTGGTCACACGACTAGGGATCATTCATAGTACCCTCTTGTTTTGCTTTTATTCCCTAACTTTTGCCTGGACAATGTCTTTTGATCTGACTTTGGAGTCCAGCGGGATGCCCCTGTTTTGCCTAAGTCTCCTTCATAGGTTTTGACTTAGCGGGCTCTTATTATTTTTTTTTTGAATATTCTTTTATGCACAAGTCGTGTAAATCTCTTGAAAGGCTCGTGACTTCCCCACTCCTTAGGTAACTGAGGGATAGTCATTGTATTGGACTTCTTAAGATGCTAAGGATAAATTCTCGAAGGTTTGCTCTTCCTTTTTGAGGATCTAAGCGCTCGATCGGTTTAACTGAAACCTACCCTGCCCCAGGTTAGGATGAAGGTTCTTAAAAGGAAAGAAAAAATTCTACTTCAAGGCTCAAAAAGGTTGACTAGGGATTAACATCCTTATATCTCCAGTGTTTGGGATTTGAAACAATGCCTTACATCATCAGCAGGTTTTAATTGAAAGCATACGACAAGAAATCTGACGTTTTGGGTTCGTCATCCTCCTCCCAATTCTCCGTCAGAACAAGAGATCGGGTAAAGTTGGCATTATAATTTATGAAAACGTTTTTTTGAGTGAGTGAAACGAATGGGTTTATTCAAGACAAACATATGCGTTGCATTAATTAATCAAAGATAAACAAGTTCGTACATGCTAAATATGCTTAATCAAAGAGAAATACGTGTAAACAAATGAACTGACGGAAAAATCCTTCTAAATGTTTATGAGATCTTGCATTCAAGAGTAACAGTTTCCTTTGGCAGAGCCTCAATGGAAAGGACGTCTAGTTTATGATCACTGTGAGTCGTCATGGCTTGCCCCAGTTATGCTGGTCACATCTTCAACAGTTTTCAGTCGTTGCTTCAAAATAACTTTCCCAGATTCTTCGTTGATCTCGGTCATACCATCTTGAGGGTTACTGAAATGAAGCGGGCTAGGCCTTTGAATAATTACTGGATTCGGCTGATTTGCCACAGGAGTAGCATGCTTTGCAGAATTCAAACTTGACACGTGAGGGACCCCGAGAGGAGTCTCGATTTTCATCTGAGCATCGCTAAAAGACAACTTCTTCGTTTCTAGCAAATTTCTGACAACTTTCTTAAGAGCATAGCAATTCTCTAGATCATGGTCGGGCGCACCCTCATGAAATAAACAATGAGCGGCAGCGTTGTAACTTGCAGGTAACGGATTAGGCGGAGGACCCAAAGCACGGGTGGTAATCAGACCCTGTTGTACCAAATGAGGGTATAACTCAGCGAAAGCCATCGGAATTGGAGGACAAGGCTTATACTGACTCTTACGGAGATAAGGAACCTGATCCTGTGATTGCTGATGAACAGGAGCGTTGGGTGCTCGTTGACTGTTGACAGGAACTCGCATGGGCGGATAACCGGAAGGTTGTTGACGGATCGGTGCTTGATACACCGGAGCTGACTGCACAGGCTGGTATGTAGGAAACTGCTGATTGAAAGGAGGTGCAACAGTAGCTACATAGGGTTGTTGGACATATGGAAACGGATAACCTTGAACATAACTCTGCTGATGTTGCCAAGGTTGAGGAGTAGCCATTTTGCAGTTCCTCGAACGTGTAGGTCCTTTACCATGGTCGGAGTTAGGAGTTTTGCATTTTGGAGGGGTAGCTCGTCGAACTGGTTGAGCACTAGGAGGCACCAAACCGGATTGAAGATCGTGAGGAGGTACATTGCTGACAGTAACAGCTGGTTGAGATTCCATAATGGTATTAGTAGTCTCAGAAACAACAGTAGACTGAGCATCCACCTTCACACTAAGAGCTCGTAGCATCTCCATAATCTGTCCTACACTTCCTCGAAGATCTTCGAGTTCATGGCTGATACGGTTGATCTCTTGGTTTTGATCTTCCATCCTTTTGAAGGGTCGTATTGATGCAGAGAACTCAGGGTGACAAACTGGAAGGTGAGGGAACCGAGTATGAGAAATCGGGAGACACATGCAATGCAAAAGTAAGATGCTAAAATGAAGATTTCATGGAATTCAAATATTTACGAATATTGCGGAATACCAAAGAAACTTTTAATTTATTGAAGACAGATTACAAATAATATTCTTGCAACCAAAATAGCTAAATAAAAGCCTAGAAAGTCCTAGAGAAGCATCTTCCACAACTTCAGTGGACAGACGGAGATCCGGAGGAAAATAAATATTCGTAGAGCCTTCTCTTCTTGTAGGATTGTATCTCATTATTCTTCGACTGAATCTGCTTTTGAAGTTCTTCGTACTCGCTGACCATCACATGGTATTTGTTCTTCCATGCTTCTGTTTCACGTTGTGATCTCTTCAAAGCGATCTTCAAAGTCTCAGCTTCGGTCATGAAATACTGGACAGGTTCCTCTCTTTGAGGTGAAGGATATTGGCGAGAGTAGGGCATCTTCAACTCAATAGCTCTTCCTCGGACCCATTGAAGGTATGGTTCCATGGACACACAATTAGGTCTTCCCAAACTTTCTTTGTCTTTCCTATGCAGATGATTCCAAGAAGATAGAATCTGATCTTGAAGCTTTTTGTCGTTTTTGAAAAAGATTTTCTCCACATGAATACCTTTAGGCGGTTCCTTCAAGGGGTATCCCAACTGTCGGCGAGCTAAGGCAATTCCTCCATTGAAACTGAGCAAAGGCACATTGTTGAAGTTTCCGCAACTATCAATGATCGATATCCCATCGTACATGCGATTATACCAATCAATATCAGAGTGATTTAAAGCCATGACTTTTTGCGACCAACGTTCTTGATTAGGTCTCCAGAACGGACCGGACTTGGGTAAGTGAGAAATAAACCACTTGTATAGTAATGGCACACAACATGTAATCATTCCTCCACCATGAAAGTTTCGAAGATGTACTGAATGATAAGTATTACCCAATAGCGTTGGAACTGGATTTCTCCTCATGAAGGTCTTGATTGCATTCAGGTCCACAAACCCCTCAAAACTAGGAAAAAGCAGCAACCCATAAATGAGCAAAGCAAATATTGTCTCAAAGGCAAACATGTCTTTATGATCGGCATAAAATTGGGCTTTCTTAATTAGGAAGTCCCTGAGAAAACCGGAGGTCCCCCCTTTGGTGATCATATCGTTTTTGACATCAGATATCCTTAGACAAATGGCTTTAGCAATATCTCGTTCTTTAGGGTCTTCCTCCAAGAAAGGGAATGGAGACTTATCCAAGATAGGTAATCCCACCAACTGAGAGTACTCTTCTAAGGTAGGTAAAAGCTGATAATCTGGGAAGGTGAAGCAATGATAATCTGGATCATAAAACTGTAGCAAAGTCGCAAGAAGTCCTTCGTTTACTTGAATCTTCAACAAAGACAATAGCCTTCCATATCTGTTTTGGAACTTTTCTTGATCTTGAACCAAATCCCTTAGCTTCTCTAGGACTTCCAAATTAAAACCCTTAAAAGTAAATTTCAAAGTATTCTTCCTAGAGTGATCCATGGTATCCTGCAATGTTCATAAATAGAGTTTGAATTCCATGAAATCTTAATGCGATATGATGTTTTATGAATGCAATGCATGAAAACACATAAAGTCCTAGGTTAGAGGAACGTGAGTGGAGTTAAGGTCTACCCATCCCCAAAAGGAGTGTACTATAGGTTAATTGTACCTGCAGAACAAGGTTCTAAAAGTGCCCAAAGTCATCAGCCCATCTTTCGGATATTATCAACCTTCCGATTGACTCGGGGGTTAATAATATTCTCAAGAGAACCTCTTTTGAGTGTAGTATCGCGTAGCAACCATTGTAGGACTACTCCCACATAGTTCCCGCACTACGTCCTAAATAAGGCTGAGGTGGTGTAAAGGTACTACGGTTCCCAATATCACAGACTCCAATCGACCATGGAAAAAGTTTTCAACGATTACTCGTTCAACCGAACCATTTTCGAAAAGGTCTCAACTGAGCGGCGATTCTCGAATCAGCTTGGTCGGGATTCACTCCCTATAAGCCTCATCGAATATATCCCCATCCTATAATAATGTCACTAGTCCGGGCGTAGGACTTATCTCACAACACAAGGAACAGTCCCAAACCAGGGCACAAATATATACATGCAAAATAACAAAACAAGTAGCAATAAATATGAACAAATTAGGGATAACCCTCAAAAATTAAGAATAGTCCCCAGTGAAGTCGCCATTTTCTGTTGCGGTGGAAATAGGATCACAAACTATTAATGAGTTTGAATCGCAATTCAATTCACAACCGCTCTTTGATTTATCCGAAGGAAAAGGTCAAAAAGGGAAAACCTATTTTGCATTGTAAACACAACACGGGGAAAGATCTAGGGTTCGGGGGTTGGTTAAATTTAGGGAAGGTATTAGCATCCTAAACTTCTGTAGTACTCTACAAGAACCTTTTGTTCAAATGTTTACTATTTACTTTATTTATTTGCTTAAGGTATATGCACAAAGGATTAAAAGTGAGAAAAGAGACCTAAGGGGTTAATTCTAAGTTTACTCGGCAAGACATCGCATCTTGTGCCTACGTATCCTTACGGGAGTGGAATCAGAGTAATCGTAGTTCCCCTCAAAAGGGAGGTTAGAGACTTCTTGACTGTGGTCAAGGTCTCAAGGGGAATAAACGCATCTTAAGGACACGCTTACGTGGAGTGTAGGAACTCCAAATTTCTACGTTGAAATGTTAAGTTGTAATTAGGGTTAAATTAGGGATTCCACGGCGGGAAACCCTAAAATGAGCGCGGCGGCTCTTTGACCTAATGCTAGGGGTAAAATGGTAATTTTGCCTGTGGCGAGGCATGTATGAAAATTTAGGGTTTTGGAAAAGTTTGAAACTAGGGTTATTGACTCGGCGGCCAAACGGTTAATCCTAATTCCTTCGGAGAATGGTAGAGATAATGATAAGTGTAAAATGTGATGGTAGATGAATAAATGCACAGTTATGGAATATAAAGTACTGGAAAAAAAGATAATGCGACAATTATCTCGCAAAATTACAACCGGGAAACAGATACATATATAATAATGAATTGGAATTTAATCTGCAGAGAGAAACTGAAAAAAATCGTTAGTGAAAGGTTAGACTAAAATATAATCAATACTGAAAACAAATAATATTAAAGGGGAATACAAAAATGCAAAAAGAGATTTTAGTGTAAATTTTAAAGAGAAAAAAAAAGAGATTTAAATTTAAAAAAAAAAAGGTTTAATTTTTATCTTAAAAAAGTTTTAAATTTTATTTTAAAGAAAGAGTTTTAATATTATATTAAAAAAAAAATTTTAAATTTGATTTTTTTTTAAAAAAAGAAGTTTTTAATTATTAAAAAGAAGGTTTTAGTTATTATTTATTAAAAAGTGTTTTAGTTTTATATTGAAGAAAATTTTCTAGCTTATATTGTAAAAAAAGAAAAAATGTTAGTTTACACGTAAAACAAATTAGTTTATATATTGAAATATTTTTCATTTAAAAACATAAAACAAAAATAATATAATAAACATATGTTTGGGCCGGATGGGTCATCACTTCCGAATCCGACCCGGTAACCAACAGATAAAACATATGCAGTTAGGGTTTGGAAACCCTTGTGAGCAAGCCGCGGCGGCCTCATCCTCATCTTTCTCTCGTCTCTCTTCTTTCATGCTCCGAGGTTGCGCCATAAACTCTTCTTTAACTCCGTAACTCATCTGAAAAAACAAAAGTGAGAAACACAGTTTTAAACTGTGGTAGCTTACGTTTTACGACCGTGAATCTTCCAATCTGCGATGAATGGCCGATGATGTTTGGAAACTGAGGCTGGGAGTGTTGGTTGCCCGTCGTTTGTAACGAACGGTGATGGCGATCTTGCTCTGTTTCGACCTCTCTCTCCCTCGACCGCTAGGGTTTCATGTTCTTCGCCGTTTTCCTCTAGGGCTTTCGCGATTTTCCCCTTTTTGCTCACAGGTGGTATTTCTCCTTTTATATACTCTTGTGGTTCCATGGGCTTTGTTTATGATTGAGACCCAAATTCGAACTTTCAATCTGAGGATTGGATTTGATTTACGTTTTTTCTGATACTTTGGGATTATTCCTCTTTTGGATGCGATTTATATTACTACTGATTGGATTGGATTCTCTTTTGACATTTGCAGATGTGGATTTGATTTTCCTGATGGATTTTCAAACACGGCTTTTGTGATTTGCCCACTGACTTGATTGGATTCGATTTGATTTTGTTGGGGTTTTTAGCACCAGCTTCTGATATGATTTTTTCCTGATCTGATTCGAAGCTTTCCATTTTCAGAACTCCTTGATTGAATGGATTCGCTCGGATTTCATTTGATTTGTTTGATATCTGAACTGATTTGTTTTGATGGACTTGTTTCGTTCAGTTTGGTTATCAGTTGGAATTCACTTATTTTTCCTCTTCTTTTTTTCAGTGAATTGAGGCTGATGCTTCGGTCGAGTCAGAATTGCCGAGGAGGGTATACGGCGATGATGATAGCTTGTCTGAGCCGTTCGGAGAAGACACTGCAATCCTATGTTGTTGCTCGTGTTGCGAGCAGGATGGCATCTGGTTGTTGGTTTTCAGATTGATTGTGAGGCCATGATGTGCGATAGCAGATGCCCTTGCATTCGGTTCCACGATGCCCCTAGCTTACTGCTTTGTTGGCTTGTCATGGTGACTTGCACTTTGATTCAGGCTTGCCCTGAACTGATGTGATTGCGTGAGCTCTGGTATGATTGGTGCTATGATTTTGTGCCGTGATTTTGTGCTGTGATTTTGTGCTGTGATTTTGTGCTGTGATTTCCAACTGAAGCTTGACTTTAATTGATGCTTCTGAACTTTGATACAGTGTATGATGCAGTTTGATGCAGTTTTGGTTTGTATTTCATTTTTCTGATAAGGATTGGTAGCAGCTTTCTGTTCTTATGTGGTGCAGTTTGAGATCCAGCAGCAGCCTTTACTTTCTGTTCATGTTTGGGACTTGGTTTTCATGAACTCACTTATGTGGTTCAGAATTGATGCAGTTTTGTGGTTATTCCTGTCCGTGGCAAATTTGTTTGACTTGTTTTTTCCCTTGTTGAACTAGTTTCCCTATTATGAATTTCTTGTTTGGTTTAGGGCTGATGCAGGTGTTCTTAGTCAGTGGTGGGTTCCTTTGAAAACTCTGATACAGTTTTGATGCTTGCATTTCAGGTGTTGACAAGTTCTGAGCACAGAGTGGCTCACACCCGTCGGCATCCGGGTTTATGACCAAGTTGATGGTGCTGCTTTACCCTTGTATCAGTTTAGAAACCAAACTTGATGAACGAATCCACATACGGAAAAACGAATCAGTCCCGCTTCTTTTATCTCTTTTATCTCTCGGCTGTCCCGCATGATAAGAACAGATGACCATTTGATCTGACGCCAACGGCGCGGGTCGGTAACGGGGGTAGGACGCAGCTTCGGTTGTGCCACTCCCGGCACTCGATGATGACGCTGTTCTGAGAGTGTCGAAAACAATTTCTAACCCATTCCTGCATTCTGTTTTGTTTTGTTTCTCTTCGTGCAGGTTAATCGGAGGAGCATGGAGAAATGTCCAAGGGATGAACATCATGAAGACACCAATGGGTGTTTAGGACTTAGGATTTTTAGGATATACAATTTTGATTTTCTCTTTTATAACTTGTAATAAAAAATATTATGAATAAATTCAATAACATTCTTTATCCAAATTATTTCCTCTTTATAGATCATGATAAAAATATTATGAATAAACTTCAAATTTCTATCCCAATTCACTTTACAAATTGTAATAATAATAATAAAATATTATGAATAAAATTCACATATTCTATTAAAATCATTTCCCAATTTCTTTTCCATGATTTAATTTGCAAACACCTCAACATCCGATTAAACCTCACCAGTCAAATATCCTTGAATTAATTCGATCCAATCTTGCATAATAAGCTAATACCTCATTGGGCCCAAAATTACGAATTATGCTTCAACATGACCAAAACGCCCCTGGGGTAGTTCCTGCAAAACAAAACGCACTTTATGACTGGTTAGTGGTTAGCAGATACACAGATGAGATGCTATGCGAAATGACTGACTAAATATAAGGTTAAAATTTAGGGTATTACACATACCATAACCAATCATTTATCCTTTTTCCCCATACAACAACCATTTCCCACAACCCCCACCTTACTCTCACCTAGCCCAACACAACACTATCCAAACACCAGTTTTTTGCACTCCTAAATTGAGCTAAGCATTTTTTTATGGAAGTGACGTCTTAGAATGGCTATTCCAAGCTGAACATTTTTTTTGCTTTTTATAACATTCCTCATGAAAATCGATTACAAATGGTTGCTTTTTACATGAAGGGAGAAGCTTTTGGTCGGTTATAAGTGGATGTTTCAAAGTAACAAACTTACAACTTAGGAAGCATTCACTAGAGTTGTGGAAACACGTTTTGTTCCCTCAATATATGAGAATCACCAAGCTCAATTATTTTAACTTAGATAGCATGGCACCGTTTATGAATATCAAGCTAATTTTGAGAAACTCGGGAACAGAGTGATACGATTACCACCTGAAGTTATTTTGAATTGTTTCATTTTTGGGTTAATCCTTGAAATTCATAATGAGTTAGGGGTGCAACGCCCCCTAATCTATTTCACATACCATTGGCTTGGCTTAACTCATTAAGGACAAGATTAAAGACTCTAAACCTAAACTCAAAAAGCCCTTACGTACCCAACCTAAGCACAATTACCCAACAAACCTGTCCCAAACTATCATCTAGTCAACCTCAGATTTCATTAGTTCCCAAACCACTTGCTGCATCCTACACGACAACCAACACGAGTCGCTTTCCAATACAATAAATTATTGCAGCACAACAAGTTGAATGTCACACTCAAGGTTTATGTTTCAATTGCAACGAAAAGTTCATTCCCGATCACAAATGTGTAACAGGAAAATTTATGTTACTTATGGTTGATGGTGATCGATCTTTGGCAGCCATGGAAGACACTACTGAACATTCTACTTATGTGGACGAAGCACCTGCAATTCAATAGCATGAGGAAACCTATTTTCAGCTTTCCCCACAAGCAGTTAATGGCCAATTTTCTTCTCAAACATTAAAGTTCAAGGGTTACTCGATGATTTAATTGTAACAACTCTCATTGATATTGGAAGCACTTATAACATCCTTCAACCACGAATCAAAAACCACCTTAAAATTCCTAACACTCCCATCCCTAATTTCTTAGTTATGTTCACCAATGTCTCCAAGTTACAATGCTCAGGCCTATGCTCTCAAGTCCCAACCGTCCATAAAAAAACACATAACAAACAAAAAAAACATTTTCATACAAGAGGGAATCAAAACTCCGTAGTTCTTGTCGAAAATATTTTTTTTGTTTGTTGTGCCTTTTTTATGGACGATGCTAGGAAGCATATCCTTTTTGAAAAGTTTTAAACAGAAAAGCCAAAAGGAAAAAAGGTTTAATATTTGTTAAAGTCTTTTAAAGTTGAAAAAAGAGGTTAGAGATAAGTTAAAGTATTTTTGGATTTTTTAGGAAAAAAAGTTTAGTTTTAAGAAAAAAATTACTCGATAAAAGATCAAGGTTTGAATTTGTATGATGGTGATTGCAAAGGCAACCGACTTATGAGGAAAGAAACCACTTGACGTTGGATCAAAGGTTGAAAAAAAGTTAGGTTGAATCCTAATCCTAAGGGTGCTCCTAGTAAATGAAACCGCAACCAAAGAAAAAAGAAAAAGTGTTTGCATGAGGTTGATGGTGATGCTAAAAAGCAGTTGACTTACAAGTTGGGGTATGACTTGATATAAGAATCAAGAACGTTTTAGGTTTGGTTGATCAAATAATAATAATGAGCAAATTTAAAAAGAAAAACCACCAGATAATTATCATCATATGGTTCAATAACGCACAAGGCCGGTAAGCCGAACAGCTTGACCGGGCGGACACCCCCCCATCGGTCGGGCAGGATACGCTCCCTGCCAAGCGGGACGGCGCACCTCGAAGCGTCCTCTAGCGCTCCCCTTAGCCGGATCCGAACAACTCCCCCGGGCAGAATCCCCTTGCCAACGGGCATGGCGATTCTTCGTCTTCTCCGCTCTTCGTGTGCCTCCCCCCCCGGGGAGAGCCACACACCGCCCGGAATCCACGAGCTCACCTCCGCAGGGAGAACCTCGCGCTCTCAGGGAGTCCCACGGCCTCCCCTCCGCAGGGAGAACAACGTGCCTTGTGTGCGGTCTCCACGTGCTCCCCTCCACGGGGACACGTCACCAACCAACGGCCCACCTCCGAAAGAGCAGGTCAAACCCACTTTCCAGAGACCACGGGACAGTTGGACTAGGCGAAGACCACGTCCTGGTCTTCACTACGCCACGTAAGCCCTAGCAGTCACCTGAGTTGGGCCTGGCCATCCAGCCCAACACAAGTGACAGTTGGCCCATCACTGGGGTCTCTTTATAAATACCCTCTTCCTCAAGAGGGTCGGGGTATTCGATTCTTACCCCTTTTTCTGTACTTCGCCTTCACTCTGCCCAATTCCTTATTTTGGCATCGGAGTGTCTTGTAGGTACACACCCCCTCCTCCTCCCTCCTCATCAGCGGTGGACAGGTAGCAGTCCAACAGCGTGTGGCCAGCCCGTGATCCCCTTCTGATCAGGTCAGATCAGTGGTGCCGTCTGTGGGAATAGAAACTTCCTTGTTACTCCGAGCAGAAAACCAAAGTTCCACCAGCACTCCATGATCATGGCTAGCCCACACCACGACGATACCATGCACGACTTTGCGGCCCAACGTCGCCACCAACGGAAGCAAGCAGATGGAAACGTCACGTCCGGCGGAGACCGACGAGAGAGACGGTCAGAATGCCTCACCGTCATCCGTAGAACTGCTGCGCCAGGCCGACCACCGGCCCCCGAGCCCAACAGCGTTCCAACCCGTTCCTATCCCAGCGGGAGTGGACCCAACGGTGGACGCCCTCTTTGCGGCCATCAACCAGTACGAACCAGCTGCTGTTTCAGCAGAACACACGAATTGGAGCGTTGGAGCGGAAGGCCCTCCGAGGTCCCCTCCGCGGGAAGACCAGAATGGAGGCTCGAGGAGTCCCTCACCTCAACCCAGAAATCGCCGACCTCGGCTGGAGGAGACCCCGAACAGAAGTGGTGCGAGAACGCACCAGATCCCCAGCGAGGCAAGTTCGCGGGAGGCGCTAGAATGCTTCGGTGATCCCGGCGGGGAATCCGCGCGGTGAACCCCCGGTCAGGGGACCGAGGATCCGAAACCAGGTGCCTATTCTAAACGGCTCGCCTCCTCCTCAGTCACCCCACCCTCAGCGACAAAGACGACTACCGCACTCTGTTGTCCCGGGAAATCATGGTTGCCCCAATCCCTCACGGGATGGAGAAGCCCCCGACACTATCGACGTACGATGGCACATCCGACCCAGACGATCACTTGGAAGACATCGAGGTCATGCTCGATTACCGAAACGTCCGAGGAGCTATCAAGTGCAGGCTATTCCCGACGACCCTGAGGAAAGGCGCCATGACGTGGTATAAAAGTTTGGAGCCTGAATCGTCACGTCGTGGAGAGTCCTGAAGGACCTGTTCTCAAAACACTTTACAGCGTCCCGACGCCATCCGAAGACGGAGGCCGTCCTCGGGGGCGATAATCTAAGGCTCTGACGAACCTCTCCGAAAGTACATCAAAAGATTCACCCGGGGAAGCGGTGCAGGTAACAACATCCGACGAGATGAAGCGCTACCTAATGGAGCAAGGTCTTACGCCACGACTCCAAGTTCTACGAGGCAGTAGGCATACACCGACCAACCTCCCTCCAGGATTTCTCGATAGAGCCGCGCATTATATCTGATTTGAGGAAACCCAAGCAGAGCCAACTCCGCACGGGACACCCGAGACAGGGAGGCCCTCGCGGACACCGAGATGACGGAGCCTCGGGCCATCGACGAGGAGCTGACAGTCGTCGCGAAGACCCTCCTCGCGAACCTCGTGAGCAACGCGAACAACGCGGCCCCGCTGGTCGATTCACGGAATACACGGCCCTAGTCGCTTTCCCGCGAGCGCATACTGGTCGAGTGCGCCAAAATCGAATTTGTCCAGGGCGGTGTCCGCTTCCCTCGCCCGACACCCCCAAACCCAACGTGGACAGATCGAAATACTGCCGATTCCACAGGAGCCACGGCACGTGATCGAAGACTGCATCCATCTCAAGGACGCGATCGAAATTCTGATCAAAAACGGCCACCTAAAGAGATACACTCGGGGAGGTGAACCCCCGAGGCAAGAGGCCCCCGAGGCCAAGAAAATCGAGGAACTCCCCTCTCCGGATGGCGACAGAAGACTCCAGGTCGCACTGTGTGTTAGTCGTCCCGAGATTGGTTCGCGGACAGAGAGTTCGGCCATCCCGAAGGCCCCGACCTAGCCAGCGAGCCAATCCGACCAACCAGCCGGTGGGAATACTTCGCCAGAGCCATGGTCATCTCGAGTGGCGCCACGAGGAGCCTGTCCATAGGATCAGTGAAAAGAAAGTCCGACGAGCTTATCACGAGCAACTCCGGAAAAATGAGCATGCTTGAAAGATTCCGAGGTCGATCCAATCCGATCACATTCTACCTCGAGGAACTCCCGGGGGGATCCCCAACTCCAACATTCCCCTGCTCATTCGAGCACGGATGGCGAACTTCGACGTCAGGCACATCCTCGTCGACGGGGGCAGCTCGGTGGACATCATGTACACGCACCTGTTCACTAACCCTCCAACTCGACGAATCCAACCTTTCCCCCTACGTAGGCTCCGACCTTCAGGGGTTCAACGGGACGGTGAAGAGACCTTGGGGGTACGTGAAGCTGAAAGTCACCTTCGGGGAAGAGGAAACGCCAGGGAGATCAGCATCCATTTCTTAGTCATCGAGTGCCCGTCCCTCTACAACTGTATCCTGGGCAGAACAACAATAGCAGAACTCACCGCGGTACCTTCCACCGTCCAACCTGAAGATGAAATACTACACGAAACGGGGGCCGTAGGTGACCCTCAACGGAGACATCGAGGCCGCCCGGAGATGTTTCGAGGCTTGCGCTAAAAGGATTAGACACCATCGCTTCAGCAACCAAGAGGGCAACTCCGATCATAACGCCAAAAAGCAAACCAAAGGACCTGGTCGGATCCGTGGACCTCGACAGTCGCTTCACCGAGGAGCGCGATCACAAAGTAAAGACTAGCGAAGCCAACAGACAGCCCGTACACCCGGCATGCCCCATCCCGGACGGAGAATTCTAGATCATCACACTCGGGGAAGACAAGAGCAGAACCGTGAAGATCGGCGCCAGACTCCCAGACCTCGCAAAAAGACAGCTGCAAGCCTGCCTCCGCGAGAACGCCGACCTCTTCGCATGGAGCGCCGCAGAAATGCCCGGACTCGATCCCGAGGTTTCCTGCCACCAGCTGTCCATCAGCCCCGACCGCGAAATCCGTAGTTCAACGTAGGCGTAGACAGTCCCCCGAAAAGTCGGCAGCAGCCGAGAAAGCTGTAAAAGACCTCCTAGAGGCAAATTTTACTTCAAAAGCCCGGTATTCAACCTGGCTGTCCAATGTTGTACTCGTTAAAAAGAATAATGGAAAATGGCACATGTGTGTTGACTATACTGATCTCAACCGGGCATGTCCTAAGGATGCCTACCCCTTCCCCAACATCGACAAACTCGTCGACAACTCCGCGGGCTTCAGGCTCTTATCCTTCATGGACACGTACTCGGGGTACAACCAGATCCTAATGGCCGAGCACGATAAGCAGAGCACGGCCTTCATGACGGTGTCGGGCAATTATTACTACAACGTAATGCCCTTCGGCCTAAAGAACGCCGAAGCCACATACCAACAGATGATGAACAGCGTATTCCGGGGCGAAATCGGCGACATGCTCGAAGTATACATGGACGACATGATCGTCAAATCCGGCACAGAAGACGACCATACGACCCACCTCAGGAAGATCTTCGAGACCGCGAGGACATGCCGAATGTGCTTCAACCCGGAGAAAATGCACCTTCGGTGTCCGCACAGGCAAGTTCCTCGGCTACTACCTAACCGAGCATGGGATCGAGTCCAATCCGGACAAATGCCACGCCTTTTCATAAATCACCATGCCCACCACGAAGAAGTCCATCCAATCCCTCAACGGCGTGCTCACCTCACTTTCCCGGTTCATTGCCAAGTCCGCTCAGCACGCCCTCCCCTTCTTCAAACTACTCAGGAAGGAAACCATGTTCGAATGGACAAAGGAATGCGAGCAAGCCCTCCGCCACCTCAAACGCGTCTTGTCCGAACCACCGGTGCTGACACGTCCCGTGATGGGCGAAACCCTATACCTATATCTGGTCGTGGCTAACGAAGACGTCAGTGTCGTCCTCATCAGCAAAACCGAGGAGGGCCAAAAACCCATCTACTTCACAAGCAAAGCCCTCCACTGTCCCGAAGTCCGATACCAGCTGATCGAGAAAGTCGCCCTAGCCCTCATCACCGTAGCGCGATGGCTCCGACATTACTTCCTCGCACACACCATTGTGCTCCGCACCGATCAGCCCATCCGCCAGCTCCTCGGTCGACCCGACATGGCCGACGCATGCTGAAGTGGTCGTTAGAACTATCTGAGTTCGACATCGTTTACGAAGGCCGGAACGCCATCAAAGCTCAAGCCCTGGCAGACTTCGTCGCCGAGATGACCCCGTCACCCGACCCCACCACCAGGAGCCACATTTGGACCATCTTCGTGGACGGCTCCTCCAACTCCACGGGAAGCGGCGCCGGCATCATCCTCGACAACGACGAGGGCACCCTCATCGAGGTCTCCCTCACGCTCGCCTTCCCGACGACTAACAACCAAGCCGAGTATGAAGCGTTCCTGGCCGGACTCCGCCTGGCATCAGACCTCGGGGCCAAAGACATCCGAATCTACACAGATTCCCAACTAGTTGCTTCGCAAGTACGAGGAGAATATCAAGCGAAAAACGACAACCTCGCTGAGTATTTGGCACTTATCACCGAAAACTGCAAAGTTTTGACTCCGCGGAGATTCAGCACGTCCCTCGCGAGCAGAACACTCGCGCCGATATCCTCTCCAAGTAGGCAAGCACCAAAAAGCGAGGAGGCCACAAGTCGGTCATCCAAGAAGTATTATCCCAACTGAGCACCAAAACGACCACCGCCCTTCTCGACATCAACGCCATCGGAGAGACCGACTGCTGGATGACACCACTACACACCTACCTCAGCACCGGCCACCTATCAGTCGACCCTAAAGAGGCAAGCATAACCTGTCGCTACCGCGAAAATAAGGTGCTGGAAAAACAGAAGAGTCACCACCTTTTGTTATTTATCCCTCAGAACAGGAAAGGAAACGATCGGAAAAACCTGACGAAAAAGGTATAAGACAAGGTCATCGCAACCATTGTCTGGGTTTGGGAGTCGGTTACGCAAGGGGAAGGTGTTAGCACCCCTCACGTCCATCGTACTCGATGGGATCCACGCTTGTTGTGTTTATCTGACGGGTTGGTTTTATCTATCTACCTATCAAGGCTGGTCTAAAAAGAAAAGAACATGACTCGGTAAAGCGTCGCGCTTTATGCCTACGTATTCTCATCAGAGAATGAGAAATCAGAGTCAACGTAGTTCGGCTAACTACGGGTTACGGGGAAGGTGGCTCGCCAATACATCAGTATTGTGCCTACGTACTCTCAACAGGTATGAGAGATCAGAGCTTACGTAGTTCGGGATAATACGGATTACGGGAACTCAGATTCATCTGTTTTATCGAGTAGGGTTAACAAACAGTTCCAGCAGTTGGATATACGCAGCTCGACCCTTGGAGACTTAGGCGTTACCGTTTGCGGTAGAACTGGGAGTTAACGACACTCTTTTCTTCAGAAAAGCTTACTTTGAATTATGGGCCCACGGGGCAAAAAGGTTTGAAGTTTGTTTTTTGTCTTTTACGGAAGAATTGTTTTTTATGGATGTTTGCAACCAATATCGCACTAGAGACTATGACCTGAGAGTGAATGCGTCGCATGTCACCCAAAGGGTGCCATACTAAACATCCAGACTGTTGAAAAGAAACTCTCCAACAATCCTTTCTCAGATAGCTTAAGGCTCGTAACATACGACGTCAGTTAACCTTTATTACTGTATTTTGATTTGTTTTGAGATGAGAAGAGAGAACAAGCTCAACTAAAGGGAGACTATCAAGTCCTAATGTTGTCATGCCAAGGATTCATCCTATGGTTGAGGTTTGAAACAGGGATCTCCTAGAAGTTATCATGCATAGGTTTCAACCTAAAGTTCTAATCGTCAATTCCTTATCAAAGGAAATGAGATTCCTAGGGGATCATGTCAATGATAAACAGAAACAGATAAAGCATCAGCTAAAACAGTAAACGGATATACAGTAAAATGCATGCAATGCAAGTGAGGGAGGAAATGTGTGTGGGGTGTCAGCCTCCACAAGCTCATCTCAACCTCAAGCCAGATATGAATAACTGTAATCATACAGGAGAAATAACATGCTATCAAGCAAACACAATAACTGCAATCATACAGAGGAAATAATATGCTATCAAGCAAACACAGACCATAAAGGCAAGGGAGCTGGGCTCTACCGAATACCAGCAAGCAAAGCCATACAGTAAAAATACAAGCAGAGGGAGCAACTCAACCTCTAGTGCAATCATGCTCCTAGCTTAAATCAGTCTAAACATGAACTTATTCTAATGCATCAAGCAAATCAAACAAGTCACACCAATACAATTGCACAGAAAGAAAGCATACAGGAAAGAAAGCAGATCAACAGCTTCCACAACCTCACAGCAAGGCACTCCTCTGACATCAGTTCAGTCCTCATTCTGCAACTGCTCTTCAAGTCTTTCATCCTCAACAACAAGCACCAACTTGCTTCTCTGGGCTTCCAACACATCCAACATAAGTATCAACTTATTCTTTCTTCTTCCTCAAGCTTCAGCTCCTCAGTAAACCCCACCTTCAGGCTTCAATCCCAATTGCAAGTATCAACTTGTTCCTTCAGGCTCTCAGTGTATCAACATAAGTGTCAACTCAAACTTTTCTTCTTCAAGCCTCAGCTCTTTCTTCAATCTCAATTTGATTTCCTTCACAGGTGTCACCTTGTTCTTCTGGACCTTCAAGCTTCAGCTCTCTTCTCCTTACAAGCATCAACTTGCTTTTCCTGATCTACAAGCCTCAGCTTCTAAGGTAGTCTTCAACCACAGAGAAGTAGCAATTTCTAGCCTTCAATCTTTTTCAAGCAAGGGACTCCATCCTCTAACAAGGGAGAAAGATTCATCTAACAAGAGCAAAGTTTGGATGATTGGTAGCAGAGTGAAGACCAAAGGTCACCACTAAGCATCCTATCATCAGAGAAAGGGACCCTCAAAGGTTCTACCAACTTGTAAAGAGCCACACATCCTACTAAAGGAGGGATGAGGCCTTTACAAGGGGACCTTACATCATAGGGAAGAATGTAAGTGATCAACATCTTCCATGTTTATGAAGGAAGAGAATCTATCTAGAAGCTCTGCCTACAAACCCTAATCTTATCACCTACTCAACACTACACCAAAAGAAGGGAAGATCTTCACATCCAAGCTTCTTCAAGCAATCCATTGCATCTTCAAATTGCCTTCATCAACATCCAAGAGAAAGCAAAGCAAAACCCTAATCTAAGGGGACTAAGGAAGTCATTCTAGTTGAATTAGTGCCTTAGAATCATCTAAAGTTAGCATCTAAACTAAAATCAAACAAAAATAGTAAACTACATTGTAAATTCCTACAAAAATTCCTAAGGGATCCTAATTCAATCATGAATCTACCATACAAAAATCAGAGGTTAAATCATCCACCAAGTTCTAAAAATAAAATCTAAATCACAAGGTATCAACCATAAACCCTAAAAATGGAGCTCTTAAAGTTTCAACCTAAAACTACCACTTATGTTCATCACAAAAATGTGAGAAAAATCTAGGGGGAACATGCATATCTAGGCTAGCTACTCACAAAAAAACAAGGCCAAAATCATCATCAATTGATCACACAAAATTCAGCAAACAAGGGTATCAACCATAATGATTTTAATATCAATTAAAATGTAAAAATGCCCATAAAATCATAAAATGCATGGAATATTAATATTTTTATCTAAACAAATACTAGATTCAATCATGAATCCATGGAAAAAAGAATGGAATTAATTGAGTTATTTTTCAATTATTTATGAATTATTCAATAACCATGAAAAATGAAGAAAATGAAATGAAAATCAAAAGAAAATGACAAGCGCGTGGTGTGAATAGCATAAACATTCATTTCATTATCCAAACTGGGCCATAAGGGGGGTGGGAGTATCAACCTGTAACTTAAACCCAAAACCAGCATTTAAATGAAACGCTGCGTTTCAACATAACTCAGAAATCCTTCACAAACCTGGAAACCACTCGTGGCCATTGGATCCCTCACAGGTCAAAGGTCCTCCCTTAATCCAATGGCTCTAAGGTTGTCTTCAACCTTTTGAATCTCTGAAACTTCAATCACCTGCGCGCGCTAGGGTCACCGCCGGTGACATTCTCCGATCAACCTTCCACAACCCTAACTTTCTCTAGAGTCCACCATTGGCCACGATTCCTTGATGAATCTTGTCCAAAATTTCCTCAGGAATCCATTCATGCCATTAATTCATTCTAAAAACTCAAGATTCGCAATAACACAATCTCAACCGAAAATTGCAACAACCCTAATTGGTCACTAATCTCCAAATTGATGATCCAAAAACCTTCCTACATCAATCTACAATGCATCTAACACAATAATTCCCATTGATTCTAACTAATTTAAGCCATGGAACAAGAACTGCATACCTGGTAAAATTGAGCAAACAGAGTGGTTGAATCTTCAACTCAACCCTTAAGAACTAGCAGAATCCTTCACTAGCCTCTAATCAACCTTCTGTATGCAAAGAAAAGAATTGAAACGCCCTGAATTCTTGAAACCGATTCTGAGTTGCAAGCTTCCAACTCCAATGGCTAGCTAACGATTCCTCCACCACTTGGCCTCGAATTTGATCTGGGATCAATCACCAACCTCAGAGCAAGCTATTGAGATCAATTTCTTGGACTGAAATGGCCTCTAACCTTGTAACCAATTTTGATTTGCAAGGTGCAAACTCAAAATGCAATCTCACTCTCCTCTCTCAATCCTCACCAACCTTCACTCTGAACCACTTCTAAATCATATATAGAACATGGATGAATGATCTAGAAAGTTCTAGATTAATCCAATGAGTATTTCAATATCTCATCTCACTTGAAATCTCATGATATGCTATGTGCATGACAGTCCTTGCAGCAGCTTGCCTTGGCCCTTATTCTCATCCAAATTCTCTCCACATGAGATTTTGAAAGTGCTAGGATGTGTTTGTACTTTGGTTTTGATCTCATGAGAAGTTTGGCATATGTTACTTAAACCTTAAGCAAGTGAAAGCAACTCCATGATTTTGAGCTCAAATGAAAAAAGTGACATTGCCATTGTCTTTAAAATGTCATTTCTAATCAAAATGACATATTACATGCCTTATCTTGGCCTTGAAATGAAAAATCTCAAATTTGGTCTTTTTAATGAACTTTAAATCTTCCTTTTTAAGTCAATTTTATAATTTTGAGTTACAAGCAATTCCAACCTCTCATGACCTCTTTACTAGCCTTAAAACATCATTTTGAACAAGTTTGATGTTGGACATTTTCCCATTTGAAGCTTGGAAATAGGAGATATGGCCTTATGATTGAAATGACCTATAATCTCCAAATGACCAAAATACCCTTGACTTGTCAAAGCCATAACTTGAGTTCTACAAATCCTATCAAGGACTTCTAGTACTCTCTAGAAAGCTAAGAGGATAAGGAACAACATTCATGTTGACTAAAAGTTCATAGGAATCATCCTTCTAGGGAAAAAGTTTCATGCAAGTTGGACAACTTTCAAGCTCCAAATTCACATACCTCAGATGACCTGTAACTTGTCAAAGTCATAACTTGAGTTCTACAAATCCTATCAAGGACTTATAGCACTCAAATTAAATCTAAGATCATGCTCTACAACATTCATGTTGGGGGAAAGATGAGATGACAATCACATCTTGAGCTAAATTGCCTTGAAGATAGGGGTCAAACTAGGGGGTTTTACACTGTCAAGCCATAGAAACCCTAGCCTGAAACTTCTCAAACTCTTCAATCATGATGATTTAACTTAGGAATCATCCTTAGAACATCTAAATGCATCAATCCATGATCACATGGATCTTGGATTAGGTCTCAACCTCCTTCAAATCATCAGTTGACTTAGGGTTGACCCAGTCAAACCCTAATTGCACCACTCATGGTTGAGCCTTCGTAATCTTGCACAATGACCTGTCTAGGTTTCAAAGTGGTCTTCAACACTTCTCATGAACTCTCTCAAGACCTCAAGTCCATCTCCATGACCTCAGAATCATCTGATGGCTTCCCACAACTCTCAAGTTAGGAGACCTACACACTTGGTCTCAACCACTCTCTGAGGATCTCTTAACTTCTTTGACAAGGATATCAACCCTTGAACACTTGAATAACCTTCTTAGCTTAGCTTCATAGTCCTGTATAGATCTTAATTGGTAATCATACCTCTTGATCTCCTGCACCCATGTCAATGAAATGCAAATGATAATGCTAATGTGAATGAAATGAAACATAAGCTAGATAAAGAAATGTTGGTCAAATTTTGGGGTGCAACACAACCAAGCGACGAGCCTGCTCGTACGTCCTCCTCGAAGGAAAACTGTATCGCCGAGGCTTCGCAATCCCACTTCTCAAATGCATCGATAACTCCCAGAGCGCAGCTGTCCTAGAAGAAATCCACGAGGGCATCAACGCGCAGCACCTCGGAGGACGATCCCTGGCGCGAAAGGCGCTACGAGCAGGCTATTATTGGCCCTCGATGCAAACGGACGCGAAGGAACACATCAACCGATGCGACAAATGCCAAAGACACGGAGACATGCACCTCGCCCCTCCAACCGAACTCAAGTCCCTCTCCTCCCCGTGGCCATTCGCCTAGTGGGGGTTGGACATCCTCGGGCCCTTCACCCTAGGATCCTATCAGAACAAGTACCTCATTGTGGCCATGGACTACTTCACCAAATGGATCGAAGCCGAAGCCCTGGCCAAAATCACGGCCCACAATATACTTCAATTCTATAAACGAAACATCCTCGCAAGAATCGAGGTCCCGCTCGCCATCGTCACCGACACCGACACATAGTTCACGGACAAAAACTTCTGCGACTTCGTCACCAAGCTCGTAACCAAACACCACTTCACCTCGGTCGAGCACCCTCAAACAAATGGCCAGGAAGAATCCGCAAACAGGGTCATCCTCAGGGGACTCAAGCGACGACTCGGTGACGCAAAGCGAGCATGGGTCGAGGAACTCCACAACGTCCTCTGGGCATACCGCACCACTCCCCACTCGACCACGGGGGAAACCCCATTCCGCCTCACGTATGGAACCGAAGCCGTGATACCGGTCGAGATACGCGAGCCATCCAGACGAACTGAGGCTCCCCTCGACACCGACGACAACGGCGGCGCCTTGCGTGAAGAGCTCGACCTCGTCGAGGAGATCCGCTCAGGAGCTGCCCTCCGGGAAGCCCGGCTGAAACAGCAAGTAGCACTTCGCCACGACAACAAAGTCCTCACACGCGACTTCCAACTCGGCGACTTGGTTCTGCGCAGAAACCAGAAAGACTTACACAAGGGCAAACTGGCTGCAAATTGGGAAGGCCCCTACCGTGTCCGCGGCAAGACGGAGCACGGGGCCTATTACCTCGAAAATCTGCACGGGGAACAGCTAGCTCGACCATGGAACGCCACGAAACTTAAGCGGTACTACAGTTAAACACTGCCCGCGACGACCTTCCGGGTGACCAAATCAGCACGCGTAATCATCCACCGATCTTCCTCAGTCTCGTCCTCAGCCGGACGAAGAGCGCTATCCAGAACTTCCAGGAGAATTTTCAGCGCTTGCACTTCGGCCGCCGTCGCACCCAGCTTCTCCTCTACCGACGTCACCTTCTCCTTAGCACCTTCCGCCCGCTTGCGCTGGTCGACAACATCTTTCCAACTCTTCTCCAGCTCCTCGGTGAGTTTGTCCGGACGCGACTGCATGAAGGTGATGTCCCCCCGTAATCTGGCCAGCTCAGCAGCAGAGCAACCCTCCTCGCTCAGGACCAGAGCCGTGGTAAAAGTCTGCATCATCGCGGCCAAATCCTCCGCCAAGACGCGTCGACGAGATTCCCGGTCGGCGTCACGGACAACCTTCACTTCGCCAGCAGAGACAGTAGGATACTGGGCCCCGTGAAAATAACTCGGATGTTGATGGCAGAGCGGGACAACGTAGCCTTCCTCGGATGAATCGGTCGTCAGGTCGATCAGGCCACTGGGCTTCTCGGACCTTGGCCTCTTCGCAACTCCCTGAGACGTAGGAGACTGGCTCTCCTGGGGAGAGGAAGACGAACTCTGGCCACCCGGAACCACAGCCTTCTGCCCGACCTGCTGGCTCACCCGCGTCTTCGGGGCCGCGGCAGCCCTTGAGGCGCGCAACTTCTTCACCCGCTCTTCGACGGAAGACATGTTCGCTGCAAAAGAAAAATAGAGAGTCAGCAACGGACAAAACATACGATCACGAGAAAGACGAAACATCCCTACCTAGGTACTCCAAAGCGTTCGCCCCCAAGGCGCAATCGAGCAGGGTCCTCGTATTAATCAGCCTTTTCTTCGTTCGCTCGTTCCCCTACGCGTCGAGGATATACCGACCATCAAGCGTTACCAGTTTCGACGGAGGAAGATCCCGCACAAAGGCCACTATTTTCATATAAGCGGCCATGTCCCTCTCGTCGAGAGTCCCAGCCCGCACTATATACCAGTCACTACCGCGGTTGAAGTGCTCCGAGGTCCACAGTAAATGTACCCTGGGGAGCCACGCGAGGAACCGCTGGCCATCTACTATTCACTCCCCCTCGGTAAAAAGAGTGTCCGAACCTTCCTGGGTGATCGGCCTCACGAGGAAGAACCGACCCTTGAAGTCTCGGACAGAGTCGCTGTACGTCTTAAAGAGCTTGGTCGGCTGCTTAAACGAGACCCATCCCTGACGACCATTCACCGATTGACGTTGCAGGTGGAAGATGCGAAAAAACAAGGGCACCGTGGCCTCCACATTGAGAAAGTGGCACACCACCTCGAACGTGCGGATAAAGGCCAGAGCGTTGGGATGCAGCTGGGACGGGGCCAAACGTAACCAGTCAAAAAGGCCTAAGTGGAAGGCGGAGAACGACAGTCTGAGTCGAGCCTCCTTAAAGTAGAACTCGTGCATGGGAAACATCCGCCGCCCATACCTCAAGCAGATACGATGATGCTCCTTCGGATGATACACCTGCCAGTTTTGGGGCTCCCCTTCCACCCGATCCTCCACGGTAGCGTAGGCGCCAGACACATCGGATGCGAAGCAAGAAGGGGTGGACAAAGGCTCTTCGGCCATCCACTCCTCGACGGGGAGGACCCGCTCGTCAAAATCTGGGATCTTGGGATCACTGTCTTCGACCATCGTCCCCGGTATCAAGGCCGACATGTACACCTGAAAAGCAGAGGACAATGGTGAATTCGATAGCCAAGATCAAATCAACCCTTCTACTGCAGGTCAAGTGAAAGGGCGACGACGACGAGCGAGCAAAAGACGAGCGCGCGGGCGGTCCCCGAGGGACGCTCCCCGCCGCTTCTCGACGGGGCATTCAAAAGCTAACCTATCGCCCCTCCCCGGGGTACTCATCGGAAAAGGCACGCGTCTCTAGGGCCTTCATCGGAGAAAGCACCCGTCCCCGGGGCATTCCCCGGAACAACCGAACCTCCTCGGGGACTTCATCCAAACAAACCTAAAAGAAACCGCCAGACACGGCGGATACTCGCGCCTCTCCTCGGGGCATTCATCGCGCCCCGACCACGGACCCAAATCAAACGGCGGAAATAAAAGAAGAGAAGAAGGAAACTCACTTGTGACGGCGGCGAACGGGGTGCAGAACTAACGGCGCGGCGGCGATTCACAACAACGGTAGACGGGGAGGAGTCACAGAGCTTCGCAGGTAAAAAAGCAAGGTGAAAAGTAAAAAAACAATGCGTGGGGACCCCGTATTTATAACTCGAAGCGACACTAGGCTTTTGAGTGTCCTAGGGTAGCCGCCCTACTATCCACTCAGCGCGTGACACGTGGTGGTAACCTAACAGTCGCGTCCCTTCATGTGCCTTTGCCCCGCTCTCCCGACGACAGGAAGACCTTCGCGCGGGCACGCGTCCCGTCGGACACAAGACCGACAAGTCACCCGCCTCGCTACCTCTTTTTCTCGAAGCAACTACCTTAAGTCCTCGCTCTTTCGCCACAGAGCTTCAACTTGGTCTGGGCCCAGCCTCGCGGTCCAGCCCAATAATGCACAAGGCCTGGTAAGCCAAACAGCTTGACCGGGCGCACACCCCCCCATCGATCGGGCAGGATACGCTCCCTGCCAAGTGGGATGGCGCACCTCGAAGCGTCCTCGAAGCGTCCTCGACGCTCCCCTTAGCCGGACCGAACAACTCCCCCGGGCAGAATCCCCTTGCCAACAGGCATGGCGATTCGTCTTCTCCGCTCTCGTGTGCCTCCCCCCCCCCCCCCGGGAGAGCCACACACCGCCCGGGAATTCCACGAGCTCACCTTCGCGGGGAGAACCTCGCGATCTCAGGGAGTCCCACGGCCTCCCCTCCGTGGGGCGAATAACGTGCCTTGTGCACGGTCTCCACGTGCTCCCCTCCGCGGGGACACGTCACTAACCAACGGCCCACCTCCGAAAGAGCAGGTCAAACCTACTTTCCGGAGACCACAGGACAGTTGGACTAGGGTGAAGACCACGTCCTGGTCTTCACTATGCCACGTAAGCCCTAGCAGTCACCTGAGTTGGGCTTGGCCATCCAGCCCAACACAAGTGACTGTTGGCCCAACGCTGGAGTCTCTCTATAAATACCCTCTTCCTCAAGAGGGTCAGGTATTCGATTCTTACCCCTTTTTCTGTACTTCGCCTTCACTCTGCCCAATTCCTTATTTTGGCATCGGAGTGTCTTGCAGGTACACCCCCTCCTCCTCCTCATCAGCGATGGACAGGTAACAGTCCAACAGCATGTGGCCAGCCCGTGATCCCCTTCTGATCAGGTCAGATCAATTATCATCATATGGTTCAAGAAGAAGAAGAAAGAGAAAAAAAACTAAAGTAAAATTAAAGAATTGTAAAAATTTGAGACATTTTGAACTCTCCAAAACTTTTGTGTGCAAAACCCTGTGCAATTGTGTCACTGAGAGTGTGTGTAAAATAATGAGAAGAAAAGACTCTATTTATTTGAAAAATTATGGTTACTTAAAAAAAGAAATCAATTAGATCAATAAAATAATCAAATGCCCAAAAATCAATTTTAGTTGATTTTGATTTTGTGAATTATTGTATCAATCATATTGATTCTTTCTAAAATTAAAAATATTATAAAAAGAACAAAATCTTTTCCAAAATTTTCTATTTTATGATTTTTTTTGAATATTTTTATGAATAATATGAAAAAAAATAATATTTTAAAAAATACCTTAAATAAAATATGAAATTAATAATTAAATAATTAAAAAAACTATTTTTGTGATTTTTTTTTTATGAAAATAGAAAAGTTAGAATAAACATAAAAGAGAAAAACACAAAAAGTGAAAAAGGAAGAAATCAATTGGATAAATAAATATAATCAAAAGCCTAAAAATCAATTTTAGTTGATTTTAATCTTGTGACTTATTGTATCAATCATATTGTTCTTTCTAAAGTTAAAAATATTATAAAAAGAACAAAATCTTTTTCCAATATTTTTTATTTTATGATTTTTTATATATTTTTATGAATAATATGAAAAAAAAAAATAAAAAAATATTTTAAAAAATACCTTAAATAAAATACCAAATTAATAATTAAATAATTAAAAAAGTTATTTTTGTGATTTTTTATGAAAATAGAAAAGTTAGAATAAAAATAAAAGAGAAAACACAAAAATTGAAGAAGGAAGAAATCAATTGGATCAATAAACATAATGAAAAGTCCCAAAATCAATTTTAATTGACTTTAATCTTGTGACTTATTGTATGAATCATATTGATTCTTACTAAAATTAAAAATATTATAAAAAAATAAAATCTTTTTCCAATATTTTTTATTTTATGATTTTTTGGATATTTTTATGAATAATATGAAAAAATGAAAAACAAATAATATTTTAAAAAATACCTTAAATAAAATACGAAATTAATAATTAAATAATTAAAAAAACTATTTTTGTGATTTTTTATGAAAGTAGAAAAGTTAGAATAAAAATAAAAGAGAAAAACACAAAAAGTGAAGAAGGTGGGATTCGAACTCTCAACCACTCACACTCACAACTCCTTACACAATGGTCTCTTGTCAATTGTGTCATTTTATTCATTTGAAATAAGGTGACACTAGAAACCATGTAAATGTATGACAAATTTAGGGTATGACAGATGCCCCTATCTAATTGCCTTGAACCCGATGGAATGAACTGCTGCATGACATTCATTTATAGGGTGGAAGTCAATTAGATGCAAGAAGACCCCAAAATTTGTCCGACAAGGAAGTTAAATGCAACGAGATAAGATATACCAGAATCAAATAGCAGGATGCAAAATATGAACAAGATAACCATGGATTCTCTAGGTGGTCAAAGCAATCCCTTATCATTAAGGTTCTTTGCGATACCAAAGCAGTGCAAACGAAATTCTTCAGGTGGTCGAAGCAGTCCCTTATCCATTAAGGTTCTTCGCAATACCAAAGCAATATCTCGAACACCAACGAGATTTCTTCGGGTGGTCGAAGCAGTCCCTTATCCATTAAGGTTCTTCGCGATGCCAAAGCAATATCTCTGAACACAAACGAGATTCTTCGGGTGGTCGAAGCAGTCCCTTATCTAATAAGGTTCTTCGCGATACCAAAACAGTACCTCTATACACAAATGAGATTCTTCGGGTGGTCGAAGCAGTCCCTTATCCATTAAGGTTTTTCGCGATACCAAAGTAGTATCTCTGTACACAAACAAGATTCTTCGGGTGGTCGAAGCACAGTCCCTTATCCATTAAGGTTCTTCACGATACCAAAGCAGTATCTCTGTATACAAATGAGATTCTTCGGGTGGTTGAAGCAGTCCCTTATCCATTAAGGTTCTTCACGATACCAAAGCAGTATCTCTTACATAAACAATATTCTTTGGGTGGTCGAAGCAGTCCCTTATCCATTAAAGTTATTCGCGATACCAAAGCAGTATCTCTGTACACAAACGAGATTCTTTAGGTGGTCAAAGCAGTCCCTTATCCATTAAGGTTCTTCGCGATACCAAAGCAATATCTCTGTACAGAAATAAGATTCTTCAGGTGTTCTAATTAGTCCATTATCCATTAAGGTTCTTCGCTATACGAAAGAAGTATCTCTGTACATAAACAAGATTCTTCGGGTGGTCGAAGCAGTCCCTTATCCATTAAGGTTCTTTGCGATACCAAAGCAGTATCTCTAAATACATGAGATTCTTCGGGTGGTCGAAGCAGTCCCTTATCCATTAAGGTTCTTTGCGATACCAAAGCAGTATCTCTAAATACATGAGATTCTTCGGGTGGTCGAAGCAGTCCCTTATCCAATAAGGTTCTTCGCGATACCAAAGTAGTATCTCTAAACACATGAGATTCTTCGGATGGTCGAAGCAGTCCCTTATCCAATAAGGTTCTTCGCGATACCAAAGTAGTATCTCTAAACACATGAGATTCTTTGGATGGTCGAAGCAGTCCCTTATCCAATAAGGTTCTTCGCGATACCAAAGCAGTATCTTGAGCGATAAATTTGATGGGGAATAGTTGAGCAAAATTCCTATTAGAGAAACAGTGTTGTCCAAACTCTGCAAAGGAAAAGCCTTCAAGATACTTTTTTAGATAGCCTCTGCTTGGGGAGCAACAAGATCAACAGCTGCTGGGGTACTAATTATCAACTGCATGGTTGAAGAATGACTTGATGGGGAATAAAATTCCATGAACACGTGCGGGGTATCAACTCTCAGAGAAATACTGCCGAATTTTATGGAGGACTGGCCAAGATGCTTGTGAACTGATCCTGGATCTCGCTAGGCTGTTATGTTATGTTGCTGGGGGACAATAGTGCTATGCATTATGATACACAGACATGCCACTAAAATGCAACTGCTAGGGAATCTAATGCACGCGGGAATGCAAAGGATGTGCTAATGATTGATATGATTATTATATTATCTTATATGCTATGCTTATGATAATGCAAATGGTCAGGTATGTTGGGGATATTACCAAGGGCTGGATTTGGTAGTTGTCAAATGAATTTGGACTTTAGTTATTTTGTTAATTGAGGTTGAGCTTTGGTTTTATGAGGATGCCAATAAGGGTAGACTTTTAGTGGCTGCCAATGAAGACTAGACTTTTAGGGTAACTTTGAGAGTGCCAACGAAAATGGACTTTTATGTAGTTGCCAATAAAAGATTGAACTTTGAGAATGTGCCAAGTGAAATTGGACTTTATTTGGTAAAAGGGTTTGACTTCCCGAAACACAGTATCTGACAGTGCCACAATCAGAAGACAGATGTGGACACTCTTGATGCCCCAAGTTGGATCCTTTTGCAGAAATGGTGTACTTGTTCTTGTAAGATCTCCACTTCTAGTTGATATGTCATGATGACTTACAAATGTTGAATGTAGCGATGTAACTAAAACATGTTGAATGTGCGAGCGTAGCGACTTAACCAATGCATGTTAGTCGTGCTTTTTCTCTGCCCCAAGGCTTTTGACGCTTGTTGACCTCAACAATTACTGGTGTCCGGCATGGTCAGCTTGACCAATTTGAAAGCAAGGAGGAGAAACTGCCCCTGTTCAACTAGTCTACCCCAGTTCAACTAGTCTGCCCCTGTCTGCCGGGTGTTTAAAGGATTTCTTTTGGGATGAGAACTTTTGGGAGTGATTATACCAAGACAGGGCTTGAGCCTATTTTCCTCAATGTCTGGATCTTGTAGTGGTCTGCCTCTATTTGAACCTCGGAACGACTCACCCTATATTTATAAGGTTGTGAGGTAGTCTTGATTTAAGCCAGTATCAGTGAATGGTCGTGTTCCTCTTTGATTGCTCTTTTGTTGGAATTTCCATCATATCAAGTACTGATTTGAAGTTTAAAATTGTTCATTCAATAGTTTTAATGCGACATTCATGCAAGTTTTGAAAAGATCATTTATTAGAACGACGTGAAAGTGTGTGACGAGTGGACTATTAGTCCAGACGTAGTGTTGATTTAGATGGTGTGAAAGATATAGCAAGCATATGACACCAATATAGCAAATATTTAGGAGTCAACTTACGCAACCTTGCTGTAGTATGCATTCAGAATAAACTCCGCTTCAATTAGGTCTTTTGAGGGTTGTAACACAGTCTGGTTCATGGTTATAGAAACATGATATAAGACTCTAAATTTAATTGTAACCCACCCATTCTTCGTGATGATCTCCAGTCCTACGTTCAATTAGTTCAACATACGCACTTAAATTTTGACGGTGCAAAAGTGAAGACGGTGATTCAAGATTTTCTTGAAACGACATTCACTTTATTTTGATTTTGTCGTGATGTTAGTGACCCTTTTGATTCTGACATAGTGGTCACTGAATCTTATTTTGTTTTTTTTCTTGAGGACTTGAAGACCTCTTTCGTTTCTGCTTTTGATCCCTAACTTTTGCATGGACTGATCTTGCTATTTGAGTCCATCGGGATTGCCTTGATTTTGTCTAAGTCCCATTTTGAGGTGTTTGACTTAGCAGACTCTTTTTTTGAATTTGTTAGAGGATTGTGACTGCCAAGTCATTGGTCATTGAAGAACAACCATCATGTCTTTTTGGGTTTTGTCTCGTGATTCGAGTGCGTAATCAGGTTAACCGAACACTACCCATGCCTCAGGTTAAGTGTAAGGGTTTAGAAATTCAAAGGAAATTCCTACTTCTAGGCTCGAAGCGGTTAACTAGGGACTAACTCCTTATTTTTCCAGTGTTTGGGGATTTGAAACAATGCATGTACATCATCAACGAGATTTTATCCGAAAGCATACTATCAGCAATTATGGGTATTTGGTTTTCGTCATCCTCCCTGAAATCTTTGCTAAACAACAATGCAATAAAGGAAGTGAAGTAAAATTTTTTTTTGATTCTTACGATAAACAAGAAAATGTGAGTGAATATGAATGGATTTGATGAAAACATGCATAATAATTACATTAACAATACCATTAATAAACAACATCGTCTAAAAGCAAATAACACTTAACAGAAAAGAAATTACATATGCATAGAAATGATAAGATCTGAAAAACTTCCAGCATTGATGAACTGGGCTTTTCTCTCTGAACCACTGGCTCGAGAAAATGTATCATGAAGTCTTCAAACTCATTCAGGTGCAAGGCGGATACGCACAACCAAACTCCCTTCTTGAAAGGATATGCACTTCTCGTCAATCAATTGTTGCACCTTGGCATGGAAAGCTTTGCAATCTTCTGTTGAATGCCCCATTGATCCAGTGTGATATCCACAATGCGCCTTGGGATCGTACCTAGAAGGGTATGATTCTGGCACCGACTAGAGAGACATAGGCTCCATTAGTGAATTTCGAATCAAATGTGGCAGCAGCTGAGTATAAGACACGAGAACTAAATGAAGAGGAACGTTCCTTCTTTCCAAATTGTTGCGAGGCCTATGTTGATTCTGGCGTGGATTTTGATCTCCTTGGCCATATGCTCATTGGTTTACAGGTGGAAGCCCAAGTTTTCTGAAATGGTTCCTTAGTTATTGTTGGTTGTCCTTTTAGGACCCAAAGGTTGAGGTCATCATTGTTATTAGCACCAATAGGATGCTCTCCAAAGTCTTTTTTTGGATCCTCCTCAAAAAACACAACCCCTTTGGACTTCTTTTTCAGCTCTTCTCTTGAGGTTATAGTTTCAGCATGATTATCATGGGATAAAGACATCTCATCTTCCATAAACTCGACCTCTTCCTTGTGGTACAGGATTCTGATGGGTCCATAAAACTCTTGCATTTTCTCTTTGCCAGATCTTTGAGTTGAACCATTTACGCTAGGGTCTTCCTTTCTGGTCAAACTTTGTAACTTGTTTCGAAAGCTTTCACACTCTTCAACAGCATGCCATATGGTTCCAGTGTGATACCCACATTCTGCCCCTGAGTTGTCTTCCTCGAAGACTAGGCATTTGTTGTTAATTAGATCTCGGACTTTATTCTTGAATGACCAACAACCTTCAATAAAGTGTCCCCTCACCTCTTAATGGTATTCACATTGTGCATCAGAATCATATCCAGGTGGGAAAGGCGTACGAGTTAGCCTAAGGGATGTGGGTACGACCAATGAACTCTGAATCAAGTATGATAGCAATTGTCCACCCGGTATAGGAATAGGGTTGAGAATAGGGCGCGACTGAGATTTCTCATTGCCTCTCCGATTTAGATTCCCATGTTCCTGGGACAAAATAGGTGATAACCGCTGATTCCGAGGCTTTAGTAGAATTGGTTAGGGATAAAACCCAAGAGGAGCAACACACAATAGGCTATTCACTGCAGGCTGCAGAGTGGAAGGAACTATGGGAGTAAAACTCCTAGTTGTGGCGCCTTCTTGAAGCTTTTCCTTTCTTCTCCTCACAGTTGTTATAACTTCTGGAAGCTGTTTCATCTTGCCTTTCACCCTGTTCACATCTTTTCTCAGCTCAACTTGATTTTGCTTCGAGCACTCCATGGTCCTATCAAATCTATCTCAAGTCAAATATGTGTCGAGAGATCAACTTGAAAAATGGACAAAGGATGGATAAGTTTTCGCTGGGAGAATGCAATGCAAATGAAATGCAAATATAATGATATGCAGGTAAGCACAATGTATATTTTAGGTTATTCCCAGATACAGGATCCAAGGCACGGATGGAGGGTAAAGGCTGATTGCTCGAACATAGGGTTCTCACAAGGTAGGCCCTAAAGTTTAAAGGAACCTCGAAGTCATAGGTCCATACGACTGTTCATCGGACACGCTATGAACATGACGTTTGATGACTCCATAATATGAACCTCTTTCGGGTAAGGTCTTCGTATCGAACTACACGAGGAGAACTCCTCGGTGCCCCATACCACGTGACCGTTGACATCGGGTTCTAGACAAGGTGCTCAGAGTCACGGACCTTTTTTTATTGTTCATTGCGTATGTCAGTGATTTTCAGGAAAACGACTCCATCAAGAAAGTCTATTCTGAGTGAGATCTTCGTATCGAACTACACGAGAAGTACACCTCGGTGCCCCATACTATGTGACAATCAATCTTAATTTTATCCAAATAGTTTAAGGTTCTAAAAGGTCCTCAAAGTCATGGATCCCAATGAAAACATTGATCGTCCACGCCAAAAGTTTGACGGTCGCCAACATTCTCATTAGAATCTACTCTAAGCGAGGTTCTTGTATTGAACTACATAAGGAGGAATTCTTCGGTACCCCATACTACTCAACCTCTCATATCTTATGTGTTCACTCTTGGATCGGGTAGAAAGCCTTTCCCACATGGTTTACAATAAAATTTTTGTTTACAAATCCACAGATATATACATACTATGGAAAGCATTAAAGAAATTTAGCAATCAGTTAAGGTAAACAAACATTCAAACATGCAAAGAGAATCTAGACTAGGCTTGACTTGCTTTTGGGGTGAATTTCTCCCCAACAGAGTCGCCATCTGTCGTACCTCGAAAAGTACGATCTTCGTGATGTGCAAATCTAGGGTTTGTACGATCCTGGATGGACTTATAAGAGTCGCCACCGAACTTTATTTATTCCATGATAGGAAAGGGAAAATATCGAGAAAACCCACAGGGAAAAGAGATAGGGTATGGTCATTAACCATGTTGGGTTCGGAAGTCAGTTATATAAGGAGAAGGTGTTAGCACTCCATACATCCATCGTACTCAATGGGAACCATCTAAATTATCTAGTCATGAAAGATGTTTGATAACTTATTGCTTGCTATGGGAGAAAGTGGAAGATTACTTGGACGAAAAATAAAAGTTTTTTATTATTGAGTTCATTCGAATTTACAATCCAGTGCCTACGTGTCGCAGAGGGAATCAGAACTCTGTAGTTCTTGTCGAAAATGTTTTTTTGTTTGTTGTGTGTTTTTTATGGACGATGCTAGGAAGCATATCGTTTTTGAAAAGTTTTAAACAGAAAAATTAAGAGGCAAAAAGGTTTAATATTTGTTAAATGTCTTTTAGATTTGAAAAAAGAGGTTAGAGATAAGTTAAAGTATTTTTGGATTTTTTAGGAAAAAAAGTTTTTAGTTTTAAGAAAAAACTACTCGATAAAAGATCAAGGTTTGAATTTGTATGATGGTGATTGCAAAAGGAAACCGACTTATGAGGAAAGAAACCACTTGACGTTGGATCAAAGGTTAGAGAAAAAGTTAGGTTGATTCCTAATCCCTAAGGGTGCTCCCAGTAAATGAAACCGCAACCAAAGAAAAAAGAGAAAGTGTTACCATGAGGTTGATCGCGATGCTAAAAAGCAGTCGACTTACAGGTTAGGGTATAACTTGATATAGGAATCAAGAACGTTTTAGGTTTGGTTGATCAGATCATAATAATGAGCAAATTTAAAAAGAAAAACCACCAGATAATTATCATCATATGGTTGAAGAAGAAGAAAGAAAAAAAAACTAAAGTAAAATTTAAAAACTATAAAAAACTGAGACCTTTTGAACTCTCCAAAACTTGTGTGCAAACCCTGTACAATTGTGTCACTGAGAGTGTGTGTAAAATAATGAGAAGAAAAGACTCTATTTATATGAAAAATTATGGTTACTTAAAAAAAGAAAGAAATCAATTGGATCAATAAAATAATAAAAAAAAATCAATTTTAATTGATTTTGATTTTGTGAATTATTGTATCAATCATATTGATTATTTCTAAAATTAAAAATATTATAAAAAGAACAAAATATTTTCCAATATTTTTTATTTTATGATTTTTTGGATATTTTTACGAATAATATGAAAAAAATGAAAAAAAATATTTTTAAAAATACCTTAAATAAAATACGAAATTAATAATTAAATAATTAAAAAAACTATTTTTGTGATTTTTTATGAAAAAAGAAAAGTTAGAATAAAAATAAAAGAGAAAAACACAAAAATTGAAGAAGGAAGAAATCAATTGGATCAATAAACATAATCAAAAGCCCAAAAATCAATTTTAATTGATTTTAATCTTGTGACTTATTGTATCAATCATATTGATGTTTTCTAAAATTTAAAATATTATAAAAAGAACAGATCTTTTTCTAATATTTTTTATTTTATGATTTTTCTGGATATTTTTTATGAATAATATGAAAAAAATGCAAAAAAATAGTATTTTAAATAATACCTTAAATAAAATTCGAAATTAATAAATAATTTTAAAAAAAAACTATTTATGGATTTTTTTATGAAAATAAGAAAGTTAGAATAAAAATAAAAGAGAAAAACACAAAAAGTGAAGAAGGTGAGATTTGAATTCTCAACCTCTCACACTCACAACTCCTTACACATGGTCTCTTGCCAATTGTGTCAATTTATTCATTTGAAATAACGTGGCACTAGAAACCATGTAAAGGTAAGAAAAGTTTGGGGTATGACAAGAAGGTACTATTACTTTGGATGAAGTCCAAACGACGGTGAAATTCAAAGAGTTTTCAAAGTCGAAAGATTTGAAGATTGAAGATAGTGGTGAAGGCTTAAATGTGTCAAGAGAAGGAGGTGAGCATAAAAGGATGTTCAAATCAAAGAGGTCTGACAAGTCAAAGGTAAAATATTTTAATTGTCATAAAATCGGTCACTTTAAGAGGGATTGTCCTGAAAGAAAGGTCAATGAAGATTTTGTTCAAGCTGTAGTTGCATTGGGTGAGGAAAGTTATGAGGATGTCAAAGCACTAGTAGTATCGAATTTGGAAACTAAAGATAGTTGGGTCATTGACTTAGGTTGCTCTTATCACATGTGTCCAATAATAGATTACTTTGAAACTTTGAAGATGGTGCAAGGTGGAGTAGTTCGCCTTGGTAATAATAAGGCATGCACGGTTCATGTTATTGGTACGATCAAATTTAAAATGTTTAATGATCGTGAACTTCTTATTCACAATGTGAGGTATGTTCCAGAACACAAGCGAAATTTGTCATTTATAAGTATATTTGACGATCTAGGCTATTGTACTAGAGTTGAACGTGGAGTGTTGAAGATTTCGCGTGATGAATTGATTATTGATAAAAGGTCTAAAATATGTGGTCTATATATTTTAGAAGGTTCAAATGTTATTATCCATTCATCGTTAACTAATTGAGACTTTCATGACAAGGAAGAGCTATGATATTTGATTTTAAGGCGTTATGAATGCATTGAGAAAGTTCCAGAGGAGTACAATGAATTTTGCAGAAATCAAGGGATAAAAATGCATGTTACCGCTGAGTTGTTATTGAGTTTTTGGGGAAGAGCTGAGGTTAAAACAACTTACTTGGTTGGTAGAGAATTTCTTCAGAAAAAGAATAGTGAAAACCAAGTGAGAAACCTGGGAGAAACTATAATGGAGAAAACTCAGTTTGAGGTGGAGTTTCCTACAATGGATACTAGCAGTAGTGAGGGAACGGTTACGAAGATATTTTATTATCATTTGACTCATGATAAGGTAAGGAGGGTTATTGTAACATCTCAAAGAGACGGTTATGCTAGCCTTGGATATTATGTTTTTAATGCGGCTTAAGAAATGTAAAATAAAAGAAGAAAAACCTTCAGGGATGCATTTAAAAACAGGTGGAGTCAAGGGTAGTTGAAAAATCATACTTGTAGGCTTGTTAAATTACATAGGCAGAAAACGGTAATTGGGAACAAGTGGATTCAAGTTGCGAGATCAAGATTCAAGGGTTTCTTGAATTTGATCAAAGTTATTGATTAAAGCTTCAACTTGGTAGAGAGAAGCAATGTTGTTGATTGTTAAATTGGTATCAACACAGTTGAAACTCAAGGTGGAGATTTTTGTAAATGTGTCTTGAAACCTTTGTTGATGAAGAGAAAGAAAACATATTTTGGATATTGCATTTACCGCGAAAATCAAACGAAAAGTCGGGAAAAAAATTGGTCGGTGAATAGTGATGTTCGTATGGATGAATAGTGACGTCCGTACGGTGAATAGTGTTGTCCATAAGGTGAATCGTGTTTTCGAGTTTTCAGACTTTTCAATTCGATCCATGGATCCATGTGACTTTGGGCTTTGTTTGTTGGGTATTTGTTATTATAGATATATTTCTCTTATATGTTTGGTCTGTGACAATCATAGAGTTTTCACCAACAAGGGAGACCAAGGGTTTAAAGGTATAGCATAAGGTTTCAGCTATGCGCAAAGAAAACCTTAGATTACACCTTGGGTTTGAGTGATTCATATATTGAAAGTTGGAGAGGTTAGGAAACACTTGGGTAGAAAATAGTGTTGTTCTTTGACGCCTTCAGTGTTGTTCTTGGGAACCTGAAGGCGAATGCTATTTTCTTGTAACTCATTTGTAATCTTTTGTAACAACTTTCGAAGTATAGTGAATTAGAGAGTTGCTCTCCCCCCCAGAGTAGATCGTTTGATCGAACTAGGTAAATAAAACTTCAATTTTTATGGCTTTATTCTGTTATATTATCTGTTTACAAATTATTATTGCCGAAGACCATTTATTTTGGTTGCTATTGTTCTTTGCCTCACAAATTGATATTGAATTTTTTTCGTAATTCATAACAAGATTCACAACACATGTCTATTTAATTTATTGATGTATGTTGCATATTTTAGTTATTTTTTGCCTAGCTCTTATTTTATTTTATTTTTAATTTGAATGAGTTTTTGTGATATTATGAGATTAAGTTTAAGTGTGTGAATGGAAAATGCAGGGGGAGCCTAAGCTCTAAGGAACACAAATCTTAAAATGTACTAAATATAAAAAAAAATTGAAATTGCCTAATGGTAACAATACCAATTTAATCATTTTGATGTTTGTGATATTATAATTTTATCGTATTTGATTCCTTCAAAATAAATCACTCATTATCTCCTATATTAAAATTGGACATTTGACTAAAGTCAGCGCAATTGACTGGAATGAATGGCTTGTACGATATGATCCTTGAGTAGATTTGATTCTAACCATGATCTTTCATGATTTTCCATATTTCAATTCATGAAACATGATTCTAATCATGTCCTCATCAAATTTGAATCATGAACATTTAAAAAATGAGTTCAAGGGTGTAAATGTGATTTAGATTAAGGTTAGGTGTGATCTGAATCACTTTACTCGAATCATGACTCTAATCGCATGTTGAATATTTTTTGCTTTGGTTACTTGATTTGAATCTTATTATCTCTTGACTTAAATCATACTTTATATTTTTTATGTGAATCAAATGGTTATTTTTCATTATTTTTGTGCATCAACTCTAGAATATATAAACTCTTTTTCTCTCTATTTTTCATCATTTACGAAATTAATCATTCTTTTACCCCATTCATTTTCAAATAGTGAAGGTTTGATTTATGTGAATTTTTATGAAACTCCCTCTTCTACCTCAAACTCAAAAAATCATGTTGAATGTGAGCATTGTTCGATTCTAGAAAAGAGTGTGAGTTTTTGTTTTGAGGTGACTTATTAGATATGCTAATGATTTTGTGATTCCTTTAAAGATATAAAATCAGGTTGTGGATTTCTTTGATATGTTTCTATTGATGAAAAATAAAAAGTATTTCTAAAAATGGATTGTGGGGTTTCTATCATCTATCACGAGATCAAGGACTCAGACAATTTAAAGCCTGATAGAATTGAGTGAAGGTTGTTGTAGAATAGGAGCTTGGAGTGTGTATGATTTAAGAAGAAGAATTAAATCTAGATATATGATCTTGAAGTATTTAAAAGCCTTATTAGTTGTGTGAAAGATTTAAGTTAATTGAATAGATACAAATTATAACACTATAATACCAAGAATAATAAGAACAGTGTACCTTATAGGATTTAAGAAAGAACATTGGAAGAGTGAATATGAGAGAATTACTACCCTTATTTTCGTTTAGGGTTTTTAGATTATGTTAATCGTTTAATGGAATAACGATATAATAACTAAATAGTTGAGGGCAGAGACCTCTCATTAAACTTAACTGAATGCCCAATTCATCATGGTCCATTCAAACACAAAGTCCAATTAAATATTTCATCAATAATTAGTGTTTATTTATAATTGACCATAATATAATTAATTAATAATTGATTATGTCTATCCATATTTTATTAATTAAATAATTAATCTAACATTGTGTTCATATGAAGAAGAATCAAGAATTAGGTAGTGTAACTTAGTAACTATCAAGGACACGGTAAATTTTACAGTGGAACGCTAAAACAAATTTTGGATGGTTTACCATCAAAAAATAAATTATGTCTAATCGAGGACAAAGCTCTGAACCATTATAAATAAACCTATTATTCTTCTTACCTTTTCTATTTATTTTATGTTTTGATCTTTTAGGATAATTTTTTTTTCTTAATTTGTATTTTGTTAAGTTTTTTCTTGTTCACAAGATTTATTGTTTAAATATAGTCTTGTAAAAATTCCTTTCTGCTAGTTATTCTGCAAAACAACCCTTTCGTAACACCTATATTATGATAGACATAGTGTTAACCATGGTAAAATATTTATCATGGGTGCATATTAATTTTATTTACTAAGTGACATGTCACGACGGTTAGAAGTAGCAACTGTAGTGAAAAGTACACAGAGAGAAATGGTTCGAATCCCATCACCAACAATTAGCCATTTCTCGTGATAAAAAATATTATTGACCATGTATATCACCACACTTTTTATTTTCAACCGTGATGAAACATGATATTTATTTATATATAAGTGAAATTGTCTAACGCTTCAATACATAACAATCACCTCTCTCAAAACAAAACCCTAACAATTGTTTCACTCGTCTCTCGAAGAGAAACCCTAACAACCCTGTGTTGCACCCTAAAATTTGTCCAACCTTATTCACTTGGTTTATGTTTCAATGTCATTAGCATTTGCATATAGAGTCATGTGCATAGTCTAATCATCTGCATAGCATAAGCATAGCAAGTCATACAACAGGGGGACCAATCATTATTCTCATCTCTAGAAGCCTATCAAGAGGTTATTATCCCAATTCAATCTCATTCAAGTCATCAGGAAAGAATTTGAAAGCAAAGAGTTCAGCAGATCAAGCCTTGAGTCCATCTCCTAGTTGAGGGTATCTGAGGGTCAACAAGAGGGTTGTGAGCTGTGAGTTGAAGGCATGGAGAGTATCTAGACATTATGAGAGACTTAGAAAGTCATTTAAAGAAGGAGACAAGTCATTGATGAGAGCACAAGAGCTATAGCTGAAGGCAGTCAACTAGGGTTTCATCTGGGTCAACCCTAGGTCAACCCTAGGTCAATTGACTGATTTAAGGGGGCATTCAAGTCTAGTGGAGAGATGTGGGGTTCATCATTGGACATATAAAGAAGGATATGGAGATATGCCAAGAAGAATTCAAGAGAAATCAAGGAGAAGAGGAGTTTCTAAATTAGGGTTTCTGTGTAAAATCCCCTAGTTTAGGTCAAATTTCCAAGCAAGATAAGTCAAAATGCTAGCTTCAAATGGCTTCTTGGCCAACATGAAACTTGTAGAGGATCTCAAGACCTTTAATTTGAGTGGTGGAATACATCAAGGAGATTTATAGAACTCAAGTTATGGTCCTTGCAAGTTACAGGTCATCTGAGGTATCTGAAATTTTGTCTGTGAAAGTGACTTGACTTCCAAGCTAGTTTTACCCCTCAAGGAGATTTCAAATGAATTTCTGGTCAACATAAGAATTGTTCCTCATTGTCTTAGCTTTCTAGAATGGTGTGGTATGCCCTCATATGATGTGTGGAACTCAACTTATGGTCTTGGCAAGCAAAGGGTATTTTGGTCATTTGTGAATTACAGGTCATTTTAACCTATGTCCAAAACTCATACAAGGAGTCCTCAAATGGAAAAACTTACAACATCAAACTTGCTCCAAATGACATTTTGAGTCTAGAAAGAAGGTCACAAATTGTTGGAAAAGCTCATAACATGAAGTTGCATGATTGGTCAAATTTGAACTAAAATGGCTTATAACTTGAATAAAGTCAAAGTGAAAAATGGTTTGAGAGATTTATAAGTCCAAATGGAGACTTCCCATATATGATTTTGGGTCCAAAACACATTCTAAGAACAATGGTTCAAGTACATTTTTGAGCTTAGTGGAAAAAATCAAAGTTACTCATGGTTACTTGCATTTGAAGAAACATTTCAAAAATCAATCAAAGTTGGAAGGCAAGGGAAGTTGTAAGATGGATCTAGAAGTTTCCATTGAGCCCTATATATTCATGAAATCAGAATTGAGCAAGGGTTGGATTCATTTTTCACCAAAATTTCCCAAATTCTCTCTATTCTTTCTCATTGCAATTTCCTCCAAATTTCTCAAAATCTTCATCAATTCTCATCAACATTGATCCTCCTACATTTCACCATCATCATGGATCAGAATTGAATCAAAGATTTGGTGGATATTGATCATTTTCGTGCACTTCCATCAAGAACACACAAATTGCAATTTCCATTGGACAGCAAGATCCAAGGCAAGAATCATCAAGGTGTTGCATACATAATCAAGCACTGAGTTAGTTGATCAAGATCCAAGCCTCAAAAGCCTCAGATCCACGAGTTCCATCAGCATTTCCAAGCTTTCACACCAGGTGCATTTTCTCTGCCATTGCTCGATTTAGTTAGTTTAGCATGGTTTTATTAGTTTAGATGTGATCTAGGTTGTTAGTAGAACGATTAGGATGAGTTTGGTGCTGTTTAGTGATGATTCATAGCAGGTGCTTGAAACTGTTAGGACTTAGAACTCATAGCATAGTACATGATAATCTTAGTTTGATAGATCAGAATAATCACCATTAGTCATAGATTAGATTAGTATAGGTTTGGTTGAGAATCTTGAGGATGAGTTGCAGAGTATTTTAATGGAACCAAGAATGTCATGCGCTCGGGTTGAGTGATTTGTTGAGTTTCAAAACAAACTACCACCATAGTCTTGTAGAGGAAGAAAATTGGAGCGTTTTTCATGTTTATATCGTGTTGATCCATGGACTGTGGAGAGAGAACCGAGAGGTTGAAGTTGGTTCGTGCATGTGTATTCATGGAGGGAAACCCTAGTTCTCATAGATCCAAGGTTGAAGACGCAATCAGGACCGTCCATGGCTTGTTGGACCATTGACCTCAGAGCCCATCGTGTGGCTCTCATTCATACTGAAGATTTGGAGGGAGAGAATAGAAGCCCTAAACGCACCGTTTCATTTAATGAAACGGGCGGGCCTAAGTGTGTTTATGATATCCCCACCCCCCAGTACTGAGCCCAATTCAATTTGAACGTGAAAACCATGCTGAATGCACCCCCTGCTTCCTCTTATTCTTTTCTTTTATTTTCATTAATTCAGACTCAAACTGGGCTTAGTACGAAGTGCTACGCACACCCCCCGTTTGCTGGCCCACTGGATTATCAATTGAGCGTATCTGCTATTAGTACCCCTCCCTTTCATTTTAATTGTTTTGGTTTTTTAATTCATTTTAATTTTTACCAACTTTAAAAAATCATATAAAATAGGAAATTAACTCTTTTTTAGTGGTTGTTTTTTCTATATTTTCTTGGTTCTGTCTAGGAAATTATAAAAAAATAAAATTTCATTTTTATTTTTATTTGATATTTTTCCCATATTTTCTAAATAAATGACATTTTAAATAGCTTCATTTCATGCATGATTTTGTTAATTTTTGTTCTACTAGATGCTTTCATATTTTTTGTTCATTCTTTTTAGGTTGTTTAGATGAGATATTGAACTTGTAGAAACAATTTAGTTCCCATTTTTAGGAATTAATTTTAGGTGCTTAATGTAGGCTTGAACAACATGAACAAATTAGGGTTTTTTAGGTGATGACTTAAGAAGTTTGATTTCATTTCCCTTAGGACTTAGGGTTTGAATAGTTTAGCTATGGGATTATAGGGGCTATGGGTAGTTATTAGATCCCCTTAGAAAAAGTCAGGATTCCCCTACTGCTATTAATACTCTGTGTATGTCTGATTGACTGGTGTGGTGTGCCCTCTGGGGATTATTGCTTGCTTGCTTGGGTATTGGGATTGTCTGGGGACTTGGGAGAGCTGAAGACTTGAGGAGATGAAGACCAGTGGAGATCCAGAGATTGAAGATCTACTGCCAGAGTTGGAGAGGAGGTTCTTGCTAGCAGCTGCTGAGGAGACTAGGGTTTAGGAGCTAGGCAGAGCTCTAGGTTAGAAAGCTTGTTTCTCAAACATGGAATGCCTTGTCTGCATCCATCCTTTCTCTATGATTCAAAGTCTCTTTCAAATATCCACCTCCTTCCTTTGGAAGGATCAGTGAATATATTTGAAAGATAGAACTTTTGAGAGGAAACTTTCTGTTTAGTGTTAACAGTTGATGAACCACCCTTGGTAGGTAATCAATTGTCTAACATTCATTCACTTCACTCTTGTGACTGATTCCTCATCCTGGAGGTTTGAACTTGAAGAAAAGCCATTGCAGATGGAAGACAGATGATCAAAGCCCTTGCCTGAAGGTCATGAAGATGGAGATTGATGCTTGTTGAGGCCTGTGAATGATTGGAAATTACTTGAAGCCAGATGTTGATTCAGAGCTGCTGATGCTGTTTCTTTTGCTGATGTATTTCATTGTTGATGTATTGATTGGTTTTCCGGACTGTATTGTTTGCTGTTTACCCTGCTGGGTGGAAAGTGAAGCCTGTTCACTTTTGCCTATTGTTTTCTAGGTTCGAGGTTGAGTGGGACTCCCTTGCCTCGCTTGTATTGTTGCATCCATGCATTTTACTGCTTTATTGTATATATCTGCTATTATTTCTGTTTCTGCCTATCCCGTAGGATCTCTGTTTCTCTCTGTGCAAGAGAGGAGCATGATAGACACTAGGTCTTAACCCATGCATGATAATATTAGGGTAGTTTGTTTCCCTTTCGCAACCGTAGGTTAGAGTTCCGTCTCTTTCTTTCTCAAAACAAACAGAAAAACACATAAAGATTTCAAACACAATAAAAGACACTTCTTTCGTAAAAGAATGTGAACTCATCAAAACGTCATTTTTGTCCGCTTGGACCGCTAATCAGAAAACCTTTTTTCAGAAAGAATAAAATCAACCAAGACAAGCTTGTGTCTTCCGTGGCCCGAACTACGTTTGCTCTGATCTTCCATGCTGTGTGGAAGTACGTAGGCATAGGATGCGATATCCTAGCGAGCAACCTTCCCCTCCTTTCCCGTAGGTAGGCGAACTACGTTGACTCTGATTTCTCGTTCCAGGCGGGAATACGTAGGCATAAAGTGCGATACTTTGCCGAGTCATTTTTTATTTTCATTTTCTTTTCTTTTAACCCCAGACCTTTAGCGTAGATAGAATAACAATCCATACCCGAAAACAAGCGTGGATCCCGTCGAGTACGACGGACGTGAGGGGTGCTAATACCTTCCCCTTGCGTAACCGACTCCCGAATCCAGGTTTTGGTTGCGACGACCATACCTTTCCCATGTTGTGCGAGGTTTACTCTGAGCGTTTCCTTTCCCTCCCGTGGGATAAATAACGCGCGGTGGCGACTCTTCTGTTCAGCCGGCGCCGATTTTCGCAGTAGCGACAGCTGGCGACTCTGCTGGGGATCCAACGTCCCCTGGCTGCTAAGGACTGCGATAGTTCTTATGCATTTGGGATCCAACGTCCCTTAAGAGAGTCAATCCTAGCGCTTGTTTTCCCGTCGAGGATTTTGTATGGATTTATATTTCTAACCTTGTATTTTCAGCTTTGTATATTGATTATTATTGCTGTATTTGGGGTGTGACGGGTGTTCTGATATTGAGAGATAAGCCGGACCTGGGCTTGAGTGCACCTAGAATTAGCATAGAAAGTAGTGGGCGCGTGCCGGCTTTGCTTGCATTAGTGTCTCATGAAATCTACACTCGGACGAGGTTCTTCTGGTTGGCTTCTTTTTCTACCCTTTGGGTCGAAGGGGTTGTTGGTCAGCTGAATTGTCGACTCCGGGAACCGATCATTTGGAAGTTGGCTGAGTGAGGCCTCTTCAGGATTTGATGATGCCACTCCTTCTGGGAATCGTATCATCAACCCTGAAAGTCTGTGACGCCGACGACCGCATAGGATGCCGTACCATTGCCAGTTATAGGGCCACCCACCTGTGAGGGGATTTGGGGTTATGCAGGTAACCAGACCTTCAGATACCGGTTTGTTCTCGATCAGAGATCCTGGATATTTATGGAGAGTTAGGAGGTCTGTCAGAGACCATTCGGAGATGTGTTCTGAGGTCTGTCAGAGACCAGTTGGAGAGTTCTGAGGTCTGTCAGAGACCAATTGAAGATGTGATTTGAGGTCTGCCAGAGACCAGTGAGAGTTATGGTTTGAGGTCTGCCAGAGACCAGTATTGGAGCATTGTTTTAGGTCTATCTGAGACCAGGGTTTGATGACTTCTGGATGGTCTATCTGAGACCTTTCTTGATTGGGTTCAGGCTATTCAGCTACAGCTTTGGTCCCTGTTGCATGTTACTTGCATTGCATTGCCTGCATATCCATTACCATTTGCATTTCACTAACGTGTGTCTGTGTTGCAGGTGCATTTGCATTTCCCTAGTTCTAGTGCCCGGGCTTCTAAGTATTGACTATGGCTAGTTTGAGGAAAACAGTTGCGTATAAGCTGCCTTCACCTGATGTTACTTCTTTGCTCGGTCTGATATCTCTTGCTGATGAAGAGGTTAGAAGAAGCTTCCGAATGAGTCATGGAAGATTACTGAGATTAGTCTGCAAGCCCACTGCTGATGAGATGAACGGGCTATACACCTTGATGCAGTTCTATGATCCCGCATTGAGATGTTTTACTTTTGCTGACTTCATTTTAGGACCTACCATTGAGGAGTATGTGGAGTTTACCGAGCTTCCCGTGCAGAACAAGGTTCCCTTTATTCATTCTGCTGCCGAGCCCAAGTTGGAGGACTTAGCCAAAGCCTTGCATATGAATGCTGCTGAGTTATTAGTGACTTCTTGGCTTGGGGTTCCCGGTTTCTCTCTTGATTTCTTAGTTGGCAAGGCCCAAGAATACGCCAAGAACGGTTGTTGGGTGGTTTTCAATGCTATTTTGGCTTTATGCATTTATGGAATTGTGCTGTTTCCTAACTTGCCCAACTTTGTGGACCTGGACGCTTTCTATCTGTTTGCTGCAGGCAACCCAGTGCCAACATTGATCGGAGACTTCTACCACTCATTGCACTACAAGAACGAAAACCGAAGGGGAAAAGTTGTTTACTGCTGTACTCCTCTATTGAATATGTGGTTCAAAAGTCATCTCCCCATGAAGGGACCATTTGTAGACGGTGCAACCTTAGCCAGTTGGTCAGAACGCCTGATGAGGCTATCTTCCGAAGACGTTGTATGGTTTGATCGAGATTTGTTGGGATCCGAGCTCATCGTCAGTTGTTCTGGGTACCCTAATGTACCGCTGATAGGAAGAAACGGGTGTATCAATTACAACCCATCTCTGTTCGTCCGTCAGTTCGGATACGCCCTGAAGAATCCACCTCAGGAGGAGGAAGTACAGGAATCTCTGTACTTCACTGGAGATGTGAAGGGGGAGTTATTAGCCAAGTTGCAACATGCCTGGACGCGTATTAACCGCAGAGGGAAGCCTTTGTTAGGAAAGAATGACTGTCAGGCCTATGCACCTTACAGGGTCTGGATCCAGGAAAGAGCAAGTCAGTTGAAGATGCCATTTCCAGACGCACCAATCCTCGCTCTTATTCCGGCAGAAGAGCCAACTACTGTTTCTAGGGAGGCGTACGAGCAAATTGTGAGAGAAAAAGAAGCCTTAATGAAGATTAATGAAGGGTTAGAGCAAGAGTTAGCCCAGGCACGCAGCGAGAAAAACAGGGCCGTATATGCTTTCCAACAACAAATCGAGCTGCTAAACAGGTTAGGGGCCGAGTTGACTGAGGAAAAGAAAAAGCGTGAACGTCTGGGGCAAGAGTTCAGAAGCTCCCATGACATGCTGGAAGCCAAAAAGAAGGCGCTCGACGCAGCACACCGAGAAATCTCCTCTTGCAATAAGACCTGGAATGCCACACTCACTAACAATAAGAAGAGGGAAGATAAGCTGAAGCAGCAAATTTCCGACCTCGAAGAGAAGTTGAAGTCTAGCATCAAGAAGTGTGAGGAGGAAGTGATGACCCGGTATAGTGTCCAGCATGCACTGAACAAGGCAATTAAATCCAGAGATGAAGCAGTGTCTCAGAAGCGAAAGTTAGAAGATTGCTTCGGAGAAGCAACATGGGAAGAAACTGCTGAAGACGTACGCCGTGTCCTTAAAAGGAGAAACCAGCTTGTTGAAGGGCTGCTTGACCGACCAAGCCATCCGGAGACCAAGAAGTTGATAAAGGAGTACCAAACTTTTGGGAGGATTTGATCATTTCATGTAGTAACTTGTATGCTTTATTTGCATAGTGCTGACCATCACCAGGATTGTTGGTTGAGGTCATGCCTTCTTTGTACTCTCAGTGATATTGTACCCTGGGCTTATTGATTCTCCCTGCAATATATGAGGCTTTCTATGATTCAGCTCCGATATTCCTATTGTCAACACTATCACTGCACCGGCACCTTCGCACTAGAACTGGGGGAATGAACTTCCTTAAGGCACAGACACACATTGCATTGCATTCATATTCATATTGCATTACAGGTAATCTTTGGATGGTGTCTTATTTCCTGCTCTGTATCAGGTACTTTCCAGGATTGCAGATCAACATCCACACCGCTATTCTACTCGCTCCAATTGTCGAAAAATCATGGACCAAATGCAGAACGAGATGCAAGATGTGCGCGAGAAGCTCGCCCTCTTCATGCAGACCATGGAAGCTATAGCGAAAGGGCAGGAGAATTTGCAGGCCATGGTCCAGCCTCTGTTGGCCCGAAACGCTGGTCATGGTAATGAAGATCATCAGTCTGTCCGGGTCGATACTGCTCATGGAGACGGTACTCCCACGCCAGTGGCGCCGCCTGTAATCAATACACCTGCTGCTAACGTCAACAACGCTACCGCTGCTGTGAATGGTAACGTCGGAGTTGGGAATGAGACTGCTGTCCATAATGTTGGGCTGGGTGATGTCAATTTGGGAGATAATCTAGGAGGCAATGGTTTTGTCAATGCTGGGTTCGGATTCAACGATCAGGGGTTCGATAACACTGGGAAGTATGGCTTTAATGCTCAAGGCTTTGGGCAAGATGGCTATGGTATGGTCAATCAGGGCTACGGAGGCTTTGGAAACGGAAACGGTACTGGATTTATGGCTTTTGGTCCTGCTGGAGGTGTTCAAGGGTACGACAACAGAGGCCGAGGTCCGGGGATGAATCAGATCAGAGCTGGACGTAATAATGGATATGATGGGTACGGAGCTGGAAACGGTATGTGGCAAGAAGATCAGCAGGAGGACGCCTTCTCCGGAGGAGGTTTTGAAGGGCCGATGGATGATTCCCAAAAGATTAGGATGCTGGAAGAGCAGATGAAGGGAGTCCTAAACCAAAGTGTTGTGGGCTTGGACATGGCAACAATGGGTCTGGTACCTGGTTTGAGGGTGCCAATTAAATTCAAAGCTCCTGCGTTCGATAAGTATAAAGGAGACACATGTCCGAAAGTACATGTACGAGCTTATTACAGAAAGATGTCTGCATACTCAACTGATGAAAGAATGCTAATGCATTTCTTTCAGGATAGTCTATCGGGCCCTTCCCTAGAGTGGTACATGGGGTTGGAGCCAACTGATATCAAGACATGGAAGCAATTGGCGGAGGCATTTGTAGCCCACTACAAGTATAACAGCGACCTGGCACCCAATCGGGTCCAGTTGGTCGGGCTTTCGCAGAAGAAGGGGGAGAGTTTTAAAGAGTACGCGCAAAGGTGGCGCGATATGGCTGCCAGGGTCCGTCCTCCTGTAGAAGATAAGGAAATGAATGACATGTTTGTCGGCACATTCACAGGGCTGTTTCATGATATGCTGTTTCATACGTCTCTGGCCAGTTTTTCAGACCTGATTCTGATGGGGGAAAAGATTGAACGTAACATTAAGCAAGGAAAGTTCCAAGTCGAGGAATCAACCGCATCTGGCAGTAATAGGAAAGCTTATGGTGGGCGCCGTCAGGGCGAGGCAAGCGCAGTATTTGGAGGCCGAGGCCGGGGCCGAGGCAGGGGACGAGGTCAATATCGTCAGCCGCAGCAGGTGGCGAGTGTTACTATCCCATATCAACAACAACCACTCCAGCAACAACAACCGGTTCAGCAGCAACCAATGCCACAGCAGCAGCAGCCTCAGCAAGGGGCACAGCAGGCTCAACGAAGATTCCAGGGTAGTAAACCGAGAAGAGTGTTTGAGAAGCCTCCCTCAACCTATGCCGATTTATTGCAGACATTGTTGGGATTAAACCTGGTAGAGAAAAGAACTCTGGCGCCGATAACGGGAGCTCCCCCGTTTGGGTACGATGCAAGCAGGCACTGCGAGTTTCATTCTGGGGCTCCGGGCCACGATATAGAAGGTTGCCACGCTTTTAAGCACGTTGTGCAGGATCTTTTGGACAACAAGACTATCAATTTCGGAACGGCAGGTCCGAATATAGTCCAGAAACCCATGCCTAATCATGGGGCGAACGCCGTTCTGACTGAGGAAGGTCTGAATCTGATTATGAATGTGGAAGATTTGAAGACGCCGCTGAGCGAGATAAAGAGCCGACTGTTACAAGGAGGTGTTTACCCAGGATGTAACGAGTATTGCTTAGATTGTTGGACCCTAGCTGGGGGGTGTGAGGATTTGAAGAAAGGCATTCAGGCTTTAATTGATGAGGGCATATTGCAGTTTGATCGAGCGGCAACTAAAGAGCCTGCAGGGGTAGTAGTGGATAATCGGAGTGATGTGGCCACAGTAACGATTCCTCGGAAGACGATCACTATTGCAGCACCAGCTCAGCGACCACCGATCACCATAACTAAGGCCGGGCCAATCCCGTACGAGAACACGAAAGCAGTCCCATGGTCATATGGGTTAGAGGTGTATTGTGATGGGATAAAGATTGATGTTAACAAGCAGCCAGCGGAGATTGTGGATAATGTTGTTGGTTCAGGAGGCATGACAAGGAGCGGCAGGATCTTTATATCTCCTGAAGTGGAGGCTGAAAGACTAGCGAAAGGAAAAGGGAAAGTGGTTGAAAATGTTCCGGTACAAGCAAGTGAAAAAGAAGCAGCATCGAAGGATGTAGAAGAGTTCATGCGCTTAATTCGAAAGAGTGATTATAAGATTGTGGAGCATCTGCAGCAGACACCGTCCAAAATATCCATCTTGTCATTGCTGCTGTGTTCGGAAGCTCACAGAAATGCTTTGCTGAAAGTCCTGGACACTTCTTTTGTACCCCAAGATGTCTCCGTAAATCAGCTAGAAGGAGTATTGGCACATGTGAATGCAGGCCACAGTCTGGGTTTTACCGATTTTGACTTGACTCCGAAAGGGAGAGATCATAATATGGCATTACACGTATCGGTTGAGTGTAGAGGATCAGTAATGTCGCACGTATTGGTTGACACCGGGTCATCTCTGAATGTGTTACCCAAGAAGGCGATGATGAAGCTGGATGTTCGAGGGATTTTGTGTACACCCAATGATTTGGTAGTCAGAGCATTTGACGGCACGCGGAGAACAGTCTTCGGATCGATTACTTTGCCTCTGCAAGTGGGGCCGGAAGTGTTTGCAACGGAGTTTTATATCATGGATATACAGCCTGCGTACAGCTGCTTGCTTGGAAGACCCTGGATTCATGGGGCAGGGGCAGTCACGTCTACCCTGCATCAGAAGTTAAAATATATGGTCGGAGACAGTGTAGTCACCGTGTGCGGGGAAGAAGACATCCTGGTCAGCCATCTATCGTCGTTTAAATATGTGGAAGTCGACGGGGAGATCCACGAGACGCCCTGCCAGGCATTCGAAGGTTTGCGCATCAAGGACAAAGGTCCCGGGCCGAGCAAAGTGCCAGAGATAGCTGTCTCATCGTATAAGGAAGCTCAAGCTCTAGTAGAAGCAGGAGAAGCCAAGGGCTGGGGCAAAGTGCTGGACATTCCTGTGAAGATGGACCGGTTTGGGCTGGGGTACCAACCGTCGTCATCAACTCCTTCCGTGGGGGCCCCCCGTTTCAGAAAGTCAATTACCATCTCTGCCAGTGGAGTGTGTCATGAAACTGTCAATGCTGCTTCAGAGTCTGATGAAGGAGACAGCGACTGTGATATGGATGCCTGGATTCAGCCAAGCACGCCAGGACAAGGACTGTGCAACTGGTCTATTCAGGAGCTTGTTCCTGTGACTTTTAAACAGTAATGCTTTGCTTTATTAATTGTTGAATAATCTGATGTCTTGCCCGGGGCATCAGGATTTGCTTAGGGCTGTGTTGTTATAAACATTGCGTGTTAATCATTAAATAAATGGCGTTTTTTTCATGTGCAAATACTGTAATCTCTGTCTTTCTTATTTTGTATTTTTCAATAAAATGGCAACATGGTTATTCGCTTTATACGCATTTTGAAGCACTTAACCATTCCTTTTGCAGGATAACATTTTCAGATGACATCCTTGAACCACCTATGACTCGTCCCGACTTTGAGCACCCGGTGTTTCAGGCTGAAGAAGAGGTTGTCGAAGATAGCGACGTTCCTGAAGAACTGTCTTGGTTAGTAAAGCAAGAGGAAAGAGCCATTCTGCCTCACGACGAGGTCATCGAAATTATCAATTTGGGGTCGGAAGGGGTTGAGAAAAACATTCGTATCGGAGCCGCTCTGCAGGAAGATATCAAGCGGAGATTGGTTGAAATGCTCCAAGAGTATAGTGATGTATTCGCTTGGTCGTATGAGGATATGCCAGGGCTCGATACAGATATGGTCGTGCATCGCCTGCCATTGAAAGAAGATTGCCCGCCAGTCAAACAAAAGCTTCGCAGAACGCGACCAGATATGGCAATGAAGATCAAAGAGGAGGTTCAGAAACAGTGGGACGCTGGTTTCCTGGCTGTGACGAAGTATCCTTCATGGGTTGCCAACATCGTACCAGTGCCAAAGAAAGATGGCAAGGTTCGAATGTGCGTGGATTATAGAGATTTGAATAAAGCAAGCCCAAAAGACGATTTTCCACTTCCTCACATTGACGTGTTAGTTGATAATACTGCTCAATACTCCGTGTTCTCCTTCATGGATGGCTTTTCAGGCTATAATCAGATTAAAATGGCGCCAGAGGATATGGAGAAGACTACTTTCATAACGCCGTGGGGAACATTTTGCTACAAAGTGATGCCCTTTGGTTTGAAAAATGCTGGGGCAACATATCAGCGTGCGATGACGACTCTTTTCCATGACATGATGCATAAAGAGATCGAAGTTTATGTTGACGATATGATTGCCAAATCCCAAACGGAGGAAGAGCATCTGGTGAATCTGCTGAAGTTGTTTAAAAGACTTAGGAAGTTCAGGCTGAGGCTGAACCCTAATAAATGCACCTTCGGGTGAGATCGGGTAAACTGCTGGGGTTTATCGTAAGCGAAAGAGGAATAGAGGTCGATCCTGCTAAAATAAAAGCAATTCAAGAAATGCCGACGCCTAAAACAGAGAAAGAGGTGCACGGGTTTTTAGGGAGGTTGAACTACATCGCTCGGTTCATATCTCACCTAACTGCTACGTGTGAACCATTATTCAAGTTGCTAAAGAAAGATCAAGCTGTAACGTGGAACGAAAATTGTCAAAAGGCGTTCGATAAAATAAAGAAGTATCTGCAGGAGCCTCCTATTTTGATACCCCCGGTGGCAGGGAGACCCTTGATCATGTATTTGACGGTTCTTGAGGGAAGCATGGGTTGTGTTCTCGGTCAACACGACGAGACGGGGAGAAAAGAGCATGCGATCTATTACCTGAGTAAGAAATTTACAGACTGTGAATCTCGATACTCAATGCTGGAGAAAACTTGTTGCGCGCTAGCCTGGGCCGCCAAGCGTTTGAGGCAGTACATGCTGAATCATACAACCATGCTCATCTCGAAGATGGATCCTATCAAATATGTATTCGAAAAGCAGGCGTTGTCAGGTAGAATTGCCCGTTGGCAGATGGTCTTGACTGAATACGATATTCAATACGTCTCGCAAAAGGCTATAAAGGGGAGTGTGCTGTCTGAGTATCTGGCGGAGCAGCCTATTGAAGAGTACCAATCGATGAGGTTTGATTTTCCTGACGAGGATATCATGTACCTAAAGATGAAAGATTGTGAAGAACCGTTGCCAGACGAAGGACCAGAGTTGGGGTCCAAATGGAAGATGATATTTGACGGAGCCGTGAATGCTTACGGTAGCGGAATAGGGGCAATCATCACCACGCCACACGGGTCGCACATCCCGTTTACTGCCCGATTGACCTTTGCCGTTACCAACAATGAGGCCGAATACGAAGCTTGTATAATGGGGCTTGAAGAAGCCATTGATTTGCGAATCAAGCATCTAGATGTATACGGAGACTCGGCTCTGGTAGTGAATCAGATAAAAGGGGAATGGGAGACACGGCAGCCTAATTTGATACATTACATGAATTATGCAAGGAGATTGTTGCCTTTCTTCGACAAGGTTGAATTGCATCACGTACCGCGGGCAGAGAATCAAATGGATGACGCCCTGGCCACTTTGTCTTCCATGTACAAGGTCAACTTCTGGAACGAAGCTCCCCAAATCACTATCTCTCGGTTGGACAGGCCAGCTTATGTATTTGCTATTGATGAAGCATCTGATGACAAACCGTGGTATTTCGATATCCTTAATTTCCTGAAGAATAAAGAGTATCCGGCTGGGGCATCCAGTCAAGATCAGAAGACTCTCAGGAGATTAGCGGGTAATTTCTACTTGAATCCAGATGGCGTCTTGTACAGAAGAAACCACGATTTGGTGTTGTTGCGTTGTGTAGACGAGAAAGAGGCAAAGCTTCTCATGGAGGAAATTCACGAAGGTACCTTTGGTACGCATGCTGGTGGGCATGCTATGACGAGAAAGCTGCTGAGGGCAGGTTACTTTTGGCTGACGATGGAAACTGATTGTTTCAAGTTCGCGAGGAAGTGCCACAAGTGCCAAATCTATGCTGACAAGATACACGTGCCTCCGAGTCCTCTAAATGTGATGTCATCTCCATGGCCATTCTCGATGTGGGGAATCGATATGATCGGAAAGATCGAGCCGACGGCTTCTAACGGGCATCGGTTCATCCTAGTAGCAATCGATTATTTCACCAAGTGGGTGGAAGCGGCGTCTTACGCGAATGTAACGAAGCAAGTGGTGGCTAGATTCATCAAGAGAGATATCATTTGCCGATATGGGATTCCCGAGCGGATAATCACGGATAATGGTTCAAATCTGAACAACAAAATGATGAAGGAGCTCTGTCAGAATTTCAAGATCGAACATCACAACTCCTCCCCTTACCGACCCAAGATGAATGGCGCTGTCGAAGCGGCCAATAAGAATATAAAGAAGATCGTCCAGAAGATGGTGGTGACCTATAAGGATTGGCATGAAATGCTACCTTTTGCTTTGCACGGTTATCGTACGACGGTACGCACATCAACCGGGGCAACTCCGTTTTCGTTGGTATACGGAATGGAAGCGGTATTACCATTGGAAGTTGAGATCCCTTCTCTGAGGGTATTGCGAGACGTTCAGCTGGACGAGGCAGAATGGGTAACGAATAGATTGAACCAACTGAGCTTAATGGACGAGAAGAGGCTAGCTTCCCTAGCATACGGTCGTTTGTACCATAGCCGAATGAAGAAAGCGTACGACAAGAAGATACATCCGCGAAGCTTTCAGACGGGCGACCTTGTGCTGAAAAGGATTCTCCCGCCGCAAGCAGATCACAGGGGCAAGTGGACCCCCAACTACGAAGGGCCATACGTTGTCAGTAAAGTCTTTTCAGGAGGAGCGTTGTTGTTGTCCACCATGGACGGAGAAGACTTTGTGTCACCTGTGAATTCGGACGCAGTTAAAAAATACTTTGCTTAAAATAGACCCGCTGGACAGAAAAAGAGAGTCCAGGCAAAAATGGGGCATCCTGGCGAACCAAAAACAGAATGAAAGGTTCGGGCAAAAGTTAGGGATAAAATTGAAAAAATGTACACCCGCGAAGTTGAAAACCTACACTGGGCGGCTTCGGCAAAAAAGGGTATCCCGGTGAACTGAAAACCCGTAAAGGGCGGTTCACGCAAAAGTTAGGGATTTGAAAAAGCAAATGACTGCGGTCCGAAGTTGATAATTGCAATAAGTATCAGTGCGGGAGAATATGTTTAAGGAGCCGGTTATCGGATACAATCTCTTCAGAAGTGGGGATACCGGGAAAGCATTAGAGTCGGATGAGTCATAGGAGGATCATTTCGTGGTGTTCATCTGCATCCCGTTGCCGACATGTGTACAAAATTTAATTTGTCAAAATATTTATGCTTCTTGTGCATACTTGTATATTTGCTTTGTGTAGCTTCCTCTTTTCAGGAGTTACATCCCGTGTACAAAACTCCGCCCATTCAGGGGCCCAATCAATGAAATATGTTATTCAGTACTTGATGCTGGCTCTTTACTGTTTTGCGCATGATAAAACGCCTAAGTTTAGTGAAGCTAGCATGAGTCTAACATCACTGGCCCTTGCCAACAATTGTTAAAGCTTTGAATTAACTGAGTGTAACGTCACTAACCTGAATTGATTTGATTGCATAGGCTTGTCGTGTCTTGTTTGTGTTGTTGCAGGTTTCATAACCATACGAGGAAGATGATCAAAAGATTGCGATAACGAAAGACTTGATCCCCATGCAGGTCATGCATGTTCTTCCTGAAGAAGGATAGAATTCCCCAGCTAGCCGTAGCTTACCCAAAGGGAGCAGAAAAGTTATCCGTCCTCAATAGAGTTTGGCGATTCCAAGATCATAAGGCTGTATTCAGACAGGCTCATCTTTCCCCGCAGGGTCATGCACTCTCCCCCAGCGGAGTCAGTTAATTTTCCCCAAGAGAATCATCCCATCCCCAGCGGAATTCTCTTTGCAAGTGTTTTCATTCCTTCCAGTGGAACTCGAAGATCAAGACTCTCCCCAGTAGAGTTGGTGGTGGGTCCTGTCATTTATTTTGTCAGGGATACTGTGTAATATCAATTCACTCTCCAGCAGAAAGTCCGATCGTACTATGCACATCTGCTATTCCCCAGCAAGGTTATATTCCCCAGCTGGGGGGTTACCTCAACAAGGCGTTTGGTTGGAGCTCCCAATTTCCCAGCAGGATTGACTTCACCCTTTCAGCATTTATTTTGCTGGAATAATTCTGTAGCACCTGGCTATCCCCAGCGGAGTTGGCATTATCTTCAGCATTTATTTTTGCTGAAGCGGTTCCTGTATCCCAGCAGGTGGGGAGAGCACTTGCTCAAATGAACTACCAAACACTCAAGATCTCGGCATGAGATATTCAATGATAATGTCAGTTTCGGCAGTATTCCCCACAGAGTTACCAGGATAAGTTTCTCTTTATTCCCAAGCAGAGTTATTTGTCATCAAAAGGTTCCATGAATCAGAATTTCAGAGGCCACCGCCGGTTATTAGAGCAGGCGTCCGATAATTTGGTTTCCAGATATCCCCAGTAGAGTCCACCTCAAAGTCGCTGTCATGTCAGTGCTAAGAAGTTTGTGGGTGAGGATCATTGGAGAACTAAGTCCTGACGCGGACAATTTATTCCTATATTGACGGGATTTCTTCAGAAGTGGGCGTCCTAACGTGGACAGGTTTATTTCCCCGGATTGGTGAGGTGTTAGTCCTAACATGGACAGATTCAGGTTCTCGAAATTAGTGGAATGGGAGGTCATGACGTTGACAAAAGTGATTACTCTTTGTGTTGGTGCCCTGACGTGGACAGATCAGACAAGCGTGTGAGTCCTTACGTGGACAAGTCTTATTTCCTCAGCAGGTCGAAGACGCCTGAGTCCTGACGTGGACAAATCAAGACGAGATCAGTGTCCTGGCGTGGACAAATTAAAGAAATTATTATTATTCCTAACGGGGAGAAGTGGGTCCTAACGTGGACGATGTAGTCCTTACGCGGACATTTCAGAAGAGGATTCCTTACGTGGAAAGAGGTGATTCCTAATGTGGAAAGAGTGGAGTCCTTACGTGGACAGATTAAGATGGCATTCCTTACGTGGAAAAATGTAGTCCTGACGCGGACAAATCGGAAGGAATTGGCTGCCTTACGTGGAAAAATTGGGGTCCTCACGTGGACAGATTCAAGAAAAGTTGATTCCTGACGTGGAAGAATGAGGAACTCCTTACGTGGAAAGTTGAGTCCTGACGTGGACAGGTTCAGAACCAAAGTTGAATTCCTTACGTGGAAAGATTGGAGTCCTGACACGGACATGTCAAGTGGTATTGGAGTCCTTACGTGGACAGATTGATATAGTTCTCCTTATGTGGAAAGAAGATTGCTTCCTGACGTGGAAAGATGAAAGGGTTAGTCCTGACGTGGATAGATACAGAAGAAATGATTCCTAACGTGGACAGGTGTTACTCCTAACGTGGAAGAGTTTTATTCCTAACATGGACGATTCAGTTTATAGAAATGCAGACGAATTATCCCCAGCGGCGTTGCCGAGATTTTTCTGGGTTAACAGCAAGTGGAGTCCTAACGTGGACCGGTTTCTCGTATAGATGACAGACAGAGTCCTAACGTGGACAAGCAAGCAACCTGTTATGACGGAATCCCCTTCAGAGCGATGAAGACAATCCCCCAGCACGGTCGCACGAGATCAGTGGGTTGCCGTAACAGTTAAATTCAGCTGATGAATGTCGTTCCCCAAGCAGGAGCGCAATTTAGTTTTGCGGTTGGCAAATTTCTGGTTTCACTAGTATTCAACCGTCTCGTACCGCGAATGTCTGAAGGCTCCAGGCTCTTCACCCAATCGGGTCCAAGTCGCTTGAATAGGGGCAGCTGTTGCACCCTAAAATTTGTCCAACCTTATTCACTTGGTTTATGTTTCAATGTCATTAGCATTTGCATATAGAGTCATGTGCATAGTCTAATCATCTGCATAGCATAAGCATAGCAAGTCATACAACAGGGGGACCAATCATTATTCTCATCTCTAGAAGCCTATCAAGAGGTTATTATCCCAATTCAATCTCATTCAAGTCATCAGGAAAGAATTTGAAAGCAAAGAGTTCAGCAGATCAAGCCTTGAGTCCATCTCCTAGTTGAGGGTATCTGAGGGTCAACAAGAGGGTTGTGAGCTGTGAGTTGAAGGCATGGAGAGTATCTAGACATTATGAGAGACTTAGAAAGTCATTTAAAGAAGGAGACAAGTCATTGATGAGAGCACAAGAGCTATAGCTGAAGGCAGTCAACTAGGGTTTCATCTGGGTCAACCCTAGGTCAACCCTAGGTCAATTGACTGATTTAAGGGGGCATTCAAGTCTAGTGGAGAGATGTGGGGTTCATCATTGGACATATAAAGAAGGATATGGAGATATGCCAAGAAGAATTCAAGAGAAATCAAGGAGAAGAGGAGTTTCTAAATTAGGGTTTCTGTGTAAAATCCCCTAGTTTAGGTCAAATTTCCAAGCACGATAAGTCAAAATGCTAGCTTCAAATGGCTTCTTGGCCAACATGAAACTTGTAGAGGATCTCAAGACCTTTAATTTGAGTGGTGGAAGACATCAAGGAGATTTATAGAACTCATGTTATGGTCCTTGCAAGTTACAGGTCATCTGAGGTATCTGAAATTTTGTCTGTGAAAGTGACTTGACTTCCAAGCTAGTTTTACCCCTCAAGGAGATTTCAAATGAATTTCTGGTCAACATAAGAATTGTTCCTCATTGTCTTAGCTTTCTAGAATGGTGTGGTATGCCCTCATATGATGTGTGGAACTCAACTTATGGTCTTGGCAAGCAAAGGGTATTTTGGTCATTTGTGAATTACAGGTCATTTTAACCTATGTCCAAAACTCATACAAGGAGTCCTCAAATGGAAAAACTTACAACATCAAACTTGCTCCAAATGACATTTTGAGTCTAGAAAGAAGGTCACAAATTGTTGGAAAAGCTCATAACATGAAGTTGCATGATTGGTCAAATTTGAACTAAAATGGCTTATAACTTGAATAAAGTCAAAGTGAAAAATGGTTTGAGAGATTTATAAGTCCAAATGGAGACTTCCCATATATGATTTTGGGTCCAAAACACATTCTAAGAACAATGGTTCAAGTACATTTTTGAGCTTAGTGGAAAAAATCAAAGTTACTCATGGTTACTTGCATTTGAAGAAACATTTCAAAAATCAATCAAAGTTGGAAGGCAAGGGAAGTTGTAAGATGGATCTAGAAGTTTCCATTGAGCCCTATATATTCATGAAATCAGAATTGAGCAAGGGTTGGATTCATTTTTCACCAAAATTTCCCAAATTCTCTCTATTCTTTCTCATTGCAATTTCCTCCAAATTTCTCAAAATCTTCATCAATTCTCATCAACATTGATCCTCCTACATTTCACCATCATCATGGATCAGAATTGAATCAAAGATTTGGTGGATATTGATCATTTTCGTGCACTTCCATCAAGAACACACAAATTGCAATTTCCATTGGACAGCAAGATCCAAGGCAAGAATCATCAAGGTGTTGCATACATAATCAAGCACTGAGTTAGTTGATCAAGATCCAAGCCTCAAAAGCCTCAGATCCACGAGTTCCATCAGCATTTCCAAGCTTTCACACCAGGTGCATTTTCTCTGCCATTGCTCGATTTAGTTAGTTTAGCATGGTTTTATTAGTTTAGATGTGATCTAGGTTGTTAGTAGAACGATTAGGATGAGTTTGGTGCTGTTTAGTGATGATTCATAGCAGGTGCTTGAAACTGTTAGGACTTAGAACTCATAGCATAGTACATGATAATCTTAGTTTGATAGATCAGAATAATCACCATTAGTCATAGATTAGATTAGTATAGGTTTGGTTGAGAATCTTGAGGATGAGTTGCAGAGTATTTTAATGGAACCAAGAATGTCATGCGCTCGGGTTGAGTGATTTGTTGAGTTTCAAAACAAACTACCACCATAGTCTTGTAGAGGAAGAAAATTGGAGCGTTTTTCATGTTTATATCGTGTTGATCCATGGACTGTGGAGAGAGAACCGAGAGGTTGAAGTTGGTTCGTGCATGTGTATTCATGGAGGGAAACCCTAGTTCTCATAGATCCAAGGTTGAAGACGCAATCAGGACCGTCCATGGCTTGTTGGACCATTGACCTCAGAGCCCATCGTGTGGCTCTCATTCATACTGAAGATTTGGAGGGAGAGAATAGAAGCCCTAAACGCACCGTTTCATTTAATGAAACGGGCGGGCCTAAGTGTGTTTATGATATCCCCACCCCCCAGTACTGAGCCCAATTCAATTTGAACGTGAAAACCATGCTGAATGCACCCCCTGCTTCCTCTTATTCTTTTCTTTTATTTTCATTAATTCAGACTCAAACTGGGCTTAGTACGAAGTGCTACGCACACCCCCCGTTTGCTGGCCCACTGGATTATCAATTGAGCGTATCTGCTATTAGTACCCCTCCCTCTCATTTTAATTGTTTTGGTTTTTTAATTCATTTTAATTTTTACCAACTTTAAAAAATCATATAAAATAGGAAATTAACTCTTTTTTAGTGGTTGTTTTTTCTATATTTTCTTGGTTCTGTCTAGAAAATTATAAAAAAATAAAATTTCATTTTTATTTTTATTTGATATTTTTCCCATATTTTCTAAATAAATGACATTTTAAATAGCTTCATTTCATGCATGATTTTGTTAATTTTTGTTCTACTAGATGCTTTCATATTTTTTGTTCATTCTTTTTAGGTTGTTTAGATGAGATATTGAACTTGTAGAAACAATTTAGTTCCCATTTTTAGGAATTAATTTTAGGTGCTTAATGTAGGCTTGAACAACATGAACAAATTAGGGTTTTTTAGGTGATGACTTAAGAAGTTTGATTTCATTTCCCTTAGGACTTAGGGTTTGAATAGTTTAGCTATGGGATTATAGGGGCTATGGGTAGTTATTAGATCCCCTTAGAAAAAGTCAGGATTCCCCTACTGCTATTAATACTCTGTGTATGTCTGATTGACTGGTGTGGTGTGCCCTCTGGGGATTATTGCTTGCTTGCTTGGGTATTGGGATTGTCTGGGGACTTGGGAGAGCTGAAGACTTGAGGAGGTGAAGACCAGTGGAGATCCAGAGATTGAAGATCTACTGCCAGAGTTGGAGAGGAGGTTCTTGCTAGCAGCTGCTGAGGAGACTAGGGTTTAGGAGCTAGGCAGAGCTCTAGGTTAGAAAGCTTGTTTCTCAAACATGGAATGCCTTGTCTGCATCCATCCTTTCTCTATGATTCAAAGTCTCTTTCAAATATCCACCTCCTTCCTTTGGAAGGATCAGTGAATATATTTGAAAGATAGAACTTTTGAGAGGAAACTTTCTGTTTAGTGTTAACAGTTGATGAACCACCCTTGGTAGGTAATCAATTGTCTAACATTCATTCACTTCACTCTTGTGACTGATTCCTCATCCTGGAGGTTTGAACTTGAAGAAAAGCCATTGCAGATGGAAGACAGATGATCAAAGCCCTTGCCTGAAGGTCATGAAGATGGAGATTGATGCTTGTTGAGGCCTGTGAATGATTGGAAATTACTTGAAGCCAGATGTTGATTCAGAGCTGCTGATGCTGTTTCTTTTGCTGATGTATTTCATTGTTGATGTATTGATTAGTTTTCCGGACTGTATTGTTTGCTGTTTACCCTGCTGGGTGGAAAGTGAAGCCTGTTCACTTTTGCCTATTGTTTTCTAGGTTCGAGGTTGAGTGGGACTCCCTTGCCTCGCTTGTATTGTTGCATCCATGCATTTTACTGCTTTATTGTATATATCTGCTATTGTTTTTGTTTCTGCCTATCCCGTAGGATCTCTGTTTCTCTCTGTGCAAGAGAGGAGCATGATAGACACTAGGTCTTAACCCATGCATGATAACATTAGGGTAGTTTGTTTCCCTTTCGCAACCGTAGGTTAGAGTTCCGTCTCTTTCTTTCTCAAAACAAACAGAAAAACACATAAAGATTTCAAACACAATAAAAGACACTTCTTTCGTAAAAGAATGTGAACTCATCAAAACGTCATTTTTGTCCGCTTGGACCGCTAATCAGAAAACCTTTTTTCAGAAAGAATAAAATCAACCAAGACAAGCTTGTGTCTTCCGTGGCCCGAACTACGTTTGCTCTGATCTTCCATGCTGTGTGGAAGTACGTAGGCATAGGATGCGATATCCTAGCGAGCAACCTTCCCCTCCTTTCCCGTAGGTAGGCGAACTACGTTGACTCTGATTTCTCGTTCCAGGCGGGAATACGTAGGCATAAAGTGCGATACTTTGCCGAGTCATTTTTTATTTTCATTTTCTTTTCTTTTAACCCCAGACCTTTAGCGTAGATAGAATAACAATCCATACCCGAAAACAAGCGTGGATCCCGTCGAGTACGACGGACGTGAGGGGTGCTAATACCTTCCCCTTGCGTAACCGACTCCCGAATCCAGGTTTTGGTTGCGACGACCATACCTTTCCCATGTTGTGCGAGGTTTACTCTGAGCGTTTCCTTTCCCTCCCGTGGGATAAATAACGCGCGGTGGCGACTCTTCTGTTCAGCCGGCGCCGATTTTCGCAGTAGCGACACCCTGCCACTTGTCTCTCTCATATGGATACCACAAAATAAAATAATAATAACAAGTCTTAGCCAATGGGTATTTACAGGTTCTTTTTCTCTGTAGTTTTTTTTCAAAATCTATTTCAATATCTTGTTTCATGATGTTTGAACTTTCAACTTTTTTCCTCTTGTATGTATGGATGCTTATTACAATAAAGAGGACGAAGATAAATTTAGCATGTCAAACTTGTGTCAAAGATCCATAATGACATCCATTCAAAATATACACAAGTTTACTGGTCTAAAATTTTCTTTAACCTTATTTCATTGTTGACACGCTATTATGGGACTTGACATGTAGGGTATGTTTCTGAAACATTTTCTGTCTTGATATGTTTGATGTATCATGTTTGTTTGTTATTGTTTGTTGTTGATGAATGATTTTGATGAATGATGTTGTTAATGTTTATTTAAAATATGAGTATTATATATTATGCGGTTTGAGTGTTTTTCCAATCCCTTACCAAATATATAACTTCCCAACCTGCATTTAGAAAATTATGGTATGACAAATAAATTTGTATTAGAAAATAAGTACACGTTCAATTCTTGACAAGAATTCTTCATACTGTTAACTGCATTTTGTTCCTTAACCGTTAGAACTTGATTTAATGATCCTAGATATTCAACCACCCCTCTCTCAGTCTCTAATTTTGTTTGCAAAGTAAATAATATTTTTCAAAAAAGAATTATATTTGAAGGCATGGGTTGTTGAAGAACTAGGATCATTAAACTAAGTTCTTACTGTCAAAGAACAAAATATGGATACAAAGTTGAAGAAGCCTTGTCAAGTATTAAACGTGTACTTATACTTCTAATATAACTTAATTTGGCATATTATGATGTTCTAGTGCAAATTTGGAAGGTTATATGTTTAGTGAGCATTGGTGAAATAAGCATACAATATAATTTATATTAAACTCAGGGTTATATACAACAACGGTTGTCTAGAACACTGTGTCACAACTGCGAAAAGGGCCAGCAGAAACAAACAGAAGAGTCGACATCAAATGTTATTTATCCCAAAGATAGAGAAAGGAAACGAACGAAGAAAACCTAAAAGAATGGGATAAGACAAGATCGTCGCAACCAAATATTGGATTCGGGAGTCGGTTATGCAAGGGGAAGGTATTAGCACCCCTCACGTCCGTTGTACTCAACGGGATCCACACTTGTTGTCTATCAAAAGGGGTGAGCTATCTAAAATATATTGCTAAGCGGGGGTAAAAAAGGAAAGAAGTGACTCGATAGAACATCGCTGCCCTATGCTTACGTATTCCCTTGTGCAATGGGAAAGTCAGAGTCAGCGTAGTTCAGAAAACTAAGGGTAATGAGGGGGCGGGGGGGGGGGGGGGGGAGTTTCCTACCAAGACATTGTCGTCTTGTGCCTACGTATCCTCATCTGGTATGAGAATTCAATACAAACGTAGTTCGGGCAACTACGAGAAAAGGGTCTCAATCGCACGAGGGCGAGAGAAAATGTTAAATTAACAGGTTGGTCTCGATTGTACTGGGGCAAGAGAAAGGGAAAGTTAGTTGTTAGTGTGCTCGTCAAGGATAGGAATCCTCGGGCCTACGATCCTCGTTAGGGAATATGGAATCAGAGCAGTCATAGTTCGACAACTACGGAAAAACGGGATCTCGATCGCACGGGGGCGAGAGAAAAGAGCATAGGCCTGAAACGCCTTAACAGAAGTGAATTGACTTTATTTGTGATGCGTACAACACTAAAGTCTATGACATAGGAGCGAATACATCGCATATCGCCCACGGGGCATACGCTAAACACTCTAGACAAGCAAGGAGAAACACCTCTCTCATCATTTCCCGTGTACTTAAGGCTCGTAACGTACAATACTCATCGTATTTATTAAGTGTTTTGATTATTGCTTTGAGAAAGAAAAGAGAAACGCAGAGGGTCTAGGGGAAACTGAACCCAAACTGTTATCATACAAAGTGGCCATAAGGTCAAGATTAGGAGGGAAGCTAACCTAATGTTGTCATGCTTGAATTGAAAGCCTAATGTCTCTCCTACCTCGAACTTAATCGAAAATTAAGTCGAGCTTGGAATCCTAAGGGATCATGTGAATACAGGGGTAATCAACAGGTAAACACGAAGCATTGCAATCACAGACAACATCAAGTATCGAACTGAAGTTAATATTCAAAGGCAAATATGTACAAATATCGGTAGAGAAACATTCACAAATGTTACTCAAGAATTAATAGAAACTAAAACCAAAAACATAACAACATTAAAAAGATTAGTCAAAAAAATAACAAGGTTAGTTCAACAATAAATTCAAATCAAAATTAAAAACAAAGTTTATTTAAGTTAGTCCTACATTAATTCAAAAGTTAACTTCTAAAAACTAAAATTGATTCTAATTAAATCTAAATCTAAATTAAATAAATTCTAAGTTAACTAAATAAAAAAATGTTAAAACAACAAAAAAGAATTAATCTTAAACTAAAAAAATTAAAACCTAGTTCTAAATAAATTAAAATTAAAATCAAGTTAATAGAATTAGAAATTAATCCGAAAGAAAATAAATTAAAATAAATAACTAATTTTAAAATTAATTATCTAAACCTAGAATATCAGTTAGTTAAATCAATATTAATTTCTAATTAGCAAATTCAAAATCTATTTAACTAATTCTAATCAAAAACTAAACAAAGGGTCATGTGAGGGTGTAAAAATAAGATGTGAGAATGATGTGGGCTTAAAAGCCCAACATCCTTTCATAGCAAGAGAAAACGCATATGGTAACAAGTAAAAGAAAGGTGTGAAAAGCAATATGGGCCTTACAAGTCATTATTCCTACAAGCCAAACTAATCTAAAACTATTTCTATCCTATTTCAAATGTTATTATATCCCAACACAAAAGGGCACATCATCAAGTCGAAAAGCAAAAATATCATCAAAAAAGGGAAGCGAAATCGGAAGGAAAAAATAAAAGAAAAATAACTAAAGAAAGACGCCATCAGCCTCGCAACCTTTGAGAGATCCTTCACCTGCCTTATTAGCTTTGCTTCAGGTTCGACCCTTATCTTGTTTTCTGTTGGCTTCATTTCGTCTTTGCGAAACCCCCCCTCTCTAAAACATTTCCATTCACGTCCTTTGTTTTCTTGCGACTTCAGATTCGCATTCAACCTCCGATTTTGATCCAGGTTCAAATTAATTCTGGTTTTTAGTTCTGTTTGATTTCAAGCATCTCAAAGTATCAGTCTTTCTTCGTCTCCCTCTTTTTCTGGTATGGTTTTTTGGTGGTCATTGATGGGTTTTGAATAGGTTTTGAAGATTGAGCGAAAGGGGTGTTGAGAAGGAGAATTTTGTTATTGCTGGGTTTGAGGATTGAAGAAGAGTGTCTTTGAAAAAAATGAAAGGGCTAGCTAGTTTTTATAGAGTAATTTTTTTGTCTTTTTATCATTTGGCAGGTGTAGTAGATTGTGTCGCAGTTGTACGACGTTTACGCGGCTTGGATGACTTTACGGTTTGCAGAAATTGGTATTGATTTGGAGCAACGGTATGTTGGGCCCGTGATAAGAGAACTTGGTGGAAGTGTGTGTAGCAGTACGGTTGTATAGTGGCTGTGTGGTGTTGCATGTTGTTCGCAGCCCATGTCTTAGTTTTGTAAGCATTATCGCAGACTTCTTGTTTGGTACAAGTTTGAGGCAAGTGTTTTGTTGGAGGGATTGTGATGGATTATGTTTTCATTGAAGGTTATGGGTTCTGCGATGTAGCAACTGATCTTTTTTGTATGTGAAGACTTTATTCACTTTTTTTTTCTTTTGAAAATTTGGACAACTTTATTGAATGGAATTTATTGGAATTTTTGTAATAATAAGATGGACCATTTAGGTATGAAATTAAACATGAGAATTGATCTTGGATAGAAACTTGAATAAAAAGAAATCAATTTAAGTCTTGAAAAAGAAAAAATGAAACTTTGCAAAGAACTTGAATGGATTGAAATTTGAATGAATTGGATTTTTGTAGGAAAAAGAAAAAAAGGTTTTAAGAAGAGGTTATGGATTATGAATTTGTACAAGGACAAAGAAAAATGGTTCGAAAAATGGATAATCACAGTATACCAATCACAGACTTTCCACAACATTTGATTAAATGCACATCACAACCACTAAACGAACTTACAACCAAAATGGCAACCATCTGAAATGAGCCAACCTCTGAATCTCTGATCAAGAGAAACCTGAATCACTTTGAATCTATCTGAATGAATCTCCAGAAAATAAAATCCATAGAGGAGCAAAATTGAACTTATGATCGCGATTCTCCTGACTTTTAAACCTAGCTTTTCAGGAACTAAAACTTGATAACTTGATAACCTCCACACATGACACCTTGATTTTGGGCATACACCATCGTGAAAATAAACCAATGGTACAAAAGAACTTGCAACTGAAGAAATTTCTTGATGGTTAGACCAAGATTAGGTCAAACTTCCATCTAATCTTAATCGTAACTGAACAACTACACTTGACTCAAAACTATACCATCGTCCTTGTAGACCTTATCTCCTATCCGTGATGAGAAATAAACCTTGATCTTAAGCCAGCTGGATACAATCTTGCCAACAAACTTGAATCCAAGGACTGATAAAAACCCTAGGCCATTGATGTCTGAAAATTCTTGAAGAAAGTAATCCTGATACTTGATGATTGATTTAGAGAAACTCCTGATCCCATGTCTTAGAAGGTCAATGCAAGGTATGATTATGAACTATGAACTAAATATGATGTAAACAAATGCAAAGCAAAAGGCCAACCAAGGTTAGAAAAAGTGAGGGCAAATTTTGGGGTGCAACAGCTGCCCCTATTCAATTGACTTGGACCTGAAGGTATGGAAAATAACCGCTTTCCAGAATTCAAGGTAAAAGATGATTGAATACAAAAAAGAAACCCTGAAATTTACGAATCATGGGAATATACACAATACAAAGATTGCCAGCCGAAGATGGACTTAAAAATAATGGGTACCAATCAAAAGTTGGGATAACCGAAAAGGTAACTGATCAAGAAGATAACAATGGCTACTAACCAAAAGTCAAGATCACTAGAGAGTTATATCCATAAATTGTGAGAAGAAGGTTACTAACCAAGAGTTAGGATCACCTAGATGTTGTCCGGAGGCGAATTCACAAAACAAAAAAAGACTACCAACCAAAAGTTTGAACAAAGAGCTACTAATCAAAAGTTAGGATCACCAAAATGAAAAGTACCAACCAAAAGTTGGAATCGTCGGTAACTGGTGTTGGCTGAGCTTTGAAGTCTCGAAAGCTCACGCCGCATTTTGTTGGTCCGTATCAGAGTGGCACAGCGGAAGCATGGGAGAAGTAGCATGTCAGATTGCTTTACCGTCGTCGCTTGCGAATTTGCATGATATGTTTCATGCGTCTCAGTTGAGGAAGTACATTCAAGATTCGTCACATGTGAATCAGATGGATGATGTACAAGTGAGAGATGATTTGAGTGTTGAGACATTGCCAGTTCGAATTGATGAACAAGAAGTGAAGCAACTGCGAGGTAAAGAGATTTTCGTGGTAAAGGTAGCTTTGGGAGGACCAGCTGGAAAAAGTTGGGCTTGGGAGCGTGAGGATCAGATGAGGGAGTCATATCCGACTCTGTTTCCTTGAGGTAATTTTCAAGGGAGAAAATTCTTTTAAGTGGGGGAGAGTTGTAACACCCCAAATTTTTGGAATATTTATTTAATTTATTTAAATATGAATATTCGCATTTTTGGTGATTTTCGGTGGTTGGTGTGAATATTGAGAATTATGAATTTTGAGTTATTTATTTAAATAATAGTATATAATATGAATATATTGGTATTATTATTAATTTAAATAAATATAAGTGAATTAAGGGCAAAATGGACATTTGAGGAGGAGTTAGTGAGGGTGAAGTTGGAAAACCCAATTTTAAGGCCCAAAGTTAAGTTTAACAAAAAAGAACTTTGAGGGAATTAGGATTCATTCTTGTTAGACCGTGAAAAGGGAAGAAATAGAGGCCAGAGCTCTGAGGAAGAGGATTGAGGCAAAACTTTGCGAGGTTTCTAAGAACCAAGGAGAAAGGCTTAGAGTCAGCAATTAAGGTATGGGGAGTATTGCCTTCATTGTTTTCATAATGTGATTCAATGTGTTTCAAGCTGATTTAAGAGTTTAGGGATTTTGATTGAATTATTGTTGCCTTTCTGATGGTGAGTTCAATGAGTTTGAGAGATTTGAACTGATGGTCTGATAGGTTTGAGGCTGATTTGAGATAAAATTGAATTGTGAGAACTTTAATGACTGTGGTGTATTTGTAAGAAATTATAGGAATTTGAGGCATAAATATGATACGGGATTGGCCTAATAAGTCGTAGATGTGGTGCATATATCGCCGTAATACCTTAGGAATGATTTAGGGATGTTTTTTTATAGCATTAGGGAAGGAATTCATAGAGGTTTTTGGTCTGGTTTTGGTGTTGGTGTGTAACAATGATTTACTGTAATTGCGAGTTCGCACAACAAAGAATGTTTCGTACGACGAACATTCGCCCCAGACACGCACGACAAACTTGCTAGCGAACGTAGAAGAGTTTCGCAAATTATGATCTTGTGCAGTGATGTCTTGATGTTTTGATGTTGTGATTTCCTTGATGAATTACTATGAGTATAAATGTGACTCCTATGTGATTAAATGAATGTATGATGAATTACGATGAGTATAATTGTGATTCCTATGTGATTAATACATGACCGTATGATGAGTACCCATGAGTACAATTGTGATTCTTATGAGATTAGTACATGATTGCATGATGAATTCCCATGAAGGACGGTGATGATTTATGAAGTTGATTCCATGAGGTTTTGATGATTCTATGATGACATTATTATTATTATGATGATTTTGATGAATGATGATGCACCTAATGAGATTATTATGGGGATGATATTGACGTGTGCATCATGCATTCATACGCATTCCGGACTTCGGTTTAGGACCTTGATTATTGTGGCTTCAGTCCCATTATACGGATGTGAGGTATTTTGTTGTGCTCTGGTTCTCGTGTAGAATCGATCCTACTATTGTGGATCTATGGAGGGTTGATGGCTCAGTGTCCATCGATTTTTTTTATTGGTACCACATGCATGAGTCTTGTTACATTTGCATTTATGTGACAATTTGGTGTAATTTATAATGTTGTGGCCTTTGATGTTCCTTGATGATTATGATGATGTTAGATATGAAAATGACTCCATTTTATATATTGATTCTTATATTGTTTATTCTGAATCGTTTTACTCACCCTGTCTATTTGAATGTTGCCTCCACGTGGGTAACGCGCAGATGACCAGGTTTAGCTGTGGATGTCGTCGAGGACTTTTTGAAGTTTTTGGGTCGTTGGCCATTGGGGTTGACTTAGAGGGTCTTGCTCTGATAGTGTAACATCAGGTTGGGGTCTTTGAGTTAAACTATATTTTATTGAGTTTTTGTTATGTTGATTGCCTTGCGGTGCAAGGAAAACTTTGGATTTTCCTATTTGAGTTCCACTGCCATTTGAGCACTTTTGAGTAATTTTGAGAAAATTTGTTGCTTACAGATCATTGACCTTTATTTGAATTTATTGAGAAATGTACACCCTTTGAGGTGATTTTATAGCGTTTAAAATTTCACTCTGATAAATTCGATTATTTTGCCATAATATTCGTGGGGTAGAAAAGGGTGTTACAAAAGAGACTACCAACCAAAAGTTGGAATCGTCCAAACCAACCAAAAGTTGGGATCACCAGAACGCCGGATGAAGGCAAACTTACCACAACGAGGACTACCAACCAAAGTTGGGATGACGTCCACAAAATGATGGACTACCAACCAAAAGTTGGGATCATCAATAAATAAACGGATGGCAACCAACCAAAAGTCGGAATCACCAGGACGTCTACTGAATACAAACTTACCCAAAAACGAGGCCTACCAACCAAAAGTTGGGATAACGACTCTGTAGGGGAACAATAGAGGATTACCAACCTAAAGTTGGAATAACATCCACAAAATGACGGACTACCAACCAAAAGTTGGAATAACATCCCCAAAATGACGGACTACTAACTAAAAGTTGGGATAACATCCACAAAACGACCAAGCTAGGGATTATAAGAACATCAATTATATCCATTAAAGAGTTAATGGAAGGAAAACCATCCTCATCATAGGGACACATCATCAAAGAGTTGATGGAAAGGAAGCTGACATCGTCAAAGGGTCGATGGGGAGAAAACTTGGAACATCTTCATCAAATGATTGATGCAAACAAAACTTCATTGAAGAGACACCTCATCAAAGAGTTGACGGAAAAATAACATCTGGAATATCGTCATCAAATGGTTGATGGAAGGAAAAAATTGACATCATCAAAGGATTGTGGAAGAAAGAAACTTCACGAAGAGACACATCATCAAAGAGTTGATGGAAAGAATACCTGACCAAAGGGACACTTCATCAAAGAGTTTATGGAGAGAAAAATTTGTTTGAAGAGGTACATCGCCAAAGAGTTGACGGGAAGAAAAGCGTTTCCAAAGAAACACATCGTTAAAGAATTAACGGGAAGAAAACCTGCTTAGGATGTCGTCATCAAAGGGTTGATGGACAAGGCCTGATCGAGGGTAAGATCGATGTATGATCTAAGACCCAAAAAAAATGCAAGTAGATGAGTTGATTGAAATGTTTGCTGGGGAATGGCTCTACATTCTCTGAGGTATGTCACTGAATTGACTGAAAGATGATTCAGATTTCCGCACAAGGTACCAAAACTAGCTTATGCTTCACATGCAAATGTTTGAATATGGCGTAATGCTCCATATGAAATGGAAATGCTACACACTTGAGGATGTAATGCAAATATGATAACTATATGCAAAAATGCAGATGCAGGCTCGGGATGTCGGGGAAAGAAGGATACGCCAAGTATGATTGGACTTTAATGGGAAAGACAGGTTAAACCTGATGGTGGTTGATTTTTAGAAGGTAATATTTTTTTGGGTACCAATGGGGATTGGATTTTAAAATGAGATGCCAACAGAAATTGGACTTTTGGTGGTTGCTAATAAGGATTAGGATTTGGTTGAGGAGACGCCAATAGGAATTGGGCTTTTGGAGGAAGGTGGAGATGCCAACAAAGTGGGATTTTTTTTTAAGAGACGCCAATAGGGATTGGGTTTGAGATAAAGGTTCCAATAGGGATTTGGCTTTTGGCTTCTATGAATTCCAATAGGGATTATGCTTTGGGGTAGGTTAGGTACGACTGACATTAGAAAATGTCTTGTCTGGATACAAGGTTTATGGTTGAAGGGTTAAGGAATGGCTAACATGACATCCCGACATTCATCTTGAACTTGAAGGTTGATAGAACCTGCCTGAATAGCTCTGAGAATAGGGAGAGGAAATGTTCCTTTGTCTCCAATCTTGCCCCAGCCCGTGGGCTATCTGTAAGAAATCTTCTTCGAAAGGAGACCTGAAATCTCTGTACACTAATGGTTGAGGTGGACTGCCCCAACATTCTGAACCTCGAAGAAGTGCTTCAAATAAATTTCCTTCTGGATAAGGATAACTTTTGTGCTCTTGGGGTGGTCTGCCCCAGCATTGGAGTGATTTTTCCCATGACAGGCTGATTTTTGAAGAAACGTCTTTGACTGACCTTCGAGAGATTTATTGAATCTCGACCTGATTGCCCCAGATTAACCGAATCTTAGATGGCTGACTCTCCTGGTGCGTTCATTTTACATGACTTGCCCATGTTCAACGGAGTACTCAGGCGCTTCTCAATTTATCTTGCTCAATCCTTCCATTTCAGTAACCCTCCTGATGTTAAGCACTTACTTGAACGTAATACAACTCCTTTTGAAAATGATGATTTTAACGAAATGCATATGTGTTAAAGCGGTAAAGCAGCACGCAAAAAATATTAATTATCCAGTTTTGTCGTCACCACAGGGATTAGTGCGATATGAACGCCGTTCAACGATTTCTACATTTCTAAACTTATTGTTCAAAAGTTTTGGTTTAAAGGGTTCAAAGAACCATAGATAAAAACAAAAAATATAAAATAAAGACTGAAATATAAACGGAGCTTTGTTGGGATTGGATTTCATCAACTGATAACACATGCGTTCTTCTGATCAAATTAAACACAACACAATCATTCGTCTAATATCATCACGTATCACTCACGACAAAGCTTATCTCTAACGCATCATCGAGAGAAAAACCATTTTGTCTCATTGGTGATCTCTCACTCAACAAAAACACAACACATAGCATTAAGATCTGATACTCATGCAAATGCTAAGCCTAAAACTATCTCTAGCATTTAGGACCTAACAGGTAATCATCCTAGATCCAGATTTGAAAAGTATATTTCTATCACGGTTCAAATCAAAGATAAACAGGAAAGCAAAGATAACACCCATATAGGATAAACGATTGTTTTGCATAAAATACAATGATCAGAATACGTAAACACGCTTAACCCTTTTTACATGTATTCATCTAATCCGCCAAATGGTTATGAACAACATTCTTCGTCATTATTATCACATACCAACACAATATCATATTGATCTTACCCATGCTAGCCATGCTACTTAATCAACGCAACACCATAGAAGATAAAATGAATATCAACTTCAAAACCATGTCAAAAGTTTGTCCATTGATAGAATAAAATCTGAGATCAAAGATGTGAAAAGGTTTTGTCAAGACCCACAAATACATAATCAAAGATAATCAATCAATAGAGAATCCAAACTAGTTCACAAACATAAATTAGAAGAAATACATAAGGTATCAAAATATTACAATCCAAACCCCAACAAGAGATCGAAGATCTTACCTCCTCCCTCTTAGGATTTTATGTTTCTCTCTCTAGAAGAAATGAAAAAAAATAAGTTTTGATGTCTAGAATGGAAAATACAAGTTATCACCTAAAAAAGCAAGAAAATCACTTAAATACACATTCAGGATCTGTCTTGTTCGCTTAGCGAGCAGCTTGCGAACAACTAACTTTTGGTACTTTTGGCACTGCCCAATTCTGAGCGCATTCGCAGGCCTGCTCGCCTAGCGAGTGCTCGCTGGCACGTTCGCTACCAGCTCGCCTAGCGAGCATGACAGCATTTTGGTGGTTTTGCATGTTGTCTTGGTTTCCTTGCCCATTTCTTGTGTCTTTATTTTCACTTGTTTTGTGCCTAATTCCTGCACAATAACACACAAATCAAAGGTACCAAGAGATTTTCTCATAATGTTGCAAACCAACAAAAACAAGAGTCATTTTCAACACTTACATGACAAAAATGAGTGAAAAATGCAAACATTAGAAGATCAAATAAGTGAAATTTGGCATCTAACAACTCGCCCCAACTAGCTTTTTGCTTGTCCTCAAGCAATGTATGCCTCTCATTTCGCAACAAGAGGATTTGCTCAAGACTAAGATTCACCCAAGAATGGATAAAATTGGCTCAAACACAAATGATGCAACAAGCCATAGTTTCAAATGTTTAGAATCAAACAATGCACAAGAACTAAATTCTTAAAGAAAATATAAAGCCATGCATCAATCAACAACTATGTTTTTCATGAATGAATCACTCTATCTCTCCTCTTCGAATAAGGATTGATGAAATTACGCGTTTGCAACTGCAGGGACAATTTCACTCAACTAACAAACAATGCCAATATCAATTCAATTCATACAAAATCTAACAATCAAAAGCGAAAATATGGAAGCAAGAAGATCACTAAGGTCTTTAAGGTTGTAGCTTGGTCGGGTTTACAAACAAGGGACATTTCTAAGGCCATTGAAATGAAATTGCCGATGCAAAAGAGACATTCACCGAACACGTTATTTACACACCTCAACTTCATTCCATTTGTTTCTTAGTTGCAAACCTTCACACACCTTATTTCACAACTTATTCTTTCACTATTTTTCTTTTCCAAGCAAGCATTCTTTTTCTTTTCTTCTCTTTTTTTTTTCTTTTTTCTTTCTTTTTTCATATTCACACAATTTTTTTGGTGTTTGCTTGAATTTTTCAAAAGTTGTAGCAACCTACTACCTTCCTTTTTCATTCGCCCCAACTTAACTTTTACTCAACCCTCAAGTGAATGCTCTTACCTTTTTATGGCAAAGAAGACAATTCAAAAAAATTCAAGGGTTAAAGAAATTTTTTAGAATCTCTCAAAATTAAGAATGAGATTCACATTGTTTAGGCTCAAAGGGGTTAACGAATTCTCTCTACTCACGGGTAAGTTGCATTTGGACATAGTTGTGCTCAATAAAAACAAGTGCCTTGATCATTTCTAATGCTTCCACAAATTCACAATGATAACAAGATAAAGCATGAATCAAACGAATCAACAAAGTTTATCAGAAATCCAGCATTTAGTAAACAATGGAAGCTTTCTCACAAATTGTGGTTTTTGGTCCTAAGTGAAACAATCATTCAAATAAGTTGCCAAAAGAACAAATTTCATTTGCACAAAGACTTGAGTTCTTAAGCATTCTAAAATTCTAAACAAAAGAGACCATGTACCTTGACAACATTCACTTGTTTCATGCTAGGCATCGCCATCCAAACTCGGTCGAAGCTTCATTGAATACTTTTATACCAATAGCAACCACTCTAGAAGGAGTTTTCGTCATTCCTGAACACACTAGAAGAAACATAAAAAGAAACAAATATATACAATATATACAAAGCTTAAAAATATAGAATCGTTGCAATGAACTTCAAAATCTCAACACCAATACTGAGTAGCGGCGTCATTTTGTTGAAGCGGTAAAGCAGCACGCAAAAAATATTAATTATCCAGTTTTGTCGTCACCACAGGGATTAGTGCGATATGAACGCCGTTCAACGATTTCTACATTTCTAAACTTATTGTTCAAAAGTTTTGGTTTAAAGGGTTCAAAGAACCATAGATAAAAACAAAAAATATAAAATAAAGACTGAAATATAAACGGAGCTTTGTTGGGATTGGATTTCATCAACTGATAACACATGCGTTCTTCTGATCAAATTAAACACAACGCAATCATTCGTCTAATATCATCACGTATCACTCACGACAAAGCTTATCTCTAACGCATCATCGAGAGAAAAACCATTTTGTCTCATTGGTGATCTCTCACTCAACAAAAACACAACACATAGCATTAAGATCTGATACTCATGCAAATGCTAAGCCTAAAACTATCTCTAGCATTTAGGACCTAACAGGTAATCATCCTAGATCCAGATTTGAAAAGTATATTTCTATCACGGTTCAAATCAAAGATAAACAGGAAAGCAAAGATAACACCCATATAGGATAAACGATTGTTTTGCATAAAATACAATGATCAGAATACGTAAACACGCTTAACCCTTTTTACATGTATTCATCTAATCCGCCAAATGGTTATGAACAACATTCTTCGTCATTATTATCACATACCAACACAATATCATATTGATCTTACCCATGCTAGCCATGCTACTTAATCAACGCAACACCATAGAAGATAAAATGAATATCAACTTCAAAACCATGTCAAAAGTTTGTCCATTGATAGAATAAAATCTGAGATCAAAGATGTGAAAAGGTTTTGTCAAGACCCACAAATACATAATCAAAGATAATCAATCAATAGAGAATCCAAACTAGTTCACAAACATAAATTAGAAGAAATACATAAGGTATCAAAATATTACAATCCAAACCCCAACAAGAGATCGAAGATCTTACCTCCTCCCTCTTAGGATTTTATGTTTCTCTCTCTAGAAGAAATGAAAAAAAATAAGTTTTGATGTCTAGAATGGAAAATACAAGTTATCACCTAAAAAAGCAAGAAAATCACTTAAATACACATTCAGGATCTGTCTTGTTCGCTTAGCGAGCAGCTTGCGAACAACTAACTTTTGGTACTTTTGGCACTGCCCAATTCTGAGCGCATTCGCAGGCCTGCTCGCCTAGCGAGTGCTCGCTGGCACGTTCGCTACCAGCTCGCCTAGCGAGCATGACAGCATTTTGGTGGTTTTGCATGTTGTCTTGGTTTCCTTGCCCATTTCTTGTGTCTTTATTTTCACTTGTTTTGTGCCTAATTCCTGCACAATAACACACAAATCAAAGGTACCAAGAGATTTTCTCATAATGTTGCAAACCAACAAAAACAAGAGTCATTATCAACACTTACATGACAAAAATGAGTGAAAAATGCAAACATTAGAAGATCAAATAAGTGAAATTTGGCATCTAACAACTCGCCCCAACTAGCTTTTTGCTTGTCCTCAAGCAATGTATGCCTCTCATTTCGCAACAAGAGGATTTGCTCAAGACTAAGATTCACCCAAGAATGGATAAAATTGGCTCAAACACAAATGATGCAACAAGCCATAGTTTCAAATGTTTAGAATCAAACAATGCACAAGAACTAAATTCTTAAAGAAAATATAAAGCCATGCATCAATCAACAACTATGTTTTTCATGAATGAATCACTCTATCTCTCCTCTTCGAATAAGGATTGATGAAATTACGCGTTTGCAACTGCAGGGACAATTTCACTCAACTAACAAACAATGCCAATATCAATTCAATTCATACAAAATCTAACAATCAAAAGCGAAAATATGGAAGCAAGAAGATCACTAAGGTCTTTAAGGTTGTAGCTTGGTCGGGTTTACAAACAAGGGACATTTCTAAGGCCATTGAAATGAAATTGCCGATGCAAAAGAGACATTCACCGAACACGTTATTTACACACCTCAACTTCATTCCATTTGTTTCTTAGTTGCAAACCTTCACACACCTTATTTCACAACTTATTCTTTCACTATTTTTCTTTTCCAAGCAAGCATTCTTTTTCTTTTCTTCTCTTTTTTTTTTTTCTTTTTTCTTTCTTTTTTCATATTCACACAATTTTTTTGGTGTTTGCTTGAATTTTTCAAAAGTTGTAGCAACCTACTACCTTCCTTTTTCATTCGCCCCAACTTAACTTTTACTCAACCCTCAAGTGAATGCTCTTACCTTTTTATGGCAAAGAAGACAATTCAAAAAAATTCAAGGGTTAAAGAAATTTTTTAGAATCTCTCAAAATTAAGAATGAGATTCACATTGTTTAGGCTCAAAGGGGTTAACGAATTCTCTCTACTCACGGGTAAGTTGCATTTGGACATAGTTGTGCTCAATAAAAACAAGTGCCTTGATCATTTCTAATGCTTCCACAAATTCACAATGATAACAAGATAAAGCATGAATCAAACGAATCAACAAAGTTTATCAGAAATCCAGCATTTAGTAAACAATGGAAGCTTTCTCACAAATTGTGGTTTTTGGTCCTAAGTGAAACAATCATTCAAACAAGTTGCCAAAAGAACAAATTTCATTTGCACAAAGACTTAAGTTCTTAAGCATTCTAAAATTCTAAACAAAAGAGACCATGTACCTTGACAACATTCACTTGTTTCATGCTAGGCATCGCCATCCAAACTCGGTCGAAGCTTCATTGAATACTTTTATACCAATAGCAACCACTCTAGAAGGAGTTTTCGTCATTCCTGAACACACTAGAAGAAACATAAAAAGAAACAAATATATACAATATATACAAAGCTTAAAAATATAGAATCGTTGCAATGAACTTCAAAATCTCAACACCAATACTGAGTAGCGGCGTCATTTTGTTGAAGCGGTAAAGCAGCACGCAAAAAATATTAATTATCCAATTTTGTCGTCACCACAGGGATTAGTGCGATATGAACGCCGTTCAACGATTTCTACATTTCTAAACTTATTTTTCAAAAGTTTTGGTTTAAAGGGTTCAAAGAACCATAGATAAAAATAGAAAATATAAAATTAAGACTGAAATATAAACGGAGCCTTGTTGGGATTGGATTTCATCAATTGATAACACATGCATTCTTCTGATCAAATTAAACACAACGCAATTATTCGTCTAATATCATCACGTATCACTCACAACAAAGCTTATCTCTAACGCGGCGTCGAGAGAAAAACCATGTTGTCTCATTAGTGATCTCTCACCCAACAAAAACACAACACAAAGCATTAAGATCTGATACTCACGCAAATGCTAAGCCTAAAACTATCTCTAGCATTTAGGACCTAACAAGTAATCATCCTAGATCCAAATTTGAAAAGTATATTTCTATCACGGTTCAAATCAAAGATAAACAGGAAAGCAAAGATAACACCCATATAGGATAAACGATTGTTTTGCATAAAATACAATGATCAGAATACGTGAACACGCTTAACCCTTTTTACATGTATTCATCTAATCCGCCAAATGGTTATGAACAACATTCTTCGTCATTATTATAACATACCAACACAATATCATATTGATCCTACCCATGCTAGCCATGCTACTTAGTCAACGCAACACCATAGAAGATAAAATGAATATCAACTTCAAAACCATGTCAAAAGTTTGTCCATTGATAGAATAAAATCTGAGATCAAAGATGTGAAAAGGTTTTGTCAAGACCCACAAATACATAATCAAAGATAATCAATCAATAGAGAATCCAAACTAGCTCACAAACATAAATTAGAAGAAATACATAAGGTATCAAAAGATTACAATCCAAACCCCAACAAGAGATCGAAGATCTTACCTCCTCCCTCTTAGGGTTTTATGTTTCTCTCTCTAGAAGAAATGAAGAAAAATAACTTTTGATGTCTAGAATGGAAAAAATACAAGTTATCACCTAAAAAAGCAAGAAAATCACTTAAATACACATTCAGGATCTGTCTTGTTCGCTTAGCGAGCAGCTTGCGAACAACTAACTTTTGGTACTGTTGCCACTGCCCAATTCTGAGCGCATTCGCAGGCCTGCTCGCCTAGCGAGTGCTCGCTGGCACGTTCGCTACCAGCTCGCCTAGCGAGCATGACAGCATTTTGGTGGTTTTGCATGTTGTCTTGGTTTCCTTGCCCATTTCTTGTGTCTTTATTTTCACTTGTTTTGTGCCTAATTCCTGCACAATAACACACAAATTAAAGGTACCAAGAGATTTTCTCATAATGTTGCAAACCAACAAAAACAAGAGTCATTTTCAACACTTACATGACAAAAATGAGTGAAAAATGCAAACATTAGATAGATCATATAAGTGAAATTTGGCATCTAACAACTTGCCCCAACTAGCTTTTTGCTTGTCCTCAAGCAATGTATGCCTCTCATTTCGCAACAAGAGGATTTGCTCAAGACTAAGATTCACCCAAGAATGGATAAAATTGACTCAAACACAAATGATGCAACAAGCCATGGTTTCAAATGTTTATAATCAAACAATGCACAAGAACTAAATTCTTAAAGCAAATATAAAGCCATGCATCAATCAACAACTATGTTTTTCATGAATGAATCACTCTATCTCTCCTCTTCGAATAAGGATTGAAGAAATTACGCGTTTGCAACCGCGGGGACAATTTCACTCAACTAACAAACAATGCCAATATCAATTCAATTCATACAAAATCTAACAATCAAAAGCGAAAATATGGAAGCAAGAAGATCACTAAGGTCTTTAAGGTTGTAGCTTGGTCGGGTTTACAAACAAGGGACATTTCTAAGGCCATTGAAATGAAATTGCCGATGCAAAAGAGACATTCACCGAACACGTTATTTACACACCTCAACTTCATTCCATTTGTTTCTTAGTTGCAAACCTTCACACACCTTATTTCACAACTTATTCTTTCACTATTTTTCTTTTCCAAGCAAGCATTCTTTTTCTTTTCTTCTCTTTTTTTTTTCTTTTTTCTTTCTTTTTTCATATTCACACAATTTTTTTGGTGTTTGCTTGAATTTTTCAAAAGTTGTAGCAGCCTACTATCTTCCTTTTTCATTCGCCCCAACTTAACTTTTACTCAACCCTCAAGTGAATGCTCTTACCTTTTTATGGCAAAGAAGACAATTAAAACAAATTCAAGGGTTCAAGAAAATTTTTAGAATCTCTCAAAATTAAGAATGAGATTCACATTGTTTAGGCTCAAAGGGGTTAACGAATTCTCTTTACTCACGGGTAAGTTGCATTTGGACATAGTTGTGCTCAATAAAAACAAGTGCCTTGATCATTTCTAATGCTTCCACAAATTCACAATGATAACAAGATAAAGCATGAATCAAACGAATCAACAAAGTTTATCAGAAATCCAACATTTAGTAAACAATGGAAGCTTTCTCACAAATTGTGGTTTTTGGTCCTAAGTGAAACAATCATTCAAACAAGTTGCCAAAAGAACAAATTTCATTTGCACAAAGACTTAAGTTATTAAGCATTCTAAAATTCTAAACAAAAGAGACCATGTACCTTGACAACATTCACTTGTTTCATGCTAGGCATCGCCATCCAAACTCGGTCGAAGCTTCATTGAATACTTTTATACCGATAGCAACCAGTCTAGAAGGAGTTTTCGTCATTCCTGAACACACTAGAAGAAACGTAAAAAGAAACAAATATATACAATATATACAAAGCTTAAAAATATAGAACCGTTGCAATGCACTTCAAAATCTCAACACCAATACTGAGTAGCGGCGTCATTTTGTTGAAGCGGTAAAGCAGCACGCAAAAAATATTAATTATCCAGTTTTGTCGTCACCACAGGGATTAGTGCGATATGAACGCCGTTCAACGATTTCTACATTTCTAAACTTATTGTTCAAAATTTTTGGTTTAAAGGTTTCAAAGAACCATAGATAAAAACAGAAAATATAAAATTAAGACTGAAATATAAACGGAGCCTTGTTGGGATTGGATTTCATCAATTGATAACACATGCATTCTTCTGATCAAATTAAACACAACGCAATTATTCGTCTAATATCATCACGTATCACTTACAACAAAGCTTATCTCTAACGCGGCGTCGAGAGAAAAACCATGTTGTCTCATTGGTGATCTCTCAACCAACAAAAACACAACACAAAGCATTAAGATCTGATACTCACGCAAATGCTAAGCCTAAAAATATCTCTAGTATTTAGGACCTAACAAGTAATCATCCTAGATCCAGATTTGAAAAGTATATTTCTATCACGGTTCAAATCAAAGATAAATAGGAAAGCAAAGATAACACCCATATAGGATAAACGATTGTTTTGCTTAAAATACAATGATCAGAATACGTAAACACGCTTAACCCTTTTTACATGTATTCATCTAATCCGCCAAATGGTTATGAACAACATTCTTCGTTATTATTATCACATACCAACACAATATCATATTGATCCTACCCATGCTAGCCATGCTACTTAATCAACACAACACCATAGAAGATAAAATGAATGTCAACTTCAAAACCATGTCAAAAGTTTGTCCATTGATAGAATAAAATCTGAGATCAAAGATGTGAAAAGGTTTTGTCAAGACCCACAAATACATAATCAAAGATAATAAATCAATAGAGAATCCAAACTAGTTCACAAACATAAATTAGAAGAAATACATAAGGTATCAAAAGATTACAATCCAAACCCCAACAAGAGATCGAAGATCTTACCTCCTCCCTCTTAGGGTTTTATGTTTCTCTCTCTAGAAGAAATGAAGAAAAATAAGTTCTGATGTCTAGAATGGAAAAAATACAAGTTATCATCTAAAAAAGCATGAAAATCACTTAAATACACATTCAGGATCTGTCTTGTTTGCTTAGCGAGCAGCTAGCGAACAGCTAACTTTTGGTACTTTTGGCACTGTCCAATTTTGGTGGCATTCGCTGGCCTGCTCGCCTTGCGAGCAGCTAGCGAGCGCTCGCTGGCGCGTTGGCTACCGGCTCACCTAGCGAGCATGACAACATTTTGGTGGTTTTGCATGTTGTCTTGGTTTCCTTGCCCATTTCTCGTGTCTTTCTTTTCACTTGTTTGTTGCCTAATTTCTGCACAATAACACACAAATCAAAGGTACCAAGAGATTTTCTCATAATGTTGCAAACCAACCAAAACAAGAGTGGTTTTCAACACTTTCATGACAAAAATGAGTGAAAAATGCCAATATTAGATAAATCAAATAAGTGAAACTTGACAAAATTATGCTTTCAAAACAAACCTGCTTCAATTAGGTCTTTTGAAGGTTGTAACGTGGCTTGGTGTAATACCCCAAATTTTGCCCTAAGATTAGTCGTTTCATCTTGCATCCCATTTCATTTTGCATTACGTTTAAACTAACCACTAACAGGTTGTGCAATTGGTTGATTTTTGCAGGAAAATATCATGTGGCGCGCTCTTTTAGTTTACAGGGTTTCTAGTGCCACTTTATTTTGAATGAATAAAATAGCACAATTGGCAAGAGACCCTGTGTAAGGAGTTGTGAGTGTGAGAGGTCGAGAGTTCGAATCCCACCTTCTTCACTCTTTGTTTTGTTTCTTTTATTTTTATTCTAACTTCTCTATTTTCATAAAAAATAACAAAAATAGTTTTTTTTTATTATTTAATTATTATTTTCGTATTTTAAAAATATTATTTTTTCACTTTTTTCCATATTATTCATAAAAACATCCAAAAATCATAAAATTAAAAATATTAGAAAATATTTTATTTTTTTATAATATTTTTAATGTTTAGTATAAATAAATAGAGTTTTAAGTTTATTTTAATTTGTTTAAATTTTATTTAGTTTTAACTAATATTAATTTAAGTTGGGCTTTAAAATGGGCACTAGGTTAAAGTTAACCCTAATTTGTTACCTATATAAACATAAGTTGTATTTGAGAAAGGGGAAGAAGACAAAAAGAAAAAACGGCGGCCGTTCTCACGACTTATCAGCAAAAATCTTCGAGGCTTCATCATCATCTCAATCAGAAGAAGTTCCGGAAATCAACTGTTCGTCACAACAAAAGCAGAGAATCTGAATAATCTCACCGTAAGCATCGTTAATTGCCTGTTATTTCTTCTTTTTTTGTTTTTTTCGTAATCCATTTTCAGATAAGGAAGAGTAAGAAGAGAAAAGGTGGAAACCAGGATAAGATGAATAGATTCACATTGTGAGAAAGCCAAAAGGGAATTAAAGTCAACCTTAATGGGGAAAATGAGAAAGCCAAAAGGGAATTAAAGCCAACCATAATGGGACAAATGAGAAAGCCAAAAGGGAACTAAAGCCAACTCTAATGGGCCAAGTGAACGGACACTTCCCCTTTCATTATCCTTCCCTTTTTTTTATTATTATTTATTATTATTTTTCATTTTTTTAGCTTTTTTTTTCCGGTTTTTTTTTGTTCTTCTTTTTTTGTAAAATTCTTATCTTATTTTCTTTTTTAAGTAATTGAGTTTGGGCTGCTAAAATTTTAATTAAAAAAAACTTAAAACTTAAATTTTTTTATAAAAAAAACATTTCTTTTCCTTAAATATAATAAAGAAAACTATATTCTTATAATTAAAATTTAAAACATTTTGTAATTAAAATTAAAACTTTTTTTGTCTTAATTAAAACATCAAAGCCGAAACACCTTCTTCATTTTATTTAACATTAAAATCCAAGCAAATTTTTCATAAAAACATAAAAATTAAAGTAATTTTTCCTTATGAACACAAAATTTAAATTAAAAAGTTTCTCTTAATTAAAATATGGGTTCTGTTTCTAGATTTTAATTAACTTTTCCTTTAAATAAAATTTTAAAAAATAAACTCTTGATGTGATTCGTCTAACCCTCATTATCTTGTTTGTTCAGCTTATTCATATTCCATTTGTTCGCTTTATCGATTTTTAATTGTAATTATGCGAGTAATCGTCGCAGTTCATTTTTGCATTTTTTTGGGATTTGTAATTTACGCGAGTGATCGTCGCGATGCTTTTTTTACCGCTTTCTTAATTTTCTGCACTTTAATTTCCGTCATATAATAATTTTCCATTTTGCATGTTCTTACCGTTAATTTCCTCCTTCTGAAGGATTAGGTTTAGCAGTTTGACCGCCGAGTCAATAACCCTAATTTCTTGACCATTTCAAACCCTAATCGCCTAGGCGTCCCGCCGTGGAAAAAAATGCCCTTTACCCTAGCTTTAGGTCAAAGAGTCGTCGTACTCTGTTTTAGAGTTTCCCGCCGTAGAATCCCTAATTTTAACCCTATTTTCAATTCAACATTTCAACGTAGAAGTAGGAGTTTCGAAACTCCACGTAAGTGTGTCCTTAAGATATGTTTACTCCCCTTGAAACCTTGACCACAGTCAAGATGTTTCTAACCTCCCTTTCGAGGGGAACTACGATTACTCTGATTCCATTCCCTATCCAGGATACGTAGACACAAGATGCGACGTCTTGCCGAGTAAACTTAGGACTAACCCTTAGGTCTTTTAGGTCACTTTATCCCTTAAGCTCAATATACACTTCAAACAAATAATAAAATAAAAAAAACATACAATAAACAAAAGGTTCCTGTAGAGTACTACAGAAGTTTAGGGTGCTAATACCTTCCCTAAGCTTAACCAACCCCTTACCTAGGTCTCTGCCCGCATTGTGTTTACGACGCAAAAATAGGTTTTCCCTCTTTTGACCTTTTCCTTTGGATAAATCAAAGAGTGGTTGTGAATTAAGAATTGTGATTCAAACTAATTAATAGTTTGATATCCTATTTCCACCGCAACACTTGGTTCGCAGTTACAGAAAGAAAGGATATAAGGCTCAATGTTTGTTTTAACCCACCCATTCTCCTTGATGTTCTCTAGTCCTATGTTCAACTAACTCGACACAAGCGCTCACCTTTCAAAGATTATTGAATGGTAGGAGTGATGGTTACGTCTTCAGAGCGACAATCACTCGCTTTTCGTCTTTGGTGTCTGGATCCACACGACTTGCTCTTTATCGAGGATTTCATCATTTTTTTTATTTCCCTGCTTTTGCATGGACTGACTCTTTTGAACTTTTTTTTGATTTTGAAGTCCAGCGGGATGCCCATTTTTTTTGCCTAAGTCGCTTGTTTTCAAGTTTTCGACTTAGCGAGCTTTCTTCTTTCTTTTTTTTGGAACAAATCGTGTGACACCGGCTTGTCTGACTTTTTTACAAGGGTTGTGAATGCCTAACTTCTTGGTTGATGAGGGATAACCATTATGGTTTTGTGAGGTACGACCTCTACAGATGTAATTAATCCTTGAACGGGAACACCCCTTTTGTAATTTGGATGTTTGGTCAAATTAACTGACACCTATCCTACCCCAGGTTAAGATTGAGGGTTTTTTCATTTTCAGAAAGAAACTCCTACTACTAGGCTCAAAGAGGGTGAAAAGGGATTATCTTCCTTATATCTCTAGTGTTTGAGAAATTGAAACAATGCCTATACATCATCAGCAAAGGTTTTATTCAAAAGCATACAATCGGAAGTTTTGCATCTTTCAATTTCGTCATCCTCCCTCGGATTTTTCTTAAACAAGCGTTTGACATCAACAAAAAAGTATGAGTGAACACAAATGGATTTAGTTAAAACATGCATATTCATTTCGTTATCATTATCAATCGAAAACAGACAAGTTTTACAAATAAGTTTGTACTTTAACAGAAAAGAAACTACAAATGCAAAGAAATGACATGATATAAAAGATTGCCAGCTTCGGGGAACTGAGCTTTCCAATCTTGATTTGCTACTGAACTAACCTTCTTTAAAATTTCTCGTCGAAGTTAGTCTGATACTCTTCTGAACATCTGCTCTCGGTGAATTCCTCCATAACATGGACTGATGAATCCAAATGACTGGATGAAGGATAACTGTTGATCTGAATACCCTAAGGCGTGACAGAGAACATATTGGAGTCAAGCAGAGTTTGAATCTTGCTCTTAAGCACCTTACAATCTTTGATTGAATGCCCATATGCCCCAGCATGGTAATCACAATGGGCGTTGACATCAAAACCTGGTAGATATGGAGGAATAACTAGATTAATCTCCTTTGGCACTATCAATCCACCTTTGATAAAATCTGGCAACATCTGGATGTGCGACATTGGCAACGGAGTGAAATGCCTCTCTGGCTTCCTAGGTCTTTGTTAGGTGTGCTGACGCGGGTGACGGTGATATGATCGTTGACTCCGAGGAGGTCTCTGATTTGGATAAGGGTATCGTCCCTGTGAAGAGAGTGGTATCTGATATGGAGACCCAGAAGATTGCTGACTCTGAATAGTTGAAATGTCTGAAGACTGAGTCTAAGGTATCAGGGATTCTCGGATGCAATTACTTTTTTTCTCCCATTCTTCTTGAGAACTCACAACTGATTCTCTCTCACTAGATGAGATGTTTGAGGTGTCTTGAATCTTTCCATTCTTGAGTCTGCTCTCGATACGTTCCCTAATTATTATCAAGTCAGAGAAGTTTAATGCCCCATTACCAATCATCTTATCTAAGTATGGACCTCGCAAAATACCTATGAATAGGTCAACCAATTCTCTATCTAGAAGTGGTGGTTGAAACGAGAAGCTAATTCTCTCCACCTCTGACCATACGCTCTGAAAGATTCATTGTCCGCTTGAGATAAGTCTTGTAACTGCACGCAACTGGGAGTCATGTCGAGATTGTAATCGTATTTCTTCACAAAGGCGTTGGCTAGGTCTGGCCATGATCGAATGCAACCACTCTCTAATTGCATGTACCAACTCAAAGATGCCCCACTCAAACTATCCTGGAAACAGTGAATCATAAGCTTGTCATTATGTACATATGAGGTCATTCTTATGCAAAACATTACCAAATGTTGCTTTGGACAACTATCCTCTTTGAACTTCTCAAAATTCGGTGTCTTAAACTTCGGAGGCATTACAAGGCCTGGCACCAAACACATGATTGAAGCATTCAGATTAAGAGTATCATGACCCCTTAGGGAGTTGTCACACCCTAATTTTTGACCTTAAGATCCCACTTCTTTGTGCATTTTCTTGTGTATTTATCTTTACATTTTTTTATGTGCATGTTTATCAGGACTAACGAATGTGTGCATGGTTTTTGTTTTAAAGACATCTCTGGCGGATTCTTATGATCTACATCCCCTCAAATCAAAGTTTTAATCCTCCTCAAAGTCTTCCCTCTGTGAGGAAAAGCTTGTCAAGTCAAGAGTCATATGGGAAATGAGACCCCGGGCTTGCGATGGTGTTAGTTGTTTCTTTTGGAAATCTTGTGGTAGCATTTTCTTAACCCGTGTTACCTTGGATTTGATTTGGTGCACTTCATGTGGATTTAATTGGATCTCAAGACTTTTATTCAAAGCTTAGAAATCAAATACAAATTCAAGGGATGAAACGATCATGATCCAAGTGTCTAAGTTCATGAGGTTGCAAACTTTGGATTCTCGTGAGTTTAAACAGATGTTAAATTAAATTCAAGGGTGGATTCATAGGATGCAAGGTTTTTTATTCATACAAATCTCAATTAAGGTTCAAGAGGATTTAAACTTTCACAAGCTCAAGAATTAAGGTCCTCAAGATTGTATTGAGAAGTTCACTTGCTACATAGTTCTTTTTTAGTACAAAGTGATTTCTTTACAAGCCACATCCCTCTCATGTTTTAGCGCCTCTCCATTTGTGAGCGTTTTGTGAACAACCCAAGCTCCATGTCACCCTCATCATTTCATTAGAATGTCACCACTTATTTCCTCCTTTAAAGACTCTTCAATCTCCAGGATTAGCAAGGTTGTCCAACTGTTTTCATCATGATGTCTCACATATCGTACTACTCGTCACGTTCATATGGCCATGCCACAATCAACCCTGCAATAATATTTCAGTCAGAACTCAACATGTGGTAGCAGTAGCACAACAAGAACCTTTTGTTCGCTGCAAGTATATTCTAGCCTACAACATTTGAAGACTTTCGGCCGTCAGGCCCAAACACCCAAAATTTGCCGGCGCCACAATTTGTAACCCCGAGTCTTGCAAAGCATCCTCGTGCTGAATCACAAAGTAGACAAAAGGAAAAGTATTAGTCCTCATACAAGTCATACCAAATTGTGAAAGGTACAGAAGAAGAATGTGAGCCTCAACAGCAGTAAGACAATAACAAGAGAAGAAGGATGCTTTGAATTCATAACTTCCTACCACAACAGTATATAAGCCCGATGCAATCCCAACAAGCTACAAACATTTTGGATAAACCACAGCATCGACCATCCAGTATAAGACCGTCTCCTTTACTACTAAAAACATATCTACAACCTGCATTACAACATGAACTAAGTTATCACTCAATTTAGAGTATGAAGAAGGGAATTTAAACTAGGCTACTTTTAAGAACTTACAAGAGCCTCTCGGTAATCCAACCCGTAGAAAATGCGAGCTTTGATATACCACAATAATAATGTGTTCCTTTCTTTCACCTGCATATTAGCAACACAAATCAGACAACCTCCAGGCATGATTAAACAAGATATTCTAAAAACGGCAAGTTCTACGACAATGACTCTAACAGTTTTGGTAAGAGTCGAAGGCAATTATTAAAATCGAACAAGAGCGTATAATGGAAACCCTGTCACCATAATTACACAATCAAACAAAATTTAGAACCTTCCAAAATAATGTATTCAAAGTCTTAAAACAGTTTTCCAATTTCGGACAAACATGTTCATACAAACTTGGTATTGTTTTAATAATAAAATCATGGATTGAAGAATATAAAAGGGAGATTCGAGATGAAGAGAAGGGGGAGTCCACCCAACAATTCATAACAATCCAGAACTCCACCAAAACCCCAAACTCAAAAACCTAGAACACGGAAAGTAGAAGGAAATGAGGACTTATCTCGTGATGGTCTTCCGTCCACGAACCTATCGCAGTTGAAACCGTTCCACACCGAAAATCCCCATAGCCGTCGTAGCCCCCCTCGAGACCTGAAGCATCACCGTCGTCGTGATTTATGCTTGCTAACAGTTTATTGTTGTTCTTTTGTTTATTCATGTAGGAGAAGACGAAACAGAAGTGAAAATCGAAGAAGGAAGAGGAACTTATCTCTTCTTAGATTCCGCTGCAAATCGCTGAAGACCGTTTCAAACCCTCAAATCAACGCCACCATCGCCGTCCGCGGATTGTCCACCTTCGAAAGCCTCAACCACCACCGACGAACTTCTGTGAAGCTCTCGCGCTAACCGCGAATGAAACCCTCGAAGACCGGCACAAATCCATTTCAGTTTGATTTTTTTGCTAACAGTTTAAATATTGTTTTTTCGCATTTGATTATGCAGGAGATGGAAGGACGAAGTGAGAGAAAGGAATCGAGAATGGTGAGAGGAGATGAGGAGAGGAGACGGGTCAAAGATGAAAGAAGAATAAGGAAAGATGGAGGAAGGGAAATCACGATCGGAAGAAAGGGTAAATTGGGGGGGGGGGGGGTTAGGGTTCATTTTCGATTTTGTTTATCTGTTGTAATCCAACGCATCGTACTCACCCTCACATCACAAACACTCATTACCACTTGATTGCGATCACATGCTCCAAACCGCACGCCTACCATAAGCTTGCGTAAACCACCCACACGCAAACCCAATCGCTCCACTAAACCATCCCTTACTCTGCTAATTAACTCACCTAATCGTCTATCACTAATTAACCTAATAATCATTTTAATATTTAATCTAATTAATAATTACCCAGTTTATGCCATTAACATTTAACTTAATTAATTAACCAGTAATTAATCTTTAATCAACCGTTTTTTATAGCTCTTTTTTTAGTTAACCTTTTTTATTAATTAATCTATTTTAATTAATCACCCCTTTTTTTAATAATAATTCAATTCACTTTGGTAACTAATTTATTTCATCTACTTAATCTTTTTTATTAACTAATATAATTGTTCACAAAAAGAAACCTATTTTTATAATTTAAATAATCTGTATTTATTTGTTAATAACTAAAAAAAACTATTTTATATAATAAACTCTTTTTCTTAATTTAATTTTTATCTAATAATGAAAACTTTCTTTTTTACAATATTAAAACCTATTTTATAATAAAACCTCGTATTCATAATTTAATCTAATATAACATTTTATTTAATATATGCCTATAATAATAAGATTCTTTGTAATGACCAATAACCTTTTATTTAAGTTATTTATCTCAATTTTATAGATTATTAACTCTTCCCAATTAATTTAACCTCACCTAAAAATAAATCCAATTCAACTTCTCGTCAAGATAATCCAACATCCATCTTAAAATCAATCTCGCCTAAAATCAATGGTGCACGCTTACGTCTCCGCTCCGATTCCATTCACATACTCACAACTCACACACTTGTTTTAGCGCTTTCATGCGTTTGTGTATGCTTTTACTTTATCCACAATTTTTCTTTACCGTCGCTTTATCTTACCGTACTCATTTATCTTATCGCATCGCATAAATGTCCAAAGGAAGAACTTGCTTGTAACGTAAAACTTGCGCGTATGCATATCATTTTCATCATATCCCCATTGGATCCTTGATCCCATTCAAGTAAATCTTTTAAGATAGATCCTACCCATAGGAGGACCTTTGTCTTTTATTTTACAACTTAGAACAAAACAAATTAACTCAATCAAACTTTTCAAACACAATAGAGAATAAGACATGAGTCATCTTGACAGTCGAGAAATAAATCTCCTGCCTCATAACACTACAATCAATATGTAGGGACTTTTCCGTTTAAGAGTGATAGTGGCATACTCGTCGATCACAATCCGAGTTTCTAATCCCTTCTCTTAAAATGATGCAAAGACTATTTTCCTACAAGTTATGGTGGCTAAGTCAAGTCCTCTCCTTCGAGATGACAACTCGTCTTTTCTCCTAGACCCAATCAATCAACTACCTTATCCCGTAGGAACTTTGACCATAGTCAAAGAACTCCTCAAACCCTTTAGGGGAACTACAAATACTCTGATTCCATTCCCGTCAGGATATGTAGGCACAAGATGCGATATCTTGTCGAGTATACTTAGAAATAAACCACTAGGTCTTTTATCCCTTAAGCAGATAACCCTTAGCAATAAACAACATAAAACAAGAGGTTCCTGTAGAGTACTACATAAACTTAGGATGCTAGCACCTCCACTAAGTTTAACCAACCCCTGAACCTATAACTCTCTAGCTTTTGCATTTGCATTGCATTATGGGTAATTCGATCTTTTCCCCTTCCTTTGGACAAATTAAAGTTCGGTTGCAAATGAATTAAGATTCAAGCTAATCAATAGCTTGGTATCCAAATTTCACCGCGACAGAAATGGTGACTTCACTGGGGAACATCTAGTGGGTTTCCCTAACTTGTTTTATTTTTGCTTGCTTATTGTATATTTGCTTAATTGCCTATTTGTATATTTGCTCTTGTTTGCTTTTTGGGTTGATATCCTTGAGTGGTGAGACGAAGTCCTACACCCGGACTTGAGTGAACTTAATATAGGATAGTGATATATTCGACGAGGCTTATAGGGATTTGAATCCCGACGAAGTTGACTTGAGAATCACGCTCAATTGAGGCCCTCTCGAAAGATGTACCGTTGAACGAGTTTAATTGTGAAAACATACACTATTATCGACTTTGGAGCCTGTGATATTGAGGACCGTAGTTACCTTTAACCCCACTTTGGCTTTTATTAGGATGTAGTGCGAGGACTGTGAGGGAGTACTCTCAAAATTGTTACTACACGATGCTACACTCAAAAGAAGTCTTTAGAATATTATTAACCACCAAGTAATTGGGAAATTGATAATATCCGAAAGATGGACTAATGACTTTGGGAACCTTCTTAGAACCTTGTTATGCCGGTACAATCAACCTTTAGTCCACATCCTTTGGGAATGTGTATACCCTTGGCTCCATGCTCATTGTAAACCTAGGGTCTCCCTATGTGCCTACCTGTGTTTGTTGCATCCATAAAGCATCATGTTACATAGGTTTCATGGAATTCATCTCTATTTATAAACATTATAGAACCAATAGGGATTACAAAAGAAATATATTTTTTTGAAATATTCTTTTAAGAGTCCTAACTTGGATGACCTAAGGAAGTTAAGGGCACTGATTGAAGGATTGGGAAAACTCAAAAGTTAAATACGAGAGGCTTCCATTATCATTGAAGATCAATAGAATTTAAAAATAATTTCATCAATATTGATCCAAGTAAACAAGGGCTTTCTTCCTTCCTTACCAGCAATGAAAGAAAAGAGATAGAGGATTTATTTTCCTCTATGACACTGCTCCTTGAGCATTGATCGTGGACAAACTTATATTCAAGAAAATCCAGATAGAACAGCAAATCAACAAGCACGATGAAGGACTTCCATAGGACTTTATTAGCTTTTATTTAGCTATTATGTCAGGACTCTTATAAGAATATTTATTTGTAATTGATATCAAAAAATAATAAATGAATCTTCTTTGGTATTCTGTGACGTTTATAAAAAACTTGAGTGCCATGAAACCTTTTATTTTTGCATTCTGCATTTTTGCATAGCATCCTTCATTTAGCATCTTGCAAGTGCATGTGTCTCTTCTCTGTTATGTCTCATCCGGTTTTATGTCTTTGTCTGTCAGCTGACATCTGGACCATCTGAACAAGCTTGAAGTATCTACTAAAGGATAGTAAAGAAAACAAGGATATGGATCCCATGGCTGGTTTCAGAATTATGACCAATCCGTTGTTTGATCTTCCTTCTGATGACAATGTTCAACAAGTGGATATTCCTACACAATCTCAGCCTATGCAAGATAATCTGGTTGGTCAAATTGATGAAAGAGATTCCCAGTTTCCACAACATATGCCAAATCTTCAGAACGTATGTACCAAGATGAAGGTGGATGATCCTAGAATTTTAGCAATTGAGAAAGGATTTCGTGATCTCAAAGAGCAATTGAAGATGATGAAAGGAGCTAATGCGTCTGATCTTGATGCTCATGACCTGTGTTTAGTTCCAGGCGTAATTATTCCTCCAAATTTTAAGATGCCTGCCTTTGAAGTGTACAAGGGTGTTAGTTGTCCAAAATACCATATGATGATGTTTTGTCGAAAGAGGACTGCTTATATTGACAATGACAAATTGATGATTCACTGCTTTCAAGAAAGTTTATGTGGGGCATCCTTGATATGGTATATGAAACTACAAAGGAACTGTATTCAGTCTTAGAGAGACTTAGCTGACGCTTTCGTGAAGCAATACAATTACAATTTGAACATCGCTCCAGATAGCGATCAACTGGTGAGAATGAGTAAGAATGACAATGAATCCTTTAGGGAATACGCGCAACGATGGAAAGAGTTGGCATCCCAGGTTCATCCTCCACTGTAAGAGAAAGAATTAAGCAAGATGTTTCTAAGAACGCTGCCAGGCTCTTATTATGATAGGATGGTAGGTGCTGTGTCATTAGATTTCTCCAAAATTGTAGAAGTCGGAGTAAACATTGAGAATGCGCTCAAAAGTGGAAGAATTCAAGATGACTTGAATAACCAAGCTGATAAAGAGATCTCAGTTAGTGATTCCCAAAAGGAAGGAAGTGTTGATGTTAATGCAATTTGGGATTCCTCTCAAATCCTGCCAGATCTAGTTCAAGTACCTTATCCTCAACATCAGTATGCAGCGTCTGCTCAGCGCAAGCCACAAATACTTCGTAAACAAAGGTTGACATCTCCAGATCGACATCAGAATCGGCAGGTTTGAAGACGGTTTCAGAATCAGAAGATACGTCTGAGTATTCCGAAAGAGGAAACTCGCTGGTTTGATCTTATGCCAATGGCTTACCGTCAACTATGGTTTTATTTTGCTAGAAACTCGGTGATGACACCAAGAAAGACTAGAATCATGAAGTCTCACCCACTGTGGTTCAACTCGAACGCTAGTTGTGAATTTCATGATGGAGTATTGGGGCATTCGATTGAAGAATGCAAAGTTTTCCAAGAGAAAGTCCAAGAAATGACAGATGACGAATTGCTGATTTTTAAAGGAGGAAACCCGGTCATGAATGGAGTACCGTTATGCTGATATAAGCGAAAACTCCAGAAAATACTGAGAAGGGCTCATCAGTTGTTTATTTTGTTTGCTTTTGTGTACTTCCTTTATATTTCTTTGATTAAAAGCATAATTGGCATGTAAGAACTTGTTATTTTGAATAAGTAATGCAATAAACGTTTGTCTTGAAGAAATCCATTTGTATTCACTCGTAAAATGTTTTTCATGACTTATAATGCCAACTTTATCCATTTTTTCTCACTTTGAGAAAGAATTGGAAGGAGGATGACGAATCAAAAAACGCAAGGTCTCCTGTGGTATGCTTTTGAATAAAACCTGCTGATGGTGTAAGGTATTCTTTCAAACCTCTTAAACACCAGAGACATAAAGTGGTTAATTACTTTTTAACTCTTTTCAACCTCATTTTTAACCTGGGGCAATTTGCAGTCAGCTTGATTGAACACTTAAAAGAATGAACATCTTTCAAAAATGGTTGGGTACAAATATACTTTGACCCTTATGTCCTTTGTTTTATAAATCGTAAACTAAACCGCAATATAACCCTCAAAATCCTAATTGAAGCAGGGTTTATTTCGAAAGCATACTCAATGAGATAACGTTTCCTGACTCCTGTGAGCTATGCTCAATTTGATGTTTGGCTTTATAAAATAAATCGATATCCTAACTAGTGATTTTGGTCACAATTTATTGTGATATCTCTTTTCAAAACTTCAAGACAAACACATATTGCATTAACAGTTTCAAAATTAACATTTCTGACTTGTTAACTTTGCTTGATATCTTAGAAAGATTACGTGAAGACATCACCGATTAAAATTTGAAGACTCCGCTGGCCTGGGGCAAGTTGTTTCCAAGTGGTTTGTTCTGTGCGAATTTGACTTCGCCTAAAGGGATATTTTTGAAGACTCAGTCATAATACCGTCAATCAGGGCCAGTTACGTCGAGATTCGACGAATCTCTCCAAAGAGTTTGAAAACAGTGGGACACCAAGCTTTCTGTAAAGTCCTCCTGGAATGACTTTTTCTCAAGAGCATGTGACTTCGGGCATTCAAGAATTAAAGATTATTTTATCCATTTACAACAAACCATTGTTCAAATGGCGACTACCACTAATTTTCACAACATTCTTCATTCATGTCCCTGGTAAATTTTATTTTCAGTGATCATGACTTTTCTCCGATGAATCTTTTCAATACAAGGAATCTCTAGTTGGTAACCTGAGAATTTCCCAGTGATTTGTTTAAACTTCACTTCCCCAATGAAGTGGATAATATTTTCAATTCTCAGTGAATCTTCTTAAAACTTCACATTCCTAGTGAAGTGGATGTTATTCTACTCTCCAGTGGATCTTCTACAACGTCGATCTTCCCCAGCAAAGCGGATGTTTATTTCATCCCCATTGAAGTTTCGACTCCAACATATTCAACAGCTTTGTTAACCCAGGTTTCCCCCTTTGAAGTGGATATTCATTTTATCCCTTATGAAACTCCAGTTTGGGTATCCCTATCTACAACTCCAGTATGAATCTCTCCAGGGAGACAAATATTTATTTTATCCATGGAGTTCTCCAGTTATGAATTTGATCCACTCCTAGTAGATCTTTATTCTCACTTTCAACAGGATAATTGATATTTATCTTGACAATCCTTCAGATAAAGATCAAGATGTTATACCCCCAAGTGGAGTGTTCTCTATTCCTCAGAATCTTGGAGGCCCTAAAGTAGGACTGTGATCCCATATTTGGTTCTCTACCTATCCCTAGTGGTACTTCTATCTTTGAAGATTGGTCGGATGTTTGTTTTGAGATGTTTATTTCATCTCCATTTGCCTCTGTTTGTTTGGTCAGCATAAGCATACGCATATCATACAGATAGATAGTATAGCATATGCATTTTGCATCTTTGTATTTGTTTGTTCTGGCACTTTGGTTGTGTTTATCCCCAAGTGCCTGGGTGTGTCTTCTCCTTCCAAGTAGAGTTGTCAAGCCTAAGCAGAAAAAGTGCAATATTTCTAATTCCCCATGAAGTTTGATCCTCGTGGAAGACGGTTGTTTTAGTACATCCCATCTGAGTTCATACCTCAATGGTCGAGTCTTGCTTGACAGTTTCTCTTCAGTTATTTCCTAAAGTGAACTTCGGTCTCTGACAATCACATTATGGACATCTCCAACCTTTGGATATGGATTAAGCGTGCATTTATTTTGCACTTTGACTCCCCAAGAGAATCTCTATGAAGATCATCATCGAAGAAAGATACTTTCTCCAACAGTATTACAAGATTTTCTCAAACAATTTATATCTGGACGGAAAGCGACCTCTTTATTTGAGCAACTCGTTTTGATCAGGATTTTCATTCAAAACGACAAATGACAGTCTTCTGAAGACAACTTTTCCATCCTCGGTGAATTATTAAGATTATCAACTCGTCAAATGGAATCTCTACGGAAATCCGTCAGAGAAGTTTGTCGAAGACTTTAACAAATATTTCTCTTTATTTGAGAATTCTGACTTCAAGAGTTCCAATACTTTTTTTTACAACTACGACAAGAGATACTCCTCAGGAATGTATTCCCTAGTGAGCTCATTACACAAGACTAATTCCATCAAATGACATCTCTCCCGAGAAGTTTGGTGAAGTTTATTACATTTGATATCTCTCTTTATTTGAGAAGACCTACTTTACAAATCAACAATCTCTTCCGAATATCCCGTGTGAAATTTTACAATCTCCAGTACATTATGGATTACCGCTAAAGTTGTTTATCCCCAGTGAGAATTTCAGTCCACTGTGAAGATGCTCTCGAATAGTCATCATTTCAAAAAAACTGAGACCCGTTCATGGCACACAAACCATGAGGCGTGGGGAGGTTTATTTCAAGAAACCGAGACCCGTTCATGGCACACAAACCATGAGGCGTGGGGAGGTTTATTTCAAGAAACTGAGACCCGTTCATGGCACACAAACCATGAGGCATGGGGAGGTTTATTTCAAGAAACTGAGACCCGTTCGTGGCACACAAACCATGAAGCGTGGGGAGGTTTATCATCCTTTTGAACAGTTATTCGAAGACATCTCTTTTCCTGGAAAATCTCGGCAGTAGATTTCCAGAAGACCTTGGCAGTAGGTATTTTTATCTTTTTCCTGGCTAATTTTGGCAGTAGATTTCAAGAAGACCTCGGCAGTAGGTATTTATATTTCATTTCTTGGAAAATATCTGTTGCACCCCAAAATTTGACCAACCGGTTCTTGTATTTGGCTTATGTTTCGACTCATTTTGCATTCGCATTCGCATACCGCATACATTGCATTTTTTTTCAGCCATATTGATTTTATCGGGATTACAACCCTGTTTTCACATTTCAGGCGATTTAGACCAGTTCGAGTAAGCGGAGTTTTATTTTGGGAAGTTGTGCTCTTCCCGGTGTTTTCAGCCTACGCTGTTATTTTTGAGGATATCTCTGTGTCCGGTTTTTACCGTTTTATTTCGCTATAGTCTCGCATTCTTTTTTAATTGAATTAATAGTTTTTAATAGCATTTTCAGAATTAATAGATTTTAATAGTTTTTAGGATTAGTATAGTTTTATAGAATTTAATTAAATTTTAGGGTTTATTAGTTTTTTAATAGATTTTAATAGCTATTTTTTAGAGTTAATAGATTTTATTTGTTTTAGGATAATATAGATTCATTAATTGAGCTTTAATCCACTAATCAGGTCGTTAATTGAGCATTTATTGAGTCCATTAAGTCTGAGTTTTCTGTGGGCCGTGTGTCAAGTTGTGGGGGCCCAATCTAATGCGCCACTTGGCATTAGTATAAAGCCCCACGTTCTCTCTCTCTAGACTCTCCTCAGGATACATCACCATGCCACTTGTCCATCTCTCTCTCTCTCTCTGCATGCTTCCAAATGTCACCCCTCCACCCTCCCTTGCTTGCATGCACGCCACGTCCCCACCGTCTCTCTCCCCTCCCTCCAGCCATGCAAACGCCGGAGATGCTCACTGGTAAAATCACCATGGCGCTTCTCAAGGCCAAAACCTCGCCAGAAATCACAATCGTCATCGGAGAACTCATCAATGTTCATACAATTCATCAGTTTTTTTTCACGATCTTCATCGTGTTATTCATCAAACTCCATCAATTTCTCCAGAAAATCAAGAACATTCAAGATCCATCAAGATCACCATGAGTTTTCCAGTTTTGTTCATACATCCAACGATTTTCTTCAAGCACCGTTTTCCAGAAAGCTACATCTCTGTTCATCAATCATCATGAACAATCATTAGGATCTTCATCCGTTTCCCGAAGCCTCATCGTATGCTTCGTTCGAATCTCATAATCGTCATCATATCCGTCAGGTTTTCCAGATCTCGATGCGTTCATCAAGATTCATCCCATTTTTATCTGTTCGTTCATTTTTTTTCCAGAATCCAACAATAAACTTCTTCATCAATCATCATGAGCTTCATCTACCTTCATCCAGATAGATCATCATGATTCTTTTCCAGATTCCTTCAAGATTTCATAAACATTCATCAGATACCGTCCGTTTCATAATCTTCAACCGTTCCTCCAAGATGCTCCAACAATCTTCACGCGTTTTTCTCCATAACATCAAACAATCTTCAAACCCCGCGCGAACTTCAATCCTCATCAGTATCTTCGTCGCGATCAGGATCCACGAACTACACCTATGGATCTTCGTCAAGAACTCCGAATTCCTCACCAATATTCACAGATTTGCACATGCAACATCCAGATCTTCAGCAATGCGAGTTTTCAAACGAACTTCGCAACGATCTTCATTAAGCTCCAGTTCAGGTTTTCGCCTTTGTGAGACGACAACGACACAACACCAAATTTTCTTCAGATTAGCGTGTCTTTCACAGGTTCCCTCGAATCATCAACATCTTCATGCGACTCTAGCTTTTCACTATACGTGGTGATGATGTTCGAATGAGGACTAGTTCGTTTGAGTGCAAATTAGAGAGGTTGAAGGAGACAGGTACGGCGGCTAGGGTTTGAAGGATCGAGAGTGGAAGAAGCTAGGGTTTCTGAGTGGATTGAAGGAGAGAAGGGAAGGGTTTCTGTGGGGATGTTTGGTTGCTGGGCTGCTAGCCCGTTGGTTTTTCTTGGGCCATGTTCACACCTCCGTTCTACTTACTAATTACCCCCTGTAGTTTATTTCATTTTATTTCTAATTTTTGTATTACATTTTATTGGTAATATTTGTTAGGAAGTTATATTTTATTAGAATATTATAATTCTTAGCATAGATTTTTTTTAGGTGATAGTTTCTTTTAGGAAATTTGTAGTTTTTTTCCTTTAGAATATTTTAGTTCATATTTTTGTATAGGATTTTACATTGTATTTTCCTTTATGTAATTCCTTGTAATTTTTTCTTCTAGAGGTAGAATTAAAGGTCCATTTGTTAGGGGACCTTTCCATTTCATTTTTCTTTTAGAAGTAGAATTTAATGTCCAATTGTTAGGGGACTCTTTTTCATTTCAGTTTCTCTTGTAAGAAGAATTTTGACGGCTCAACGTCACACTGGTTCAGGTTCAGAAGATCATCATCAAGCATAAAAGAAGAAACGACCAAAAATACAAGCACGAAGATGAAGCTTGCACACAAAGAAGTCAAAGATCAACGGAACCATCTCCGTTCAGCAACATTGTTTTTATTCCATTCTTTCATTCCCTTTTGCAACCGTCGAGTGTTGTGAGATCGTTAGATACGTAGGAAATGACAGTTGAGGAGTTTGTTGTCGATCGTCTAGGATGTCTAGTATGGTACCCTTTGGGTGACATGCGACGCATTCGCTCCTACGTATTAGGTTCGTGCGTGTGTGTCCCGAGTTCCTTCCCGTTTAGGCATAAGCCTGCTTCCTCTTTGTTCTCGCCCCCTGGAGATCGAAACCCTTTTTCTCTCGCGTTCAGGCGATTGAGACCCCTTCTCTTGCCCCTGTGCAATTGAGACTCGTTTTCCCGTCGAACTACGTTTGCTCTGATCTCTCGTACCAGACGAGAGTACGTAGGCATAGGATGCGATATCCTAGCGAGCTCCCTTTTACCTTTTTCCCGTTTCCCCTTTTGCTGTAGTTGGCTGAACTACAGCTGCTCTGATTTCTCGTACCAGACGAGAATATGTAGGCATAGGATGCGATATCCTATCGAGCACACTAACAATTAACCTCTATGTTCTCTCGCTGCCGTGCGATTGAGACTTTCCCATTGACGACTGATGATCCCCTTTTTCTTGCCTGAGCGCAATAGAGACCAGACCGTAGTTCTAGAACCCGTAGGTTCCCATACCTTTCAAACCCGACATACTACGTCCGTTCTATCGCAAACAGGTAATGCCTAAGTCTCCGTCGAGCGAGCAGCATACACCTAACTACTAGAATGCGTATGCTAGTATCGTCAATCCCTTCTCTCACCCCTGTGTGATCGAGAACACCCTGTCTAGCCGTAGTTATCCTGAACTACGTAAGCTCTGATCTTTCACACCGTGTGGAAGTACGTAGGCACGAGATGCGATATCTCGACGAGCCCATTTCACCCGTAGTTTCCTGAACTACGATGACTCTGACTTTCCCATTGCACAAGGGAATACGTAGGCATAGAGTGCGATGCTCTATCGAGTCAATTTCTTTCTGTTTAGACTTAGAAGCCGTAGATAGATTGTTTTTCACCCGTTAGATAAACCAGCAAGCGTGGATCCCATCGAGTACGATGGACGTGATGGGTGTTAATACCTTCCCCTTGCGTAACCGACTCCCAAACCCAGACAATGGTTGCGATGACCTTGTCTTATACCCTTTCGTCAGGTTTTTCCCGATCGTTTCCTTTCCCGTTCTGAGGGATAAATAACGAAAGGTGGCGACTCTTCTGTTTTTCCGACCTCGATTTTCGCAGTAGCAATAGCTGGCGACTCTGCTGGGGACTCCAACGGTTCCTATGCAAGTCAATCGGGGGATCCAACGTCCCTGAGAGAGTCAATCCTAGCGCTTGGTTGCTTGTCTGTGGGTGTTTATTTTTGTGTTGTATGTTGTATGTTACCGCATTTACTTTTCCCGCACTATTATTATCTGTTGCTACTGTGCTATTATGGGAGGGGCGCTCTGATGAGTGATGAGCCAAAACCCAGGCTTGAGAGCATATACCTAGCATTATAATGGAGATTAGTGACGGACCTGTATGCTTAGCATGCACTAGTCCCCATGAAATCCACGCTCAGACGAGATTCTCTTTGATGCTTCTTGCCTGGCCCTTTGGGCTCGACAAGTTGTCTGACCCGAGGATTGTCGACTCTGGGGACCGATCATTTGGGATTCAGCTAAGTGAGGCCGCTTCAAGAGATGATGATGCCACACCTTCTGGGTATCGTATCATCGTTCTTGAAAGTCTGTGACGCTGATGACCGCATAGGATGCCGAACCTGTGTCAGTTTAGGTCCATACCCGTGAGTGGGAGGGTTTTTGCAGGAAACTTGACTTCCAGCCTACCCGGTATTTTGGTTTTCTCTCATCAGAGCAAACTTCTCCCGTCAGCAGCGCAGCAGTGTTCAGAGCTTTATGGGGGTTGTGATCCCGTGTTTGTTACATTTTGCATTGCATTTCATGTGCATCTCATACTTGCATGTCCGTACTCAGCCGGAACAGAGAGCTTACCAGTCTTTTGTCCAACTTGCAGTTGACTTCCTGAAATTCGCATTCGACTTGAGTTACTTTCTGGAAGGACCATGGACTCAGCAGAGCAGAATCAGTTTGTTACTAGGGTCGAGTTTGAACTGTTAAAGAACCAGTTGAGTCAGTTCATGAAAGCCATAACAGCTATGACCAGAGGAGAGAACCATATTCAGAGGACTCTGGTAAACAATGTTGCTCAAGCACAGATTCTTGTCGGAGACAGAGATGCATCTTCTCTCCGTGACACAGACTATCAGCGTTTCACTTTCCCTGTGCCAGATTGTCAGAGGGCCGCTCCGAGGGTCAATGCTGAGAACCCTAGGGCTGTTGAGGATACGAGAAGACTTTAGCTGTTGGAAGATCAAATTGCTACCCTGATGAGTAAGAATACTCTTGACCTGAATGCTGCGAGCATGTGTTTGGTGCCAGGCCTTGTGATGCCTTCGAAGTTCAAGATGCCCAACTTTGAGAAATATAAAGGGGATAGTTGTCCGAAGCTACATTTGGTTATGTTTTGCAGAAGAATGACTTCACATGTCACCAACGACAAGCTCATGATTCACTGTTTCCAAGATAGTTTGATTGGAGCATCTTTGGATTGGTACATGCAGTTGAAGAGTGACAGTATCAAATCATGGTCTGACTTAGCCAATGCCTTCGTGAAGCAATACGACTACAACCTGGATATGACTCCTAGTTGCGTGCATTTGCAAGAGTTATCCCGGGCGGATAACGAATCCTTTAGAGGATATGTGCAGAGATAGAGGGAATTGGCTGCTCGTGTTCAACCACCGCTTGTGGATAGAGAAATGGTTGACCTTTTCGTGGACACTTTGAAGGGCCGTTACTATGAGGCATTGTTCAGTTGTGGAAATGCAAGCTTTGCGGACTTGATAAGAGTAGGAGAACGTGTAGAGAGTGGAATCAAGAGCGGAAAGATTCAGGACATTCCTTATACTGCAGTTTATGAAGATGAATCAATTGTCAGTTCTCAAGAAGAAGGGGAGAAAGGCAGTGATGTTGTCTCAGAATCTCCCGTACCTCAGATTCAGTATCCAGACACTTCGAGTACTCAGAGCCAGCAACCTGTTGGGTCTGTATGTCAGATATCTGTTACCCGCCAGAGTCAACAGCCGTATCATCGTCAGCCGCGTCAGCACGCCCGACGAAGACCAAGGAAACCTGAAAGGAAATTTACTCAGCTACCGGTGTCATACAGTCAGTTGTTGCCAGATTTGGTCAAAAGTGGGCTGATAGTGCCGAAGGAGACGATCCAATGATCCCGCCTTATCGTCTAGGTCTTGATACCAACGCTCGCAGTGAGTACCATGTTGGGGGCACAGGGGCACTCAACAGATGACTGTAAGGTGCTTCGAAGCCAGATTCAAGCCTTGCTAGACTCTAATAGGATATTTGTCACGCCTCAGGGTGTCGACCTTTCTTTATCCAGCCAAGTGGGTGAATCAGTCCAGGTTATGGGAGAATTCACTGATAGCAGATGTTCAGAGGAGTATCAGGATTCAAGGTGAGAAAATACTTAGAAGGGGATTGAATAAGTATGAAGATAAAAACTTAGAAATAAAAACTCAAGTATTTTTATCTTGGTTCATTGAACTCAACTACTCCAGTCTACCCTTCCTAGAGTGATTTGCCTTTCTCAATCAAGGACTTAATCCACTATTTAATCAACTGATTACAATAGTAAGCACTAAGAACAACTGTTCAAAGTCTTCTCAAGAACTACTGATCCTAACTGAATCTTCTTAAGGTTTTCTTACAATCAAATGTAATAACAAATACAAGTGTTTAAATTGCTTCTAATAAAGCTTTATCACAACTGTGATTTTTCACTTAATATTAAGAACAAAGAAATTAATTCTAGAAAGAATGTGAATTGTATGAGAGCTTTGGATATTGATTTCTTTTCAGGTAAAACGTCAACTGAAGAAGATGGTGGAAGACTTGCTTTTATATGCACATTGATCCAAGAGAACTTCACGTTGAGAAGAGTGTACCAAAAGGTCTGAGCCTTTTTGCCTTCACATCAAGTGACCTTTACTAGAAGAAGAAAGCACAGAGAAATCCTTTTTGTCTGTGTTCTTGTGTCTAGCATAAATAAGGAAAGAGTCGTTTGGATATTCCAACGGACATAATCTTTGAATTCTTCTTCATCAATTTTCAGCAAGAATCATCAGAGTCTAAATTGATCAGAGCCTTCTGATGTTGATCAGAGTTTTGCTGAATTAGAGTCTTTACAGCAGGTGTGCTTTTAGCGTGTGTAAGTTCAAGGCATATTTGAGTCAGATCCTCAGTATTGGCAGCTTTAGTACTTTTAGAATCTTCTGTAGTAACTATGCTTGAAAACTCTTCATACAGAATTCTTCTATGGTTCAGATGCTTCTGACTTGCTTCAGATTCTTCTGGAGCTTCTACTTTAGATCCTTCTGGAGCTTCTGCTTCAGATCCTTCTGGAGGCTACGCTCAGGATCTTCTGTTGGCAGCATTCAGAATCTTCTAATGGATGCATCTGGCGCTTCAGAGTCTAGCATATTTCTTATGTTCAGTTCTGATTTGCTTCTGGAGTGATAATTACTTTACTATCTGCAGTAAAAACTCTTAAGCAAATTTTAGAGTATATAATTCTTAATTACAAAATTTCATAATAGTTATCATCAAAATATAAATATATTATTAAGAACCAATCTGTGTTCTAACAATCTCCCCCTTTTTGATGATGACAAAAACATCAGAAATTTTATTTAATTGAAAAATAGAATAATTATAACTCCCCCTGAGATGATGAATCCCCCCTGAATTAAATATAAATAAGGAATAGAAACTTCCCTTTTGTCTTGAGTGTTTTTCAGAGTTAGAGCTTGATTATTCTTTAACATTTGAGAGTCAGAGTGTCTTGCATATTTCAGAGTCTGAGTCTGATAATTGTCAAATGATCTGAGAGTCTCAGAATTTCTTTTACAGAGTGTACTTATCAAATGTTCTGAAATGCTCATATTTTATGTTAGATAAAATTGATATGTCTGAAGTTTCATTCTGGTGAAGTTTAATTAAACAGATCAGATCTATTTTCTCCCCCTTTTTTGTCATAAGCAAAAAGTAATAACTTTGAAAAGACAAAGAAAAGGAAACAATAAATGAGATAAATCATGTGGAGAAAACTTTGAAACATTCATTCATTCATTCAGAGCAAAAGTACATACATCAGAAGATATTCAAAATACATATGCAAACATTAGATGCAAACATCAGAAGAAAAAAGAATAAGTAAACTAAGAGTGTTTTGACAAAAGCATCTTCAACAGATCCGTGATCTCAGAAGAGGACTGTTCTTGTTTTGACATCCACTTAGCCATTGTTTCATTCTTCTGATCCTGTTGGGACATCCACTGAGTCATGTCTTCAGACTTCTTATCTTGTTTAGCCATCCATGACTTGATTTCTGATTGACCAGCTTCCAGAACTGCAATCTTATCTTCAAGATCTGGATGTTCTTTCTTGATCTCAGATAAAGAAGGTGGAAAAGTTTCTGAAGCTTGAACAGAGTCAATTTCCATAGGGGCTTTGGAACTAGGAGCACTAGAGCCAGAAGGATGTTCTATCAGAGTCATAGCCAGGGGGTTGTCTTCAGATGCAGATTCAGTATTCTCTTCTGATGATGAAGGAGCATCTGTAAGAAGCAGTGGTCCAGATCTCTTAACAGTCCAGAACAGACTTCTAGCAGCTTCAGCAAATCTGAGCTTCGCATCATCAGAACATACGTTCTTCAGATTTGATGCTATAGTGTTGAATCTGTTTATGAAGCCATTCCAAATGGCATCAGATTCCTTTGCATCCATTGTTGATGAACATTTCCTCTGTACAGAACCTAAATACATATGTATTTCTTGCAAAAAACTTGTAAATAAATGATCAACATTCAGTCTAGGTCTTTGGTTTAACAGAATTTCCAAGGTTATTGGCTTTGGTTGGGGAGTAGGTGGAAAGATGGATTTATGAGTGGAGATTAGAGGAGGAGGGTAGTAGGGTATGAATGGAATATCAGATGATTTGTCAGGTTTTGATCTGGTTAAAGCATTCAACAGATTTGGTTTTGCTTTAGTTTGATAGGAAACCACATCAAATGGTTTATCAGAGTAAGGTTTGAGAGCAGATTTAGCAGGTTTATCAGATTTAGCAGATATAGCAGAGGATGGTTTTGGATCTGATAAAGGTACTGTAGACATTATTTTGATATATGTTTGAAGCACAGATGGTAAAATGATGGTAAGTTTGGGTTTGAGAGGAGTGATAGTGTCAGAGGGTTCAATTCTGGTGTAGAAAATTTTCAAGGTGAAACCAGAAGGAAGTTTGTTAGAAGAAGATAGTTTGCACGAAGCAGAAGGTACATACTCAGATGTTCTTGGCTTGGGTGCAGGGGTAGGATTGGAAATGGTAATTTCAGAAGATGGTTTAGGTGTTGGAATAGGATCTGGAATAATAATTTCAGAGGAAACAGGGGATTCTGGTTGGTTTACTTCAGAATTTCTGTGAGAGGGGGATACCAGAAAATCTGGGTGTATATTAGATTCTGATGAATTGGATGATGTGGTTGGAGTGTAAGAGGTATCAGGTTTTTCTGTTTGAGGTTGTTCTGTAGGTTGTTTTTCTGATTGTTGTTGTTGTGGTACAGATTGTTTTGTTGATTTTTCTGGTTGTGGAGTCTGATTTTGTGGTTTTGTTGTTGTTGGTTTTCGTGCAGATGATTGTGTAGTTGAAGGTTTTATAGGTGAGATGGAAATAGGATTAGATGATTTTTGTAGGGATGGAACAAATATATGAGGTGGATCAGAAACATATTGTTTTGGGGTAGAAGGTGGTTTTGGAATAGACTTAAATGTTGAATCATTTACAACAGTATTATTTACAGAAGATACAGAAGATTTGGTACCTTTAATCTTGATACGTTTTGCAGGAACAGAAGGAGTGTCTCCAGATTCTTTCCTCTTTAACAGCTTCTGAGGCTTCTCAGCAACTTTGGGCTTCTTCTGAACATGCGATGGTTCCCTTGCTCTTTTTATAATATCTGCAGGAATGGGCGTTCCATCTGCCTTGCAAGCATCAATATATCTCACTATTATTTCCCTTGGTTCTTCAGCATAGAACAGGGGGTAGTCTTCTACTGGGATTGTCTTCTAACTTAGTTCAGAAATGTTCAGCTTCTTGGGTGCAGATGTGAGTTCCTCTACAATTTTTAGTCTCTGAAGACTCTTTGCATTCAGAGGTTTTCCAAGAATGAATTCAAGTTCATCTGTGACTCCAGCAGCATATAGAGCAGTTACTAGTCCATTTTCTGTCAGAAAATATGAAATTAACCTTCCAAAGGGAATCCATGTTCTGATCTTCTGACCTTTTTCTTTCACAGATTCTCTGGAGGCATTTATATGATTCCATAAGTGCATAAACAGAATGTAGGGAAGATCTACCTTAGTGCTCTGACTTAAGCAGTACATAAAGTAGAGCTGTTCATTGTTTACGTAGTCTGGAGAGTTTGTAGACTTTCTGTGATGAATACATCCCATGAAAATCTTTTCCCAGATCTTGTAGTCAGGCTTCAGATCTTTGAACTTATTAGAGGCCTGTCCAGCAGTCATCACTTCTTCATATACTTCTTCCATATCTACACGCCCAGCTGGCAGGTGAGATACTCCATCTGTCTCCTCATATCCAATGAGTTTCCTGATCAGATCTTCTGTGATGATTATCTCTTTACCCAGAACAGAAGACAAGATAAACTTAGGGTATACAGCAGCATGTATCCAGAATTCTTTTACCAGAAGGGGGTAAACTGGTCCAAAAAGTCTGTCAAAGTATTTTACCCATCCTTGAGCATCAATTATGGAGCGAAACTCAAATCCATTTTCAGCTAGTGAATCAAATTCCACCATTGATTCATAGAGAACTTCCAGTTTGTCAACAGGTGTTAACAAAGTTCTCTTTGGTGTCGTATATGGAGTCACACCCATATTTGCAGAAGTAACTGCAACCATGGTTGATTGAAACTGTGCAGCAGTGGATGATGAAGTTGCCATTGAAGATGAGTTTGTCAAACGCTTTGGGTTTTCGTGAAGAGATAAAAGAAGACAGAAATGCATAAACGTTTTGAGATGTGAAAAGTGTGAAAATGGTGAGAAATGAGATATTTATAGTAAACACTTAGGCATACAAACAGTCAGATAATGGCACGTTCACATATAGAATTTAATGAAAAAGAATAAAAATCATTTCAAGCATTAATTGATTATGACAAATTGGGGGGAAAATCAAGATTTTCACTATTCAAACTTCACCTCAAACGTCTCTTTAGTAGTGTACACGCCACCTTTGCAGATCCAGAGTGACACGTGTTTGCTTGCATGTGCTTCTGAATTCTCTTGAGAAATGAAACGTTAACCAACGTTCAGATCCTCTGAGTATTGTTAGTTCAGAGTTTCACACAAAAAAGTAATTTAAAAAAATGAATAAGTAAACAGAAGAAATACTTCAGAGCATTAAGCATTTTTGCATCTATAAAATTTGCTTCTGACAAATATTATTCTGGACAAAAATCCATACCAATAATTTTTAGAATAAATTTGAATCTATCTTCAACAAGAGGTTTTGTGAAAATATTTGCCCATTGATGATCTGTATCAACAAAGGCTAAATTTATAATTCCCTTCTGAACATAGTCTCTGATGAAATGATGCTTAATTTCTATATGTTTTGCCTTAGAATGTAAAATGGGGTTTTTAGACAAACATATAGCAGAAGTATTATCATAGAATATAGAAATGTTACTTTCAAATAACTGATAGTCTTCTAGCTGACTTTTCATCCACAGCATCTGCGTGCTACATCCAGCAGCAGCAATATATTCTGCCTCTGTGGTTGATAGTGCAATTGTGGGTTGCTTCTTGCTTTACCAAGAGATTATATTTCTTCCTAGAAATTGACAACTTCCAGAAGTACTTTTTCTTTCCACTCTGTCTCCAGCGTAGTCAGCACCACAAAATCCAACTAATTTGAAATCATCAGATTTTCTATAACACAAACCCACATTAGAAGTACCTTTCAGATACCTTAGAATCCTCTTGACAACTGTCAAGTGTGATTCTCTAGGATCTGATTAGAATCTAGCACACAAGCATACATTGAACAATATGTCAGTCTAGAAGCAGTTAAGTATAGAAGAGATCCTATCATACCTCTGTAGAGTTTCTGATCTATTTTCTTACTTACCTCTTCCTTGCCTAGTGAACTAGTTGGATGCATGGGAGTCTTTGCCAGCTTACTATCAGTCATGTTAAATTTCTTCAGAAGTTCTTTAACATATTTGGTCTGATGTATGTAAGTGCACTCTGGAGTTTGGTTGACTTGAATTCCTAGAAAGAATCTCAATTCTCCCATCATGCTCATTTCAAATTCTGCCTGCATACATTGAGCAAACTCATTTCCCAGCATAGTATTGGTAGATCCAAATATGATATCATCCACATAAATTTGACAAATTAGAAGATCTTTCTTAAATGATTTACAAAAGATTGTTGTGTCCACTTTGCCTCTGATGAAATTTTTCTCCAGAAGAAAATTGCTCAATCTCTCATACCAAGCTCTGGGAGCTTGTTTTAAACCATACAGAGATTTCTTTAGTTTGAAAACATGATCTGGAAAATTTTCACTCTCAAAACCAGGAGGCTGGTGGACATAAACTTCTTCTTCTATAATACCATTTAGAAAGGAACTTTTAACATCCATCTGATACAAAGTGATGTTATTTTGTGCAGCAAATGAAATAAGAAGGCGTATAGATTCTAACATTGCCACTGGAGCATAAGTTTCAGTATAATCAATACCTTCTTGTTGACTGTACCCTTGAGCAACAAGCCTTGCCTTATTTCTTTCAACTTCTCCTTTCTCATTAAGCTTATTTCTGAAGACGCATTTAGTTCCAATTATATTGAATCCTTTTGGCTTTGAACTAAATCCCACACATTATTTCTGGTGAATTGATTTAACTCTTCTTGCATGGCAATAATCCAATCATTGTCTTGCAGAGCTTCATCTACATAAGTTGGTTCAATTACTGACACCAGTCCAAATAATGATGCTTCAGATGATCTAAGAAAGGATCTTGTTTTGATAGGGTCATCCTTCTTTCCAATAATAACTTTCTCTGGATGAGAAGCTTTGATTCTGGAAGATGATCCTCTAACAGTTGATTCTTCATAAATGTTTAAATTGTTCATCTGAGAAGTTAAAGGAATTGCATCTGGTGTTGCTTCGGGTTCCTTCACTTGAGCTTTGTCTGCCTCTGAGCTTTCAGAGTCTGTGAAGACTACTTCTCTATCTGCAGAGTTTTCAGTCTGCTTTGGCTTTTTAATGCCAAGCTTATCATCAAATCTAACATGAATAGATTCTTCCACAATCTGTATCTCAGTATTGTATACTCTGTAGCCTTTAGAGCGTTCAGAATATCCAAGCATGAAACACTTCTGTGCTTTGGAATCAAACTTGTTTAGATTTTCTTTAGTATTTAACATATAGCAAATACATCCAAAAGGATGAAAATATGAAATTTTGGGCTTTCTGTTCTTCCACAGTTCATATGGAGTCTTCTCCAGAAGAGGTCTTACAGACACTCTGTTCTGAATGTAACAGGCTTTGTTGATTGCTTCTGCCCAAAAGTGTTTTGCCAGATTAGTCTCATTGATCATGGTTCTGGCCATTTCTTGCAGAGTTCTGTTTTTCCTCTCTACAACTCCATTTTGTTGTGGAGTTCTAGGACAGGAAAAATCATGAGCAATGCCATTTTCATTAAAATATTTTTCAAAATATTTATTTTCAAATTCACCACCATGATCACTTCTGACTTTTATAATTTTGAAATCTTTTTCATTCTGGACTTGTTTACAGAAGTCAAAGAACACAAAATGTGACTCATCCTTGTGTTTTAAGAACTTTACCCATGTCCATCTACTATAGTCATCAACAATGACTAATCCATACTTCTTGCCTCTGATGGATGCAGTTTTCACTTGTCCAAACAGATCAATATGAAGTAATTCTAGTGGTCTGGAAGTAGAAACAACATTTTTTGATTTAAAAGATGATTTTGAAAACTTCCCTTTTTGGCATGCTTCACAAAGAGCATCTGAGGTGAACTTCAGATTAGGAAGTCCTCTGACAAGATTAAGTTTATTAATCTGAGATATACGTCTCATATTAATATGCCTCAATCTTCTGTGCCAGACCCATTGCTCCTCATTAACAGACAAGAGGCATTTAACATTCTGAACCTTAAGTTCTGAAAGATTTATTTTATAAATGTTGTTTTTCCTCTTTCCACTAAATAGGATAGAGCCATCCTTTTGACTAATAGCTTTACAACATTTTTGATTAAAGGTAATATCATAACCATTGTCACTTAATTGACTTATGGACAATAAGTTATGCTTTAATCCTTCTACAAGTAAAACATTAGTAATAGAGGGAAGTTTACCATTTCCAATAGTGCCAGATCCAATGATCTTGCCCTTCTGATTCCCTCCAAATTTCACATCACCTCCAGATCTAAGCTCCAGACTTTGGAACATAGACCTTTCTCCTGTCATATGTCGCGAGCATCCAGAGTCCAGGTACCATGATTGGCGTCCTGACCTTGCTGCTAAGAACATCTGCAACAGGAATTATTTTACTTTTAGGTACCCAGATCTTCTTGGGTCCTTTAGGGTTAGTTGTTCTGAAGGTTTGTCTAAACTCTGTTTTTCAACATAAGGTTTATTCTGACTAGCCTTAGATTTAAACACATGAATATTCTTTTCAGAACGTGTTTGTTCAATATCATTCAAGTGACCAAATTTAAAGTGGGAATATAAAGGAGTTTTCTTGATGATAATTTTATCAACAGGTTTTGGATTTAAATCCTTTCCAAAGGAAGATTTATATCCAATTCCTTTTCTGTTATTTCTGCTAACTCCATAGATCATAGAAGCCATTTTGCTTCTGTCTATGCTTTTAGCAAGAAACTTCTGAAAGCTATAATCATATTTTTCCAAAATATTTTTGCATTCAAATTCAGTTTCAGAATCAGAGTTTTGTTGAGCTAATTCAGAATCATTTTTCAATTTTAAGTTCTTTTCATTTAGCTCAGCTACTTCTGATTTGAGAATATTATTCTCAGATACAAGATTGCTTTGACGCTTCTTGTATTTGAGCTTAATATTGTTATAGCTCTTCAGAACTTCTGATAACACTTTGATAAGTTCTTCTTTAGTGAGTTTAGCCATTACCTCTTTAGATTCAGAGTCAAATTCAGATCCTGAAGTTCCTCCCTCCTGATCTTCTATGTCTGCCATCAAAGCTACATTGGCACATTCCTCTTCTGACTCAGGTTCAGATTCAGATGTATCTGAATCATCCCAGGTGGCCATTAGAACCTTTTTCTTCTTATCAAATTTTCTTTTAGGCTTTTCTTTCAGCACCTTTGGACATTCATTTTTGTAATGTCCAGGTTCTTTACATTCATAACAGACAACCTCCTTTTTGCCAGATCTTCTGTGTCTAGAAGATTCTTTTCTTTGGTCAGGCTTCCTGAAGTTTCTAAACTTCTTTCCTTTATGCTTCCAGAGTTTGTTTAATCTTCTAGACATCATGGATAGTTTATCTTCATCTTTAGATGAGGATTCTTCAGAGCTTTCCTCTATTACCTGCAATGCTTTAGCAGATTTATTATATTTTAAAACAATTGATTTACCTTTCTTTTGAGGTTCATCTTCCTCAAGTTCAATTTCATGACTTCTTAGTGAACTAATCAGTTCCTCCAAGGAGATCTTTTTCAGATCTTTCGCCATTTTCAGCGCAGTCACCATAGGTCTCCATCTGGTAGGTAAGCTTCTGATGATCTTTTTCACATGATCAGCAGTAGAGTATCCTTTATCCAGAACCTTTAGTCCAGCTGTAAGTATTTGAAATCTGGAGAACATAGCTTCAACAGATTCAGAGTCTTCCATCTTGAAGGCTTCATACTTCTGGATTAGAGCCAGAGCCTTTGTTTCCTTGACTTGAGAGTTTCCCTCATGAGTCATTTTTAAGGACTCAAACATGTCAAATGCAGTTTCTCTATTTGTGATCTTTTCATACTCAGTGTGAGATATTGCATTTAACAATATTGTTCTGGCCTTGTGGTGATTTCTAAATTCCTTCTTTTGGGCTTCTGTCATAGATTTTCTATCTACTTTCTTGCCACTCCTATCAATGGGATGAACATATCCATCTATGACCAAATCCCATAAATCAGCATCATATCCAAGGAAAAAACTTGCAATCCTGTCTTTCCAATAATCAAATTTCTCCCCATCAAACATAGGGGGTTTAGTGCTGATTCTGTCCCTTTCTTCATATTTGTTGTTAATGTTAGACATTGTATTATCAGCCATAGTAACAACCAAATATATATCAAAGTTTTTCTCATTGGATCTTTACTGTCACTGTGAAGTGGTAGCACACACAGAACCGGAGCTCTGATGCCAACTGAAGGTGAGAAAATACTTAGAAGGGGGGTTGAATAAGTATGAAGATAAAAACTTAGAAATAAAAACTCAAGTATTTTTATCCTGGTTCGTTGAACTCAACTACTCCAGTCCACCCTTCCTAGAGTGATTTTCCTTTCTCAATCAAGGACTTAATCCACTATTTAATCAACTGATTACAATAGTAAGCACTAAGAACAACTGTTCAAAGTCTTCTCAAGAACTACTGATCCTAACTGAATCTTCTTAAGGTTTTCTTACAATCAAATGTAATAACAAATACAAGTGTTTAAATTGCTTCTAATAAAGCTTTATCACAATTGTGATTTTTCACTTAATATTAAGAACAAAGAAATTAATTCTAGAAAGAATGTGAATTGTATGAGAGCTTTGGATATTGATTTCTTTTCAGGTAAAACGTCAACTGAAGAAGATGGTGGAAGACTTGCTTTTATAGGCACATTGATCCAAGAGTACTTCACGTTGAGAAGAGTGTACCAAAAGGTCTGAGCCTTTTTGTCTTCACATCAAGTGACCTTTCCTAGAAGAAGAAAGCACAGAGAAATCCTTTTTGTCTGTGTTCTTGTGTCTAGCATAAATAAGGAAAGAGTCGTTTGGATATTCCAACGGACATAATCTTTGAATTCTTCTTCATCAATTTTTAGCAAGAATCATCAGAGTCTAAATTGATCAGAGCCTTCTGATGTTGATCATAGTTTTGCTGAATCAGAGTCTTTGCAGCAGGTGTGCTTTTAGCGTGTGTAAGTTCAGAGCATATTTGAGTCAGATCCTCAGTACTAGCAGCTTTAGTACTTTCAGAATCTTCTGTAGTAACTATGCTTGAAAACTCTTCATACAGAATTCTTCTATGGTTCAGATGCTTCTGACTTGCTTCAGATTCTTCTGGAGCTTCTGCTTCAGATCCTTCTGGAGGCTACGCTCATGATCTTCTGTTGGCAGCATTCAGAATCTTCAAATGGATGCATTTGTCGCTTCAGAGTCTAGCATTATTCTTATGTTCAGTTCTGATTTGCTTTTGGAGTGATAATTACTTTACTATCTGCAGTAAAAACTCTTAAGCAAATTTTAGAGTATATAATTCTTAATTACAAAATTTCATAATAGTTATCATCAAAACATAGAGATATTATTAAGAACCAATCTGTGTTCTAACAAGGATGACTTCGAAGATCAATTTTGAAGATGGCTGGCTCAGCAGCAAATGAAGTACGAACAGTTCGGTTTCCAGCAACTGGCAATCTGTGTTTTATCATGTCATTTCTTTGCATTTGTAGTTTCTTTTCTGTTAAAAGCGCAAATTGCATTCGTAAAACTTATATTGTTTTCAATTGATATTGATAATGAAATGAGTATACATGTTTTGATTCAGTCCATTCGTGTTCACTCATTTGTTTTTACAGACGTCCAACACTTGGTTAAGCGGAATCTGGGGAGGATGACGAAGTTTAAAGACGTGCGAGCTTCCGATTGTATGCTTTTGAAAATAAAACCTGCTGATGATGTACAAGCATTGTTTCAAATCCCTAAACACCGGTGATATAAGGAAGATAATCCCTTGTTAACCCCTTTAAGCCTGGTAGTAGGAGTTTCTTTCGGAAAACGAAAAAATCCTCAATCTTAACCCGGGGCAGGGTAGGTGTTAGCTAATTTGACCGAGCGTCCAAATTGCAGAAGAGAGTGTCCGTTCGAGGATCAATCACACCTCTAGATGTCGTGCCTAAGAAACCGCGGTGGTTAAGCATCAGGAGTGAAACAGTCACATTATTCCCCAATGAGTCAGACAACCAGTGTCACACGACTTGTTCGAAAAAAAAGAGAAAGCAAAAAGAATCAAAAGCCCGCTAAGTCAAAACTTGAAAGCAAATGACTTTGGCAAAAAAGAGGGCATCCCGCTGGACTTAATAATCAAAAGAAGCTCAAAGGAGCCAGTCCAGGCAAAAATTAGGGAAAGCGAAAAACTAGAAAGAAAAAACGAAAAGGATCACAAAAGAAAAATCCTCGAACAAAATACGAGTCGTGTGACCCCAAGTGTCAAAAACGAAAAGTGAGTGGCTGTCACTCCAAAAATTCATGGTTTCTCGAACTATCACTTCTATCCTTCAACTTCTGAGAAGTGAGCGCTAAGGTCGAATTAGCTAAACGTAAGATTGGAGAACATCAAGGTGAACGGGTGGGTGAAAATAAATTTTGAGCCTTTATCCTTTCTTTCAAAACTGTGAACCTGACCACGTTACAACCTTCAAAAGTCCTAATTGAAGCAGGTTTGTTTTGAAGGCATACATCGGTAAAGATCGCGTCGAAGCTGACTCCTAAAAGGGTTCTTCTTACCATGTTGGTATTGATGTTGATATTCTGATAGATGATTTGTTCATTATATGCCATAAACTGTTTTTCCTTTTTTAGTGAACAGATTGGATGTTAAAACTGTCATATGCATTGCATTAATATATCTTTTGTGCAGAACAATTGGTTTTACTTGCGGGTAAGTGCTTGACAGCAGGAAAGTTTCCTACTGTGGAAAGTTTGATCATGATAGAATGCAGAACACCCGAATACTCCGTGAACTGGGGTAAGCTATAATCCCTCGTGATGTCATCCATCCGAAGCCGGTTATTCTGAAGCAGTCAGGTCGAGATTTGATGAATCTCTCGAAGACAACCAGTGTATCTCCCCGCAAATCAGCCTATCAGGGGCAGAGTCGTCGCAGACAGGGGCAGGCCACTCTAAGAAAAGCGCCGAAGTTTTTTCTCGTCTGAGGGGCATTTGATCCGAAGCATCTCTCCGAAGTACAGAGTGCTGGGGCAGTTCGTGTCTGACCATCAGGGTACAGATTTTTAGATTTCCATTCGAGGCATATCCCCATAGAGATCCCACAGGCTGGGGCATATCAGAAGCGAAGGAAGTGTTCCTCTCCGTGTCATCAGAGCTACTCAGAGCTACTCGAGCAGGTTCGGCCGATCTTCAAGTGTGAGACGAATGTCGGGAAGTCGTGTTACCGTCCTTGACCCGTCAATCAGAAACTGTGAATTCAGACAGGATGTTTTCCAGCGTCAGTCGTTGATCGCGACTTTCTATGTCTAATACAACTAACTGCAAGTGAACAGTCTATCGCGTAGTAATAAAAGATATCGATCCCACAGGGACTCGTAATCAAACTAGTGTTCTCGGGAGTTACTATGTTTAGCTAGGTAGAATATGTTTTAAGGGAATAAGATTGTCACTAAGAGGGGAAACTAAGATTACTATTAAGATTTTAATTAATTGAATCGATACATAGTAGTTATGTTCTTCAGGGATTTGATAGGTTACTGGTGTATGAAATAGTTTTCGCAGTTTACTTAAGCAGAAAGTGGAGATTTGAAGACTCTCGTCTCACGATGGTTATTGACGCTAATCATAATCCTAAGGGCCTAACGTACACTTTCGTGTTCCGTTCGGGGTTAAAATTACTTTTTGGAAATCTCTAAGTTCTAATAAGTTTTAAAGTGCTTTCGCTGTTATTAAAACAAATGCCTAGTGTTTACTATCTGACCTTACCGCAGCTTTCGCTTGTTGGTTTGTATCTTAATTAATTTCCCACTTTCGTGGCAAAACTACTTTAAAACAAGTTCTCGCTTTCGCGACGAAGTTTATTTCGTAAATCAATTTTTAAACACTTAGACCATAAGTTATTTTTATGAAAAGAAAGTTTTCAAACAAGAGTTATCAAATCCCATCCGAATTATTACTACATATCGATTACCTAAGTTTAGCTAGACATGGAATTTGGAAAAACAAAACATAAATAATAATAATAATTAATAAATTGCATTATGATAAAATAAGAGTCGATCAAAATAAAAACCTGTAAATAATGCCAATTGGCCTTTGGGCAGATCCTCCACAGATGTTGGCAGGATTCTGTCTTTAGTTCCAATTCGATCGTACAGTGCAGTAACAAATACAGAAGAGCGGAAATGGGAATGAGTAGAATGGAAAGGGAAATAAAGGGAAGGGATACAATTGAAACTGGAGAAATGGATACAAATAATAAAAAAAGCTGGAAATTAAATTTGCTCTTGAAAATAAATTTGGGCAGCACTTCGTGGTATGAATGCAGCTCCCTTTTTGAAGTCCCCTGCTTCCCTTTTTATAGAGGTGGGATTCCAACGGTTACCTCTGAGGATGATGGACCTTGAGGCATATAATTTAGGGAGTAGTGGACCATTAAATGGGAATTGGAACTGCTCTTTTGACGTGTAATCTGAGTGGGGCGTTTTTGCCTGCATGACGGTCGTCACAAGGTGTGACGGTCGTCACCCGTGTGACGGTCGTCATGCATCTGTGTCGCTACTGCGAAAATCGGCGCCGGCTGACAGAAGAGTCGCCACCGTGCGTTATTTATCCCTCAGAGCGGGAAAGGAAACGCTCGAAGTAAACCTCGCAAAAAACGGGGAAAGGTATGGTCATCGCAACCATAGCCTGGGTTCGGGAGTCGGTTACGCAAGGGGAAGGTATTAGCACCCCTCACGTCCGTCGTACTCGACGGGATCCACGCTTGCTTGGGTTGTCTACTGGATGCAAAACAATCTATCTACGGCTGCTAAATCTAAACGGAAGGGAATTGACTCGATAGAGCGTCGCGCTCTATGCCTACGTATTCTCAGGAGAGAAAGTCAAAGTCAACGTAGTTCGGGACTACGGGGAAAATTGGCTCGCCAAGACCTCGCGCCTTGTGCCTACGTACTTCCACTGGATGGAAGATCAGAGCTTTACGTAGTTCAGACTAACTACGGCTAAACAAACATTCTCACACAGCAGTGAGAAAAACAACTGGTTTCACAGGGTCGGGAACCTATGGGCAAAACTATGGCTTGGTCTCAAATGCACTCGGGCAAGAGAGAAAAAGGGGTTACAATTAATCGTCAGCGGGAAAGTCTCGATCGCACAGCAGCGAGAGAACAACAGGTTAGTCGTTAGTGTGCTCGCTAGGATATCGCATCCTATGCCTACATATCTTCGTCTGATACGAAGAATCAGAGCAGCTGTAGTTCGGCTACTTCGGGACCACAGCTCAAATCTCGTTTTATTAATCTCTGAAAAATGATTACAATGGGTTGAATACTGAAATAAATCTCCTAGGAAATGCTATCCTACTCTATCTTGAAAAATCGAATGAAAATAGCCCCCTAACAAATGGGCCTCTAAACTATCCTAAAATCGGAAAATAAAATCTATGAAAATATCCCTAAAAGAAAATGCACTTAAAAAAATATTAAATCGACACTTTAATATTTTTTCCTTTTTTCTTCTTTTCCTTTCAACATATTTTTCAAATATTTTTCTCCAATATTTTCACCCTTTTTTCAATATATTTTCATATATTTTTCCTTGAATATTTTCTCCTCTTTTCTTCTTTTCAATATCTTCTCTTTTCCCTTCTTTTCAATATGTATTTATTTTTCTCATATTTTTTCTCTCTTTATTTTTAACAATATTTCTTTTCTATAATTCTTTTCATATTTTTCTATCTTTTTCATTTTTCACCATTTCTTTTCTCTTTATTGTTCTTTTTCTTATAATATTTCTCACATATTCTTTGTAAAAAAAACTAAGAGAAAAAGAGAATTATAAAAAGAAAATACAAAAAGGGGGGGGGGGGGGGGGATATGCTGATTGCAGGGGTTTAAGCAGAAAATAAAAACTGAATGGATTGGGCCCAGCCCAGGTCTCTTCAAAAAAAACGCAGAGGGGTGTGATGCTGAACTGGGAGTGTGCTGGAGTAGTCAGGGCGTTGGGCTCAGGCCCACTTCCTTCAGCCAAAAAACGAAAGGGTGTATGCGTGCCAAAAAAATATGATTGGGCCTGAGGCCCAATGAACCAGCCTTCTCCTCCCTCTCTCCATCTCCATTCTGAAGAAACCCTAGTCTTATCTTCCTCACGGCGCCGCCACCGTCGTGCTCTCTCAGATTCCCTCCTCCGTCCTATCTGTTTCCTTCTCGCAATTTTGTCTCCCCCAACAATCCTTCAATCGCCTTCTCAAACTCACCTCCATGCTTGATGACTTACACCTATTCCTTCCTCTCTTGAGTCTACCTTCCATTTTGTTACGGTCGCTAACGGAAAGGAACTGCAATATTGCAATCGGATCTGTGGCTTGAGGATCTCAGCCGATGAAGCTTGGTACTCTTAAGGGGAGATTCAAAGATGTTGATGTTTACTGAACTTATGAAGCTTGTTGAAAATCCATATGTATCTATATTCATGGATGAAGACACTAATGAAGGGAGTTAACAAAACCTGGAGATACGCGTGAAGGTCTTTGACGAGCGAAGATGGAGATCTATACTCGTAGGCGAAGGCTCAATGAAGGTTATTGAAGGTTCTTAAGATCTGGCGATGAGGCTCTCGATGATCTTGGGAGAACGGAATCTGGAAAGTGTATCTGGAAGAAATTCTTGAAGAACATTATGAACACCTTGAATGTTCAAGTGTTTCCGGAAAAAAAACTGTTACGGTGCTATACGACGGCGGGTGAAGATCTGGAAAACTACTGAAGATTCGTTGAGGATTTCTCTGAATATGTTGAAGATGGATGAAGAACTGAGCGGAGATCGATGAGGATTTGCATGTTTCTGGAAAACCGGATTTATGGTGATGATGGTTCTGGCGAAGAAGGTTGAATGAAGTTCTTGGAAGCTTTCTCCCTGGGAATCTGATGAAGCTTGTGGAGGATTCTGATCTTGATGATGATGAAGGATCGAAGGTTGACGATGAAGTTTGGTGAATGAGGATAAAGATCTGGAGATTTCTTCTGGGTATCTCATGGTGGTTGGAGTTTTCCGGCGAGGCT